>JACGCM010002358.1:1835181-2446908 GCA_014058105.1 Kingdonia uniflora | reverse complement strand
AAACTCTTGGTTTGATCATTTGGATTAGACTAGGTTTGACTTGAAAATGTACATTTATCTCTAGTACTTAACCCATATGCCAATTGAGCGATAAATGTTTTTATCCGAGTCATAAATTACTAATTTATTTGCATAAACTATTCCATCAACTAGTTATTGGATTGTAACAGAGCTTGGATACCATCATCCGAAGATGGTTACTTATTCTGAGGAGGAATGTAAGGAGTATTTTGTTGAAAAGATTGGTAATATAAAAGGATGCACCACCTTGATTTTGATTTGAATTACTCCCTTGGTAATACGGTCTACCAGAATAGTTATTCAAATTATTCCTCCCTGAATAATTCCCTTGATGATGTAATGGATTATAAGTAAAAAAGGAAAGTTTTTGATGAAATATATTAACTTGATCCTTCCTGGTTTCCCTAATTTTGTGAATTAAAGGGCAATCCTGAGTATAGTGTCAACATTGTCACACACAGCACAAGCTTGCATATCGACATGAAAAATGGGTATTTTAACAGATAGTTTATCTTTTCCTATTTCTAAGAACTCTATCTTACGCAGGATGGTCGTCAGCATAGCTTTCGAATTGGTGTTAGATCCAATTCTAAAGGCATTACCCCCACTTTTCTTGCAAATTAGTTTCTCTCATAGTTCCCCAGGTTTACAATTTTTATGCCCTCTTTTCTAAGAAGTTCAAGCCCTCTATATCATCCTTATCAGTGAATTTACCTAAGCAAAAGGATTCCATAGTTCTCTTGGTTTTGGCATCTAACCCATCATAAAGATTTCTAGTTAGGACCCATGAGTCGATACCGTGATGAGGGAATTATAGGATCAGTCTCTTATATCTTTTAAAACAATCATTTAAGCTTTCTCCATGAAGTTGGGTAATCCTAAAGAATGGCTTTATGGAGGGTCTCAATTTTCTCAAGAGAGAAAAACTTTGTGTAAAAGTCTTTTGTAAGCATCTCAAAACTCGCGATTGATTTTGGGCGTAGAGCTTGAAGCCAACTTTTAGCTTTCCCTAGTAAAGAAAAGGGATGCAACACGAGTTTTATGGCCTTCATTTCGTTCTCATTCCTATACTTTCGGAGGAACATTAAGTCATCAAAATCCCTAACATGAGCGTATGGGTTCTCATCGTCTCCTCATGAGATTTTTGGCAATAAATTGATGAGCGCATTCCCAAGTTCAAATTGCTCAGTGGTAAGAGGTAAAACAATGCACGAGGCACAATTTGTCATTTTTGGGAACATGTGAACCTTAAGTGGGATTCACATGAGTCCTTGACCATTTTCATTGTCATTGGCATCTCCCATCTCAAATGATTGGGATGGAACACTAAACTGAGCGAGTGAGGAAATTAGACTTAGATTGAATCTCAATGGAGAGATAGGGAAATTAAAGGTTTCAAACTCAGCCTCAATAAGGAAGAGTTTCCTACGGGTAAGGTTTGCACGGTCCCTCGTATTAATGGAGATGGGAATCTCCAGTTGGGCTGACTCGCCTACCTCAAAGTGAATTGGAATATTTATCAAATCGGATTCTTGATAGATTGAACTTCCAAAATTTGTAAAGAAATAAAAGTTGCGAGTGCCGATCGAACTTTACCTAGAACATCTCGATCTAGAAGTTCCCACTCCAATACACCCATATTGGATAGCTTCATCTAAATCCCTCCTAGAAGAAAATCAAAATCCTTCGCATACATAAAATTCTCTACTTGGATCTTCCAAATCCTAAAGTCTAATCCATTAAATTTCTCGATCTTCAATTTCTCCACATCGACTATCGCCCTAATCACACAAGCCCTAACCTTGCGCTTTGATACCAGCTGTTAGGAATTATGGCAGTTAATCCAAATCCCTCACCCAAGAACGATAAACGGAAATGCCAATTGGCAAATTAAGCAATAGCAAAATTAAACACACACACATCGATTTACCCGAAGGAAAGAAGTAGAAATCCCTAACGGGTAACAAACCACTCCCGAACGAGCAATCCACTATAAATTAATCAAGGTTACAGCAATCTTTCATAAGCTTTCCTAAAACTTTAATGGAATCTCTCAAACCATAGCTTTCTCTCACTAGAGTTAAACTCACATTAGATCATTATCATAATCTAAGAAACGCTCTAAGTATCCTTTAAAAAATAAAACCTTCTCTCTTCTAGTAAAGGCAAACAAAATATTATGTCTCCTTTATCCTTTCTTCTCTCCCCTTATTTCAAGCTTTTTCTTTGCAATAATGGTGAATTATTCTTAAGAAAGAAAGACTGAATCAAGATAAAAGAATAAGTGCAATCTTAGCGAAATAGGAGCAAATTTTAAGATCTGTAAATAGTCAAACTAATTTTAAAATTTGAGTTCGACTTTTTTATGCTATGATATATCATCTACATCTTGTGTTTCACATAATATTCCATGGTGGGTACGAATTAAATCATTTGAATCTTAACCTTGGGTTATATATAAGGATTTTTTATTTCAGATAACGATTTTTCTAAACACGGGAGAATTATTTTACTAAATTATAAAATGAGAACTTAAACCTAAATATAAAATTGTAAAATTGGATTATCTCTGGTATTTTTTATTGAAAGTGAGAGCAAATTTGTTGAATCCTCGATGAGAAAGAAATGGATTTACAGCAATCAAATTAAGCGTTGAGAGAGAAAAAGGAATTTTAAGAGAGATTTACTTTCAGAGGGAGAGAAAGAGAAAAAAAAATCCCATTTCAATTTTGTAGGATTTTATGGGATTTTGGTGTGATAAAACTTTTTCTAAGTTATTATTTGAAGTACGTATCTCAATGCAAAAAGGCATAGTTGTGTTTTTTAATAAATTTATTTTGGTCAAATTGAATCATATTGGTTGACTGGTTTCTCATGCCAAAATATAGAGGTAAAACTAATATTTGTGAATATGGGTGCAATGTCAAAATGGTGTACAAACATGGGGGGTTAACTCAAATTTCCTCTTTTTTCTACCAAAGGATTATTTTTCACCACTCGCCCAACTACTCTCATGAGGCCCGTTAAAGTCAAGATATAACTCGTGGTGGGTGGTCCTCATTGGTGGTGAACCAAACCCAAGACCTATGCAATGAGATGTTGCCCTATCCGTTGCACCAACCAATCATAACAAACCTTTTTTCATGTCGACAGAGAGTTCTAGGTGTTAAAGATTAATGATTTTCTTAGCTTAGACCCCCCCCCCCCCCATTATGTCCTTCATATGAATGTCTACCCCCATATTTGCCACATATAAGTGAAGTCTGCCCATTTAACTAATTTATGTCAGTCAAGCATCGCTAAGTGACAGTGACTTCAGTTGAAAACAAATTCTCCCACTTTTATCTTCCACGTGAAAATCATGTGACTTCTTTACCCCTCAATAAATTGCATACATTTTGTCTTTTAACCTCCTACTTTGGCCTAAGGTGCATGTGAGATGGTAACCAATGGTAACTTAGTGAGGCAGGTGAGCGGATCACGTGATTTTCACGTGTGAGGGGCAAAAATGGGTTAAACTCTTCTCAAGTCAAGTCAGTTTTAGTCAAAGCCTATTGATTGACAGTCAAGGCCAAAATGGGGGGTCATCATTTATATGTGGCAAATATGAGGGTAGATACTAATATGTCAAACATAATTGGGGGGGGGGGGGGGGGGCGTATAAGCTAAAAAAGCTCAAGATTAATTTTGCATGGTACAAAATTTTTAAGGAATTGACAAAATTTTGGTACACTAATTAAAGGGAGCTATTTTTTGCAGCAGCTGATTATTCATAACCAACCCATTATTTTGAAGCAACATCAGAAACTGTATTATTATTCTAACCCCCCCTACAAAAAACTTTGTGAAAATAAATAGATAACTAATTAGCAATTAATCACCAGAGCCCCACTTCTAGTGATTGAACACAAAATTATTTGTCACACAAAACTCTCTCGACATCTTGCGCAATCCCTAATCTTCTGTAAAAGTCTCTCTCAAGATTTAGAATCCATTGATCATAAGATAGTAGTAATAGTTGTTTAATTCTCTTTAAATAACCTAGGGTTTTATTTTACAAATAGCAAGAATAAGACATCAAGTTTAAACTCCAATTTTGGTTCTTGATTCTCTTGTCAAAGATGAATTACTATATATTTATGAACTCTTATTTTGTTTCTTGGGCTCTGTTTGGTTTGTTGCAAGTAAGATGCAATGCAACTTTGATGCTTTTGCATTGATTTGGTTTGCAATAAATGTCGAGGGAATTTTCTTAATGAAGGCAGGAATGCAATGTATTGCAAGTACAACTAATTGCAAATAGATGTTTAGGTTTGACTATGTGCATTGCTTGCGAATGCAAATAATAACTACATTTATTTTTAACCCTTAAAAGGTCCTTATTTTTCTCCTATTTTCTCTTCCAAGTCGAAAGCCAAAATGAAAACTCTGTTGTTGAGATTTTTTACTGCAAGCAAAAAGGAAAGCTTTTGCATGGAAATGCAAATTGTTTGCTTTGCAAAAGTGGACCAAACATATGCATATATTTTAAAGGAACGTCGTAATTACAAATTGAACCAAACACATGGAAGCGGTTATAAATGCAAATTGCTTGCATTTGCCTCATGTTTGCAGCGAACCAAACTTAGCTTGATGTTGTTGCTTTTTTTATGCAAACCATTTCATTTGATGAGAGAGTGGCATATGAATAGGGGAGGAAGAAAAGGTAAATTAACTATAGGTAATGGATTAAATGTGATGCATAGATATAAAGCTTCCACGGTTAGATGACTTTTCAGTCTGCCAATAAAGTTTTATTCACAAGCTTTAGTGGGAGAGGTTAAGAAGAAGGTAGTGGTTGTTGGGAATAACAATGATTAGAGCATTTGAACTAGAGTAAACATTTAAAAAAAAATCAAATTTGATGAACAAAGCGTAGCAATTTTTGCATATTAGACTCTCCATTTAAAAGCCAAAAATGCTTGAAGTCATTTTGATTAGCCGTATTTTATGACCTTGTTTGGTAGCCAAAATCAAAACTCAAGTAGATCCCTAAAAAAATAGTAAACATTGTCGATTATGACTACTTTAATGCAACAAACTCATAAAATTGACTTTAAGAACGAGGCAAATATAGTTTTCTTAGCAAAATTTGGTGAAACAACAACAGATGTTCTTAATTAAAATCTTTGATAGTTTTATTATTCTTAAGAATAATTATGGTGTTGCCAGAATACCGCCCCTAATTAGTTACTTTCACTTTGTCCTCCTTTAAGAGTATCTCTAACATGGTATAAGTTTGTCTAGGTTTAAGCCAAGTTCGACAAACTTTTTATTTTTATTTTATTTTGAAAAGTAAGCCACTAGGTTTAAGCTAATTTTAAAGAACTTTTTATTTTTATTTTATTTTGAAAGGTAAGCCGGTTTTATATAGAGATCTGTAACCCTGAGTTTCCAACCCCATGGGTTTTTTAAAACCCACAAAAGCTTGTTTGGTGGAGGTCACAACCACATTGAGCCAAGAGCCCAATAGTAGCTTGGACGAACTCACAGTTTTAAACTACTTTATCAGACCGGCGTTAGGAGGTCTTTCTTACATTAGATATGGCAAGAAAATGACTTTTTGACGTCAGCTAATGTGAGTGGACCGGTGAGTGGTTGTGTTCATTTACAAAAATACCCTCACAGTTTAAAAGGTTGAAACTTGAAAGGGATAAAAACGATAATTGTCGGTCCTCTCTCTATACCTCTATCTAAACTTGATCAAATTGTTTCCTTAAAACCCCTAAATTCAATCTCAAAATCTCCCCAATTCGATTGAATTTCGCGAGATTTATCCCCCAATCGAACCACAAATTTGAGAACTTTTATCACGAATTTCAGGTTTTCGTCTCTCCCACTTCTCTTTTTCTTACTTGAGTTTGATTTCTCAAAAAAAAAAAAAAAAAACCTCAATTTACCCCCTCTTCAATGTGATACTTGTTTGAGTATAATTTACTTTTGTAGTGGTTTTGCTATCATCGAGGCTAATACCCATTGTGAAACAGTAGCTTGAGTGATGAACATGAACTGCTTGATGAAATGCCTCTGATAGGATTCTCACTTACATTTGCATGGTTGAAGTATAATGGCAATGGAGTTGAAGTTGTGTGGGGTTTGACCCCCACAACTTCATTTTGATTTTCAAGTATGTCTATGTTAGAGGATGTATGAGGATTTAATGTTATGGTGTGTTTTTAACTGGGGTTTTAGTAGGAGCGAAAGAATTGAGTAGGCCTTTAGCAGTTAATTGCGGAAAATCCAGTGTAGTTGGTCTAGGGATGTTAGTCTATTGTTGATGATATAGTTGTATGTATAATGCAATTTCCAATTCTTTTCTTCTTCTTTTTGTAAGCACCATTTTCATTCATTTACATAGATAATATTAATGGATGATAAGGACCACCTACCAAAGAAAATCAATTGATCATAGTTGATTTATGCTTTTTACATAGTCCCTGTAATCACCAATTTATAAGAACTACAAAATCCCATAATAGTACAATAACTTAAGTTGTAGGTATTTTAGTTTCCTTTTGTTTGACTTCGGAGGATGAAATACTTATAAGATGTTGGAGGAAACCAAATCTAGACGTTATCAGACCGACATCAAGAGATCTTTCCTAAATTAGTATAAACAGATGCATATCAATGGGCTTTGCAATTGAAGACTAAATCCTTTTCTACATTTTGCCTAACACATGTGTACCTTTGCAATTGAAATATTTAGCGAACTTCTTGTGGAATTTTCTATTTTCTCTCTTGATCAATAGGTCGTCTACCTCTTACAAAATGATCGCTACTCTATGGAAACAAAATTATTATCTTGGGAAACAAATTTTCTTTGTATTGTATACAGATGTATGAAATGGTTTGCAGGGGATTTTATAGTCTTATAAAACTGGGAGTGTTGCAATTTTTTTGTAAAATCTACCAATACAAATTTTTATTGTGAAATTGATTGAGTTTCGCAACTAAAGAGGTGTAGTGTCGAAGGCACACCTCGTGGCTTTTAAAAAAACTCGCGTCAGTCTCCCACGTTTAGCGGTAATACTAGTATTATTGTTGTTAATGAATTCTTGTGGGGGTCGTAGCCTTAACCCCTGCTTCCTTCCAAAAATTGTAGTAGGTTCGAGTATTTCACGTAGTGAATAACCTTAAATCACAACTGTGTATGTTTTGTTTTTTTGTTTTTTTTTGTTAAAGTGGAAATAAAGTAAAAGTGGCACAATGCCCTGGCACGACTTTTTGCAACAACCTCAACACCCACAAAACAGTCCTACTCACCTTCTAATTTTGCACTTGAAGAGTATTGAACAAGTTTTTCTACAATTACAAAATAGGTAAAATGTAAGTTTTTTTTTATAACTAATTCGTCATAATTAAAGTTTCTTTTCACTTAACTGAACAATCCCCAGGGAGGCGACTTTGGGGAATTCCCGATTAACTTAAATGATTCACAAGGCTGCCCCGAGTTAGTATAGGCCTATTTGGGAAAGATTGTGGGACATATATTGGGTGTCACGGACCAGGCCAGCTCCTTTGCCACCACTAGGTTTTAGCCGTGGTACTGAAATCAACAAACAATTCTCAAAAAATAAATAAAAACTCCTCTCTTGCTTTTCATCAAATCTCATTCGAGAAAACTAGGGCTAGATCATTGGACGATTTAGGGTGATTTTGATCGATTTGGGGATTTAGGGCGATTTGAAACTAGTGTGGTGATTGAAATCAACATAGTGATCTTAGTATCAGTTGTTGTTGTCGAGATCTCTCTTTGATTGAGGTAAAATTATACTCAAATCGTCAGATTTTTTACTTGCATTTCCCTTTTTTTGTACTTGCATTTCCCTTTTTTTGTTAGTTTCAAATTTACCCCAAAGTTGTAAAAGTTGGATTTGATGCGTTAATCATCATGTTAGTGTGAAACATTTTACATGCAATTGAGGTGATTTGGTACTCAATTGGGTTTCTTCGCCGAAAACAACTGGTGAACTTTAATGGGTATTTGATTTTAAGGGTCTGCTTGGTAGATATGAAATATTAGTGGATCATGCCGGTATTTGCTGTAATCTGGCAGTTGATAGCCATTAGATTCTGTTATGAGAGGAAAGGTTGGCTAATATTTGGGTATTAACTAATGAATTACAAGAAATACCAAGTGGAGCCTGAGTGTAGCATAATATATATTGGGTTTTAGGATTTGTATTGTGTTCAGGTTTGGTTTTGATTCTACTGGGTTTGGGTTTGGATTTCTATGGTGTTTTAAGAAATTGATTGCATGGTAATAGATTTCTTATTTACTTTATTAGCTTCGGCACCATGTTATTTTTGGTGATTTTGCTTGGGCGCCATGCTTCAAAAAAATCATTTTTCATAAATAGAAAATTAAGAAATTCATAACAAAGCTTTCGAAATATAAATGGATTTGAGTTTAAAAGGGAACCCAATCAATAGGCATCAACATGAATTATCAGAATGCTCTAGATGTTATGGAAATAATTGACTTGGCACATATTGAATAAAGTCATTCTAAACCCATATCCTACCAAAAAGCGAAGAAAAGTTGCTCATTTCCACTCCCTCTAGGAAAAGAAGGTGAGTAACTATGGTGATTTCTGACTGCTGCGAGGAGTGTACTAATTAAAATTATATGTTAGTTTAATTCTAAGGTAATAACGACACGGATACGGTTGTCACGGGTACAGGTTGTCGGAAATGACAAAAAATAAAAAAGTACCTTGTAAATAGTATTGGACACGTGTGCCGGGGTATCGGACATGGTTTTTTTTTTTTTTTTAAATGAAGTGTTGTTGTTTCCTAGGTTTAATTACTTTGATTATGTATAATAAAAAATAATTAAATAGTGTTGTTTTCATTTTAAGCTACCATTTTATTATTTATTTAAGGCCATCAAAGACCTTTATATTTTCATTTTGTGGCAACCTATAAAGATACGAGGCCCAAGGACACGATATTTTCGTGTTCGCAATTAACAAAATCTAAACTTGGTTAGCTGCGAACATGAAATTTAAAGTTTATGTACTAATTTTATTTTGACTAATTAGTGGATCCTAATTTTAAAAAACTCAGGTGAGTATAAGTAATGCTATATCTTTGATTTTTCTAATATATATGTATTTGACATCAAAGTAATTGAAACCACGTATAACTTTGATTAGTATAATCTTTGCAGCAGTCAAGAATCGCCAATAATAATTAACCTTCTCTTCCTAGAGGAAGTGGATATGAACAACTATTCTTCCTATAGTTAATCACCATAGTTAATTTTGATTGGTATATCGTTAATATGCATGTTGATCACCTGTTGATTAGGTTCCCTATTAATCAACTAGATCCATTCTTGGTTGATAGAAGATTACATCTTTGGCATGTTTGCTACTGTAGATCATCATTACGATGTTCATAAGTGATGTATTTTGTTTCGTCTTTTCAACGGATATGAATCCTTCAGGTCAATGTTGAGTTGTATTGCCTTGGGCTCAATTGTTGATGTCCTTTTTTAATTACCTTTTCACACTCCAAAGCAACAATAGTATAATTTTGCAAGTGATGAATGAGCTTGAATCTCTGTCATTGTTCTATATTCTGATATAAAAAAACGGCTTCTTCTTCTTCTCCATAAGTTGTATATATTGCTTTTAATATGGTCTGAATGTTTTTTTCTTATGCCCTTGCTATATTTTTGTATTTACTACATATTTCATACTTATTTTATTGTGTGTGTTTTACCTTAACGGGTGTCTTTTGATCTATTTCAATCGTAGCTGCGTCCTAGCCAAAAGTTCGACAACGGTGTACATGCAATGAGGTTTGATCAGATTTTTCGGAAACCAGAGGAGGGAAACGATTCCCTTGACACTTTCATCAGGCAAACAATTGGACGAGAGCCAGTCCTTTCTTTTACCAGAGCCGGTGACAGCCCAGTCCAATGGATTCAGTTACTCCATGCTTTAGAGCAGCAAGGTACTAACTTTACAATTTTCAAAGATTAAAAACACTTCGGAATGGAGGGTTAATGTGCAAGAGAATCACAATGGTGTGTCACCTCATAAAGTAGTGAGGTGTCTTTGAAAGAGACTAGGAGGGCTAAACACAATTAAAAGGCTCAAACTTTCTGTAGCCGTTGTCGCATTTACTCAGGCTAGCGCCAACAGTGAGCTTGAGAAATGTATGCCAAAGGTCATAAGTAGGTATCTGGGTTGTAGTACAGAAGTATATTTGTACGTATAGTAGAAGCAAAGTCTTTTTTTCTTATTTTTATCTTTTTCTTGTGTAGATTTACCGGGCTGGCCCCTGTTGTCCCCTCCTAAGGTGCAGATGCAAAAGTGTGATAAATGCATTCGAGAGTTCTGCTCACCTATAAATTATCGAAGGCATAAACGTCTGCATCGCCGATCTCTAAATAATGATAAGGACTTCGCTAAGAATAGGTGTTTCCTGGGTGCATTTTGGGATAAATTGTCTTTGGATGAGGCCAAGGAAGCTTTATCCTTGAAGGACGTGATGTTGGAGAATGTTTCTGGATCTACAGTTATAAAGGCTTTGGCTTCATTCATCCGCAAACCTGGTTTCTCTTCACTCCCGCAAGTTTATGTTAAAGCTGGCGCCGCCTTACTGGATGTTATTCAAGCTAGGCCTTCAAGATTTCCTATAACATCGCTGGAATTATTTAGTATCCTTGATGATGCAAGTGAAACAACGTTCTTGTGTGCTGGCACAGCTCTATCTATGCAAAAATTTGTGTTCGACGGGGAAGTAGGGAAGATTGGCCTTGAAATGAAGAATCTAATTGCCTGCACCAGTTTTCTGGTAGAGAAAGAATTGGTTAGTATTTGATTCTGCATTCCCTTGCCGCGGTAGTTTAGCAAGGATTTCAATGATGGTGACCTGAACAAACATCATAGTCTTGCAGTCTGTGCCAATCTAAAATACATCTAAGCACAATACTAATAAACTGACATTACACCATTGGGCTCTTGGCCCAGTGGTGGTTGTACTTCTCCACCTAGAGAGAGGTCGTGGGTTCGAGACCTCATGGGGTTGGAAACTCAGGGTTACGGATCCCTATATAAAACCGGCTTGCCATGCAAAAAAATATACATATACTGACATTACTTCTAGTTAGGAGTCATGACTTCTTAAAAGTGAAACAAACATCATATAGTACATGAAATACATCTAAGCACACTCACTAATGTGGTGACATGACTTCTACTGAGGAGTCAAGTCATGACTTCTTAAGCGTGACAAACTTCATGTTTCACAAAAATAAACAATACATCGTAGAAGTTTAGATTGGCCCGGGTTTTGCGAACCCTGAACTTAAATTCAACTTGTGGTAAAGTTGCGTTAAGGCCTTTGGCTGGCCAAAGCTATACGCCTAATAACTGTTGATTGCCTCCATTCAATATGATATATTGTTTACATTGCAGTTAGCTTTTCTGATATATAAATCATTAACCAACACTAATCTTTTAGGTTAAGGCATGGTTCGCTGATAAAGATGCCGAAGCTCTAAGGTGTCATAAGTTGCTTGTTGAGGAAGAAGAAGCTGCTCAGAAAAGGTACCTATGCCATTTGTCTAGCTAGTTATTTCTCTCTTTTTAACCTTTTGTGTTGTATTACTAGCCAATTAGACTGGTGTGAAATGAGATTGCTAAAGAGATTCTGTGCAACACAATGTAAGAGTTCATCTGCGGTATATGATACTGCCGGGCATTATCATCTATTAACTCCTTAAGACATAACATGACAATTCCCTTTAAATTGAAAAGGGGCAATTGTGATGGTTTGCCTACGTTTTATGTGACACAATAACTTGGAAATTATATTTTTGCTTACAAAACCGAAAGGAAAAATGTTTCTTGAATGTTCTAAAAGAGCTTAAAGAAGAAAATTAAATAAAGAAATGCATTGAGAATCTTAGAGCTGGACAATGACTCTTCCATTAGCACATGAGTTTTTTTTTCTGTACATGGAAGTTGAAATCCTTGGGTTTTTTCTCTCTTTCTCACAGGCAAATTGAGATTTTGGAAAGGAGGAGACTGAAGAAGCTTAGGCAGAAAGAACAGAAAGCAAAGGATCAAATTGACCAAAACGAGGCAGGGGCAAAGAAGAATGCCCTAGGTTTTTCTGAGATCTTACCTGCTTATGAGGAAACACCCAGGCCACTGGCGGCCTCCAATTCCGATTCATCTACTTCTGAATCACTTTCAGATCCTGCTCAACCTCTTCTTGAACATACCGGGTCTCACTCAAGATTCGAGGATGCGGACATTGATACAGTATCTGATATTCCAGAGTTAAACTATTTTCAGACTGTTGATCACCAAACCCAGCAAAGAAATGACCGGCGGCATTTGGCCTTCTCTCGTCGATCAATGGCGAATCCACAACGCGGATTATCGAATGTCATTTATTTGGCAAAATTAGGTCCGATCCAGAAGCATGTAAGTCAACGGGACAAGAGGCCTGCCGCTCCTATACCCAATAGTCACAAGATATGGACTAAAAAGACAAAAACTGGCAATGGAGGAGAGGTTTTGAATAGTAAAGTTCAAAGAGATTCAAGGTGTCAACTGGAGCAAAATGAAAACTCGAGGTGTCAACTGGAGGAAAATGAGAATTTGTGGTGTCAACTGGAGGAAAATGAGAACTCAAGGTGTCAACCAGTGCTAAGCGAGAACTCGAAGTATCTTACTGAGCAAAATGAGAGTTGTGAGGTTTTGATAGGTTCTATTGCTGTCACACTTGATCAATTTGCTTCTCATCAACCACCAAAATCGAGCGAGGTTAATGAAAATGTCTCCAAGTCCTTGGTGAAGCTCGGAAGATCAATGGGAAGAAATGAAGTTGGAGGTCTGTCAATAGTTCAAAACTGCGAAGGAAAAAGTGAAGAGGCTACAGTTACTAGCAAAGCCACATACGTGTCCCTGACGAATGGAAGTTGTTCACCATGTGATACTACTCATAGTTGGGTAGATTCTGCTGAAATGTTGGAAGAAGGTGAAGATTCAAAAGACCCGAAATTGTTTTGCAGCAATGCTGCGAAATCTTTTCTTACTCGACGTAAGTAAATTCATTCATTCTTTAAAATGCCTTGTGGCACATATTAGGACCCAATTATCTTATGGATAGGTAGTTCCCCTCTTAGTTAACCTAGATACCTGAAATAAACAGGAACTTGATGGGAGACTAGTGATCGCAATAGATTAATCAATCCGCTCATATCATCGTTTAAAAAGCTCAAAATTTTAGCACTTATCTTCTATCAAATTTGGTGCTGGATCTGTTAAGACTTTCTAAAATACAGTAAAACAAAGGTAACTATATTTTGATGTATATTTATAGAATATAGCACTAGTTCTCTAACATGTTTTTTTCATTGAAGTTTGAGCATATACTTAATAATGTTCTTTGAGTTATCTCACAATTAAAGTGGTTCTTGAAAAATAGGGTTTGTGGTACAGTACAGTGGACTTTATTTTGAAAAACTGCTAAGACCTTGTAGACTTTATTTTCATTTTATTTACTGCTTTTGCAGGATGGAAGGAGACTATTTCTGGAGACCATGTGAAGCTGGTTCTATCACCGAAGAGAAAACCACCAGATTCCCCTGAGAGTCAGGCAGCACATTCAGCTTCAGTCAATGGAGCTGTTAAAGCCATTTTCAGAGCAAAACTCGAAAAAAGTTCTAGGCTAAAGTATGTCCCCAAGCAAATTAGTAATAAGGAATAGAGAGATACAGTTAGTTTTTCTTATATAGTGAATGTGCAGGCCATCTTATCATTCTTAGACAGAGGTTCCATTTTGTTTTTGGCAGAGGTCTTCTGTTTTAGAAGACATTGAAAGAAAGAGATTTTGAGTTTTCTTTAGCAAGTGATGATTTTTTACATTTCATCTTATGGTAAATTGTATTTGGTGGGTCTTATTTTGGTACAGTTTTGCCTAACTGCAGTTTTTAGTGCTATTGCTCATTTGTCGTATTCTGAGTTATTTTTTCCCTGCTTAATTAATGCAAGTTCTTCTAGTTTAATGGAGGTAATTTTGGGCCTGCTTGGCAGGTTTTCCTAGGAGATCCATATTTTCTATGTGAGCTGTTAATTGTTTGAGTTTTTTTTATAAGCTTCTCTATATGATTTGCTTGCAAGAGTATTTGATTTGAACTTGCTTTGCAACCCTGAAATGCATCATAAGTGCCTCAATTTTTTGTTTTCTGATTAGCTTCAAAGTACTTGTCTAGAGAAGATGTTGATGTTCTAGTGATGCAATGTGCAGGCTCTTTAGCTCCTTGTTGTCTTACAAAACTCATCTTTGGACTAGACCCCCAGTTTGAAAAAAGTGGTATAATTTGGAATCAAAATCCTGAAAAAGCTTTAGAATTGGTGAAATAGTTTCATGAAGGGGATATTGGGGGTGTTTAATTTGAGCATGGGAGTGTTTTAACACAAACATTAGGTTGGGGGATATTATAAGTTGTGCTACAACTCCCAAAAAATGTCCCATTAACATGTTAAAATTGCCAAATTGTGTTGATGTTCGTTCGATATGCATCGCCACGAGGATTTTGTGTAAATGGTTCGCATTGATCTGGCACAATGGAACTCAGAGAATGATAAGACCAAAGAAAGGTGCTGCCAATCCTGACTAATTGGGTTGAATTGCTAACAATCCGAAAACTGTTCTGTGTTTCATCAATACTACAAACTCATAATGTTTGTTCCGCCCACACACGGTTTGAGTAATTCACATGTTACAGCAGAAAAATCCCCACAAAAAATGTGACTTTTGTCGAAGTGGAACGAACCCACACCCTGCTAGAGATGCTCCAAGGCAAAGCACATTATTATTAGATTATAAATATGAACCCTAAGCGTGATTGCGTTGGTTCGAAAACAATTTCTTGAGGAAGCAAAACCAGAGGTACGTGCATAATTTATTTCTCTCAATAGTTTTTCATTTTCGTCATTTCAATAGCTCGTGAAAAGTTTCTTGAATTATTTCTACCATTAACAAAACCATTTGAACTATGTCTCTCTAGATAAACATATGCCCTAATAATATTATTTAAGGCCTTAAAAGAGAAATTGAATGTGAATTCTACTTTATTTTTATTCATATGTAGACTGTTACTGGCTATAATACGATTGAACCAATTAAACCTTTACTAAGGGTGTGTTTAGTTTGTGGAAAACGGCAGAAATGATGAACTGGATTTCCATGAAATCTGAATTTTTATGGTTTTTATCAAAACCGTGGATAACTTCTATTGTTTGGCTGGCAGGAAAATGATGATTTTTTTTCTTCATAAAATAAATTTAAACTGTATAAATTTTGGCACATTTTCCCTTAAAAGTGGACTATAAATCACCTTGAAATCACTCTATACTTTTATAAGACAATCGAAATCCTTTGGTGGAGGTTGAGATAATGTCGCACAACCCCACCCTACAACATGACACAAATAAATATGTCTACATAACATTGAGAGCATCAGTTGTTCCTTGTTACTTTAGGGGGGGGAGAGAGAGAGAGACGCAGATCTTCATCGCCATTTTTTTTTTAAGTAGAGAAGAACAAAATTGGCAACCTCCGATACTCCATGGTCAAACCGAATAACCTAGTTTGAAATAGGAAGTTAGGTTTTCTATCATTTGTTAAGCTTTAAAAACCAAACAGTGGAAAATGGATTTCATGGAAATCAAGTTCACCATTTTTGCCGTTTTCCACGAACTTAACACACCCTAAGTATTTACCCAATGATCCTACGTAAGTCCTAACATAGATAGATAACTTTCATATAAAAAACTTCAACACCACATTTTAGCAAAATAAAGATAGATATATGGTTTACAAAGAAGATATTCCATGATCGCAAGAATCATGCAATTTTCTTAGAGAACCGTTTAATTACTGGAAAGTAAAAAACAAAAAAGTAAAGAAAAAAAGGTGCATGGGGTAACGGAATCCTGAAAATTTACTTCTAAGAATTACAGTACCATGCAACACAATCTGTCATCACATTCTCAAAATATATGGATTCAAATCTGCATTTCTCTTTGTCTGACCTTAACTTTCAACCCACTCTTCATGTGAAGGTTTATAAATTGTCCGGGGACGATATTCTGACCTTCCATCACCTCAATTTCAGAGTTGAAGAGTATAGCTGCAGCCGCGGACTTCAACTGAGTATAAGCTACGTCTTTACCTAAGCAAGTTCTTGGGCCAGTGCCGAACACGAAGAACTTGGACATAAGTTCATGACCAATTTTCCCTTCATTGTCTATCCACCTTTCTGGCTTGAAATCCAAACTATCCTCTCCCCAAATCCACGGCATCTTTCCTTCGGAGTAAAATGATAGTATGATTTGCATTCCCGGCTTCACAATTGAGCCATCAGGAAGCACATCTTTTTTAAAGACACCTTTGCTATTCATAGGAACTGGAGGACATAGTAGAAGTGATTCGTTCAAGGCCGCATGCAAGTAGACTAGCCCTTTTAGATCATCTGAATCAAACATCCACGAGAACTTAATTTCTGGACCGCCCTTCTTCGCGACTAACTTCAACTCGTCTATTATCTTTGCTTCAACCCTTGGGGTTTTAGAAACCAACCACAGGAACCAAATGAGACCTGATGCAACTGTATCCCATCCGGCAATAAACATGCTAAACATGGTGTCTCTTAGAAACATGTCGTCCTTACACAATTCCTGGAGACACTTGATATACATTGATAACATATCCATTGCGTCAATTCCTTTACTCAGACTTTCTCTTCTTAGAGTGATGTATTTTCTTAAAAGAGAGTCTCTAGTTTTCCAAGCTTCTGATAGCCTCTTTTCTCTCCCAACATTTAGCCACTGCAAAATCTTCCACCAAAATATTGGCATTGTATGCCTATATAGAACGGCTTCTTGCACATCATCAATAGCTTTGGACAACTCGTTCCGTAGGAGATCTAATGAAAGATAGCCTTCGTATCTTCCTAATACGACACTCATATTACTATCAAACGCAAATCTCTTACACACTTCTTACAAATCAATTAAAGTCCCTTCTCTAGCAACATGAGTTAAGAATGGCACTAGTTGATCATTGACCATTTTACGGCTTTCCTTAGCAACTAGATTGCGAAACTCACTGGTTGAGAGAACAGTGTGACCCATCCTTCTTTGCAAACGCCATGAACTACCATCCACATTGAGTATCCCAACACCGAGTATATCGAATACCTCACCAAAGTCTGGACCTTTGGGAAAATTTGAAAAGTTGGTTTTGAGAATGTACTCAAGGTTTTGGCAATGGCAAGTGACCAAGTACCTGAGCTTAGAAAAGACTGGACCGTTTAATATGAAAGAACCACAACCAATGGAGAAATAAATCTCTGTTGAACGTTCAGGCCAGCGCTTTGAGTACCATAGAAGAGACGGAAGGGTACCGAGGAAAGGCCAGTGGGTTAAAGCTTGGCTCTTGTTTTTGAAATACCAAGCTTTATTACCAACTCAGCATGAATAAACAAGCAAAGGCTACAAGGAGAGGGACTATTTGGAACTCCATTGTTCCCTACTCTCAGGTAAATAAAAGCTACTGATATATAGAGCAACTAAAAAGAGGCCTTCGGAAGGGGTTTGTGGTTAAGTTGGCAAGGACATAATAGATGGAAGCCATAAATATATTGCCATACCTCTAGGTCCGATACTTGATTTCTCTCTGTCATTTGAAAGGGATTTATGGTCTAATTAACAGGAAGGACATAGCAATTCAACAAAGTTAATTGAAGGGCATAAATGAAACAATGCTACACTTGGGTAATCTTCAATGATCTCTATATTGATCATATGCAGAAACCTATTATTCGCCACATCGAGGCGCTTAGTTGCTAAAAATATGAAACTTCACATCATGAAATTCAATCCCACTTAGAAGAGATCCCCGAATCCAAAGTTGAGTTTAGAAGTGCCTAAGATAACCATGATGCTTTAAATTAGGCCTAGAATAGTTTGTAGAGTATTTTAGAAAAGACATTCTAGTTTTTACGTAGCTTTCGTAGGAGAAAACCCTATGTATTGTTAGGCATGGGATGATCAGGTGAACTTTGATGAACTCAAGTCTAGGGCATATGGTGCCCTAATACTGAAAATGAAGCCCCATGTATTGTTGTTAGGCATGGGATGATCAGGTGAACTTTGATGCACTCAAGTCTTGGGCATATGGTGCCCTAATACTGAAAATGAAATTTCAGTTTTTCCTCTTTAGTGAGTTTTAGTTAAAGGCTGTGATAGATGTTCTGAAAGCAAGATGATTGTGCCGGGGATAAGGAGTGGCCTTTGTTCAATTAAAGGGTCAGATCAAGAATGCATGCCTTCAAATTAAGAAGACGTTGCATAATTAGGGCTAACACAGACTGATAAATTAATATTAGTAGTTCATAGTTCAGTTTGGAAGTCCTATAACATGATATGGGAATTTGATTAGTTAATACGTACTTGGGGTATACTCTAGAACTGCCTCAACTTTTCCATTCTTTGAGCGCTTGGCTTTCGCTGCTCCCATAGACTCTTAGTCGAATATACAGTTTTCTTGGATCAGTTTGTACCACAAAGATGTATATACTTGTCAGTTGCCACCCCGAAGGCATATGATATTACTCACAAAGATATACAGTAAGATGTACTCTTCTTGTAGAGTGCACGTCTTTCTAACCATGAGTCTGATTCTGAAACTGTCAGATGGCTCGGAAAGTTATTTCAAAGACTTTTTACCGCTGTCCCCAACATTTTGACAGATTGTAAGCATTGACACAATTCCTTAGTCTTAAATAAATGCACATGATGAGGGTAAAGGGGTTTTGGTTCAGTTGGCGGAAAAGACATAATAGTTGGCAGTCATAAATAATAAACGAGATAGACTTAATTTCACTAGGGTTACTACAAGTACATCTAGAGTTATATGGGGAAGAAAATCATAGTGAAATATTCTCTCACCGAGGTTGAAGACTGGAGATAAAAGATAGGTATTGCAACTCTTACATGGTATTGCAACTCGAGATTAAAAATAGGTCATCATAAGTTCTAGCACCAATTGGCAGCCATCGCCCATAAATGAATAACCACACCTACTTAAATATTTCACTATGGTGATTATGTTAGCATGAAGAAGGACATTATGGTGGAGTATATGTGTGCATCTACACATATACTAGTTTAGTCCCACATTGAGTAAGAATAGAAGTAATTTAGAGAGCCCATATTATATAAAGGGAGTCTAAGATGTAATCTAATTATCAACTTAAGATTGAGTTAACTTTCTCCTCTTATTTATTTGTACATGGTATCAGAGCGGTTTCGTTCTTGAAGATGACCTAACACTTTGTTGCTTCCGCCGGCGGTAGCCATTGCCGTCACCAAATTACTCAAAATCTAGTAATACATTTTCTTGGTATTGTTTATTCTCTTTCAAGTTTTAGTTGCCAATCACTATTATAGCTCATTACTTTTCTCCGTTTTATGTTGTGATTTCAGTTGCTTCTGAATTTTCCATTCTTCACAATCTATTTGGATTTGAGATTGTGCTTGAGTTGTTGCATTAAGGTCTAATTTGATTAGACAAATCAAAATCATTGATTCTGTTTTGGTGGGAAATTGCTTCTGTTTTAGTGTCTCTCAGACTCTCCTTACTTCTAAACTGATTGGTGTGTTTTTATTGCTAATCTAATTCATTTTGGAGCGATTGAAGGCATGATTCCAAATCAAGTTAGTTTCTGGAAAAGGCCCAAACGATATAAGGGTTTTTGGTACAAATTCATGTTTTTTCGGGTCAGATACGATAATCACTATGAAGAAAAGGAGATTTGAAGCTTGGAATCAAAATCATTGGACCTTTGATATTCCTCTAGTGATCATTTTATTCGCCAAATTCATAAGTACAAATTACAAATTCGATATGCAATCTTTTATTGTCGAGAGGTGAGGTATTTTGTAGTTTGCGTATCGTGAGATGCGATTTTATCTATTAAGATTGGATGAAGATGTTATTAGACTAACCTTCCACCTCGGTCATGAGTTTTTTTTCTTTCTTTGGACCGGATGAAGATGCCAGACTACCTTCCACCTCGATCACGAGTTATTGGTTTTGTTCCTCGAGTGATTTTTTCCTAGAGTGGGACTTTTTTTCTCAAGTGTTTTTCTTAGATATTTTATATCGTTTCCTATCACGAGACGCGGTTTCTTTCTTTGAATCGGGTGAAGATATTCAATTCCTTATACAACGATTATGATTTCCTATTCCTCAAGTAGATATCTTTATCCTCAAGTGAATTATTTCTTTCTTTCAGTAGATATCTTTTTCCTCAAATAATAATCTATCCACAACATTACCTCGAGTGATCGTCTTCATCGACTAATTCTCTTACCTCAGTGTTTCTTCAAGATATTTGCATTACCCTCGAGTAGAAAAATTGGCAAGTCGATTAGTGTCATCAATTTCACAAGTACGTGTGGGAAAAATGGCAAGTCGGAATGCCGTTGATTTCACAAGATATATGTGAAGCTACGAAGTGTTTCTGTTGCTGCAAAATGATTGTTTAGAAGAAGTTTTATCAGTTTTAGGGGGAACCTTATTATAAGTAAAGGAGTGATTGTATCCCTATGAATGATCTATTTTACTTTCTTATTGTTATCCGCATTGATACAAACACATTGTTTGTATCAACGTGGAGTGTTGGAGTATATGTGTGCATTTACACATACTAGTTTAGTCCCACATTGAGTAAGAATAAAAATAGTTTAGATAGCCCCTATTATATAAAATGAGTCTTAGATGTAATCTAATTATCAACTTAATAATGAATAAACTTTATCCTTTTATTTATTTCTACACATTATAGTTGGAAGCTATAAATGAGTAATCAGACCTACAATTACTATACTTTGGTCATAATTAGAGAACACTTACTCGATCCATCGCAATACAAGTTAATTGATTGACGTTTCTCATGTTTATGCTAAGACATGCATCATCAAAGGGCACTCATAATTAATACTGTCAAATGCAGAATTTTACACACTTCTTGCAAATCAATTGTCATTTATAATCTTCTCTAGCATCATAAGTTAATAATGAATATAACTAGTTGATCATTGACCATTTTACAACTTCCCTAAGTGACTAACCCGTCAAGAAAGCAGCGTGCCCATACTTCGTTGTGAACGCCAAAACATTGGGATTGTGTGTGATGTGATTACTACGAACGCGGAAGCAGAATTCGTAAGAATATCACGGATAGGTTAGGTTTAGAGAAAACTTATATTTCTACTAAAGCAACTTAATTTTCATTAACAACTAAACGGCTGAGATTACACCACCCTCTCCCCTTATAACCTAGGTTTCCCTAAAATTATTCTTACAATATCTCCCCTAACCTATCCAATTAGAAAGCTAACTTAAAAAATAGAAACTACTAATAACCCACATTCGACCTCTCCAATAGAGTATAAGTTAAGCATAAAATAAACATATTCCACACGGGGGCAGACCCCTATAAAGAATATGCCACGTCAAACCCTCCGTCTGAGAAGATTTTGTCCATGAAATTAAGAGGTCAATGCTCTAGAGGACTCACGCTTGAATGTAGTGTGCATCTCAGTTTCCTCTTCGTCTTCATCCTATAGAACGCGCTAAACTGTTGATATCACACTTTTATGCATACCATCCATGATTAGGCAGACCTTTTTAGCAAATACAGGACAATCAAATTTCTGGTAACCTAGTTTGCCACATCCGTAACAATTACCCAAAACAAGGGTAAGTGATATAGTGACTATTGGAATAGCTAGAGCTGTTCGTGTTACTACTGGAACTAGAGGGCGATACTGTGCATGTAGCTCGCTCGCCTAATTGGCCAACTGTACAATTTCTGCAAGGCAAAAGACTGATTGAAGTGTGGTTGTCTTTTACAATTTCTTCGTCAAGCCAAACTTGTAAGAGACAACCACACTTGATTGGTGTAATCATCAAGGGAGGAAAGACCCATTTTGAGGGACTAAAGTTTCCCAAATGCAATATCGTCGTAGTTCATAGGGATAAACCAATCTTTCAGCTCTTTCCGCATTTTCCACCATTTTGAATTAGGATAGTAACCGGCAGTACGCATTGCCTGTTGAGCACTGTTCCACCAGGTGAGAGCAAAACCAGTAAGGCGGGACTCAATTATCATAACTTGTTTTGGATCCCTATACTTCTTGTAGTTGAATATACGCTCTACCTTGTCCAACCACTCAATAAAGGCGTATGTATTAGACTTTCTAGTAAACTCTAGTACTTTGAGGTGAACATCGTGCGTTTGTTCTGAAATAGTTTTGGCCAAAGCTTTAATATTATTGTCTTTACCCTTTTGCCGCAGCTGTAGTCGTTGTTCTTCCTCCGAATCTGAACTGTATTCACCGTCTTGCCAAGTTATAGCATACAGATACCTTAGAAGATGGGGAGATGAACCAAGTGGTTACTGTCGATAATGGTCAAGCAATGGGGTGTCAACTTGGGGGGTGAGAACCAAGGCCCTGGTCTCTCCCACTGAATTGCCTCTCTCTCTTTCTCTCTCTAGCTGGAATATAATGAGAACCCATAGTTTTATGTCTCCCATTCGACTGAACACTAAATATATCATCATCACGCGGCCCCCATCTATCGTCGTAGGGATGTCGGTACTTAAAGCCGTACTTAGGGGTCATCCTTGGTGATGGGTGCTTACCGGTGTCAGTATGGTACGGATCTTCCAGTAGTATAGATGGTTCATGTCTACCTAACAAAGCTGTCCCCGATGGTGGTACCTGTCGATCAGTCCCTGTTGTGAATGGTAAGCCGATGTCGCATTGTAAGGGGCAGTAAACTGAAGTCCTCGGTGGTCCGTGCGGTAGTTCGGGGTTCGGTAACTCGAAACCCATAGGAAGGGAGGTCCTCTTTTGGTCGAACACCTCAATCGGTGTTGAAGCTGTCGGGAGGGTAACCGGGGTAGGGGCTTTTGGTTGGCGTTGGTCGAGGAGATTGTTGACTGCCGTACCGTCGTGGGGTGCCCACCACAATGGGTTTATACCTTTGAAGTCATGTCCTTTTAGTAAGTGGTGAAGCCTGACCCATCGAGCCCATAAGTTCTGGGTCGGACTCCCATTTACTGCGGGTAACCCGGCTCTATAATCGACTGAATCTGGTTCGAGTGGGTCTGATTCGGTCGTTTAGATCTGGCCCAACCGAGCCTGATTCGGGTGTGGTAATAGCGGATCACGATTTTGGTGTTGGGCTTTGTATGCTTGGGCTTGTTGTTGTGTAACCCAAGCCAAGAAATCAGATTTGGCTAGCGCTACCGATGCTGTTGTAGTCGAGGTGGCTGTTGTCGGTGGTACTTGGCACTGCCGAGTAAGCTTCACATGTCGGTCAATAGTGTGATGGCCAGTTGCCATGGTCGGACCTTCGGCGACGGTTCCCATAGCACTTTGAGTCTCGGTTTCAATACCTAAGCTCGCAAAAGGGGTTGCTAAGATCGTCACTCCTCGCGACAACGTTCCCTTAGGAGAGGGGTCTTCTACTATGCCCAATGGAGGTGGCTGAGGGGTAGGTAAAAAGACTACCTTTCCAAAAGACTCGACAAGCTTATTAAGTTTATCTGATATCCTCACTACATCGTCGGCGTGCATATATTTCTTCATCACGAGTCTTCCACGGGGCATATTTGCTATTAAAATTGAATATACTGGATTTTAACGCGACTTTGATACCAATTGATGTGATTACTATGAACGCGGAAGCGGAATTCGTAAGAATATCACGAATAGGTTAGGTTTAGAGAAAACTTATGTATTTACTAAATCAACTTAACTTTCATTAACAACTGAACTGCTGAGATTGCACCACCATCTCCCCTTATAACCTAGGTTTTGCTAGAATCACTCTTACAGTATCTCTCCTAACCTATCCAATTAAGAAACTGACCTAAAAAATATAAACTGCTAATAACCCACATCGAACCTCTCCAACAAAGCATAAGTTGTTGGAATTTTTCAAAACTTGTACCTCATTTTGAGCCTTGAACCCATGACCTTTTGGTCACCTATTTTATGTAACTCCTAAACTATAGCCTAAAGTTTAGTCTCACACTGTTTATAAATAATAAAGGAACTAAACATAAATGGTATTGTCAATGTGACATGTGTGTAACATATGACAGAGAGAGATAGAGAGTATAGGTGTGTGAGTGTGTGAGGGGATTTTATACCCTATACACACTTGGATCTCTCGCAGGCGGCCCGGTCGGCCGGGCCAACTCGGGCTCAAACTCGGACTTGGGCTTGGGATTTGGATTGCGATTGGTCAATTGGCACTTCTGGCTCTGGAGGCCTTGGGGGCCCTTTGGGCCTGGGCTTAGCTCACCCTAATCTTTTTAACAAAAGTTTCATTGGGCTTGGGCTCGGTTTGTTTCCTTAGTCTTTGGTCTTCACATTCTTCTCTCCACTACTATAGGAGACCTAATCTTTAGGGACACGTCCCACACGATTTGAATAGAGAGAGAGCCGTTGGCAAACCTCTCTCTATAAA
Organism: Kingdonia uniflora; assembly: GCA_014058105.1. Taxonomy (NCBI): domain Eukaryota; kingdom Viridiplantae; phylum Streptophyta; class Magnoliopsida; order Ranunculales; family Circaeasteraceae; genus Kingdonia; species Kingdonia uniflora. The sequence goes on along the minus strand of JACGCM010002358.1, from coordinate 2,422,257 downwards.
TAAAACTCTTCACCACTTTCTAAAATACACAAAAAAAATATCTTTTCCTCTCTGTGTTATCTCTCTCACATACGGTTTACCTGAGGTGCGATATTACCTATTACTTTACGTAGATTTCCGGTACTAAAGCTCTACCGTATATGCTCGTTGTATCCTAGAAGAGATCAGACCATTTACTTGTACCCGAGGTAGGTCGAAATACTCTTTAAAGAGAGTGTGACCCACGCCTCGAGCTATCACTTTCTGTTGTGTCCCTTTGTTACAGGCGTTGTTCATTACGCGGTGTTACTACTGCCTATTACCGGTGTTACCTCCTCTACTTGCTGCCTGTTACCTCCTTTACTTGTTGTATATCAAAGTTTACTTGCTGCTGTTTGCCGAAATAACAACTGAATTACTGCTTATTATTACCCATGTACGACTGCTTCCCACAACTCAGACTTCATGTTTAACTACTGTTGCTTATTACCAGAATAACAACTTAGTCACTACAACTCAGAATCAGACCTATTGTATAACTGTCGTTGTATACCGGAGTAATAACTATTCAACATTTTATTGTTGTTGCTGAAAATGTTACTGCTTTAAACACCTCTTTGATGCTGAATACCTTACTGCTACGGTATTCATTGCTACTGTAACTGTTCTGAATTCATACTTGTTGTTGCTTAAACAATAAGGGAAAGCTATTTACAGGTTCATAAGATTATATTTTCTTCAATTTTAAAGAGTATTTTATTTCTTTAAGATAGCTCTTTTTTCTGAAGTGTTGAAGTTTGATTCTAACAAACCCTCTAAGTTTGATGGTCTCAACTTCAAGAGGTGGAAGAACAAAATCTTCTTCTATCTCACACTTAAGGAAGTTACGTATGTTATGGAACAAGAATACCCTGTTGAACTTCATGTTCCCGTACCTGCATTAGACCCTGATCTTATTCTAAACGAATATGATAAAACCTTAGAGACTATTTCAAATTGGACTGAGGCTGATTTCAAATATCGTAACTTCATTCTAAACGGTTTAGCGGACGAACTGTACGATTAATATCTACAATCCAAATCTGCAAAAACCGTTTGGGATGCATTATAGAAGAAGTATGATACGGAAGAGGCAGGCTCTAAAAAGTTTGTCGTAAGCCAATATCTCAAGTTCAATATGGTCGACGATAAGTCAGTAATTTCTCAATCACATGAGTTGCAACGAATTGCGCATGAGATCGCATCCGAAGGGATACCTCTTGATGAATAATTTCAGGTTGCCGTGATGATTGACAAATTACCGCCAAAATTGGAAAAACTTTAAAAATATCCTACGACACAAGTCAAAAGAACTAACCATGGAAAACTTGATTACTCGTCTGAGGGTTGAAGAAGAATCTAGAAAACAAGACCTGAAAGAGAAAATCTTTTTGGTTCAAGCCAAAGGGAAGGTCTATCTAAAACCTAAAGGGAAACCTTTTAAGGCTAAGAATGGTGGTAATCGGAACGACCGTCCTAACAGTGGTAATTTAAATAACCATCTGAATTATGGACACCAAAATCCTAATAAGGGAACGAACCAATAAGCCCCACCATATAACGGAACAAGTTTTATTATGTGCTTTAACTGTAAAAATCCTAGACACATCTAGAAACTGCGGGAACCGCAGACCTGTTGCTCAGGCTAACGTTACCGAAGAGCCTTTAGTAGCTATGATCACAGAGATCAACATGGTCGGTGGAATCGACGGATGGTGGGCTGATTCGGGCGCTTCTAGGCATGTATGTTATGAACGCAATTGGTTCAAGACCTACAAGAAAACTGAAGACCAGAAGGTGCTACTTGGGGATTCCCATTGCACCAAAGTGTTAGACACTAGAGATGTTGAACTGGTATTTACCTCTAGAAGGACAGTGACTCTGAAGGATGTGATGCACACTCCTGAAATGAGGAAAAATTTTGTTTTTGGCTATTTTCTCAACAAGGCAGGATTTCAGCAGATCATTGGGTCTGATCAATACATTTTGACTAAGGGTGGGGTTTTTGTGGAAAAGGGTTTTACTTGTAATGTTCTAGATGAGTATTGAAATGAATAAATTTATTTTTGCTTACTTGTTGTCTTCTTTTAATATTTGGCACTCTAAACTATGTCATGTTAATAAGAAGTTAGTACACAATATGAGTAAACTTGCCATGATCCCTAAAGTAGATTTAAATGATTTTGATAAATGTCAATTTTGTAGTCAAGCTAAAATTATTAAAACCTCACATAAAAGTATTGTAAAAGAATAATAACTTTTAGACTTAGTACACTCTGAGATTTGTGAAATGGAGGGAATACTCATTCGAAATGGTAAAATATATTTTATAACTTTTATAGATGATCGTTCAAACTATACTCATGTTTACCTGATGCGTCACAATAGTGAAGTTATAGATATGTTTAGGACATATGTAACGGGGGTTAAAAATTAGTTTGATAGAAACATTAAAAGATTTCGTAGTGATAGAAGAATCGAGTATGATTCACATGAATTTCAAAACTTGTATGAATCCTTAAGGATTATACATGAAACTATTGCTCCTTATTCTCTAGAATTTAACGGCAAAGCTGAACGCAAAAATAAAACTTACACTGAGTCAATCGTTGCTATATTACTTAGTTCTGGATCACCTAAATCTTTATGGGGTGAAGCATTATTATCTGTTTGCCATGTCTTAAACCGTATTCCTCATATTACATCTGAATTGTCACCTTATGAAATTTAGAGAAAAAGAAAACCTAATGTTAACTATTTTAAGATTTGGGGATGTTTAGCCTATGTTCGTAAACCTGATCCTAAACGAATAAAACTAGCTAGTAGAGCTTTAGAATGTGTTTTCATTGGTTATGCTATTAATAGTAAAACTTACAGGTTTCTTGATATTAAGGATAATGTTATCATTAAATCACTTGATGTTGATTTTTATGAGGATAAGTTTCCCTACTTACTGAGGGACAGGGGGGGTAGTAGTGGGGGTTCTCAACCTTCTACATCTTCGACCCCTAATGTACCTCAAGTAAAAGTTTTTAAAGCTGTTGATTCTCATGATACAGACCCAGAACTTCGTAGAGGTAAACGTTTAAAAATTACTAAGGATTTTGGTAATGATTATGTTGTACATACTTTAGAATCTGACCCCAATACTATCAGGGAAGCGTTAACCTCAAGTGACGCTGATTTGTGGCAAGAGGCCATTGATGATGAAATGGATTCTCTTACGACAAATGAAACTTGGGATTTAGTTAACCTACCTCCTGGTAGTCGCTTTATTGGGTGTAAATGGGTATTAAAAAAGAAACTTAAACCAGATGGTACTATAGATAAATATAAGGCAAGACTTGTAGCAAATGGATATGTGCAAAAAGAAAATATTGATTTCTTTGACACATATTCCCCAGCTACTCGTGTGACAACCATTAGAGTTTTATTGGTCGTTGCTGTCGTGCACGATTTGATTATTCACCAAATGGATATAAAAACTATTTTTTAAAATAGAGAGCTTGAAGATAAATTATATATAGATCAGCCTGAAGACTTTGTGATACCTGGTGAGGAACACAAAGTCTGCAAGCTGAACAAGACCTTATACGGTCTAAAGTAAGCTCCAAAATAGTGGCACGACAGGATCAACCAATTACTTCTTTCAAATAGTTTTAAGATTAACGTTGTTGATAAATTCTTATATTATAAAGTATCTAGTGAAAGTCGTATTATGATATGTCTATACGTTGGTGATCTACTTATTTTTTGTTCTACACTTGATATCATTTTAAAACCAAAAATATGCATAATAATAATTTTGATACGAAGAACATAGGTGAGGCTAGTGTAATTTTAGGCATGAAGATCACATGCACAGACCCTGGTATTACTCTTGATCAATCTCATTACATTGAGAAGATCTTGAAGAAGTACAAATATTTTGATCGTAGACTTGCTTGTACTCCTTGTGATCCATAAGTTAAACTTTTAAAGAACTTTGGGGAGGCAGTTAGACATAAAGAATACGCAAGTATTATTGGTAGCCTTCGCTACGCTACGGATTGTACTAGACCCGATATAGCTTATGTTGTAGGGGTTCTAAATAGATTCACAAGTAAACCAGGTTTGACGCACTGGGATGCTATTGATCGAGTTATGAGGTACCTGAAAAGGACTATGAACTTGGGTTTATATTATCAAAAATTTCCCGTGGTCCTTGATGGATTTAGCGATGCAGATTGGAACTCATTTTCGGATGATTCCAAAGCCACCAGCGGATACGTGTTTAATATAGCTGGCGGGTTGGTTTCTTGGAGATCCAAGAAACAAACGAATCTAACTCAGTCGACTTTGAAGTCTGAGTTAGTAGCACTAGCTGTAGTTAGTGAGGAGGCAAGTTGGTTGAAAGACCTCTTGTCTTATATTCCTTTATGGAATAGGCCTATACTGCCGATTCTGATCCACTCAGATAGTACTGCTGCTATAGCCAGAGTATGGAATAATTACTATAATGGTAAGAAGTTAGCGATACATCCCAAACACAGTACGATGAGAGGTTATCTCATATCTAGTACTGTTACAATGGATTTTGTAAGATCAGAAAATAACTTGGCAGATCTTTTGATGAAATGACTGTCTCGTGACAAAGTTTAGAGTACATTCTTAGGGATGGGACTAAAGCCTATTATAGAATCACAAGTGGTGGAAACCCAACCTGAATGACTAGAGATCTCAATAAATAGGTTCAATGGGAAAATAAATCATTGTGATATAGAATCATGCAACTAGGAGTTTGTCACTCCAAAGTTAATCTCATTGTACATATTGTTTATATGCATGATATCTTGCAGCGACTTTAAGGCTAAGTTTCTTAAACTCTTAATGAGTTATATATCTCATTCTTGAGTGGGGTGTCTAGCTACAAGAACACTCTTAATATACTCACCAAGGTGATTGTGAAAGTGTGGCCGCTTCCTGTGAGAATTAGGCTAAATTCTTTAAAGCCTTCACCTATACTGGGATTAAGCACATGGCCAAAAAGTGCTAGCATTTAAAAATTGCACCTGGTAGGGTTGTATGTAGTTTTCCTCAATGTATAAAAGTGAATAATGGGTTCAAGACTCTTATCACTTATTATTCTTATACGTTGAAGATTATCTACTACGTAAAGGTTCAAGTCTAAGGACACCTTTACTTAAGTACATCTCTATATAGCGAAACCGTACTCTTGTATCTCTTCTCATTCATCTATCCTTATTTGGAAGTTTTTTAAAAGTGGGGGATTATTGGAATTTTTCAAAACTTGTATCTCATTTTGAGCCTTGAACCCATAACCTCTTGGTCATCTATTTTATGTGACTCCTGAACTATAACCTAAAGTTTAGTCCCACATTGTTTATAAACAATAGATGAACTAAACATAAAAGGTAGTGCCAATGTGACATGTGTGTAACATGTGACATAGAGAGAGAGTATAGGTGTGTGAGTGTGATAGAATTTTATACCCTATACACACTTGGACCTCTCTCAGGCGGCCCGGTAGGCCAGGCCGGCTCGGACTTGAGATTGGACAATTGGCTCTTCTGGCTCTGGAGGCTTTGGGGGCCCTTTGGGCCTGGGCTTGGCTCACCCTAATCTTTTTAACAAAAGTTTCATTGGGTTTGGTTTGTTTCCTTAGTCTTTGGTCTTCATATTCTTCTCTCCAGTACTATAAAAGACCTAATCTTCAGGGATACGTCCCACACGATTTGAATAGAGAGAGCCGTTGACAAACTTCTCTCTATAAATAAAACTCTTCACCACCTTCTAAAACACAAAAAAAAAAAAATTTCCTCTCTGTGTTATCTCTCTCTCATACGGTTTACCTGAGGTGCGATATTACCCATTACTTTACGTAGACTTTCGGTACTGAAGCTCTACCGTATATGCTCATTGTATCCTAGAAGAGATTAGACCATTTACTTGTACCCGAGGTAGGTCGAAATACTCTTTAAAGGGAGTGCGACCCACGCCTCGAGCTATTACTTTCTGTTGTCTCTCTTTGTTACAGGCATTGTTCATTACGTGGTGTTAACTCTGCCTGTTACCGGTGTTACCTCCTCTACTTGCTGTCGGTTACCTCCTTTACTTGCTACTGTTTGCCGGAGTTTACTTGCTGCTGTATGCCGGAGTTTATTTGCTGCTGTTTGCCGAAATAACAACTGAGTTACTGCTTGTCATTACCTCCTGTACGACTGCTTCCTGCAACTCAGACTTCCTGTTTAACTACTGTTGCTTATTACCGGAATAACAACTGAGTTACTGCAACTCAGACTCAGACCTGATGTATAACTGTTGCTGTTTACCAGAATAATAACTGTTCAACACCTTGCTGCTGTTGCTGAAAATGTTGCTACTCTAAACACCTCTTTGCTGCTGAATACCTTACTGCTACGGTATTCATTGCTGCTGCAACCGTTCTGAATTCATACTTGTTGCTTAAACAATAAGGGAAAGCTATTTACAAGTTCATAAGATTATATTTTCTTCATAAGCTACGCATAAAATAAACATGTTACACGGGGCAGACGACCCTATAAGGGATGTGCCGCGTCAGCATGCCTATAAAGTATGGCTTCTTGCACATCATCAACAGCTTCAAATTAACTCATTCGTCGGAAGATCTGTAGAAAGATAGCCCTCATCTCGTCCTAATATGCACTCATATTACTATCAAATGCAAGTCTCTTGCACTCATCTTGCAAATCAGTAATAGTCCCTTCTCTAGCAACATGAGTTAAGAATGGACTTAATTAATTGGTCATTGACAATTTTACGGCATTCCTTAGTGACTAGAGTACGAAACTCGCAGGTGGAGAAAATAGCGTGCCCCGTCCATCTTTGTAAACACCACAAACTGTCGTCCACATTGAATATCACATCACAAGTACATCAAATATCTCGTTTCCCATGGGACCTTAGTTTCCCATGAGATATTAATTCTAACTTGGACACATATCAGGTAGGAACGGTGGCTCCAGAAAAGGCGAAAACTTATCCGACATACAACTAGCATACAATCAGTGTTTTCTATTACAACAATGTTTTCCTGTAATATGACTAACCTTATGTTTAGATAATCATTCGTATAATCAGGAAGCCACAAAACAAGGTCGATTTTCAAGAAAAATGCTAATATATGCGACTAAATCTGCATTTCTCTTTCTTTTATCTTCACCATCAACCCGTTCTTCATATGAAGGTTTATAAACGGCCCGGGACCAATTCGCTGACCTTCCATCACTTCAATTTGGAAGTTAAAGAGTATAGCGGCAACTGCAGAGTTCATCTGTGTATATGATGTCCTTTCCGAAGCAAGTCCTTGGGCCAACGTTGAATGCAAAGAACTTCGACATAAGTTCATACCCAATTTTCCCTTCATGGTCTATCCATCTTTCTAGCTTGAATTCCAAACTATCCTCACCCCAAATCCATGGCATCTTTCCTTCAGAGTAAAATGATAATATGATCTGCATTCCGGGCTTCACAACAGAGCCATCGGGAAGCACGTCTTCTTTTATGACACCTTTGCTATTCAAAGGAAGTGGAGGACATAGTCGTAGTGATTCATTCAAGGATGCGTGCAGGTAAACTAGCCCTTTTAAATCATCTGAATTAAACACACACTTGATTTTGGGATCTTCCATCTTTGCAACTAACTTCAACTCTTCTAATATCTTTGCTTCAACCCTCGGAGTTTTCGTAACCAACCACAAGAACCAAATGAGACCTGATGCAATTGTGTCCCGTCCTGCAGTAAACATGTTCACGATGGCATCTCTTACAAACATGTCATTCTTACAAGACTCATGTTCTGACTTGATATACATGGATAACATATCTGTGGTGTCAACTCCTTTGCACAGGCTTTCTCTTCTTAGAGTGATGCAATTTCCGAAATAGGCATCTGTGGTTTTCCATGCTTGCAATAGCTTCTTTTCTCTCCCAACATTTAGCCACTGTAAGGTCTTCCATAAAAACATTGGCATTGCATGCCTATAAAGTATGGCTTCTTGCGCATCGTCCATGGCGCTTCTGATAACTCGTTCTTTGGCAGATCTATAGAAAGATATCCCTCATCTCTTCCTAATATGACACTCATATTACTTTCAAATGCAAGTCTCTTACACACATCTTGCAAATCAACTATAGTCCCTTCCCTAGCAACATGAGTTAAGAATGGCAATAATTGATCATTGACCATTTTAAGGCTTTTTGTTGCTACTAGATTACGGAACTCGCCCGTGGAAAAAACCGCATGCCCCATCCTTCTTTGTGAGCGCCACGAACTATCATCTGCATTGAATATCCCATCACCTAGTATATCAAATATCTCGTTAAATTCGGGGCCTTTGGGGAAATTTGAGAAGTTGATTTTGAGAATGTACTCGAGGTTTAAGTGATAGCATGTGGCCAAGTACCTAAGATTGGAAAAGATAGGGCCATCTATCAAGAAAGAACCGTGGCCGTTGGAAAAGAACACCTCAGTTAACCATTCTGGCAAGCGGTTTGAGTTCCATAGAAGCGAGGGAAGTGTACCAAGGAAAGGCCAGTGATTTATAGCTTGGCTCTTGTGTTTGAGATACCAACTCATGATAAATAAACAAACAAATGATAGAAATAGGGAAACTATTTGGAACTCCATGATTTCTTACACTCTTGTGAGTTATGACCACAACATAACTATACTGATATATAGAGCTACACAGTTGGAACTATAAATAAGCACAAGACCTCCAAATGTGGTTACTGAGTGTAATAAGTAATGTGGTTCAACTGGCACCAACAAGGACAATGCAGTTGGAAACCATAGGTAAAGCAGTGCATCCTACTCTTAGGTCATCATTAAAGGGATATATACCAACGGAGCCACTCGCCAAGATTTGTCCAGACTAAGCCCCGGGTGGGTTATCAGGGTTCTCACGTGTCGCAGGGATTAATTAGTCGGGCAAGTGGTAATAAATTATGAACTCGAATCACACTGGTTTGCACACAAAAAAAATCTAAGGAGAGACCATGGAGCTTGTTTTCGAGGGATGTCATTTTTCTTTCTTTTTTTAACGCAAAGCTGAAATATAATTAAACAAACCGCCCATAGCGGCGGGTAAGAACAGAGTTTACAAAAGTCTGAGCCTCAAGGGCCTCGGTACAAACTAAAGGGGGGAAATTTGTACCCCTCGCAGCTAAGAAATGTGCTTCAAAATTACATGAACGGTGAACGAACTCAAAAAAAAAAGTCGGAAATCTCGCCGCTAAAGCGTACATGTCAGGTGCCCAAGTGAGCGCACCCCAAAAAAGGTTCTCTGAATGATCTCAGAAAGCTTGAACTAGGTGCTGGCAGTCTGTCAGAAGAATAATCCTATCAAGCCCCAGACTAAGCGCTATCTCCATCTCCCTGATCACCGAGATGGTCTCTGCCTCTTCGGGGTCCGCTACTCTCGTAGAAGAATGCCCTACACATACAATGGAATCCAAATGAGATTTAATAATAAAGCCTATACCCCCAATGATTTCAGAGTTTTTCCAAGATACGTCCACATTGATTGTGTGCCAACCCTCTCTTGCTTTGGTCGTAGCAATCAGTTGTAGCTCCTGAATGGGCAGGGTGGGAGGCACTGTCCTAGGAATTGGGGTGGTGTAAAGAGTCGCTTTCTTAAGAACCTCATCCGGATTGGTGCGTTTGTTCTCAAATAAAAGCTCATTCCTGTTGTTCCATATTACGAACATGATAGAGCCAGAACTGAGGTAGGCCGTTTGTGCCTCCCTTAATAGTGTACCAGCGCTGGATGATCTTACTCACGGAGTCTGTGTAAACCCAATTTTCGAAGTCGAGGGCAAGGTGTGATTTCCTCCAAATTTCTTGGGCGGCTTGGCAGAAAAAAAGTGTGTGCGATGTAGTTTCGGTCTCAGTACCGCATTGAAGACAGTTGGTATCCCAGTCGCCATATCCATGCAACAGGTTCAGCTTTGTCGGGATGCCATCTTGAATGGCTTTCCAGAGGAAAAGTTGAATTATAAACGCCACCTTCATCTTCCAAATGGTCTCCCAAACGAGATCGCCAATGTTTGTGGTATTACAACCTAGATGCTCGCTGTTTTGCTCTCTAAGAGAGTAATTATGGACAGACTTAACTGTAAGAATGCCATTATGCTCCTGCTTCCATCTGAGGACATCCCTCCCCGGATAGCGACTGAGGGGGATGGATGTGATGAGGTCCGCAATGTCTTTTTGGAACATGGTATGAATTAAAGTCGTGTTCCAAGTTCTGCTATTTTGATTAATGAGGTCAGCAACTCTGGTAATGGGCCTAACGAGAGGAGCAGGCCTCGCAGGTCTCCCAAACCTGATGCCCGGGATCCAAGGTTCGAGCCATAGATCCACACTTTCCCCGTTACCAATGTGCCGGCACAGGTCGGGCCAGATACGGTTCTGGGCTTTTAAAATTCCTTTCAAAATCCATAAGTCCGAGTTTCGCGCCTGGGCTAGCATAAGCGGTGCTTTCGGTGTATACTTTGCGATCATGTTTTACGCCCAAGGTTTCTCTGGTTCTTTAATGATTCTCCAGAAAAGTTTAGCCAGCATGGCTTGGTTATGATGGGTGGTTTTGCGGATTCCAAGTCCTCCGAATTTAGGCTGTTGGCAAATGCTATCCCATTTGATAAATTGGTTCTTTGTCCTGCCATTGCTGTTTGATCCCCATAGGAATCTGGCATTCAGGGAATCGAGTGTTTTGCAGATCTTCTGGGGGAAGGGGGGAACGGCCATCTGAAAAGATGGAATTGCCGAGTTAACAGCTTTGATGAGAATGAGTCGTCCAGCTTGGGAGAGATTTTTGGTTTTCCATCCTTCAATCTTGCTAGAGACTCTGGAAATGATGTCTTGGAAGTTAAAACTTTTGGAGCGGTCAAAGGTAAGGGGGACACCAAGGTACATTTCTCCCGAAGTATCCTTCTTGATGTGCAAGATATTTTGGATCAGCCTATGGTGCCGGTGATGGCAGTTCTTGCTGAAGAGAATGCACAATTTTGCAAAGTTAACCTCTTAACCGAAAACTTGAGTAAAGGTACTGAGAGTGTCTTTAAGGGCACCTACCTCATCGAGAGTGGCCTTACAGAATATGAAGTTGTCGTCCGCGAATAGGAGGTGGGAGATAGGGGTACTACCTCTGGCAGTCTTGATTCCATGCAGCTTGCCTTGTTGTTATTTCTGAAGGATGATGCGCGAGAGAACCTTCGAGCAAATGAGGAAAAGGGAGGGTGAAAGGGGGTCTCCTTGTCTGAGCCCCCTCCCCGGCTTGAGCATTCCATAAGGGGTGCCATTTAAGTTGAAACTGAGCGCCGTGGTGGAAATGTACTGCTGAATCCAGCCACACCACTTGTCATTAAAGCCCAGCACTTTAAGGGTGTCATTGAGAAAGTGTCACTCGACTCTATCAAAGGCTTTACTCAGATCGAGCTTGACTGCCATGCAGGTGGAGATGCCTTTCTTCTTTTTCAAATTTGCCAGAACCTCCTCCTGGGCCATAATGATATTATCGAAGATTTGCCTCCGAGGGATAAAAGCGTTCTGCGCTGGAGAGATAATCTTGTTGAGGAGGGGGTGAAGTCTGGACGCGAGGATTTTCGCGATGATCTTGATTTTGACGTTACAGAGGCTGATAGGGCGGTAATGATCCGGGGTCTCGAGGTTTTTTTTTTTTCGAGATGAGTGATATTTGTTTGGTTGAATTCCTGAAGGAGGTTACCCGTTTGAAAGAAGGCAAGGGTGGCGTTGTACAGACATGTTTGACAGTGTCCCAAGACTTCTGGTAAAACAGTGGGGTGAAACCATTAGGCCCAGGAGCTTTATGAGGGTTCATGTTAAACAAAGCTTCTCTGATCTCTTCCATGCAGGCAAGGGTGGCGTTGTACAGATCATGTTTGACAGTGTCCCAAGACTTCTGGTAAAATAGTGGGGTGAAACCATTAGGCCCAGGAGCTTTATGAGGGTTCATGTTAAACAAAGCTTCTCTAATCTCTTCCAAGGAGGGGTCTCTGGTAAGGGTAATGTTCTCATCGTTCGTGATCACTTTTTCCATAATATCGAGATTTTGGACCTTCTGGGAAGGGTTGGAGGAAGTGAAGAGGTCTCTATAGGTATCGCTAATGTCTTTCCAGTCTTTCCCCCAAGTGCCTTCCTTATTACGAATTTGTTTGATATCGTTAAATCTCCTCCGACAGATGGTAGAAGTATAGAAAAATTTTATGTTCCTATCGCCTTCCTTAGGCCAGAGCTCGCGCGACTTGTCTCTCTAAGTAGCTTCCTCTTGTTCCAGAATACAGATAAGCTGGGCCTGCATCTCTTGCTCTTGCCTGGTGTTATCATCAGAAGGGGTCTTCTTCTGTACTTCTCCAATCTGAGCCCGTAGGCTTTGAATATTATTCTGGACACACTTGACTTCCCGTTTGTTCCAAGCAATGAGCTCCTTCTTTGTGTGCCTAAGCTTTTTACACAGACGAAGCTGGCGAGATCCACTCTGCCCTTCGTTCCAGGCTTTTTTGATGATCTCAAGACAATTTTCGTGCTTAAGCCAAGCTGATTGGAAATGGAATTGCTTCGGGAGCGAGTGTCTGGTCGGTTCCGTATTCAGGATGATGGGCCCATGATCCGATCCAATGATGGGAAGGTTATGAATGGTGGCATCTGAAAAGGTGGTTCGCCAAGGGATAGAGACTAACACTTTGTCCAACCTCTGCTTAACTAGCTTGACGCCTCTCCTCTTGTTTGACCAAGTGAAAAAGAACCCAAATCCATCATGGAGGCTTCGAAAATGAACTCCCACAGAGGGTTAGGGGTAGTGCCGTCGAAAGCAATTTTACTGTATTTTTCCTCTTTGCAGGTGATACAGTTTAGGTTACCAATAATAATCTAAGGTATCTTAATCGATCTGGCTAAGTCGTTAATAGAGGCCCAATAAGTGGAACGGTGTTGTGCGTCAGGCGAGCCGTAGGTGAACGAACAGAGCCAAGGGGTCGGATCAGCACTAGGCGATTGGTTGGGCGGGTGCGATTGAATGAGCGCGTCGATACCATTATGGGAGGAGGTGAGAATAGTCAGATCGATTAGGAGATTCCGGCCTTGGTAACCACGGGCTTGGAGGAAGATTGTGAAGGCCCAGCCTTATGAACCGGGAGAGGTGGACTAGCTGTGAGATCAATGTAAAGCTGAATGGGCTTCCTTTTGGGCTGACTAGGGGTGTCAAGCCCGGCCTCCTCAAAGTTTAGAACCCTTTTTTTAACTCAAAGTTTAGAACCCTTTTTTTAACTCAAAGTTTAGAACCCGAGGTGTGTGGGTCTTTTGTCTTACCCGGCTGGGCTTTGAAAACATCAGCCCGGGTTGACAAATCTGTTTGGGCGTCTTGTACATGTGTTTAAAAAAAAGTTGAGATCCAAGTCCAGCTCACAGCTGTAGGCCTGTGCTGCAGAGAATTATGGTCCACCTCTATACAATTACCTTTTCTGCCCGACAACTTGTCCAACGGATCTCTCTCGAATTGATTATTTAAATTGTGATATGAGTGGTTTGATTGACCTGTTGCAGCTCATTAATGCGGAAACCTGCCGCTACCTCCTCGAAATCCGTGAGTGAATGAGAATGAGGGAGCTTCTCTTCAGATTTTTGGGGTTCCCCACTCTGCATGCCGTCAACTCGCTGAGGTGTCGCTGCATGTACTGCTAGCGTGGGGAATTGGAATCTGTTAGGTTTGGGTGGTTCGTACCGGCACCGCGCCTGATACTGACGTCGAGGAAAAGGGTTTCCAGCCTGATCAGCGTCTAAATTTGGATGGAATCCCGAAAGGTTTGCCGAACTCCCATGTTACTGAGTTTTCCAGTTACTAAGTCGGGCAATGGCTTGTCTACTAATTTGTCCGACTCCTTCTTCGTCGCTGTTTTCATTCGGCCGTTTTTCAGCTGCCATTCCTGTCATCTGAAGGTGGGAAACTTCATCCGTAGGATGGTTATGTGTGTCTGCATGCAGATTGTTTCTATTTTCCCGGTTCTCACTCGCACTATGTTGCTGCCAATTCGGGTTATGGTAGCTCTCGCACCTCGATGGGTTAACTTGAATGTTTTTTCCATACTTAAACTCAAAGTTCTCGGTGATATTCAGTCTTAAACGTTCCCTTTTAAATTCCCCGTATCTTTTACAGCCGGCCAAAGTGTACAATGATGCCGCAGAAGGGACAGAACCCTTCGAGTCTCTCGTACTTTATTTGTAGCTGGGCTATCCCGTATTCCCTAGGTCTGTGTATTGGTATCGACATCACTAGCGGCATGTCCGTGAAGAGGTTCACCTGTAAACGGACAAAACTTTCTTTATACGGTTCCGTCATGTTCGTTCCGTAATCGTCTTTGACGAATTCTCCGACTTCGTTTCCTATCAACCTAAAAGTAGCCTTGTCTAATAAGCAGCATGGGAGGCCATAAATTTGCACCCAACAGAGATATCTGGGGAAAGTTAGTTCAGATTGATGTAGCATCAGATCGAAAGGCTGCATAAGGGTGGAGAAACCAAACACATTTACCGGCGGTGTCGTCAATATTGTGTGGAAGTCCTGTGTTTTGAATCTTGCCGTAAAGACCTTTGTTTCCTTCTCATAAGAGATCGTTGGGATAACAGATATGAGTTTAGCCCATTCTTTTTTAACTCCTTCAAGGATGACTTGGTCGTTAAAGGAAGTCGAAATAGATTTAAAAGCAATGGAGTACTTCCATTTTTGCTGTAACGCAGTCCATTCCGCTGTTTCAAGCTGGAAGTTTGGGTTGGGATCATGGGTTGTACAACCTTGGAGCTGCTCGGATAGGTCCATCATAGTGACAGTTAGGTCGGTATTTTCCATGCTTCATAAGAGGTTTGAAGAGAGGAGGAGGCTGACTGTGCAAGGCTAACGATGACTAGAGAAGAGAGACTTTAGGGTTTAGGTTAAGGTTGAAGGGTAAAAAAGTTGAATACAGGATGTTGTTTATGCAGGTTGGTAGGGTCAGAGGGTTGGTGGTAGTATTGTGAAGTAGGAAAGGATGGGAGATGGAAAAACAGTTAGGTTGAAGCCGAAACAAAGAGATGGTTGAGGGAGATGAGTGAGGGAGACTGTTAAGGGTTTGGAGAGTGGTGAAGGAGATGGGTGGCTTATGGGTTTAGAGAGAGAAAGAGGCAAGGGGAAACAGGAGAGGAGAGAGGGCAGAGCTGAAAAGAGTGGGATGTCATTTTTCTTTACCTTAGGCTATTATAACTTGAAAATAATAAGGAGGATACCGCATGATTAGGCTAATACAAATTTTGTTTTCATATTAATAAAAAACTAAATTTGAAGGTCTTTTACTCTCTACGCATTCTTCATTGATCACCGGTGAAAAAAACATAGATACACACTGAAGACATAAGGTACATATGGTCTTTTGCTGCTGTCACAGACTTCATTTGAGTGAGTGCAATTTCCTTACCTCAGAAACTCCGTGGTCCGATATTAAACAACGAAAAAGTTTGACATAAGGTCTTGAATGATCCTCCCCTCTTCGTCTATCCATCGTTCTGGCAGTGTCGTGCCGTTCCGGAGGGTCTCCCCTTTTATAACGACATTGTTATTTAAAGGAATTGGGTATTAAGCCGCGCCGCGAAAGCCAGCCACCGATTCGATTCGATTAGCTATAAACAATCTAAAAGAATACACACAATCAAAGCACAACACACATTACCGTGATTTGGCGAATTGTCTACGTCCACACAAGATAGAGAAAGAGAGTTTATTCAATGATCCTTAGTTACAATCACAAACCAATTTGAGGTCTCTCAAAGTTTTTCTCTCCAAAGATTCATCACAAATAGATCTCACCAAGAGTTGCTAAGAAATACCCTAAGTCTCCTTTTATATTTGGAGATTATTACATCAATTACACGGATCACGATGCAAAATCAATGGTCTAAACGACCTCTCAAAACAAACCTCCGCTTCCGGATGCAAATCCAGATCATAAGGCCATCCAGATTACATCTGGATCTTATTGGTCCATTCTCAACAAATTTAAGATGAAAATCCAAATTATAAGCTTATCACTCGACTTCTATCCGGATTCCTCTTTTACCTGACAATTCTCTACCTCGGTGAAGATTTCTTCAAATTTGAGCCGAACTTGCCAACCCACCAAATTGGACCTAAACTAAAAACTTCTCTCACTAAATGTCTCCAAAGACCCAAACAAACAAACGGCCCAAAGAACCCAACCAAACAATCGACTGTACCAAATCAATGGTTGCCTACATACCGTGGATCAAGTCGCCCGTAATTCTCAAAATCCCCTTAATCCATATGAAGAATTTGGACCAAGTCCAAATAATGATTGAACTTAATCCAAAAAAAAACTTTTGTAAACATATCCGTCGGGCTATCATTGGTGTGAATCTTCTTCAACCAAATCTCACCATCTTCCAGGACTTCTCTGACAAAGTAATAACGCACATCTATATGTTTCGTGCGTTGATGATGAACCTGATCTTTGACCAAGAAGATAGCACTCTGACTATCACAAAACACATGACAATGATCCATCTTAATGCCCAAATCGCGCAAAAGACCCTTCATCCAAATAGATTTTTTGATCGCTTCAGTCACCGCTATATACTCTGCCACAGTAGTAGATAGAGTCACCGTTGACTGTACCGTAGATCTCCAACTAATCGGTCATCTACCTGATATAAAAACATACCCGGTAGTAGACCGCCATTTATTTAAATCACCCATATAGTCAAAATCCACATAACCCACACAAAACTGATCAATCGAATTCTACTTATAAAATTCCAAACCAATATTCACAATACGTTTGATATACCGTAGAATCCATTTCACAGCTCGCCAATAATCTCTTCCCGGATCATGCATACATCGGCTAACCATACCAACTGCCTCTGAAATATCTAGTCGAGTACATACCATAGTATGCATCAAGCTACCAATAGCGCTAGCATAAGGAACTTGACTCATATAATCATGTTCCTTATCAGTTTTTGGAGACATAGAAGCCTTAAGCTTAAAATGAGGAGCAAGGGGCTTACTTACAAGTTTTGCATTCTCATCAATACCAAATCTCTGAAGTACCTTCCTCATGTACGTCATCTGAGAGAGACACACCGTTCCCTTTTTTCTATCTTTATGAATCTTTATACCAAGAATCTTCTTCTCATCACCTAGATTCTTCATTTCAAATTCTTGACCTATTTGCTTCTTCAACATGCCAATCTCGCTTTTGTGCTTACACGCAATAAGCATATCATTCACATACAAAAGTAAGTAAATAAAGGACCCGTCACGTAGCTTGCGTAAGTAGACACATTGGTCATAATGACTCCGCTTATACTTCTGCCCAATCATAAACTGATCAAACCGTTTGTATTATTGTCTTGGAGACTGCTTCAAACCGTACAACGATCTCTTCAGCTTACACACATAATCTTCTTTTCCCGTAACTTTAAATCCACTCGGCTGAGTCATGTCTATTCTTTTAAATTTTTATGTAAGAACGTCGTCTTAACATCGAATTGTTGCAACTCCAAATCAAATTGTGTTACTAAGGTCAATAGGATGCGAATGGAAGAATGTTTTATCACCGGAGGAAAAACTTCATTGTAATCAATCCCTTCCCTTTGAGCATAGCCCTTGGATGCGAGTGTCTCCTTGAATCGTATATCATCATCTTGAGATCCTTATTTCTTTGTGTAGACCCAGTTACAACCAATTGCCTTCTTTCCTTTAGGCAACTTTGAAAGTTCCCATGTTTCATTCTTGAAAAGAGAATGCATCTCATCCTTCATCACTCCTTCCCAATTGTTAACCTCAGAACCATAAAATAGCTCCCTTATAAGTGGAAGGAACATCTTCTTCAACAATCGGTAGTGTGTAAACTATCATGGCCTTCATCTTTGGAAGCACCATGTCCTTTGTAAGCCATCCTGGCTTACTCATATTCCTCTTTGATATACTAGTTGCTATTGGCTCCACCACCGGAGTCTTCTCATCCGTACCACCAAATGCTTCACTCTCGTCTGTGTCTTTATCATCTAGAACATGAACAAATGGCCCATCACCCACTGTCATACTGGTAGATGGCACCCCCTTTGGTTCAGAACTCTCTAGATCATGTGAAGGCGCATCAATCTCTACCCAGAAATATGACTTCATCAGAGAAGTCTCATCAAAAGTGACATCCCTGCTCAGAATAATCTTTCGGGCTCTCGTATCCTATAACTTGTAGCCTTTCACACCCTTCTTTTTCTCTAGAAAAATGGTATTCCTTGCTTGAAGATCCAACTTACCATCTTTGACATGATAGTATGTTAGACACCCAAAAATACGAAGAGTATCATAATCTGTAGCAAGTTCTCTCGACCAATCTTCCATTAGTGTTTTACCTTCAATTGCAGCCGAAGGTAAACTATTAACGAGGTAGCATGCATATGTCAAAGCCTCAGCCCAAAATGTTTTGCCCAACCTAGAATTTGACAACATACATCGCACCTTCTCCAGCAAAGTACGATTCATGCGCTCCACTACCCAATTTTGTTGCAGTGTCTCTTTAACGGTGAAATGTCGAACAATCTCCTTATCCTGACATACTTGCAAGAATGGATCACTTGTATACTCCCCACCATTATCTGAATAGAACAACTTGATCTTCTGCCAATTTGAGTTTTTATCAACTTCTTCCACCTCATAAAATTATCTAGGACTTCATCATTCTTCCTCATGGTATATACCCATACACATCTAGAAAAATCATCCACAAAAAACACAAAATGATATTTACCCCCAAGTGATACATTTTTGGAGGGTCCCCAAACATTTGAATGAACATAGTCAAGGGCTCCACAAGTAGAATGGATAGCCGTACCAAACTTTACCCTTATCATCTTGCCCATAACACAATGTTCACAGAAGTCTAACTTGTAGGCCTTAACATCTTTCAATAGCCCTTGGTTCGCAAGAACTCTCAAGAAATTCTCCCCCGCATGAGCCAAACGCATATGACATAGTCTAGTGGTATCTCTGGAAGTAGTCTCCAAACTTCTTGCAGTAGCAACCTCACCAAGAACAGTCGTACCATCCAAATAATACAAGTTGTTACTTCTTATTTTACCCTTCAGCCAACCATGACTCCTTTAAGAACCTTTTTTACGTCATTCTCAGACACGACCTTTTAGCCTTTTATTTCAAGTAAACCCGTTGAGATAATATTCTTCTTCATCGTCGGAATATACCAAACCTCCTCAATTTCTTTAACCAACCCATTGTGCAACTTTAAACGAATGGTACCTATCCCCATTATGCGACATGAATCCTCATTTCTCATCAACATAACTCCACCATCTAGCATTTTTAAACTAGAAAAATAACCCCTTTTGAGACAAATATGATAAGTAGCACCCGAATCCAAGATCCATTTTTTTGAATCAACAATACATGCACTCGATGATATAGTTAAAGAAAAGTTAGAATCATTAGCTTCATTTGTCGTGTCTTGAGCAACATTTACTGAAAAGCCCGTTTTCCCACCTTTCTTCTTCTTAAGAAGTGCATGACACTCATTCTTTCAATGACACGTCTCTTTACAAAACCCACATTGGTTATTTCCCAAGTTGTTGCGATTTATACCGCGACCTCTCGACATCTATCGAGAGTTGTTACCACTAGACTTCTTCTTGTCCGAAGACCTCCCTCTAGCCATTAACACCTCGGACGTCGACTTATCAAACTCACGTTTATCCTTCCTCCAGTACTCATGGTTCACCGCCGCTATAGTCACATCCGAGTATTGCAAAAAACTTTTCCCATACATTATCATCATAACGAAGTATTTGTACCCTTTGGGAAGCGAGTTTAAGAACAAAAGGGTCGTGTCCTCATCGCCAACAATTTATTCTAGATTCGCCAAGTCGGCCAGTAACTTGATAAAATCATTCCAAGTGCTCCGATATATAAATCATTTGTCTCATCGTGAAGCGATAAAGCTTCATCTTCAAATAGAGTCGATTTTGGATGTTTTTTCACCAAATACTTCTCTTCAAAAATCTTATAAATTTCCTTTGCCGAGGTTTCATTTATTACAAGGTACTTAATGTCTTGAGCAAGGCATGAGCGAATTTGGCCACAAACCCTCTTGTTCATCTTCTTTCAAACACTCTCATCTACCTCCTCCGGTTTGCCTTCCAACACCTCATCTAAATCTTGTTGACTAAGCACATCAATAACTTCGCATCGTCACATGCCAAAGTTATTTTTGTCATTAAATTTCTCTACTTTAATTTTGGCATTGTTAATCATTACCGTTGTGTTATTCTGTTTAGGCGCCAATTGTTGAGTTGTGCCGCTCGAAGAACTAAGTTCATCTCCTTCTACCATTATTCCCCCAATTTTCATATACTAATCAAAATCAAAAACCAAAGGAAACCGAGATAAGTCGACGTTACCTCAATTTCAAGAACTACCGAGAATATTACAACCGTGCTCTGATACCAATTGCTGAGCCGTGCCGTGGAAGCAGACCACCGATTCGATTCGATTAGCTATAAGCAATCAAAAGGAATACACACAATCAAAGGACAACACATATTTACCGTGGTTCGGCGAATTGCCTACATTCACACAAGATAGAGAGAGAGTTTATTCAATGATCGTTGGTTACAATCACAAACCAATTTGAGATCTCTCAAGGTTTTTCTCTCCAAGGATTCCTCACAAATAGATCTCACCATGGGTTGCTAATAAATACCGTTAGTCTCCATTTTATACTTGGGAGATTATTACATCAATTACACGGATCACGAAGCAAAATTAATGGTTTAAATGACCTCTAAAAAAAAACCTCCGCATCCGGATCATAAAGCTATCCATATTGCATCCGGATCTTACTGGTCTGTTTTCAACAAAGTAAGGATGGATATCTAAATTATAAGCTTACCACCGGACTTCCATCTTATCACCCGGCTTCCATCCAGGATTCATCCTTTACCCGACATTGAGGCATATAGCCTAAGTGACTCACACAAAGCTGTATGCAAGTACACTAAAGGTTTTACATCGTGAGAGTCGAATACCCCTGGCCACTTGATCATGGGATCGCCCTTCTTAGTAAGGACCGTTTTTAAATATTTGGGGTGTTTTGCAAACCAACCAAATGAGACCCCGATGCCATAGTATCCTGACCAGCGACAAATATGCTCAACCTGGCATATCTCATAAACTTGTCGTCCTTCAATGAACAATTGATAAACGGGTCCTTCAATGAACAATTGATAAACGTAAATAGAACATCCAATTTGTACTCCTCATCATGCAAGCTCTTTCGTCTCCTAGAGATATATTGTCCTATGATAACATCAATAGTTTTCCATGCCGTGACCAGCTTCTTTTCCCTCCCAATCCTCAACCACGGTCTTCTACGAACACATTGGCCTTGTATATCTAATAAATATTACGCATCATTGTATTAGTGGTGAATATAAATCTGAATTATATCGGATGAAGATATATAGATGGAGTTTCTGGTATAAATTTAAGACGTATTGTGACAGTTAAAGCCATTTTTTTCAAAACAGCAAGGAAGAAGTGTGATTTATAGAAAATATCAGTCAGGCAAACTTTTACCACACTATTGAGTATTGACACCACCCCTGTAAAGCTCACCACTTTCATTTATTCAACTAACTGGTGGAAGATCAGGTTTCTGGTCGTGAAATAATGCCACTGCTCGCCTTGAATGCCCTGAATTGGTGTTGCCAGACTTTATGGGAAACTACTTAATGTAAAAATAAATCTTCAAAATGTATAATGCATATCAAAACTCAATCTGGTTTAACTCGTTATCGACACAGTTCAGGAAGCAAATTTTTTAAATACATAATTATAATAGGGGGTTTGAGGCACCCCCAGTAGTACAATATAGAACAGCATACTCAATAAACATTCGCCATACTCTTGTGGTGTTATGACAATCATCGCTTTCTAACAACACAATTAGCATATTCAATCTTAAATATTAGAAACCTAGGCTTATCAACATATGTGATTCCTTTCTTGTTAAAAAATAAATGTCCAAACAAAATATCAAAAGCCGCAGTATCCATTGAGTTGCGTCTAGCTTTTTCTCGACTGCAGTATATTAAGAAAAATTGCCACTAATACAATTGCAAATAGTTAATTATATAGAGAAGTTACATTCAGGGGAGGAGTTTGAATCTGCCAAACATCCATATCTAAGAATCATGTATAATCCATAGCTGTAACTGTACCTACCAAAAGCAAAGAATGGGTGGAATTCAGAAACAGTCATTGATGCGAAACACTACCCAATAACGACCAACCGGGCCTCATGGCACCACTTGAAAGGATGGTAAAGCGTAACTGTAGGTTGACTGCTACATGTCACAGATAGAATAACTGTCCCATTTGATATCAAATTTCCAGTTGATGATACATTTGGAAAACTGATATAGCTTCATTGCTCAGACAGCTACAACCACGACCCGTCCGCTATTACATTTTAATACATCATAAGTCTCTTATCTCCCTACTAATATACTCAGAGAAGTGTTCTTCCCATTTATTATGAGTATTCCAAAAGGGTTTTTGTTAATCCACAAGAGATTTTGACAAGAGGCAAAATTATCTTTATGAAACAGTGATACTTCATAGTAAGAAGATGGAGAGTTTCATCAGTCTTTTGTCAAAAGAGATCTAGTGGATCACCAAAATACCTGTTATAGGTATCAGCTCCTGCTGACGAAAACCCTCATGAAATGACTGATACATCTTTTTTAAGTCCAAACCTCTGTTATGAAAGAAGATTAAAATCAGTAGATCAGGTTCCCACTTAACTAGGATCAGCTGCAAAACATCACAGCTGCAGCTCCTATTTAAGGATCCCAAACTCTAACCCCCCAATCACGGTATGGCAAGATTCAAGACCACAAAACATGGCACATAGGAAGAGTCGAAATCAACACAAACATCATCCATCTATAAAATCCCAGTACATTAGTCAAAAGGGTCAGAACACACTGATAATAACTAAATAGCATGCATGTTTATAAAGGAGAGAAGCAACAGAGATACATAGACTCGTATGATCATCTAGTAGTTGAGATGTATTAAATCATTGGCATCCCTCTCCCACCAAACCTGCAAAACAAAATTAATTGCAACAATCAGATTAATAATAATAAATACACAAATTAGAAAAAATAGTTCAATGTCGAGAATTATGATACGATTCAAATGTTCTAGCAAGAACTCACGTTAGGGTCAGTTACTCGCAGATGGGCTGCGAGAATCAGATCGAGCACGAGGGGAAACACTTGGGGAAGCACTTCTGGGAGATAAAGATTTTTCATCACGTCTGCGCTTGGGTGTCCTGTGTGGGGATGAGCTTCTTGGTGGACTTAGACTACGGCGAGGGGGGGCACTGCAACAAAAAGCCAGACAACCACAATTGATTAAGAAAAAACAATATTGTGCCAATATAATGTACTGACATGTCGCCAAATTGGGGACCTATATGACAAATGGGCATTCCATGTGTGCTTCGAAAGACCAATTATAACTCAGATAATCTGCCTAATATTAGATTTTATACAAATATAAAATATATTACTAGACTGATCTACTGCACATCGGACGTCAAACAGATGTTAAATCACTTTGCCATAACAATTCACATATCGATATCTCGCACATCAAGAATAATTTGGCATGGCATCGGACCGCTTTATGTAATGCAATCTATAGTTCGATCCATGACCAAGAGCAAACATAAAGAACTTAAGAGTATAATGCCTTGGCACCTGTCATACGATCGGCTCCTACTCCTCTCATCATTATACCTGCTTCTACCACGGCCCCTTCCGTAATCAGGACTTGCACTGCGACTCCTGCTTCTACGATGATAATCACGTTCCCTCCCATGGTACCTGTCACGATCATATCTACCCCTACTTCCACTACGACTTCTCCTTCTATAATCTGTGTCCCGGTATTCATCTCGGTACCTGAACATACAATGCTTATGATCAGTCTACCAAGTAGCATAACCAGACAAATGTGACAAACTAGATCAATGGAAAAATCAAGTTCCTTGTTACTTATTTGGTAAACACACTTTTTTTAGAAGAAATGGTATTAAACTGGGCATTTTATTCAAAGATCTGCTAAACGCGTTTTGGAACTTAAACTGAGTGTTTTCTTCAAAACTTTGCCCAAACCGACTTTCAAGTCCCAATCAAATAAAATGCGGTAGTTACACTTTTGGAAATTTTGTAGCCAAAAATACACTTCTGATTGCAACGGTAACACTGTATTAATAGTTACAACGAGAACATGTGTGACTGCTCCACTTTTATATGTCTACAGATAATTAGCTCTTTTGCCATTCCCGTACTCTATTTCTATTGATTCTTGTAATGTTTGTGTTAACTCTATCTATTATGCTGTTAGGAATTTAGGGCCAAAGAATTAGAATATAATACAACCATAAGCAGTCATGTCTTTAAGAAGAACACATTACCAGATTATACAGAGGACGCCCTGAACTAAAAGCTCCTGCTAGTTGGTGATATCTTCAGATAAAATATAGTGCTGAAGGCACATCGAATAAGCCGTTGAAATCAACTGCCTAGCGGAGAGCATTAAGGAATACTGACAAGAATAGAGTGCCAAGGGTGCAAGGATTATAACCGGAGCTAATTATACTGTCAAAGTCATATAGCCGTTGGATAAAGTTAGGCAACGAAGAGCCAAAATCACTCATTTGGGCCAAAAATTGGATATAGAACATGGATTATTGCTGGTGGTGTACAAGTGAGCCTATTAATCAGGAAAAGTATCATATGGCTTCAAATGCTGGTGTAAGATAACTATACTGATCATTTTAGATGACGAAACAAACACTTCCAATTTTAGATACTGTGATCTTCCTTTAGGCGCTGCGCTTAGTGATATCCCTAAAGAACAAGCATTCCACCAATTGAAACATCAAAACCCACAATGCCAATTGAAAGACATGGTAGAGGATAGACAATTGTAGCCCAAGCTAATATCAAGTAATAAGGAGACAACCGAATTAAGTCTATCTAAGCTAGTTATTTCAGCAAACCCAAGTCAAACCATATAACCACACATTCAACTGGCAATATCAAGCGTAAACACAAAAATTGATGAATACGATTCAGTACAAAATTGATGCCAAGAGAGGTCCTTACCTTGGCCGAGGGCTTCGACTTCTCGATCTTCCTCTTGCTTTCGGGAATTTTTCTATTACCCTTCCTTTACGACTGAAAATGGAAAAACGCAATTTAGATACACTACATTGTACCAAGTCAATAATCGAAATAAATGTAAAGAACATTCTATAGATCAAACGTAAAAGCAGAAACCATATCAGAGATAAATCGAGTTTCCCCCCTGATCATTAGCCACTTTAGTACTTTCCCCTGCATTTGCTGACCAAGAGGGTTAACTCCCCAATCTCACAGTTTCAATAACCGAATCATGCTGTTAATCCCAGTATATCCCTCTTAATTGCTAAAAGTCAAAATTTACATCTGATTGCTTCTCGCTTTGTTAAGGAAAGGAGTAAAGTGGGGCTTATGAAATAAATTGTCTGTCAGTAATGAAAACCACATGGTTGGGGTAAACTGTAAGCACCTTAGGTTGACAAATGTAACGGACAAGCGGTAAAGAGTCTAAGAATAAGGAGGCTAGCTCAAATATTCATATACATACAGCTACAATGAACAAATAGAATCCAAAAAAGAAAACCCGTTCAATCAGGGACGATAGAAATACAGTGATAAGAAAAATACTACTTATCACCAAAACAGACTTGAATAATCATATACTAGAGCAATATAAAGCATGGATGTATCAGCAGGAACAAAAGTGGAAGCATGGGAGCTGAAACTTTTGATGTATTACAGAATTCTGAGTGTCTCAGTTTTCACATATACCGCGGTACTCCTTTTATCATTAGCCCTATCAACCGACTTTGATGTCAAATTAGATACAGTATACATTATAGAAAAGATCCTACTACTAGCTCTAACAATGGTAAGTTACGGCTCATTCTGCCTAGTCCATGAACCATTTCGCCTTACTCATATCAAACACACAATAAAGCCAGGATCCAAGACCATTGGATCTAATCATGCATATGGTAAATTCGACTGCCACTAAAACTCTACAAGGAAAATATAATTTGGAGATTACTGGGAGTATCATGGGGACAAAGAGAATCGTCCAAGAAACATTTGGTCGGAAACGATAACAACCAATCTAATCGAGTGGAACTGTACTTCGACCTGTTCTTGTGACATACTAGAAATTTCATGCAACTGCATGATCTCAAGATAAAAGAAAAAAAAATCGTGTCTCAACTTTCCCAAGAAGAAAGATTGACCAACAAAACCGATGGAGTGAGGTCCGAAAAGGGTATTTAGAAGAACCATGTCATATACCCAAATCAAAATGTGCCATCGGATACTAGGAAAAACAAATAAGAAATTACGGCGAGGTCAATGTATTAAAGTCATAAGACATAGAGTGAATCCAATTCAGCAAACTTAACAGGACTTCCGATACTCCTAAAGATACAGGTACTTAGGACCAGTCATTTAGATGTTAAGTAATAGGTCAATCTAGTGGTCAGTTGTATGACACAATGTGGTCAGTTGGTGTTTATTGATATATAGCACCCTCTCCAGCCTCTCATTTTACTATGTTGCAGTTATCAGTCTTAGAAAACTCCAGAGGATGAAAGATGTTTATGATAATTCAGTTAACATGATCAGAAAGACAGAAATATATAACACCTTATAAAGGCAAGGGTGCACACAGATGGCTCTATAAGAGGTATGAAAAACTGCAGTCTTTGGACAAAGGATATTAGTGAAATATACATGGAAACCAATAGAGTAAAAAAGTAGGCACGGGGTGTAGAGAGGTAACAATTAGAAATTAGAAGAATATGTGGTGTGCTTCTATAATGGGCAACTTCCCTTTACTCTATTCTCTATTTTAGTTAAGAAAAAAAATATATGACTTCTATCATTTTTTTATGGTAATTCAAATTTTGGGACAAACACAAATGATTCTGAGATTTACAATTTGTTGGCACATGAGTTGGCAGCTTTAGGCAGATAAGAAACTATACTATTTGACGTTGGGTCTATATCGCCTTCAATCAAGGATCTGATGAACTCTGTTCTCTGTAATATTTTCTCCGTTTATTAAATTTGTTTCAACCTTCTAACGAAAAAAATGTCCTTGCTTAAGCCCTTACACTCGTGATTATAGCACATCCCACTCGT
This sequence comes from Kingdonia uniflora, assembly GCA_014058105.1. Classification (NCBI taxonomy): domain Eukaryota; kingdom Viridiplantae; phylum Streptophyta; class Magnoliopsida; order Ranunculales; family Circaeasteraceae; genus Kingdonia; species Kingdonia uniflora. The sequence continues at coordinate 2,394,824 of JACGCM010002358.1, read as the reverse complement.
CTTAACCTAAGATTAAAATGTAAATAGCCAACACTACATTTGGGTTATTAAAGGTTCCCATTAGTGTCTCCCCTACACAATTGTCCTTTGATCGTAACTTCCCAATCAATCTTCTAAAACTAACAAAGTATTTAGCAATTAAAAAAAAACATGGCTAAAACCCAACTAGCTTATTCAAGCATTGTTTTACATAATAACTTACATTGGTTCCGCACTCGGCCCATACTTAGCAAATTGAACCATAATATTCCTCCCATCAACATTTTTTCCTAATCAAAAAACAAATCAAAACATTAAAAAAAACCAAAACCCCAATGTAAAACTAGCTCCCATAAACTCAAAAAAAATTAAAATTAAAATTACCATCAAGCCTTTCGACTGCCTTCTGCGCCTCGTCAGCATACTTATACCGAGCAAACGCAAACCCTCTCGAATCCCCAGTCCTAATTCACCATTACCACACACGTCCACAAACAAAAACACATCAAACTATACTTCTAAACTTCTAATAACAGACGATATAACATAAAAATCAAAACTTTAAGAACAAAATTAGGAGAAAAAAATACCTTCGATCTTTGGGAATAAAGATATCGACCACCTTCCCGTACTTGTCGAAAAGGGGGAAGAGATCATCTGCAGTAGTTCCTGATTAAACAAAAAAATTGTAACTTCGATTAGTGCTTTAGGGAGAGAGAGAGAGAGAGAGAGAGAGAGAGAGAGGGGGTTACGAAAGGAGATGTTGAGAATGAGAAGAGAGTAGGTATCTCTGATGTCTGGAGGACCCGATCGTCCAAAGTGCGACATTGTTTCAGAGCTCGAACCAGAGAGAGAAGATGAAGGGGGTGTTTGTTTTTGTTAGAGGTAAAGCCTCTAAATTCTAACTCTTCCCTTAGTCAATTATGTTTAGTCAGATCGGAGTGTTTCAGTTCTAAGTCAACCTCTAAGTCATGACAGTTAGATGATAATTTGTTTGCTTTTTTAGAACACTCAAAGCTAACTTAAAACCCCAAAATCATAGATTACTAAATTACCCATCTCCCTGACAAAAGCTCAAATAGTCATCCCAAGCACCACCTCCATACTACCTCATTCTCATTCCCTCCACCTCCCACCACCATAACCCCTTTTCTCCGCCATAAAAAATATAGCCATAACCTAAATAACATCAAAAAAATATGACCATAACCTGGAGATAACATCAAAAAAATATGACCTGGATATCATATCAAAAATAGCCATAACCTTATACCACCATAACCTGGATATCATATTAATTGAAGTTCACTTTTGGTGAAGGTACTGAAATATGCCTCTCTAAAATTCTGATGTTTTGGAGATACAAATTCCTTACTAATAATTTGTCTAAGTGTAGAGTTGGGGAAGAAATCCATGGACTACAAATAGATTGTGGATTCAAGAGTGGCAGGACTTTCAATCTCTGCTTCCTGGTTTTCTTGATTTTCAGGTCTATGATGAGCAGAAGGATCACCATAAACAACATGGGGAATTTGTTGATCAAAAATTTTTATCCCCTGAATCTTAGACTCATCAATGATAGTCCTATCGCCTGATATAGAATGTCTGGAAGAGGTATGATTAATATGAAAAGGCATATTTCGCATAGATCCTCTAGAAGACAGACTCCTTGGCAAATATAGTCTACTAATCTCTTTGGGGGAAAATGAGATAGTGACATCTCCATTAATATCCTGAGTTATTTGGTCAATTTGATGATCTATAATAGGAGGTGGAGGAACAGCCTCCTGTATTTTCCATTCATCGGGAAATTTAATATCACTCTATTGAATTAGTCGAGGGATAACAACTTTAGTGGTTAGACATTTACTATCGATAACAACTGTTTTACCTTCAGTGTTATGGAGAATAACATTAGGACACATAGTATTCATTACTTTATAATGAATTCTATAAATAACATAAATTGTGTCAGTCCCTGGTTTGTAATTGTAACCTTCAGTTTGGATTTTTAAGGTTATAGCATCAAATAAATTTTTATCTGTAAAGGATAAGTTAAATCAGGGTAAACAGTAAAGTATATTGGTCAATTGCATAGACTAGTCTGAATGACACCAATGAGTGATGGCATAAAGTCTAAACATCTACCATCCCTGATATATGTTAAAATACTTGCATTTAATCCTTTATAAGTAAATGGTTTAAAAGCTACTTGAACACATACAATGTTAATATAATTATAAGTAGACAAATATTTTTCAATATCCCTTAGGTTCAAGAGCTGTAAGGTATGCTCGATATTTTCTAAGGCAATGGATTGTTTCACAGTTTTAATATTATATTGACTAATAAAGTCAAACATCCCCTTTTTATAAATTTTCTTTGAAGAAATGGACGGTATTGTCCATTGGTTTAACTGTTTGGTTTGAGAAAACTCAGCCAGTTCTTCGTTATTAATGGATCGAGAAGATCCACTTTTATGTGATCGTTTAAGTCTGCTAAGCATTGATGAAATAGGTAACCGTGGAAAAATATAAATTATTAGGATAAAAATAGTGGAATAATAATATAGAAAGATTCTATTATTATCAATTGTATAATTAGTAATCATAGATTCAATATCAGTCCAAGCCAAACACCTTCCATAAGAAACATGGCATACAGACCAAAATGATGTTCCAGAATCTACATTCATACTAAAAGACAATTGATAATAGTAGCAATTTCTATGGTATTATTGCTCTATTTGAATACTAGTAAAATACATTATTTCCCTGGTTACCAAAATTCTAGCCAATCATGGCTCTGATACAAAGATTGGCTATATATATATATATATATATATATATATCACTCGAGACTCTAAAATCTTCCAACTTCGAGGGTGTTTGATTTTGACTCTTACTTAACTTAGAGCTCTTACTCAACTTAAAACCTCTTACTCCCTTTTACTCGTCGACTTAGAACTGTTTGTTTTTGCCTATAAGTTCTCCTCTAACATCTTACTCAAGTTAGTATTCTCTTACACCAGTAAGCTGACTTAATGGGCTGGTCTGATGGTAAGAGGCTCTAAGTCTATTTTTATCTCTTTTTTACCCCTCTTTATTCCCCTAATTCCTATCCCTAGTCCTTCTCTACCAAAACCAAAAGCAAGTTTTTTTCTCACATTTTCTCCTCTCCTCTCCTCAATTGATCAATTCAAAAACTACTCTCTCATCACAACAACGAATTCGTACTTGGAGGAAGCTTTGGTTCTGCAATCATCTTCCCCAATTTACAAATCTCTCCACAAATCTCTTTCTCGCCCTCTCTACGGCCAACACTATCGCAGGTAACTCGATCTCTCTCACTGCTGCGTTCCCCAATTTACAAATCAAATTGGGTTATGTTAAGGTTTATGTTTTGATTTGGGGATTTAGGGTTTAAGTTTTGATTTGGGGTTTAACTCAAGATTGGGTTACATTTTAGATGAATGTTTAAGTTCTAATTTGAGGATTACTGTGAATTGCTGTGATTTCTTGTAAATTATGTAATTGTTTGTTAATTGATGTGAATGTAGGAGATGACTGTAATTGCCTGTTAATTGCTGTAATTACAGTTACTGTTGTGAATTACTGTAATTACCTGTTACTGTAATTACTGTAATTGCCTGTCAAGATTAGGATCTTTTTATCTATGTATTTTCCAGACTTCAGTAGAGCATCTCCAAGGTGGCTTCCATATATGGTCAATTATTTCATTTGCATACTTGAAATCAGTAAGAATTTCCAGTTGAGTAAACCTCAGATTAAAGAGCAATTTCTAGTCCTTTGTAGATGGAAATAATCTCCATTTCACCACTTTTAAGATATAATTTTTGCAGCTCCATTGTAGGCAACAATTGGAATACCATTTTTGAGTCTAAAGATCCCTCTATAGGTTTTTCTATCTGCTTTTATGATGCCATCACAGTTAAGTATAATAGAGGCATACCAGCCTTCAAAATAAAAGGGGTTTGTGCATTTTGGTTGTCCTTATGTTTGCTTTTTTTGTTTTGTTATTTTTCCTTCTTTTTTTGGCTAGGCCTTGTTTCTTTTCTTTCCCCTTTTTTAATCTTTTAATTTTGTTGTCTAAAGTTATTTCAGGCTTTTAGCTTCTCAGTGATACTTTGATGTTAGTACTTTGTCTTTCATTAGTTGTATGTTTCTTAAGATGACATGCTGAAGTATAAAAAATGTTTTTTCATAACATATGGAGCATATGCTTATATATAAATTATTTTTGTATTGCTTGTGTATTAAAGAGTTATTGATTTGATTTCTAGTGGTTCTTGACAGGTTGTGAACTCTCTCTGTATCATCTCTGAACTTTCAAAAGGTATCACAAATTTATTTTTTATAGATGACAATTCTCTTTTATTGTGATTTTTCCACTTCAGATGCCATTCAATAGAGACTTTCCTTTTATGTTTGATTATTTCAAGGATTTGTGGTTCATAGAGCAAGCTCAATATGAGATTGACACTTATGGCACTGATGAGAATGACAACCTTAAACTGAGTTCATTCAGGAACATGAAGGAGAAAGGCATTCAGGAATTCGAACGGAATGTCACCCTTTCATGTTTAAGAAACAACTGGTTCTATCTGAAGAAAAAGTATAAGAATTGGGTGACCCAAAAATAATTGGTCGGGGAGTGTTATAATGAAGTAACTGGTACATTCAGCCTTACTGAACCGAAGTGGGTTGAAATCTTAGAAGTTTTACCAAAAGTAAGGAGGTTTAAGCATGAAGTGTTGTGACATAGGGAGAAGATGACTTTGTTGTTTTCTAGTTTGATGTAATAAATTTGACATGTAAGACTATTTTATTTATGAAATGGTGTTTGATTAAATTTGTTATTGATAAATGTTTAGTAGTTGTTATTTTGGTTGCTTGGGGCTAAAATACATTTGGCCTTACTATTATGTTTGAAGCTAAAATACATTTAGCCTTAACTATTATGTTGTTATTTTTGTGTGCTATTCAGGTTATGTTTATTTTTTGATGCTATCCAGGTTATGTTTAAAATTTTGGTGCTATCTAGGGCGTATGTGTTGTTATTTTTTATGTTATCCAAGGTGTATGTGTCGTTATTTTTAATGCTATCCAAGTTGTGTTGTAATATTTTTGATATGATATCTAAGGTGTACGTGTTGTTGCTTTTTATGATATCTAGGTAACGTGTTTATATTTTTGATATGATATCCAGGGTGTATGTTGTTATTTTTTATGTTGTCCAGGTTATGTTTAATTTTTGATATGATATCCAGGTTATGGTGGTATAAGGTTATGACCATAACCTAAATAACATCCAAAAAATATGACCATAACCCAAAAATTTAATATGTCCTACTTTATCACATTTTAGGTGGTATAAGGATGTTTTCCTTTGCAAAATAATGCAAAGAACAGATGCTAATGCTGAGCATTGGAAAGCTAAGTTTACTGATGGACTCCCTTCTCTGTTTGCAGCAAAAGTTCGTCAGAAACTTAAAGATTTACATGATGGAAATTTTATTCCATATAGTATTTATATTTATGGTCATCTCATAAGTGTTTGTACTCAAGTTGGTCTCAGTATATGTAATGATTTAAAATTACAATACCAACTTAAAAAATAAAATTTATCAGGCAAAAAGGAAATTGGGGACTTTTGCTACAAATTTGCTTATGACATGCCAATTAATTATCCAAAATGTAAGAAAAAGAATCCTCCTAAAAAGAAAAGATTTTCAAGACCTAAACATCAGGCTTCTTATTCTAAGTATGTACCTGCTAAGAGGAAAACAGTTAAGAAAGCTTCCACTAACCAAGAAACACGTACTTGTTGGAAATGTGGAAAACCTGGACATCTAGCTAATAGGTGTAACACTAAGAAAAAATTAGCAGAGTTAAATATTGATGAAGGATTACGCCTTCAGTTAAATAAATTATTACTTAACACCAGTCCTGATATTACCCCTGAAAACAGTGACAATGAAATTAATAAATTATAAGAATATGAGTCTTCATCTACTCCTAATACAGATAATGAAGAGTCATGTACTCAGGCTTGTTCACTAGAACAAGATTATTGGAAAGCCGTCACTATGAATGGTTTAAGCATTAATGTCATAACAGACAATCAATTGGATCTTTTATTATCCATTGATAAGATTACCAATGCAGAATTAAGAGGAAAACTTTTTAATTTTTGCCTTGAAAGAAGGCAAAAAATTCTTCTACTATTCCAGAGATTATGCAAATGCCTTCAAGATATTACAATCTTCAAGAAGTTTTTAAAAGAATGGAAACAGAGCAGCCAGTTACCATTCAAGATTTAAAAAAGGAAATAAATATTTTTAAAACTGAAGTTAAAGATCTTAAAATTTCTGTTTCTTTACAGAATGATAAGATTAATTATCTTCAAGTATGTCAGGCCATTCTAAAACAAGAAGAAAATTCTTCCACAAAAATTCCCAATTCCTTAGATAAAGGCAAAAGACATCAAGAAGAGAATGATAACTCTTATCTTAATATTCTTCAAAGAATCACTTACCAAAAATGGTATATTAAAATTACTATCGTTATCAACAAAGAATATACTATTCAAGAAGCGGTTGCTTTAGTTGATAGTGGGGCTGATCTTAATTGTATTCAAGAAGGCTTAGTTCCTACTAAGTATTTTGAAAAAATAGTCCAATCATTAACATCTACTAGTGGTAGTAGAATGATTATTCAATATAAATTACCTGATGTTAATATTTGCAATTAAGGAGTTTGTATTCCAACTTCCTTTTTATTAGTAAGAAATTTACAACAAGTTATCTTGGGAACTCATTTTCTCAATTAAATACACCAACAGGTGGAGGTTTTGTGCACACAACTGAAGAATCTCAAGACCCATTCGAAGATGAGGACAATATGGATGAAACTATGTCCTTAGCCAGCACGACTAAATCTAGTGGGCCCACTGTTTCATATTTTTTTGATACTTTAATTTCAATTCAGTCCACTAAGGGACAGGCTGCCGATAAGGGAAAAGGAAAAATGGAATAACTTTACTTTTGCCTTTCCATTATTTTAACAAAACAAGGGGCACCATGGTTTCAGTACATAGTGTTAATTAACCAATTTTGTATTTGTGTTTTCGGATTTTAATTTCTTATTTTGAAGTTCGCATAGGATCTTTAGTGAATTATATTTATAGTCTGACCTGAGGCTTGTTCAGGGTATCCTATCTTTTCACTCTCTCTTTATTTTCTACTCTGGTTGTTCCCCACTCTGGTTGCTTTCTTATAATTATAGTACTACTTCATCAATAAAATGAGTAAATTTTTCTTAAGTTTTAATTATCTATAAGTTGCTGAATAAATAATTATTGATTTGTAAATCCTATAAATCTTTTTATCAGAGCTATGATTGGCTAGAATTTTGGTAATCAGGGAAATAATGTATTTTACTAGTATTCAAATAGAGCAATAATACCATAGAAATTACTGCTATTATTAATTGCCTTTTAGTATGAATGTAGATTCTAGAGCATCATTTTGGTTTGCATGCCATGTTTCTTAGGGAAGGTGTTTGGCTTGGACTCATGTTGAATCTATGATTACTAACTATACAATTGATAATAATAGGATCATTCTATATTATTATTCCACTATTTTTATTCTACTAATTTAGATTTTTCCTCGGTTATCTATTTCATCCATGCTTAACAGACTTAACCGATCACATGAAAGTAAATTTTCTCGATCCATTAATAACGAAGAACTGGTTGAGTTTTCTTAAACCAAGCAATTAAATCAATGGACAATACCGTCCATTTCTTCAAAGGAAATTTATAAAAAGGGGATGTTTGACTTTATTAGTCAACATAATATTAAAACTGTGGAACAATCCATTGCCTTAGAAAATATCGAGCATACCTTACAACTCTTGAACCTAAGGGATATTGATTGAAAGATATTTGTCTACTTATAATTATACTAACATTGTATGTGTTCAAGTAGCTTTTAAACCATTTACTTATAAAGGATTAAATGCAAGTATTTTAGCATATATCAGGGATGGTAAATGCTTAGACTTTATGCCATTACTCATTGGTGTCATTCAGACTAGTCTATGCAATGGACCAATACACTTTACTGTTTACCCTGATTTAACTTTATCCTTTACCGATAAAAATTTATTTGATGCTACAACCTTAAAAATCCAAACTGAAGGTTATAATTACAAACCAGGGACTGACACAATTTGTGTTATTTATAGAATTCATTATAAAGTAATAAATACTATGTGTCCTAATGCTATTCTCCATAGCACTGAAGGTAAAACAGTTGTTATTGATAGTAACTGACTAACCACTAATGTTGTTATCCCTCGACAAATTCAATGGAGTGATATTAAATTTCCTGATAAATGAAAAAATACAGGAGGTTGTTCCTCCACCTCCTATTATAGATCATCAAATTGACCAAATAACTCAGGATATTAATGGAGATGTCACTATCTCATTTTCCCCTAAATTGATTAGTAGACTCTCTTTGCCAAGGAGTTTGTCTTCTAGATGATCTATGCGAAATATGCTTTGTCATATTAATCATACCTCTTCCAGACATTCTATATCAAGCGATAGGACTATCATTGATGAGTTTAAGATTTATTGGATAAGAATTTCTGATCATCAAATCCCCCATAGTGTTTATGGTGATTCTTTTGCTCATCATAGACCTAAAAATCAAGAAAACCAGGAAGTAGAGATTGAAAGTCCTGCCACTCCTGAATCTATAATCTATTTGTAGTCCATGGATTTCTCCCCCAACTCTACACTTAGACAAATTATTAGTAAGGAATTTGGATCTCCAAATCATCAAAATTTTAGAGAGGCATATTTCAGTACCTTCACCAAAAGTGAACTTCAATTAATAAAGTTTCTTTATTACCAAAATCATTCTGCCAAAAATCAAGTTATATGGTTTTGTAAATGGTTTGAAGATTGGTTTCCAACTCAGGATTACATCCAAGTTTTGGGAGACCATACAAAATTTTGGAAAACTATTGATGAAAAAGCTTTTAAATCTCATCATCCACCAACAGAACATTTGGCATTAATAAAAGTGGAAACATCTAAAGAACTTGATGTTAAAATTGAAGTTATAGTCTTAATAGTTCCGAGTACTAGTACTGAAAATAGTAAAGCCAATATTAATCAAAATAATTGGACTAATATGGCTTTAACTATGATTGGCAAGCAATTAGATCGAATGGAAGAAAAACTTCTTGTTCAACCTATTAAAGAAGCTTCTATTTCGAAAATCCAACCATTGGATATCCAGCCTCCATTGTTTGTCCTAGACTTCAAATTAACGACCAAGTAGATGATGCTTTTATGGATCTTCTTGTTGCTAAATTACGCAAGACTAGTATAAGTGTTTTATCAGAAGAAGAGCAATCATATTCTGATACTAACCTCCAATCTTTTCATCATATGAAAGCTAGTCTCAATAAAATTGGTTATGATGCTCCTGGATTAAAAACTTATTACCAAAGACCTACACCTCAAGATCTTTTGTTTGAAGAAGATTTTTTTCAAAATCAAGTTTCTTATAATGGTAGATCCATTTATGAATGGAACTTGGATGGATTATCTGAATATCAAATTCATAAAATTTTACATAAAATGCTCATGTATGCTTCTATATGTAAAACCGTTGCTAATAATGATAGAAATGTTGTTATGTTTTTTATTAATGGTTTTACTGGGTGTTTAAGAGGTTGGTGGGATCATGCACTAACTCTTACTCAAAAAGAAGAAATTTTGAGTGCAGTAAAGCAAGAATCAGCTAATACTCCACCCAGAGAAGATGTTGTTTACACTTTAATCCAAACTCTTCTCTCACATTTTATAGGAAACTTTCCTCAAAGACATGTGAGAAACAGAGAATTATTACAAAATTTAAAATGCCCTACCTTATCATATTTTAGGATGTATAAGGATATTTTCCTTTGCAAAATAATGCAAAGAACATATGATAATGCTGAGCATTGGAAAGCTAAGTTTATTGATGGACTCCCTTCTCTGTTTGCAGCAAAAGTTCGTCAGAAACTTAAAGATTTACATGATGGAAATTATATTCCATATAATATTTATACTTATGGTCATCTCATAAGTGTTTATACTCAAGTTGGCCTCAGTATATGTAATGATTTAAAATTATAATACCAACTTAAAAAACAAAATTTATCAGGCAAAAAGAAAATTGGGGACTTTTTCTACCAATTTTGTTATGACATGCCTATTAATTATCCAAAAGGTAAGAAAAAGATTCCTCCTTAAAATAAAAGATTTTAAAAACCTAAACATCAGGCTTCTTCTTCTAAGTATGTACCTGCTAAGAAAAAGGCAGTTAAGAAAGCTTCCACTAACCAAGAACCACGTACTTGATGGAAATGTGGAAAACCTGGACATCTAGCTAATAGGTGTAACACTAAGGAAAAATTAACAGAGTTAAATATTGATGAAGGATTACGCTTTCAGTTAAGTAAATTATTACTTAACACTAGTCCTGATATTACCCCTGAAAATAGTGACAATGAAATTAATAAATTATAAGAAGATGAGTCTTCATCTACTCCTAATACAGATAATGAAGAGTCATGTACTCAGGCTTGTTCACAAGAACAAGATTATTGGAAAGCCATTGTCACTATGAATGGCTTAAGTATTAATGTTATTACAGACAATCAATTGGATCTTTTATTATCCATTTATAAGATTACCGATGCAGAATTAAGAGGAAAACATTTTAATTTTATCCTTGAAAGAAGGCAATAAAATTCTTCTACTATTCTGGAGATTATGCAAATGTCTTCAAGACATTTCAATCTTCAAGAAGTTTTTAACAGAATAGAAACAGAGCAGCCAGTTACCATTCAAGATTTAAAAAAGGAAATAAATATTTTAAAAACTGAAATTAAAGATCTTAAAATTTATGTTTTTCTTTACAGAATGATAAGATTAATTATCTTCAAGTCTGTCAGGCCATTCCAAAATAAGAAGAAAATTCTTCCACAAAAATTTCCAATTCCTTAGATAATGGTAAAAGTCATCAAGATGAGAATGATAACTCTTATCTTAATATTCTTCAAAGAATCACTTACCAAAAATGGTATATTAAAATTACTATCATTTTCAACAAAGAATATAATATTCAAGAAGCGGTTGCTTTAGTTGATAGTGGGGCTGATCTTAATTGTATTCAAGAAGGCTTAGTTCCTACTAAGTATTTTGAAAAAATAGCCCAATCCTTGACATCTGCTAGTGGTAGTAGAATGATTATTCAATATAAATTACCTGATGTTAATATTTGCAATCAAGGAGTTTGTATTCCAACTTCTTTTTTATTAGTAAGAAATTTGCAATAATAAGTTATCTTGGGAACTCTTTTTCTCAATTTACTCATGTCATTACAAAAAATTAACCCAATAGGAATTTTTTGTACCTATGATAGTCATGATCTGGTTTTTAATTTTATACGAGAACTAGAGACTTGTCTCATTAATGAAATTATGACCATGATTGGTCTAAAAAAAAATTAAATTTTTTTAAAGAAGATATTTTCTTAATGGATTATTTTCAAAAACTCCTAAATCCTTCTTTAAAAATTAAAATTCAAGATTTAGAAAAATGTTTTCAAAATGATGTTTGCAGTGAGATTCCTTCTGCTTTCTGGGAAAGAAAACTTTATATTTTCTCATTACCATATAAATCTGATTTTGATGAAAAAGTTCAGATTCCCACTAAAGCAAGGCCTAGCCAAATGAATTCTGAATACCTTAGTTTATGTAAACAAGAAATCCAGAATTTATTAGAAAATCAACTTATTAGAAAAAGTTACTCTCCTTGGAGTTGTACAGCTTTCTATGTTAATAAAAATGTTGAAAAGGAATGAGGTGTTCCAAGGCTTGTTGCCAATTATAAACCTTTGAATGGTGCTTTAAAATGGATTAGATATCCAATCCCCAATAAAATGGATTTATTAGATAGACTCTATCAAGCAATTATCTTTTCTAAATTTTATTTGAAATCAGGTTACTGGAAAATTCAAATTAGAGAAGAAGATAAATATAAAACTGCATTTACAGTTCCATTTGGTCACTATGAATGGAATGTAATGCCTTTTGGATTAAAAAATACACCTTCAAAATTCCAGAATATTATGAATGATATTTTTACCCCACATTCTGAATTTTGCATTACTAATATAGATGACATTCTTGTCTTTTCCAATTCTATTGATCAACATTTTAAACATCTCAAAACTTTGAAAGATGTGATCAAAAGGAAAGGTTTAGTCCTATCTGCCCCTAAAATGAAATTGTTTTAAACAACAATTAGATTTTTGGGATTTAATATTAATCAAGGCAGTGTTATTCCTATACAAAGGAGTATAGAGTTTGCATCCAAATTTCTAGACGAAATTAGAGACAAATCTCAATTACAAATTTTTTTAGGAAGTCTCAATTATATTGGTGACTACTACAAAAATTTATCAAGTGACTTTGCATTATTACATAATAGATTAAAATGAATCCGTTACTATGGACTGATGAACACAATCGTGCTGTTCAGAAAATTAAATTACATGTTAAACAATTACCATGTTTAGGTTTGGCTCATCCTAAATGGTTCAAAATTGATGAAACAGATGCCTCTGACTTAGGTTATGGTGGCATATTAAAAAAAGAAATCCTTCCTCTCATAAAGAAGAGTTACTTCGTTTTACTTCAGGAATGTGGAAAAATGCTCAGAGAAATTATTTAACTATTAAAAAAGAAATACTTTCCATTGTGAAATGTATTTCTAAATTCCAAGATAATTTATTAAATCAATCATTTTTATTAAGAATCGATTGTAGTGCAGCAAAAACTATTCTTCAAAAAGATGTTAAGAATTTAGATTCCAAACAACATATTAAACAAGTTCTTTCATTATCTTTTGAGGACCTCAAACTTCATCAAGATACTTGGGGATTAAAGGAACGATATTTTGGAAACCAGAATTACATGGTTCAAGAAGGAAGAATGTGTTACATTTTTCAAGCCATTCTTATTGAAACTGGTTCTGTACAAATTGAAAATTTTTATGTCAACCCAAAAGAGATGAAAAGTGCTATTACTCACTCTAAGTGTTATATCACTAGAGTCCTTCATATTCATGAATGGGGTTTGGAGCCTACCAAGCCCAAAATTCTTAAATTAAGCAATACCCCATTTAATTCCTGGGATTATACCCACGCATGGCATTATACTTTCTATTACCAAAACCCAATAGGAAGCACACTTGGCTATTCTGTGTTAATCCTGATATTTGTCTCCGTCAAGGTTATCCTACCTGGTTTTTGCTATAGTGGGAGAAGATGGGTCCAGACATGAGCATTGTACCTCCAGCCATAAGAGATTTTTTCTTATGTGGTATCGATTACACCCAAAATTAAAGGGCCAAACAGCAAATAATCCTCCCATTGGGAGAAATACTTTATGGTTCTTTAAAGAATTTTGTCTAGTTTGGATCTGGAAATGGGACTTCCAGATTGGATGGGATCAATTAAAAATACCAGTTCTTCAGAGGAAATTTTGATAATAAAGAAACTTTATTAATTGAAATTCACTTTTGGTGAAGGTACTGAAATATGCCTCTCTAAAATTCTGATGATTTGGAGATCCAAATTCTTTACTAATAATTAGTCTAAGTGTAGAGTTGGGGGAGAAATCCATAGACTATAAATAGATTGTGGATTTAGGAGTCGCAGAACTTTCAATCTCTGCTTCCTAGTTTTCTTGATTTTTAGGTCTATGATGAGCAAAAAGATCACCATAAACACCATGGGGGATTTGTTGATAAATTTTTTTTATCACCTGAATCTTAGACTCATCAATGATAGTCCTATTGCCTGATACAGAATGCCTGGAAGAGGTATGATTAATATGACAAGGTATATTTTTCATAGATCCTCTAGAAGACAGACTCCTTGGCAAAGAGATTCTACTAATCTCTTTGGGGGAAAATGAGATAGTGACATCTCCATTAATATCCTGAGTTATTTAGTCAATTTGATGATCTATAATAGGAGGTGGAGGAACAGCCTCCTGTATTTTTCATTCATCAAGAAATTTAATATCACTCCATTGAATTAGTCGATGGATAGCAACTTTAGTGGTTAGACAGTTACTATCGATAATAACTGTTTTACCTTCAGTGCTATGGAGAATAGCATTAGGATACATAGTATTCATTACTTTATAATGAATTCTATAAATAACGCATATTGTGTCAGTCCCCGATTTGTAATTGTAACCTTCAGTTTGGATTTTTAAGGTTATAGCATCAAATAAATTTTTATCTGTAAAAAATAAAGTTAAATCAGGGTAAACAGTAAAGTATATTGGCCCATTGCATAGACTAATCTGAATGACACCAATGAGTGATGTCTAAGCATCTACCATCCCTGATATATGCTAAAATACTTGTATTTAATCCTTTATAAGTAAAAGGTTTAAAAACTACTTGAACACATCCAATGTGAAAATAATTATAAGTAGACAAATATCTTTCAATATCCCATAGGTTCATGAGATGTAAGGTATGCTCAATATTTTCTAAGGCAATGGATTGTTCCACAGTTTTAATATTATGTTGACTAATAAAGTCAAACATCCCCTTTTTATAAATTTTCTTTGAAGAAATGGACGGTATTGTCCATTGATTTAACTGCTTGGTTTGTGAAAACTCAACCAGTTCTTCGTTATTAATGGATCAAGAAGATCCACTTTCATGTGATCGCTTAAGTCTGCTAAACATGGATGAAATAGGTAACAATGGCAAAAATAAAATTGGTAGGATAAAAATAGTGGAATAGTAATATAGAAAGATCCTATTATTAACAATTGTATAGTTAGTAATCATAAATTCAACATCAGCCCAAGCCAAATACCTTCCATAAGAAACATGGCATACAAGCCAAAATGATGTTCCAGAATCTACATTCATACTAAAAAGAAATTGATAATTGTAGCAATTTCTATGGTATTATTGCTCTATTTGAATACTAGTAAAATACATTATTTCCCTAGTTAGCAAAATTCTAGCCAATCATGGCTCTGATACCCAGATTTATAGAATTTACAGATCAATAATTATTTGTTCAACAGCTTATAGATAATTAAAACTTCAGAGAAACTTATTCAATTTAATGATGAAGTAGTACTATAATTACAAGCAAGCAACCAGAGTGGGGAACAACCAGAGTATAAAATAAAGAGATAGAGAAAAGATAGGATACCCTGAAAATAAAGATAGTGTCATCCATATTGTCCTCATCTTCGAATGGGTCTTGAGATTCTTCAGTTATGTGCACAAAACCTCCACCTGTTGGTGTATTTAATTGAGAAAATGAGTTCCCAAGATAACTTGTTGTTGCAAATTTCTTACTAATAAAAAAGATGGAATACAAACTCCTTGATTGTAAATATTAGCATCAGGTAATTTATATTGAATAATGATTCTACTACTACTAGCAGATGTCAAGGATTGGGCTATTTTTCAAAAATACTTAGTAGGAACTAAGCCTTCTTAAATATAATTAAGATCAACCCTACTATCAAGTAAAGCAACCGCTTCTTGAATAGTATATTCTTTGTTGATAACGATAGTAATTTTAATATACCATTTTTGGTAAGTGATTCTTTGAAGAAGATTAAGATAAGAGTTATCATTCTCTTCTTGATGTCTTTTGCCTTTATCTAAGGAATTGGGAATTTCTGTGGAAGAATTTTCTTTTTGTTTTAGAATGGCCTGACATACTTGAAGATAATTAATCTTATCATTCTGTAAAGAAGCATAAATTTTAAGATCTTTAACTTCAGTTTTAAAAATATTTATTTCCTTTTTTAAATCTTGAATGGTAACTGGCTGCTCTGTTTCCATTCTTTTAAAAACTTCTTGAAGATTGTAATGTCTTGAAGGCATTTGCATAATCTCTGGAATAGTAGAAGAATTTTGTTGCCTTCTTTCAAGGATAAAATTAAAAAGTTTTCCTCTTAATTCTGCGTTGGTAATCTTATAAATGGATAATAAAAGATCCAATTGATTGTCTGTAATGACATTAATACTTAAACCATTCATAGTGACAATGGCTTTTCAATAATCTTGTTTTTGTGAATAAGCCTGAGTACATGACTCTTCATTATCTGTATTAGGAGTAGATGAAGACTTATATTCTTATAATTTATTAATTTCATTGTCACTGTTTTCAGGGGTAATATCAAGACTGGTGTTAAGTAATAATTTATTTAACTGAAGGCGTAATCCTTCATCAATATTTAACTCTGCTAATTTTTTCTATGTGTTACACCTATTAGCTAGATGTCCAGGTTTTCCACATTTCTAACAAGTACGTGGTTCTTTGTTAGTGGAAGCTTTCTTAACTATTTTCCTCTTAGCAGGTACATACTTAGAAGAAGAAGCCTGATGTTTAGGTCTTGAAAATCTTTTCTTTTTAGGAGGAATCTTTTTCTTACATTTTGGATAATTAATAGGCATGTCATAAGCAAATTTGTAGCAAAAGTCCTCAATTTCCTTTTTGCCTGATAATTTTTTTTTTTTAAGTTGGTATTGTAATTTTAAATCATTACATATACTGAGACCAACTTGAGTGCAAACACTTATGAGATGACCATAAATATAAATACTATATGGAATAGAATTTACATCATGTAAATCTTTAAGTTTCTGACGAACTTTTGCTGCAAACAGAGAAGGGAGTCCATCAGTAAACTTTGCTTTCCAATGCTCAGCATTAACATCTGTTCTTTGCATTATTTTGCAAAGGAAAACATCCTTATACCACCTAAAATGTGATAAAGTAGGACATCTTAAATTTTGTAATAATTCTCTGTTTCTCTCATCTCTTTGAGGAAAGTTTCCTATAAAATGTGAGAGAAGAGTTTGGATTAAAGTGTAAACAACATCTTCTCTGTGTAGAGTATTAGCTGCTTCTTGCTTTACTGTACTCAAAATTTCTTCTTTTTGAGTAAGAGTTAGTGCATGATCCCACCAATCTCTTAAACACCCAGTAAAACCATTAATAATAAACATAACAACATTTCTATCATTATCGCCCGCGGTTTTACATATAGAAGCATACATGAGCATTTTATGTAAAATTTCATGAATTTGATATTCAGATAATCCATCCAAGTTCCATTCATAAATAGATCTACCATTATAAGAAACTTGATTTTGAAAAAAATCTTCTTCAAACAAAAGATCTTGAGGTGTAGGTCTTTGGTAATAAGTTTTTAATCCAGGAGCATCATAACTAATTTTATTGAGACTAGCTTCCATATGCTAAAAAAATTGGAGGTTAGTATCAGAATATGATTGCTCGTCTTCTGATAAAACACTTATACTAGTCTTGCTTAATTTAGCAACAAGAAGATCCATAAATGCAACATCTTGTTGGTCGGTTAATATGAAGTCTAGGACAGACAATAGAGGCTGGATATCCACTGGTTGGATTTTAGAAATAGAAGTTTCTTTAATAGGTTGATCAAGAAGTTTGTCTTCCATTCGATCTAATTGCTTGCCAATCATAGTTAAAGCCATATTAGTCCAATTATTTTGATGAATATTGGCTTTACTATTTTTAGTACTGGTACTGGGAACTGTTAGGGCTATAGCTTCAATTTTAACATCAAGTTCTTTAGATGTTCCCACTTTTGTTAATGCCAAATGTTCTGTTGGTGGATGATAAGATTTAAAAGCTTTTCCATCAATAGTTTTCCAAATTTTTGTATGGTCATCCCAAACTTTGATGCAATCCTGAGTTGGAAACCAATCTTCAAACCATTTATAAAACCATATAACTTGATTTTTGGCAGAAGGATTTTGATAATAAAGAAACTTTATTAATTGAAGTTCACTTTTGGTAAAGGTACTGAAATACGCCTCTCTAAAATTCTGATGTTTTGAAGATCCAAATTCCTTACTAATAATTTGTCTAAGTATAGAGTTGGGGAAGAAATCCATGGACTACAAATAGATTGTGGATTCAGGAGTGGCAGGACTTTCAATCTCTGCTTCCTGGTTTTCTTGATTTTCAGGTCTATGATGAGCAAAATGATCACCATAAACACCATGGGGGATTTGTTGATCATAAATTCATATCCAATAAATCTTAAACTCATCAATGATAGTCCTATCGCTTGATATAGAATGTCTGGAAGAGGTATGATTAATATGACAAGGCATATTTCGCATAGATCATCTAGAAGACAGACTCCTTGGCAAAAGAGTCTACTAATCTCTTTGGGGGGAAATGTGATAGTGATATCTCCATTAATATCCTGAGTTATTTGGTCAATTTGATGATCTATAATAGGTGGTAGAGGAACAACCTCCTGTATTTTCCATTCATCAGGAAATTTAATATCACTCCATTGAATTAGTCGAGGGATAGCAACTTTAGTGGTAAGACAGTTACTATCGATAACAACTATTTTACCTTCAGTGCTATGGAGAATAGCATTAGGACACATATTATTCATTACTTTATAATGAATTCTATAAATAACACAAATTGTGTCAGTCTCTGGTTTGTAATTTTAACCTTCAGTTTGGATTTTTAAGGTTATAACATCAAATAAATTTTTATCGGTAAAGGATAAAGTTAAATCAGGGTAAACAGTAAAGTGTATTGGTCCATTGCATAGACTAGTCTGAATGACACCAATGAGTGATGGCATAAAGTTGAAACATCTACCATCCCTGATATATGCTAAAATACTTGTATTTAATCTTTTATAAGTAAAAGGTTTAAAAGCTACTTGAACACATCCAATGTGAATATAACTATAAGTAGACAAATATCTTTCAATATCCCTTAGGTTCAAGAGCTTTAAGGTATGCTCAATATTTTCTTAGGCAATGGATTGTTCTACAGTTTTAATATTATGTTGACTAATAAAGTCATACATCCTCTTTTTATAAATTTCTTTTGAAGAAATGGACGGTATTGTCCATTGATTTAATTACTTGGTTTGAGAAAACTCAACCAGTTCTTCGTTATTAATGGATCGAGAAGATCCACTTTCATGTGATCGCTTAAGTCTGCTAAGCATGGATGAAATAGGTAACCATGGAAAAATGTAAATTAGTAGAATAAAAATAGTGGAATAATAATATAAAAAGATCTTATTATTATCAATTGTATAGTTAGTAATCATAGATTCAATATGAGTCTAAGCCAAACACCTTCCATAAGAAACATGGCATACAGACCAAAATGATGCTCCAGAATCTAGATTCATACTAAAATGCAATTGATAATAGTAGCAATTTCTATGGTATTATTGCTCAATTTGAATACAAGTAAAATACATTATTTCCCTGGTTTCCAAAATTCTAGCCAATCATGGCTCTGATACCAAGATTTACAGGATTTACAAATTAATAATTATTTGTTCAACAGTTTATAGATAATTAAAACTTAAGAAAAATTTACTCACTTTATTGATGAAGTAGTACTATAATTACAAGAAAGCAACCAGAATGGGGAACAACCAGAGTAAAAAATAAAGAGAGAGAGAAAAAAAAGATAGGATACCCTGAACAAGCCTCAGGTCAGACTATAAATAGAATCCACTAAAGATTCTTTGCAGACTTCAAAATAAGAAATTAAAATCCGAAAACACAAATACAAAATTGGTTAATTAACACTATGTACTGAAACCACGGCTCCCCTGGTTTTGTTACAATAATTAAAAGGCAAAAGTAAAGTTATTCCATTTTTCCTTTTCCCTTGTCGGCAGCCTGTCCCTTTGTGGACTGAATTGAAATTAAAGCATCAAAAAAATATGAAACAGTGGGCCCACTAGATTTAGTCGTGCTGGCTAAGGACATAGTTTCATCCATATTGTCCTCATCTTCGAATGGGTCTTGAGATTCTTCAGTTGTGTGCACAAAACCTCCACCTGTTGGTGTATTTAATTGAGAAAATGAGTTCCCAAGATAACTTGTTGTAAATTTCTTACTAATAAAAAGGAAGTTGGAATACAAACTCCTTAATTGCAAATATTAACATCAGGTAATTTATATTGAATAATCATTCTACTACCACTAGTAGATGTCAATGATTGGGCTATTTTTTCAAAATACTTAGTAGGAACTAATGTTTCTCTTCTCCGTCAGTTACCATCTCAGACTCTTGTCACGTGCTCTTAGGCGAGAGTTTTGCCCCCAAATTTGATATCTCTTTGTCTCTCCTCTTTTCAACATTGCAAAACCTTTACAAATGTTTCTCTTCTCCGTCAGTTAACCTCTGCAAATGAACATTGCTAGACCTTCTTTGAGTAGGATTCTCTCTCTATTATCTGTAAATAGAACTTCACCATTGTTGAGCCTTTTCTGAAGTTGTCACACTGTCACAATTGGACCTTTTCATCACTTGGAACTCCTCTGAAATGCTTGTCTCTCACTTTGAACCTTCTCTGCACTTAAAATTTCCCTTTTAGTAGCTCACACTGTTTTAATTTTTGTATTTTCTCTTTGGATAGAAAACCCTAAAAAAACAAAATTAAGAATTGTAGTTAAAGTTAAATATTTGTATTATTAAACTCTAATTAGAGTACTTAATTTGGCTTGGAAAAACCTTTTGTTCTTGAATTCATTATAAAATTAAGTTTGTGTAATATAATTAGGGTTTTTTAGTTGCGAATTAGGAGTTTTTAAGGAACTGAATTTATTTAACAGTTGTTGTAGTATTGTTGTTTTGTTTGATGTTGTTGTGTATATCGACAGGGATTCTATTAAACATGTGGTGTTACGGTGGGAGGACCTTTGAAGAAATATATGATATACCCATGACATCTATGTTGATGGTCATAAGCACATTATTGATAATTTTGATGGGGACCAATTCAATTTCTATAGACTGATAAACATAGTTTTTTCTACAATGTCTAAGATGAATGTAGCATTCCAGCCTGGTGTTGTGTTAGAAATAAGGTTATTTTTGGATCGAAAATGAAGTTTTTCAGAATTTTTCAGATTTTTTTTTTCTGGATATTAATATTGTATTCTGATCCGATCCAATTTTTATCGGAAATCCAAAAATTATTCTGAATTCGAAAAAATCAGATTTTTTGGAATAATCGGATTAGAAATTCTGAAAAATTATAAATTTCATATAATATTTGAGAAAATAGTGAATGCCTTTTATAGGAAAAATTAAATGTAATGTTCCCAAATCAAAATATCCAGCCCTTACTCATAGAATGGTAACATCACCATATCTCTATCTAATAATTTTTTTTATTAAACTACAAAGATTACATTAAATATTGCAAAGAAAATTCGGAAAAATTGAATCAGATGTTATTCAGAAGAATCAGATAAGATATTATTCAGAAAAATTGGATCGGATCTTATTCGAAAAAATCAGATCAAAAATTTTGGAAAATTGGAATAGGAAAAGGCTATCCGATTCCGATCCGCTATTTTTTTAGAAAAAATTGGATTTTTGGAAATCGGAAATGTAAAATAAGGTTCCAAAATTGGAAAAATCGGATCAGATTTCAGAAAAAACCAGAAGTTCAGACAAAAGTTGTAGTCCTGGTTAGAAGTTATGATTTTATCTTGGTAACAAATTCTTATCCATAAATGATGCAGATTTACTCAAAATGTGGCAGATGAGTGATGTAGAAAGCATGTGGGTTGTTCACTTTTAGATAGAACAAAGGGATGAAGTTCCTTTAAGTGTAGTAGACCCCATTGATCTAGATGCAATTCTTGAAGTCCTTATAATTGAAAGTGATGATGATGCTCCTATTGAAGAGATTGTAACTCAGGTTGAACTTATTATGGAGCTTCTTGTTTATAAAATTCAAGCTCAAAGACCAAAAAAGTTAGTCACTAAGTCAAGGGCAAAAAAGAAAAAAACTCTTTTGAAATTGGTTGATGAAGAAGATATAGAACAAGTTCAAGTTTAAATTCAAGTTCCAGAACCAGTTCAAGTCCAAGTTGTAGAACCAGTCCAAGATCAAGAACAAGTTTATAAACCATTTCAAGAACTAATTCAAGAACAATATGAAGAACCAGTTGCAGAACAAGTTCAAATACAAGCAAAAGAAAAGGTAAGACTGTGGCAAAATGGGGGGTAGAAGATCAAACAAAGAAGAAAGGGAAGAGGAAAAAAGAAAAGTACAACAAGGGGTAAACCAAAAACTAAAAGACCATCTTTGGAATACTGATGTGGGTGGAAACACTGTTGGTGGAGGAGCAGGTAATGCGAGTAGAAACACTGTTGATGGAGAGCATGGGGGTAGAGTTGGGGATATGGGTGCAAACACTAATAATTAGGCAGAATTAGATCCAGACAATCTAAATGTAGAAGAAGGATACTACTTTACCACACACATCTCAAGATGGTGATGATGGCCCCACTCAGACAGACATAGACAGATGTGATCTTGAGTTTAGAGATCAAGCTAAGGAGTATGATAACATCTTTGCTGAAGAAGAAGATGTTCATAGTGTGCCTCCTCAACCTACTTATGGTGAATTAAGAGTTGGGATGGAGTGGGTAACTGTGTATGAGTGCAGGGCAAACATTAGACAGTGGTCAATAATGAATAAGTTTGAGTATTATCAAGAAAAAAATTGAAAATTACAGGGTTAGATTATATTTTATTGATAAAAACTGTGAATGGATGTTTTATGCCAGGAGGACTAATGATGGTCACACCTTCACTTTAAGGAAAAGTAGTTACCTCAACCATACTTGCAATGGTAGAGCTAAGAACAAATTGGCAAATACTACTTGGATAGCTAAACAAGTTGAGCCAGTGATGAGGGATGTGAGAACTACTAGACCTGCTGGTGTCCTTGACTTGATAACAACACAATTTGGTATAGACATTTTATATTATACAGCCTGGAATGCTTAGTCAATCTACAAGGAGAAGATAGTAGGTTTATATGATGAGGGATACATCATGCAACCAGAGTTGTGTTTGCAGATATTACATTCAAATCCTGGGAGCATAGCTGCTGTTAGCAAAGACCATGAGACTAGCCAATGGACTGGGATATGTGTGATATTTAAGGCAAGTATTGATGAATTTCTTAATAGTTGCAGACCTGTTGTTGGCTTAAATGGATGCTTTCTTAAGGGTAAATATGGGTGTGTGTACCTATCAGTTATGGGATTAGATGGTAACAATGGACTCTTCCCATTAGGAGTATACTTTCGTAGGTATGAGTGTAAAGACATATGGTACTTATTTATGTAGATAATGCATCCCTATTTTGTTCTATATGATGTAAAGTTGACTTTTATCTCAAACAGGCAAAAAGGACTTATTTATACAATTGTAAACATATTTCCATTTTCAAGCCACATGTATAACTTCCTTTCTTTTCTTTTTTAATTTTTCTATTTTTTCAAACCACAAGTACTTGAGCTGCTATTAGTGTTTTATGACACGTTTTATTTCAGATACATGTATAAGAATATGAAAAAGGTCTACAGGGGTACACATTTGGAGAGTTTGGTTTGGAAAGCAGTAAGAGCATATAAACAGGTAGAGAAAAAGAAGTTGTTAGATGAACTGAAGTTGGACAACCCATCAGCACATGACTGGTTGATGAAAGAGCCATTTGAACATTGGGCTAGATCCCACTTTGATTTCACTGCTAAGTGTGAACATATCACAAATAATTTCTCTAAGTCTTTCAACAACTGGATTCTTAAGGTCGGGGATATAAACTAATTCATAAAGCACTAGAGAAATTAAACTTAATACTGGCGAAGTTAATGTTTGATAGGAGACAAAAAGTAAAGGACTAGGAAGATAAAGGTAAGATTAGCTGAATTAATTTACAATTTGGTAATAAATAATTGTTATGCTATATATATATGAAGACATACAAAGATGATTCTCTAAATGCTTATACATATATAATTATTACTCTTATATATGTATGTCCCAATACCATGTGTTTTCTTAAAGTTTTTTTATTTGTTTATGTTCATACAACCTCAATCTCCTTACTTTTTGCTACCACCATTAGTGAGAGGACCCGGAATGCCAAGAAAAGAAAGGATACATGATCCATATGAAAATAGACCTCATAAAACATGTGGTACATGTGGATGCTTTGGTTACAACAACAAAACATGTAAGGGTCTACCTGCAGTACCAACACCAAGAGTGGTTAGAACTGAACAAAGGCTAGATACACATACCAATAGGGCTAATTTTATAAGTAACATTAGTTTACTAGTGGATACAGGAGGTGGGAGAGTTGCAGATAGAGCTGGAGGTAGAACTATACGTTGAGGGAGGACTGGAAGAAATACAGTGGGAGGAAGGACTAGAGGAGACAATATTAGAAGAAGGACTGGTGCATGGGGAGGTGGAGGGAGGAGTAGAAAAAATACAGTGGGAGGAAAGACGGGAGGAGAAAATATTGGAGGAAGGACTGGTACAAGGGGAGGTGGAGACAGAGGTAGAGCTAGAGGTGAAGTTAGGGGTAGAGCAAAAAAAACTTTTCAAGCTCCAAGGCATTCACAAGATGCTATTCAAGCATCTCAAGCTCAAGGTAGTACTCAAGCTTCTCAACCACAAGTAAAAGCTCCAAGGCAGTCACACAACCAACAGTCTCAAGCTCAAGCTTCAAGTTCAAATCCCTACGAGAAAGAATTTATTCAACCTAGAAGAAAATAGATCATATAAGTAGTGTTTCATAAATTATGATGTGCAGCATAATTTTGGAGTGATCACAGCTTTTGTTGATGGCATATTTAATTTTGAAATGCATTTAGTAGTACTTTTTTTTATAGTAGTGGTGCTTCTATTAGTGGTGTTTTTGTTGGATATAGAGTTTTTTTGTGAATGCAGTTTTTAGTGAATGCAGTTTGCACTATTTGTGGATATAGAGTTTTTTGTGAATGCAGTTTGAATATGCTGGATATGTTTGTGTATGTCTAGAATGCTTATGAAGTTTTCAATTTTCAGGATATGCTTTCAGCTTAAATTTTTATGTTTTTAGGATATGTTTGTGTATGTTGTTTGTGTAGGCTTTTAGTTTTCAGAATATGTTTACAGTTTGTGGATATACAGTTTACACTGTACTTTGCCTATGCAGTTTTCAATTTTAGTTTTCAATGAATGTAGTTTCAGTTTGCACTGTACTTTACCTATGTAGTTTTCAGTGAAAGTAGTTTTAGTTTTCAGTGATTGTAGTTCAGTTTAAGTGATGTGCAGTCCACTATATTTATGTGATGTACAGATTTGTGTTCTTGTAGAATATGTTCTTTGTGTGCAGTTTTTGGTTATATGCAGTACTAATATGCAAGTATGGATAGACTGTAGATGGAGGTTATATAACCAAAACCTGCACACAAAGTTGAGTATTGACATGCTCAGAATTTCCTATTAGGGCTCTTAGTTGTCTTTGAAATACAAAGTTTCATTATGCCATTACAACTGGGTTTTCTGCACTTACTATCAACCCAAGGGTAACTCTTTACACTATGAAATCCTTGATCACAAATGAGAAACATTCAACCTGCATGAAACACATATATACAAAATCAAAATTATAGTTTTTTTTTTGGTAAAAAAAACCCCCCCACATTTTTACCTACACTTTGTCTTTACCCCTCACTTTGAGAATCTACATAACTTTAAATTAATTGTGAGAAACCCTAATTACCTCATATTTATTTAACCGACCACCGCCCATTAAGATGCAGCAAATAAATATAGAGAGAGTTAGAAATTTGCTAAAGGGAGAGAGTGAAAGAGAGAAATGCAGGGGCTGAATGAGATAAATGAAGTAGCCATTGGGAGATTGTTTAAATCTCTTAAACAACCGTTGGAGTAGGCCCTTCAGCTGATGTGGAGGATAACCTCGTATAACAGGCTAAACAGGTTGAGCAAAGATCATATGCTTGTCACGTGAGGGACAAAACTGACTTAATATGCTTTTAACTAGAGTTAAGGTTAGTCAAAGCATGTTGACTAATAGTTAAAGGGAAAATGGGGGTTAAAGCTCATATGTGCTAAATGTGGGGTGTAGACACTAATATGAGCAACCAAATGGGGGGTATAAGCTGAAAATCCCATTGAATTACTAAAAGGGGATGTTTGGATAAAAGTGACTACTTTTTTTTTACCTAGAGGTATCTAGGCCACAAGCCAGACTGTCAACTCCCGACTAGATCCTCTAGGGTTCGTGCAATAGCCCATAAACTACACAAACTGGGTAAGCCGACACAAGGCCGACGGGCTCATACCAACCTCGAAGCCCACTAATGGTAAGAATCGAACCCTGTACCTCCCAAGTAAGGTGCTACCCTATCTAGCCACAAGGGCAGCAGATAGTTGGTATGGTAATTACTGCTTTTAAGTTAGAAAGACTATAATAAATTTTAGGCTAGGAACAAGTAACTACTTTTAACATTTATTTCCTAGAGATATCCTGGCCACAAGCCAGACTGTCAACTCCCGACTAGATCCTCTAAGGTTCGTGCAATAGCCCGCAAACCACACAAACTGGGCAAGCTGACACAAGGCCAACGGGCTCATACCAACCTCGAAGCCCACCAATGGTAAAAATCGAACCCTGTACTGCCCAAGTTAGGTGTTACCCTATCTAACCACAGGGGCAACAAGTAGTTAGTATGGTAATTATTGTTGTTAAGTTAGAAAGACTAAGAATTTTTTTTCTGGGAAGTGATAAAGTTTCCAAAATATGAGAGAATCAATTTAGGGATGTGAGGGAGTGGCTTTAAGTTCTTTAAGTTGAAGACATAAACTTCTATTTTGGGCTTCTTATTTTTGCTACTTTTTTTACTTAAAATAAGTAGCTTATTTTTAGCATCCAAATATACCTATTTGGCTTTGACTTAAATAAGCAGAAAAATAGCTTATATTTGGGTATCCAAAAAGCCCATAAACCATCTCCAGTCTAATGTATCCTTGACAAGGGAGGTTTTCTCATTTGATATTGGTAAGGACAATGCTTGGAAAACCAAGAGATCATGGGATTAATTCCCATTACAAGTAGCATCCAACTTAAAAAACCTAATATTGTAGATAGAAAAATTATTGGGGAGAAGAGGGAGATGAGGAGATTAAAGAAGATGAAAGATGCTATAATATAACCATATCAAGCACCTAAACAATCAGAGAGAGAAAAAAAAAGAAAGAAAGAGCACTATAGGGTAAATAGAGAGCTTTAACAGTCTTCATGCCTATTGGTCTAACTATTTTGTTCTCCCTGGAGGTAATCCATGAAGTTGAGAGCATATGTAGAAAATTTTTGTGGTCTGGGGCAAAAATGTCTTCTAAAACTCCCATGATGAATTGGGGAGCTATTTTCCATCTTGTATATGAAGGGGGTCTAGAGATTTGGGATATCATGTGTAAGAAAGTACTATTTGGGTTTATTGGGTCTCAATAAACCTTATTAAAGACAGGAATTTCTGGACATTATCTGGGCCTAATGATTATTATTGGTATTGAGGAAGCTACTCTAGCTGAGAGAGAAAGCTAGTCATATGGGGTTGTACCTTATTATGGATGGAGCCAAAACTAAATTATGGAGTGATTTTTGGCATCCTTTGGGAGTGTTGATCTCTAAGTTTCCTCAAAGCCGTGCATATAACAGTTTGATGCATAAGGATGTTGTGGTTGTTGCTTTAATTGTTAATGGAATTTAGAGAGTACCTTTCTCAATTGGATAATGTTGTGGAAAATTTTAGCAGACTTATGGAGGAGGTAGACTTAAACACTGGTGAAGAAGATGAGGTGGTTTAGACTCCTAGTCATACAAGAAAGTTTAATTTAAAAAGTACTTATGAGTTTCTTAGACATGAAAACCTTATTCTGAGTTGGGCTAAGCTCACTTGGTTCCAAGGGGCCTTCCCTAGACGTTGTATCATCACTTGGCTGGTAATCAGGAAATCACTAAAAGCCTATGATAAACTTGTCAAGTAGGGTAAACTACAAGTGTCCAATTGTATGGTGTCTAAAGATGCTAGTGAGAATGAGGAACACTTATACTTCTTATTTCCTTTCTCATGTTTTATTTGGAAAGAGCTACTGAAATTGATGGGGTACAACAGAGTTATCAGAAATTGGGACTATGAGCTGAATTAGTATGTAAGACATTATGTAGGGAACTCCAAGATTGCATATATGAAAAAGTTGGCTGTTAATGTTTTTTTCTATCATATATGGGCTGAGAGGAACTCAAGAACTTTCAAAAACCAAGAGAGACTATCCATAGCTATTCTACAGAACATTGTTGTCGATGTTAGACTGAAAGTAAGTCAAATTATTGATCACCTGAATGATACTTCCTGTAACAGAGCTTTTATAGAGAGATGGAGCATTCAACAGTCTTTTACTTTGCCTTCTGAGGTTTTTTGCTCATGGAAACATCCACCAGATGTGGTTCTTTTGATTAATGTTGATGGTTGTGTGGGAGAGAAAGGAGGTTATGGTGCTGCCATTAGAAAAGTGTGGGTGTATTAAGACAGCAACTACATATGATAGTACAGTGATGACTTATACCATGCATATCCTCCAGAGAATTGAGATGGGTTTGATGATTTCTATAAAGATGGGAGGCAAAAGGATTCATATTGCCACTATCTTAGTTTATGTTGTCAAGTGTATCACTGGTGTTTTCTCCCCTCCTTGGGAAGCTAAGTACATCCTTAGGAGGATTCAAGCTATGATTTCAAGGTTGGAGTTGTTTAATATTTATCTCGCCTTTAAAGAAGCCAATAGGGTGGCAACCTATCTTGTAGGTTTATTTCCTAATACCCCCTTATTTGAAATTGATCCGAGCACATTCCCTGAAGATGTGAAGAAAATTGTAGTTGAAGATTCCCCTGGCATGTTGTACAAGAGATTGCATTTTTTTCTTTTTTGCTGGCCTATTTTTAGTTTTGATTTAGAGGTTATGTTCTTTTGTATTTCTTTTTTCCTTTCCTTTTATATATAAGCGTTTACTTACCAAGATAAATAAATAAATAAAAATAGAGAGGTTTATTGATTATTGAGATGTAAGTTACAATGAGAGGCACAAAGCCTATATATAACTCTCTTAAATCCTAAACCTGGTAGATTACTTCTCTACCAAGTAATATTTAGTGTGTATACCTAGGAGTGACAGGGCATCTTGAGTGGGCTTCCGAATCCCACGTAGGTCCCACAGTTAACTGAAGCTATTCAGCTCCCCTCATGGGACCGCAGCTTATAACACTTTCCCTTTTGGGTACTACCCAAAACGTGAACGCTTGTCTCGTCAAAACCTACGCACATAAAAAGCCCCTTGGAAAAAAATGTACAAGGAAAAAGTAGAACATTGTGTTCACCATCTTGGTATTAGACTCCCTTCAGCTGCCTTGATAAAATCCTTTACTAGTAAAACCACATGGGAAAAAGCTACGTATAAGGGGAAAAGAGCACAACACGCTTCTTGTCCAGTTAGTGAGGATCAAACACCTCCTAACGTATCAGTGTGGATCAAACACCTCTTAATATTATCTACGAGGATCAAACACCCTTAGATCTTATCTACAAGGATCAAACACCTTTAGATCTTATCAGCGGGAACAAACTCCCAATGATGTAGTCAACAAATATTAAACACTTTTTGACACTAGTCAGCGGGATCAAACTCCCCTGACGTCTACAAGCTCAACACCGTTTAAGCGAGTATAAACTACACATTTCGATCCCATAAACCAACTTCTCAAAAATCAGTTTCTGCAATGCCTTAGTAAACAAGTCTACAAAAATTTTAGATGAACAAACTTTAACTTCTTTCGTCTCTTCCAACTCGTGGATATGGAAGAACCTTGGCAAGTTGTGCTTTGTCCTATCACCTTTGATATAACCAACTTTAACTTTTTGGACACATCTTACGTTATCCTTCAAGATCTTTGTAGGATCAGAAGTAATGTCACTAAGACCACAACTCCCATTTATATGACCAATCATAGATTGTAACCAAAAACATTCATTGCCAGCTTCATATAATGTTAGAATCTCTGAGTGATTCGATGAAGTCGTAGCCATGGTTTATTTCACAAATTTCCATAAAATGACTGTCTTACCATACATAATCACATAGTCTGTTTGCGAACATGCTCTATGTGGGTTTAACTATGTCGGCATATCCAACTAGCTTAGATTTTCCATCCCTAGGATAGAATAATCTTAAGTCTATAGTGCCACGTAGATACTTCAGAAGGTACTTAATACCTTTCCAGTGCCTCATCGTAGGCATTGAACTATGCCTCGTAAGCAAGTTCATTGTGAAAAATATATTTCGCCTAGTACACCCGGCATGCAAGGTATAGTAGTGCATTGATTACTCTAAGGTAAGGCTTATCTGAATTAAGGAGTTCCTCACCCTCATCAGGCGGGTAAAACTGGTCAGCTTTTACATCTAATGATCCGACTTCCATGGGCGTACTCATAGGATGAGAATTCTTAAAACCGAATCTCTTAAGGATATGTTATGTATATGTCGCTTTATGTACAAGAATACCGTTGCCAAGGTGTTCAATTTGCAAAACAAGACAGAACTTGCTCTTTCCGAGGTCTTTCATTACGAAATCCTTCTTAACATATTCTGCAGCTCTTGTAATCTCCTCATGAATCCCGATGATATTTAAATCATCCACATACACTGCTATGATTGCAAACCCAGTCTCTGTCTTTCGTATGAAGACGCATGGGCATATATGATTATTTGCAAAGCCTTCTGCTCTCAAATATTCAATCAACCTATTATGCCACATGAAACCTGACTATTTCAATCCATAGAGTGCCTTATCCAATTGATTAATTACGTATATGTCTTTAACATTGGGCTTCAATGCTTCTGAAGGCTTATACCCTTCTAGTAGCTTCATGTAGATGTCTGTATCTAATTTTCCATATAGATACGTTGTTACTACATCTATTAGACGTACATCGACGTTGTACTCAATGATAGATAGACTGATTTGAAGCCAAAATGTAATAAAGTCCATGACGGGAAAATAGGTATCATCGAAATCAATTCTAGGTCTCTAAGAAAAACCATAGGCAACTAGTCTAGCCTTATACCTTACGATCTCCCCGTCCTCGTTACGTTTCTTTACATATACCCATTTATATCCGACTAGTCTTTTAGATTCATCTCGTCGGACAATCTTTCCAAAGACCTCACGCTTTGCCAATGAGTTTAGCTTTGCCTTGATATCATCCTCCCACTTTGGTCAATCGGTATGATGACGACATTTGTCCATCGATAGTGGTTCAGGATCCTCATCAATCACAGTTAATGCTACTACAAACATGAATACGTTGTCAACAACTACTTTATTACGATCCCATGTTATGCCATTATAGATATAATTGGTAGAAACCTTGTTATTATCATGTACATGAGATCCTTTGGGCATATCCTGTAATGCAACCATAGATCAACTTATGTCAACCGATGTTTGTTGAACCCCTCCTCTAGGTCTAGACCCATTTTGGGTCCCAGGTAATTCCTTAGTCTTTTTTACCGTAATTTCCTTAGTCCTCTTATTCTGCCGATTGAAGTCGGCTGAATCTGAAGCTCCAGGTGGATGGTCATGCCGCTTACGTACCACTGATTCATTTGATGGTACCACCTAAGTCCCCAATGTGACTTCTAATCGAGCAGGTGCATTACCTATAGGTACATTCCCTTTTACTACCTTAGAAGCATCAATGAATGCATATGACATTTCAATCAATAATCTTTGTAGATGCAGCATTCGCTAGACTTTCTAGTCACCCATCGGTGATAAAGGATCATAATGAGATAATGATAGGTTACTCAGCTTAACCTCATGGCATTAATGTGTTGTATCTCCCCGTAATTTCGGGAACATCGTCTCATTGAAATGATAATCGTCAAATCTAACGGTGAACAAATCACCTGTCATGGGATCTAAATATCTGATAACAGATAGCGAATCATAACCTAGGTATATGCCTAAATGGTGCTAGGGACCCATCTTCGTGCGTAGCGGAGATGCTATCGACACCTATATGACACATCCAAATGTACGCAAATGGTAGATACTAGGCCACATGCCTAGTTATTAGTTTTTTTAGGAATGTTGTTAGTATGCCATTGGACGAATCCTAATCTGCGTCGAGGCTTGCCAAAATGCATGGCCCCGTGAGTTTTCCAAAAGTTATGAATGTAATAATAGTGGCCTAACGATTAACACATAAATGCTTGATTAGATTCTCTGGCATCCTATCTTGGGTATGGATTCGTAGGACTGGATATTGTAGATCTATCCCTTTTGCAGTACAATACTAACCGAAGGCTGTCGAGCTAAACTCGCCATCTTGGGAACTTGAAGTCTCTTAATCAACTTTCTTTGGGTATGAATCTTCTCACTGGTACCATCCCTCTATAGTAATCAACTCTCTGGTTTCATCCCCTCTTCTCTAGACAATTTGAGAAACTTAAGCCTTGTTACTCCTCAATATTAACAAACTCTCTGGTTCAGTCCTTCAAATATAAGAAACTTACGAAAGTTAGAAAAACTATGTCTTTTAACACTTTCGCGGGCTATTTGCCACAAAATCTATGCCTTGGTAGACCACTTGCACATTTTGGAGCAGCGTTTAACAATTTTACAGGTCCAATCCCAAAAGGCTTGAGAAACTGCTCAAGCTTATTTAGAATCTTACTAGATGGAAACCAACTCACTAGGAACATATCAAAAGCCTTTGGTATTTATCCAAAGTTGAACTACATGGATATGAGCCATAACAGTTTGTATGGTGAACTATCTCGTAATTGGGGAAAGTGTCGTAACCTCATTTACTTAAATGTATCTTAGAACAAAATTTCTGGTTTGATACCACCCCAGTTTGGAGAGTCGGGCCAATTTAAGAAAACTAGATCTTTCAGATAATCAACTGGTTGGAGAGATTCCAAAGGCATTGATGAAGTTGGACTTTTTGATAAACCTGAACATGAGCCACAATGAACTTTTAGGTGAGTTGCCCACAAAATTTGGAAGCTTACCTGAACTAGACCATCTTGATATGTCATCTAACAATCTGAGTGGGCCAAGTGGGAAAATATTGGATATTTTTCAAAAATTACCTTTATGTGGGTTTGACCCCTTGACCTCATGGTCATCTTCATAGCCATGTAATTCTTGTACCCAAACTATAGCCTAAAAGTTTAGCCCCACATTGTTTGTAAACTATAGTAGAACAAAACATATAAGGTAGTACTGACATGACATGTGTGTAATATGTGACTAAGAGAGAGTGTATATGTGTGTATGTGTGTGAGGGGATTTTATACCCTTGACACATTTGGACCTCTCTCGGGTGGCCCGGTGGGCTGGGCCGGCTCGGGATCGGGTTTGGGTTTGGGCAATTGGCTTTCCTGGCTCTAGAGGCCTAGGGGCCCTTTGGGCTTGGGCTAGGCTCACCCTATTCTTTTTGTTGGGCTTAAGCAAATTTAACTTGGCCTGGTCTCACGTTCTCCTCCACAATGGCTAGTAGACTTACTTACGAACGAGTTTAAACTTCATACACATTGGAGTAAAACCAGGAAAGAGCCATTGTAAATCAACTCTACAAATACCTTTCGTATTTTACTTCAAAAACACATAACAAAAGAATGTACTAGTTCATATCTCTCTCTCTCTGTCATTACTCGACAGTTAATCACTCTCTCTCAGTTTCGTTGAGGTGCTGACATTATAAGTACGTAGTCTCCGGTACTGAGACTGCTATATCGATCATTGCTCAATATATCTTGGAAGAGATCAGACTGTTATTACCAGTACCTGGGGTAGGTTGAAATACTCTTTAAAGAAAGTGTGATCCACGCCTCAAGCTTTCTTTTACTGCTTCCAACTTGACGTTCTACCTACACTTCCGACTTACTGCTCTTTTTTTGATATACTTACTATATGTTGTTATTGTACTTCATTGTTTGCTGCGACACAAAGCTACTATTCCATTTTGGGGGAAACTTGTTTACAGGTTCCATAAAATTATTATACAATTTTAAAGAGTATTTTTTATCTGTATTCATGGCCCTTACCTCAGAAGTGTTAAAGTTTGATTCCAACAAACCCTCTAAGTTTGATGGTCTCAACTTCAAGGGGTGGAAGAACAAAATATTCTTTTATCTAATACTTAAGGAAGTTGGCTAGGTTTTGGAATAAGAATGCCCTATTGAACCTCTCGTTCTCATACCTGCGGTAGACCCTGATCTTATTGTAAACGAATATGACAAAATCTTAGAGTCAATTTCGAACTGGACTGAAGCTGACTTCAAATACCATAATTTCATCCTAAACAATTTAGCGACCAAACTGTACGATTACTATCTATAGTCCGAATCTACGAAAGCCATTTGGGAAGCATTATAGAAGAAGTATGATATGGAAGAGGCAGACTCAATTTTTTTTATCGCAAGCCGATATCTCAAGTTCACTATGGTCGACAATAAGTCGTTAATTACCCAATCACATGAATTGCAACGAATTGCGCATGAGATTGTGTCCCAAGGGATACCTCTTGATGAACAATTCCAAGTGTGATGATTAACAAATTATTGCCAAATTGGAAAGACTATAAGAATATCCTGGGACACAAGTCAAAGGAGCTCCATATAAAGAACTTGATTACTCATCTTAGAGTTGAAGAAGAATCTAGAAAATAAGACCTGAAAGAGGATATCATTTTGGTCCATGCCAAAGGGAAGGTCCATCTAAAACCTAAGGGGAAACCCATGAAGCTAAGAATGGTGGTAATCGGAACAACCATCCAAACGGTGGTAATCCGAATAACCACCAGAATGGTGGACACCAGAATCCTAATAAGGTAACGAACCAACGAGCCCCACCATATAAAGGAATAGCTTCTATTATGTGCTTCAACTATAACATGCCTGGACACATATCTAGAAGCTACCAGAACCGCAGACCTGTTGCTCAGGCTAACGTTATCGAAGAACCCTTAGTGGCTATGATCACAGAGATCAACATGGTCGGTGGAACAGACAGGTGGTGGGCTGATTCGGGAACTTCTAGGCATGTTTGCAATGAACGCAATTGGTTAAAGACCTACAAGGATACTGAAGACCAAAATGTGATACTTGGGGATTCTCATTATACCAAAGTACTTGGCACTGGAGATGTTGAACTGGTATTTACCTTTGGAAGGACAGTGACTCTAAGGGATGCGATGCACACTCCTGAAATGAGAAAAATCTTGTTTCTGGCTATCTTCTCAACAAAGCAGGATTTTAGCAGACCATTGGTTCAGATCAGTTCATTTTGACTAAGGGTAGGATTTTTGTGGGAAAAGGCTTTGCTTGTAATGAAATCTTCAAAATGAGTTTTGAAATGAATAAATCTGCTTATGATTACTTATTATCTTCTTTTACTATTTGGCACTATAGACCATGTCATGTTAATAAGAAGTTAGTACATATTATGAATAAACTTGGTATGATCCCTAAAGTAGATTTGAATGATTTTGATAAATGCTAATTTTATAGTCAAGCAAAATTACTAAAACTTCGCATAAAAGTATTGTTTGAGAAACATAACTTTTAGATTCAGTTCACTCTGACATTTGTGAGGTGAATGGTACATTAACTCAAAATGGTAAAAGATCTTTTATAACTTTTAGAGATGATCATTCAAACTATACTCATGTTTACCTGATGCGTCACAAAAATGAAGCAATAGATATGTTTAGGACATATGTAACAGAGGATAAAAATCGGCATGATAGAAATATTAAAATATTTTATAGTGATAGAGGCATAGAGTATGATTCACATAAATTTTAAAACTTGTATGAATCCTTAGGGATTATACATGAAACTACTGCTCCTTATTCTCCAGAATCTTACAGTAAAGCTGAACACAGAAATAGAACTTACACTGAGTTGATATTTGTTATTTTATTAGTTCTGGATCACTTAAATCTTTATAGGGTGGAGCATTATTTTATGTTTACCATGTTTTAAACCGTATTCCTCATATCATATCTGAATTGTCACCTTATGAAATTTGGAGAAAAAGAAAACATAATGTTAGCTATTTTAAAGTTTGGGGTTGTTTAGCCTATGTTCGTAAACCTGATCCTAAACGAATAAAGCTAGCTAGTAGAGCTTTAGAATATGTTTTCATTGGTTATGTTATTAACAGTAAGGCTTACAGATTTCTTGATATTAAGGATAATGTTATCATTGAATCACTTGATGTTGATTTCCTTATGAACAAGTTTCCCTACTTACAGAGGGACAGTGGGGGCTCTCAACCTTCTACGTCTTTGACCTCTAATGTACCTCAAGTAAAAGTTCCTAGAGCTGTTGATTCTCATGATGCATACCCAGAACTTTGTAGAGGTAAACATTTAAAGATTGCTAAGGATTTTGGTAATGACTATGTTGTACGTACCATAAAATCTGACCCCAACACTATCAGGGAAGTATTAACCTTAAGTGACGTTGATTTGTGGCAAGAAGTCATTGATGATGAAATGGGCTCTCTAACTATAAATAAAACTTATAATTTAGTTAACTTACCCCCTAGTAGTCGTTCTATTGGGTGTAAATGGATCTTAAAGAGAAAATTAAAACCAGATGGTACTATAGATAAATATAAGGCAAGACTTGCAGCAAAGGGATATGTGTAAAAGGAAAATATTGATTTCTTCGACACATATTCCCCAGTCACTTGTGTAACAACCATTAGAGTATTATTGGCCATTGTTGTCGTGCACGATTTGATTATTCACCAAATGGATGTAAAAACCACATTTTTAAATTGAGAGCTTGAAGAAGAATTATATATGGATCGGCCTTAAGGCTTTGTGATACCTGGTGAGGAACACAAAGTCTGCAAGCTGAACAAGACCTTATATGGTCTAAATCAAGCTCCAAAACAATAACACGATAAGATCGACTAATTACTTCTTTCAAATGGTTTTAAAATTAACGTTGTTGATAAATGTCTATATTATAAAGTATCTGGTGAAAATTGTATAATGATTTGTCTATATGTTGATGATCTTTTTATCTTTGGCTCTAACCTTAATATTATTTTAAAGACTTAAAGAATGCTTAATGATAACTTTAATATGAATGACCTAGGCGAGGCTAGTATAATTTTAGGCATGAAGATCACACGCACAGACACTAGTATTACTCTTTATCAAGCTCATTATATTGAGAAGATCTTAAAGAAGTACAAATATTTTAACCGTAGACCTGCTTGTACTCCTTGTGATACACAAGTTAAACTTTTAAAGAACTTAGGGGAGGCAGTTAGACAAAAAGAATACGCAAGTATTATTAGTAGCCTTCGCCACATTACAGACAGTACTAGACCCGATATAGTTTATGTTGTAGGGGTTCTGTAGTAGCATATTTCCCATATTCGACAAGAGTAAGCCAGTAAAGCATAGTCGAAGACAGCCTTACATGATCGAAGACAGATAGCATTCGAGAAGAAACATCAATTCCTCGACCTACCAAAAGTAGTTGTTGTGTCTGGTTAAGAAAGAGCTGTTAGAGATCTACGAAGTTTTCCCATTCCTCCAGGGATAGGAGATTGTTTCTTTCTTTTTGTAAATTGTCAGTATATACTTTAAATACAGGCAGAGATATATTGTTAAAGAGACCATAATCTACAACCCTACTGTCCTTACTTCCTAACCCTACTACCACTTAAAACTTGCAATAATTAACAACATATTGGATTTTATACAAAAATCATCCTCGAGGTCATGGTTTTTCTCAGCCTTTACTGAGTTTTCAAAGTAAAATCTTATTTGTTTGGCCTATTATTGTATTTCCGATCTAAAAACCCTCCGATGACAAATATGAACCTAAAAAGCCATTTTAGCACCGTGGGAGACCAAGAAATTAATCCGATACCAGGAACAGTCGACCTGCACGGTGCAGTAATCGTGCTTCTAAAACAAATGGTTACAAAAAAACCCTAAAGATTAGAGAATCATCGTGTCCACGCTCAAGCTCTTCAAACGGAGAGAGAGACGAACGAAGAAAAGCATTAGATCAATAAAGTCAAATAAATCAGAAAGAAATGGAGAGACTGAGGAGGATACAAGACTGACTTACTGGCCGCTAGACGTCACCTCCACTTGCCCGAAGCTATCACAGATCAAGAACAATTTAGTATGATGATCAACCAAGAGAAGAAGAGTTACAAATTTCTCGATCCAGATCCGGGAATCTAAATAGGGTTTCTCAGAATTTTGGTTTAACATCCTCAACATCGACAAATCAAGGAAGTTAACGCACGCGTTATCAAACTCCCCCACCACCCGAAAGAATACCAATAAGGAATCGATTAGGACCAGAAGAACAGGGAAATTGTATTCCGTAAGTCACAACCTTACCATTTCCCCCGCAATAGTTCGCCACCTTGGATAACCTAAATAAGAGGATCCAGGCCATAAACTCTAATATCCTAGGCTGAAGATCCGTGCTTGATAGGATCGAAACAAACCCTATCTCCTCTCATCTCGACGTAATGGCCATCCCCGACAATTTCCATATGCCAAAGTTTATTCAATATGCAGGACTCACAGACCCACTCACCCATGTCCGACACTTCAAAGCCACAGTTGGATTATATTTCACACCCGACCACATGCTGTGCAGATTATTCAATATGAGCCTAAAAAAAGAACGTCTCAGATGGTTCTATACGATCCAAGAAGGCTTCATCACCACTTTCAATCAGTCGCAGCATTTAATCGAGTCGAATTATGCTCACGCAAAAGAATGAGAGATTACTGTAGATTCCTTATTTTTCTTCGAGCAAGGAGTAAAAGAAACCTTGGCAACTTTTACAAGCGTTTTTTGCAAGAAACTTGGAAAATTGGGAATTCCAATCCAAAAATAGTCATTCCGGCCTTCACCTCTGCCCTGCACATCAATTCTAAGGTTCGAGAAGAGCCTATTCTACACAAGCCCTGAATGGTAACAAAAATGATTGATGTAGTTAATAACTACATCGAACTAGAACGATCCAAGAAAAATAAAATGAAAAGTTCTTCTGCCATCCACTCTCGACTCAACACTTCTTCCCCTCCCCAAAAGTTGACCACTACTGAAGCACCCAAACAATGTAGCAGAAACATCGATAATAACAGAAGACCCAAAAGAAAGGACGGAAGACCCGACAGAACTGTACCAGTTCTACCCCCATTAATAATGACTCTCTCTGCTATCTTACCAACGATGAAGGGAGATGAGTGTTATCGAGCACCACAAACATTACCCGATCTCCTCAACAGACCTCTATGTCAGCATTATAATGTGCATAGTCAAGAAACTGATAACTGCTACTCTCTCATACGAATCTTTCATCGTATCCTTTTGGCAGGAAGGCTTCACAATTATGTCATCGAAATCCAAAAGTTTCTCGAAGATGATGCAAAAAATAAAGACGTTGAACAAAATTAGGCCCAGGCGAAAGCTCGCCACCTATATATGATCTAGATTGAAAAAGGGAAGAAAAGAAAACAAGACGATAGGATTTCATCCTATTGTAAAATGACCTCCTCAGATAAATTAGCATAACTTCTGCCAAACTCAAGCAAATTAAAGCATCCTTACCATATTTCCTTCAAGGACTGTAACACCAGCCACGTGAAGTACCCGTATAATGACCCTCTCGTCATTATGCTCAAAGTCGGATAGGACTACCTACATACGCTTCTCATCGATATAGGAAGCGCGGCAGATGTATTTTTTAGAAGAACATTTGAAGTCCTAGGCCTATCAAACTCGGGGAAAGCTTCGACAACAACAATCACCGGCTTCAACGGTTTGAAAGAATCAGCTACAGGATAGATCACTCTGCCAGTTCAAGCAGGATCAGAAATAATATTCGTAAAATTCCTTGTCATCGATGCTAAGTCTAAATATTTGGGAATTTTGGGACGTAGTCGGTTACATTTGATCAAAGCTATACCTTCTACTTATCATCTGGTATTGCAATTTCCAACAGATCGCGGAATTTACGAAATCAATGGTAGCCAAGAAGTTGCACGTATGTGTAAAAATACCACAACCAACTCTCATACAGCAAAACTTCTCAAAGCATAGCAACTACAACAAGAGACACCCACCACATTCGAGCTGTATGACCCAAAACAGTCAAATCCATTGAACTCAATGGTCCAGGGCGTCATACTTTCATCGACTCCAAACTATCAACCGACAAAAAAGAACCCATGATTCAGCTACTTAAGAAAAATGTCGATATCTTTACCTGGACTTTTCAAGAAATGCCTAGCATCGATCCATCAATCGCATGCCACCGACTTAAACTCCTTCTAGATAGCAAAGCTATCATTAAGAAATGGCGTAACTTAGCT
Organism: Kingdonia uniflora; assembly: GCA_014058105.1. Lineage (NCBI taxonomy): Eukaryota > Viridiplantae > Streptophyta > Magnoliopsida > Ranunculales > Circaeasteraceae > Kingdonia > Kingdonia uniflora. The sequence goes on along the minus strand of JACGCM010002358.1, from coordinate 2,354,322 downwards.
CCCCGCCTTCGCGATGCAGTGAATACAAAAATTTATAAACTCCTTCGGGTAGGATTTATTTAGGAAGCTAAGTATCTGAAGTAGGTTTCTAACATCGTAGCAGTACCGAAGAAAAATGGAAAGATCAGGGTCTGTGTTGACTTCACAAAACCCAACAAGTTTACATGTAAGGATAGCTTTCCGCTACCACTGATTCCGTAACTTCTCAACTCCGTCGTAGGGAAAAAACTTATTTTTATGATAGATGCAGCCTCCGGCTACAGCCCAGTTCCACTCACCGAAGACGATCAGGAAAAAACAACCTTCATTACCGAAAGAGGTCTCTACTGTTACACAGTGATGCCTTTCGAATTAAAAAATGTAGGAGCTACTTACTAAAGGCTTATTACTACAATGTTACTACAATGTTCAAAGATCATCTCGGCACAACTATGAAAGTTTACATTGATGATATGATCTGCAAAAGCTTAAAATGCAAAGATCACTCTAGAAACCTCTAAACTATCTTTGATATCCTTCATAAATACCAGATGAAACTCAGCCTAGAGAAATGCCAATTTGGAGCCGCATCTGGTAAATTCCTGGGACACCTGGTCAGCAAAAGAGGAATCAAAATCGATCCTGCGCTCATCGCGATGCCATCTTCGTTAATAAAGAAAGATGTCAAAAATTATACTGGCAAGATCGCCGCTCTTCAGAGATTCGTCTCCAAGTCATCTGATCGATGCAAACTTTTTTACCTCCTTCATGGCAACCCACTCCTCTTTCAAAAAAATAATACAAGAAAATCATTTGGACTCCTGACTATGAGTTAGCCTTCCAAGATCTTAAACGATACTTGAGGTGTCCTCCTATCATGAGTGCTCGAGTTGATGACGAAATACTGATAATGTACTTATCCACGACTGAAGACTCAATTAGTTCTATTTTTATTTGAGAAGATAGCAGAATAGAAAAACTAATCTAGTTCATCAGCAACACACTCATGCCTGCTGAAAATTGATACAAAGCAACAAAAAAACAACTACTTGCCTTGGTCTACAGTTCTTAAAAGCTTTGTCCTTACTTTCAAGCTTATCCCATCAAAATAATCACCAAGTATCCCCTCAAACTGATACTCTCCAAAAAAGAAAAATCTTGAAGAATCCAACAATGGTCTATTTTCCATGGTGAATACGATATCTCCTTCGAACCCCATATATCAGTCAAGAGACAAGCAGTAGCTGACTTTTTGGCAGACTTTCCAGTCGAATACCCCGATTGGGAAGAACTCGAAGAAATCTTCACAGATGACTCAATAACATAACCAAATGCATGGTCCAAATGCTTGGGTTGGCAACTTTTTACAGACTGATCAGCTGGACCACAAGGGTCAGGGATTGGTATCGTCTTCATTTCACCATCCAATCATTACATCGAGAAAGTTATTAAACTAAACTTATATGCCACCAATAATGAGACCGAATATGAAGGAATCCTACACGGCCTAGCTCACGCACTCACACTCAAAGCGGAAGAATTGGCAGTCTACGTTGATTCTTTACTCATGGCAAATAATTACAATAAGACATTCTGCACAATAGAAAAAATGGTTGATTATGCAGCCCTGGTCGAAGAAAATATAAACAAATTTAAATACGCAATAATCTCTTACTTACTTCGACAAGAAAATTGCCATACCAATGCATTAGCTTATATCACTGCCAAACTGGGGGACAGTGAAAAAAGATTTTTAGAAATAAAAATTATCGAGCATTCCAGTCTCAATATACTGTCAATATTGCAGATCACCATTGCTGAAGATGAAGACCCTGAAGACTGGAGAAGGCCATTATATGCATACCTCAACCCCAACGTCCTCCCCAGTAACAAGGAAGAAGTCCGATCACTTTTGGCCAAGTACCCCAGATTCACAGTCCAAGATAATATCTTAAATCGCCTCACAGGAGGGGGACCACTTATCGAATGCATCTCTAAAAAACTCATATCTAAATCAGAGAATTTCACAAAGGTATCTGTGGCGAACATGTTTCAGGAAGATCATTAGCCCAAGATGAGACGAGATTATGAAGAATTTGTGCGTAAATGCTACAAATGCCAAGTTCGCGCTCAAGACATCAAAAGTCTAGCCCTCGACTTGCATATTAGCAATGTCCTCTGGCTGTTTAAACGATGGGGGACCTACATTATTGGACCTTTCCATCCAGCATCGGGAAACCGAAGATTCGTCCTAGCCGCTACTGATTACTTCACAAAATGGGTTGAGACAGTTCCTCTATGCTATACCGATGAAAATGAGGTCATCAAGTTCCTTTGGGAGTACATAATCTCCAGGTTTGGCTGCCCACAAATGATACGCTCCGATAACGGCAAGTAATTCATCAGCGCAAAAGTACTTGTTTTCCTCCATAAATGAAAAATCCAGCTCTCAACATCCACACCATACTATCCTTAAGGCAACGGACAAGCCGAAGATATTAACAAAAGCATCAAATAAGGTTTACGCAAACATCTCAACGACAAGAAAGGAAGGTAGGTCGACGAACTACTCAGTATTCTCTGGGCCTATCAAACCACTCTACGAATTTCAACAGGCAGCACTCCGTTCATGATGGCCTTCGGTACTGAAACAGTCATACCTTCAGACCTCGATCTACCAAGTACCCGCAGAAAAATCCCAGATGAAGACAATGAACTCGGTCTCCTTTGCAACCTCAACTGGATCAAAAAGACCCGAGACAAAGCCATCGCGAACTTGGGACGATACCATGACAATTTGAAAAAAACATACAACAAAAAAGTTTAAAAACGGAAATTTGGTATTGGAGACCTTGTCTTTCGACGGATCCAAGATAGTACTCGGCCTAAGAATTTAGGAATGTTATCAAAAAGCTGGGAGGGGCCATACATTGTCAGTGATAAGACAGATTGTTGAACTTACTGCTGATGACTGAAGATGAAATACAGCTCGAATATCCGTGAAATACTGCCCAACTGAAATTGTTTTACAGATAAAATACTGTAACCATTTTCATCAATTCAAATAAACAAATTTTACTGTCAGTTTAATCTTTACAATTTTGACGTGATCTCGATCCATACTTAATCAGTATGCATTAGACAATCGATCATCCTTACTATTTAGACTTGATCTCGATCCATACTTAATCCTTACTATTTAGACTTGATCTCGAACCATACTTGACAAGTATGCATCATACAATCAATCTCCTAACTATTTTTACTTGATCTCGATCCATAATTTATAAGTATGCATAAGACACACAATTGTTACTATTCTGACTTGATCTCGATCCATACTTACTAAGTACGCATCCAGACTATCATTCAATTTTACATGAATACTATCCAACGACAGAATATTATACTTCGCATTCCTTACTTATCAAACAAACTATAAACAACTCTTGTTCTTCTCGAATCTCAATCCATATATCCATCTAAGGATACACATCTGATATTCATGCTTCTTACTTGCCATTTCATGGCTATCGTTCACTTATCATGCCAACAAGCTTTCCATGCAAATCTGCTATGATCTACAATCACATTCAACATATCACTTTGTCAAATCCACTACTTAGCATAATTTACAAGATATATGCAATAAATTTCCAAACTAAAATTTCTCCGAAAAACAAATATTCATCATCCAACATACCAAAAGATTAAAATTGTTTTGGTCTCACCGAGCATTTTTACATACTTCCACAAATATAATACTGCTTACAAAAAAAATCTTACTTACATTACAGGTGAAGATGTTACTTTATCCATATTCAGAAAACCTTCGGGAAAGGAACATCTACTAGCTCGCCAGGACGCGAGACATTAACTTCCATCATTACCACATCCTCAACGACTTCTGTCTTATCATGAAATTCGAGAGTCTCCGACACTTCATCTTCTGAACTTGAATCATCGAAGACAACACCACTAGACTTCACAAACCCCTTATAAAAGTTTATCCTCATCTCCAGCACCGCATACTGCCTTACAACTGAGCCCTAACCACATTCATCTGAGCATTCATCTGACCCCTAACCTCATCAAGAAACTTGCCCTGCTCAAACTTCATCACCTTCCTTGCATCGACAACATTCTCCCTTACATCCTTCTCAAAGTTTGCTTTCTACAATGCCAAAACCTCTTATTTTTCTTTTTCCAAAATATTCTTCGCTTCACGAAGCACAGCATCCCTCATCTTTTTTGCTTCCATATTGTAGGTGTTCAGCTTTGCATTCTGCCCATCCTTCTCCTCGATCAAATCTTTATCAATATTCTTATATGCTAGAACTTGATTTGTTAGATCACTGCTACCAACGATACGATCTTTGGCTTCCGTCAGTAACTTCTTGATCTGCATTACATTTATAATTTAAGTATTTGAATGACTTACCAGTTTCTTTAATCGAAGCAAAGCAGTAAAATTTCTCGCCTTTGACATATTTCGCTGGCTCTCGCCAAGAAAAGTAATCAAGCTTTCAGTCCCCACCAAATAGTCATCCAACTCCACCTTCAGCGCATCTTTTCCAGACATATACGAGTCCATTGTCCTCAGGAGTTCAGTGTCAGATTCTTTGACGTCTCGCCACTCCACCTCTTCTTCGGGAGTATACTCCCCGTACCCCGTGGAGGACTCCCATCTACCACAACAACTGGATTAGCGGTACCAGCCACCTCCTCCGTTGTTGACTGTAGAGTAGTCCTCTTGTGTGGAAGTAGTGGAGGAACATCTTGGCCCACCACCCTTTTCTTCTTACTCTTTCCCAAAGATTCTCCAAATATAACATCTATCTCCGTATCAGTATTATACCCAGCCAGGGAACGATTTTCCAAAGGCAGACTAGCCTCTGCAGCCCTCTTGTTCTTCGCCGACATCTTACCATCGATAAAAGAAACTTTAACACCTTTGGTCCTCGACCTCTTTAACCTGGCCTTTTAAAATAGGGTGTTCACTCAATCTTGGTCTATGACCAAATTATTGATCCTACCAAAGAATCATTTCCTAATCTTGTACAACTCTTTTGTAACTTCAGAACTCCTTTAGACCTCCTTCAAAGCTGCACATACATAATAATACAGTTACAATAAATTTACAAACAATCACCACTTACAACATCGACAATTCACAAACAATATAGCTACCTAAACACAAACCTAGATGAAAGGTCTTTCTCTTTAAGGGCTCCCTAGGGTCCCTATTTTCGAACTCATAGTTCTCATATACAAGTAAACATTCGTCGCTGTATCGCCCTCCTGTTGACACCATATCATAAAACATCAGTCTTTTAAGAAACCTCGCTTGGTAGCGATAACCTAGCTTCTTCGGGTTCATCTTCAGTGTGTGCATACATTAATCATCGACTGTTATCAACTCCTCCCCCTGGCCTCGAGTCGACCATTTATTACCCCACAGACCCTAAACATATCATATACATTTGAATTGAACTGACCAGGTGCTACATCGAAGAAGTTCATCAACTTTTTCTGGTTAGCTCGAAGGGAAAGCCTCAACCCTTTCTTAATTTATTCTCGATGAACCAGAATCACATCCAAGGGTATTTCCTGGTCAATCATATCATACTGGTACTCCTCTAACCTAATATCTCCAAGAATACTATATTTTTTCTTGAACCTCAAAATTTCTTTCTTCTCCGGACCCTCTCCGTAACAGGCCTCCTCACCTTCCTCCATATCTTTCTCCCCGCCCCCACTACCTTATCGATCACTAGTTTGAGGCTCGTGATCGACATCTGTCTCGGTAACCTCCTTATTAGATAGTTCGACAACCCTAGGTGCCACCCTATACTGGTCCACATTAGCTATGTCTGCACTACTAGACCCTACCCTATATCTACCTCCCAACTATTGTACACATGTCCTTACATCAATCATTAGGGGCAGTACGTCTTCAAGGTTCTCGTATATATCTTTATCATCAATATTGGTTGGTTCAGCCATTTTAAAGAACCTGTACATTAAATTCTATATTTTTCCCACAGTTAGTATCTATCATATCTGGTACATATATATATTCATAGGTTCATATATTCATATTAGTATAGTTGTCGAGATTACTCTCCAACACATCATTCTCAATTTACTATCTGCTACTATCATTATTACAGTTTATTTTAATACATGCAGTTCTTGATACAACTCATATGACTTCTTTTCTATAGTCATATATACATCGACCACTGTGCTATGTTCAGTTCTCGATGAGCTTTTATTTGTAAAATAATGAACATCGAGTAATTCATTAATGTGTGTTTTTCCCCAATTTTAGGAATTGCGAAAGTTCTCGAAGATACTTCAACGGTTTCCAGCCAAAACTACTATCATTCAAACATAAAGATATTGCCTTTTTCGGTGTAAATTCCGGCCATATCAAACCTACTTTGAAATAAAATCTCTACATTCTCGCCGCAAACCCAACTGATCCCCTACAGTCGCGTCATCCTTACCGCGACATAAATAACACTCTCTCCACCCATCACCACCAATTATGCACATCTCTTGTACCCCGACCCCTTTATTAACCACTGTGACTCTATTGCCCTTGGAAAAACATCATTAAATAATCACCGACCAACCTCTATCAACAAACCCTAACCTCAATCGTATCCCATATAACTGACAATCATCCTCACCCTATGCAACTTCCCTCTACAATTACACTATATATATCAACATCTACCACTGATTACAAATAGAACCAAACCAAAAACTAAACAAAAATCATCACAGTTACTAACCTTATTTACGCGCTATTTTCGTATCCCTCTCTTTAGCCCGCTTTGCTCTTTCGATCAATATGGCAATCTTCTCCTTCCCAATTGTTGGCAATGATCCAAGTGACGAGCACAGTGAATTCGCATTAGAAATTTTTTTTCTAGAGTTAATAAAATATAGACAGTCACCCATCTTCGAACTATTTATAGACCCCACACGACTGTTCACCATCCCACTTCGGGACCGTTCGAATAATCAATCATAATGCCTTACATGTCTCTTCTCAAAGTTTTGATTCTCTGCCTTCTCAACACCAATTAAACCTCTACACTGTACCTCCAAACCTTCTATATCTCAAAAAACATCCTCCGAGACATCCGTACTCAACAATGCACACCCTATTTTATCGCAAAGATAATGTACATCATTTTCTTTATACTTCAAAATTTCACCCAAAGGAATACACCTTGCCATAGTTAACTAATCCCGTCTCCTCCCTCCAATTTCTATTTAATCTACAAATCCCTATCTCTAAGGCACACATTCGTCAAAAACTTAAATTTAAATTTCAGTCAACATTACAATTACAATACTAGTCATTTTTACATTCCAGAATTTACCAACTCAAAAATTTATTCGACAAAAACATCCACAACAAAACCTCGACAACATCATTATAGCAACAAATTTAAATATTATTTCAATTTAAACTACAAATTCGACCATTACATCATCTACTTACAAATTCACATTACAAACCCCTAGCTGCAGCATCATCTTCTCTCTTAATCAGCTTCATCGCGCGAGTCCACATGTAACTCACACATTTAGGCGGACTCCAATATTGCAATTAATACCAAAACTGAAAGTCCTCCTCAACATCCTTTGCCTCTGCCTCACTCATTCCATCATAGTTAGGTCCACAGGATCTTCCAAGTGGTTATTTACATTCTAAAAGCCGATGTACGGATCATATATTTCTCAATACTTTGCTTGAACACAACTATATACCTCATTACGCACCTGAGACTCGTCTTCACCATTTCTTCAAACCAAAACAACCCTCACTTCAAACACCAAAGGATACTTATAGTCCTCCACATTCAAAGTTAACACAACACATTTATTTTGCCTTGGAACTATACATTTTCAACAGTCAAATCAATCAATATTAAAATCCATCCCTGGACCCACTCAGTCAACTATACTTTGAGTTCTCTAGACAAGCAATACTCACTTTACTTATATTTTGCATCGACAAAAATTAAATATACATAGTCGATAAAAATACATATAAACAAGAACATAAGTTGAAGAAAATATCTTTATTTATTGGAGCAACTGTTACATATTACATTCGACAAACTGTATCCTTCGATTACATTACTTTAAACTACACTGCTATCTTTACATTGACTTAAATGACTAATTACTATGTGCTTCTTTTCACCAGGATCTGACATTATTGCATATTTTTACTAGAATTTGGCATTATTTCTGGCACAAAGAGCAACGATATCCTAGACAACAATAGAGCCATTGTACAACAGCAAAGGTCAGAATGTTACATAATCTGGTCAAAGAATATCTTACACATACTTTGTAATATTTATCATTAAGGGACTTTATGGTCATCAAACAGTCATATTAGAGGACCTATAAAAAGACCTGGAAAACTACAGATGAGGGACGGAACATTCACCACATAAAAGTTTCTACTCTATCATCCTATATTCTTAGAATGTTTTTGGTAATAAACTAGCAATCTCAATAATATCATCACTTTCTTGAAATCTTCAGGAGAGATCGTAGTTTTTAACCTATTCAAAGGTTTTCCATGCTAAATTATCTTGTTGTTTATTGTTTATTGTTCTTTCCTACCAGCTTGTCAGGTGAACCCCTACTATGGTTTTATACACAGCCTAAAGAATCCATCACAACTTTCGAATAGTTGCATGAACTCTTTATCAAGAACTACTCGTACAATATAGATATAGGGGAGAACATGTATTCTTTTTTCAACCTCAAACAGATGCCAGGAGAGAAACTTGAGACATTAACTAAAAAGTTCTTGGAGTTAGCTCAAAAAGTAGACCAATTCGACCAGAAAATCACTATTTCTACTTTCCCCAACGCTTTACTCGTTGACGGCCGGGTAAAGGAATACCTCATCCTCGACAAACCAACAACATTGGAATACATTATTGAAAAGGTCAACGAATACATTAACCTGGAATAAATGGTGTCTAACAGGCAGAAACCTCATAAATCAACACTGATAGGTCGTGATCCATCAACTCATACAGATTTCAATCAGACAATAGATCAAGGAGGAGACAGGAAACGAACCAAATCCAAATACGAGCGACCTCGTAAGGGGAGTAACTTGCTGAAACCTTATCTTCCAAAGATGAATGTGACCATAGCCAGTATCTATCCTATATTATAGAAAGACAGATTCATCAGTAATGCACAGTACATTCAACCGATAAAGAACAAGCCATACTGCATCCACCATAAGGTTCGACATCATGAGACAGAGTAATTTTTGACCTTATAACGGTTGTTGGAATACATCTTCACAGATGGATGAATGCACGAATACATAGTAGACGTGGAGAGTTATAAAAATGGGAGTTATAACAACCCCTCAAAAGCTGTACAAGTTGAGGAACCAGTAGCCGAAAAGCATTTATACCAGATCTCACTCTGCCATTTCGTGGAGACTCAGATCCTCAAAGAGTCAAGCTATAGCAAACGGAGACGTGTCTGTCAATGTCACAACTTATCCATGCAAGATAAAGAAGCTCGTTTAATTCCAATATCCAGCTCTCAGCGAACTGGGATTTCTTTCGATGATTGCAACGTTCGGCATGCCAACTATCCTCACCATGATGTTTTGGTGATCATGTTGAAAATGTGAAATATGGTGCTATATACGATGATGATAGATACCGGCAGCTCTATCGAACTCCTTTCTCAAAGCACGATCCATCAGATGAGTCTGGCAGATAAGGTCCAACCCAACGACATTGATATTTGTAATTTTAATGGATCTAAGGAGGAATGTATAGGAAAGATCATACTTCCTATCACCGCTAGACTAGTAACACTCGACGTTGTCTTTTATGTTATCAATACAAAATACCGTTATCTGGGGATAATGGGACGTTGCTGGCTACACAATATACATGTTATTCCGTCAGCCTATCATTTGGCATTACGTTTTAAATGGGAAGGTGGAATTTACGAGATTAAAGGAAGTCAAAAATTAGCACTAGCATACAAAAATTCCGTTGCCATTAGACCAGAACCTTTCGAACATATACTCGCATAGCAATTACAGAAGACAATAGGAAACATTAGAGAGAACTATACAGTCAACTTTGTAGGGCAACATTTGCCCATCGTAGAAACCATAGAGTACGTTGAAATTAGTAGACCCAAGCGTGGGACATATATTGGCACTCAACTGCCCATAACAGAGTGCGATACTCTTATCTAGTTCCCTAAGGAGAGCAGTGATGTCTTCACTTGGACTTTTCATGAGATGTCAGGCATTAATCTGAATCAGGCCTGTCACAAACTCAACTTGAAGGATAAAGCCGAAGCTGTCAAACAAAAATAGAGGACTTTGGCACTGAGACTTTGGGATGAAGTCAACAAAGAGATCAGAAACTCATCGATGTTGGTTTTATTCAAAAGGCCAATTATCCAGAATGGATATCGAATATTGTAGCAGTACCGAAGAAGAACGAAAAGATCAGGGTTTGTGTGGATTTCATGGACTTAAACAGACATACTCCAAAAGATATTTTTCTACTTCCTATCATAAATAATTTGCTCGATTCTACTTCAGGACACGAGCTCCTATCTATAATAGACGCCATGTCAGGATACAACCAAATACCTATGCTACCTGACGACCAAGAAAAAATAGCTTTTATTACAGAACATGGCCTATACTGCTGCAAAGTTATGCCTTTTGGTCTTAAGAACGCTGGAGCTACATATCAGGGATTGACGACCCAGATGTTCAAAGACCAACTTAGAAAAACAATGGAGGTCTATGTAGACGATATGTTATGTAAGAGTCTTAAGAAGGAAAACCATATTATAGATTTACACACAACTTTCGATATTCTTTGTCTCTACAAGATGAGACTCAACCCGACAAATACCAGTTTTGAGTCTAATCAGGGAAATTCTTGGGCCACTTAATCAACAAGCGCGGTATTGAAGCTGATCCAGATCGTATTCGGGCATTATTATCTATGCCTTCTCCAAAAACAAAGAAAGACGTCCAGAATTTAGCTGGCAAGATTGCCGCGATAAACCATTTTGCTTCAAAATCTTCTGATCGCTGTCGATGGTTGTTCAACTTATAACGTGAGGGGACGACAAAAAAAAACTTAAGAATAACCCTGAGATCGAATGGACAACACAGTGAGAAATAGCTTTTAAGCAACTTAAACTTTACTTAGGTTCACCGCCAGTCATGAGTACACCTCGCAAAGGGGAAGAACTCACCATTTATCTTACAAACACTGAAGAATCATTAAGTTTTGTTCTCATTCGACATGATAAGAAGACCGAGAAGCCTGTCTACTTCATCAGTAAAACTCTTACTCCAGCAGAATCCCGATATAGCAAGATCGAGAAACTACTTTTAGCTCTTGCTTACACCTTGTAAAAATTGAGACAGTACATTCAAGGCCACTCAGTACGAGTAGTGACCAACTACCCTATGCGTAAAATTTTATCCAAACGAGAAAAATCTAGATGAGTCCAGCAATGGTCAGTCACTTTTAGCGAGCATGACATCCGTTTTGAACCCAGACATTCTGAAAAGGGTCAGGCTGTAGCAAATTTCCTTGTAGACTTCCCCGTAAAAGACCCTGATTGGGAAGAAGACATCATAGAAATTCATGAGGAACAGCTCAAAGATAAGGCAGACTAGAAACTCAAAAGGGATAGCGTCTTTTAACTGATGGATCTTCTGGACCCACAGGATCAGATATTAGAATCGTGCTGATCATACCTTTTAATGATATAATCGAATAGGCAATCCAATTGAATTTCAAAGCAACCAGTAACGCAACCGAGTATGTGGCAATGATTTACGGTCAAGATATGGCTCTAGAGATTGGAGTATCCGAGTTGTCCGTATACACATATTCTTTACTCATTGTAAACCATTACACAAAAATATTCTAGAAGAATGGCAAAATGATAGATTACGCAGCCGCAGTAGCTGACATAATGAAATGATTCAAGAGAATTTTTATCGAACATTTGTTGCGCGGAGAAAATAAACATTCTGATTCCCTCGCATATCTCGCAGGAATCCTTGGCTCAGAAGTTTGATATCTCAAGATCGAAGTCTTATCAGTCCCCAGCATTAACATCAAAAACTCAAATTTTATTAATGTTGGGGGCGTCGAAGAGGATGAGGATGATTGGAGATGACCTTTCCTCAAGAATATTGGGACCAAAAACAAATTTAATGGCGAACTCCCTCAAGACCCCACTGAAAGAGGACGCGTACTTGATAATGTTAAACATTACTTGTGGAAAATGGCCTCTTATACAAGATTTCGGTCACAGGACCGTATCTCAAATGTTTATCCCACAAAGAAGTTCAAAAATTCCTATACGAACTACATGAAGGTACTTGTGGTTCTTACGCAACTGGAAGATCTAGCCAACCGAGCTCTTACTCAAGATGTCTTCTGGCCTAAAATGAAAGCTCGAGCCATCGAACTCGCAAGAAAATGCGATGCCTGCCAACCTCATGGTCCTCAAATTTAAGTTCCAGCCTTGGAAATCTATTCTAACAATGTTGTATGGCCATTTAAAAGATGGGCCCATGACCTTGTCGGTAAATTTCCTACCGCACCAAGAAAATAGAAACATCTGTTAGTCGTAACAGATTACTTCACCAAGTGGGAAGAAGCAGTTCCTCTGTGCCACACACGAGAGGATGATGTTATCAAGTTCATCTGGGAAAACATTACCGTCCATTTCGGCTGCCCCCATCTCATCAAGATCGACAATGGACCTCAGTTCGTTGGCTCTAAAGTCTTCAAATTCCTCAATCAACACAACCTCATATATTCTCCATCAAATCCGTATTACCCGTAAGGGAATGGTCAGGCCAAAATCACTAATCGCACTATCGTGGATGGGATCAAAAAATGTTTGACAGAAAAGAAGGGCAATTGGGTCCTAAAATTACCACATGTGTTATGGGCTTATCGAACTATAACTTGAGTTTCAATTGGATGCACGTCGTTCCTCCTGGCTTACGGTACAGAAGCAATCATCCCCACCCAGTATCATCACCCCATCCGTGACCATTCCATGGTAGATAAAGAAAACGAGTTCTAGTTCGCATGTAATATGAATTGGATCGAGGAAACTCAGGACAGAGCAATCATGAATTTGGGAAGGTATTACCAAGCTTTAGCCTGATCTTACAGCAAATGCGTTCATCATAGAGAGTTTGAAATCAAGGATCTGGTCCTCCATGAGATTCCCAAATATCGCAAAGAGCTTAACGCATGGAAATTATCCAAAAACTGGGAAGGTTATTTTTTGCGATCAAAAAAAGTAGCCTCAGTTCCTACGACCTCGCCACCGAACATGGCGAGCACATACCTAATCCTTGGAACACAAGGAGACGGAAGTTGTATCCCTGATAACAAATCCGTCACAATGTACTTTCTTTTAATCAATCTATCATTTCGTATGACGATCTCACATTAATAAAAGACTTATGTTTGATCCGCATACATCTGAGTATTTTCAAACATATTCGTTGTGCGTCAATCTTACATAAATGAAATACTTGTGTTCGATTGCCCTACATTAGAGTACTCCCTCTAATATATCTAACCTGTACTTTTATACACAGATTACAGATCGTTTGTTGCTTCGGCCAAACCGATTATCTAAATACATTACAGATTGTTTGCTGTTTCAGCCAAACCGATACATTACAGATAATTATTTTCTTCAGCCAAATCGATCGTCTAAATACATTACAGATCGTTTGTTGCTTCGGCCAAACCGATCTATCTAACACATTCGCTGTACGTCAATCTTACACCAATGAAATACTTGTGTTCGATTGCCCTACATTACAGTACTTCTTCTAATATATCCAACAAGTACTTCTATACACAGCTTACAGATCGTTTGTTACTTCGGCCAATCCGATACATTACAGATCGTTTATTGTTTCAACCAAATCGATCATCTAAATACATTATAGACCGTTTGTTGCTTCGGCCAAACTAATCATCTCATGCATCACAGATCATTAACCACTTTGGTTGAACCGATCATATATCACGCTACCTTGCATACATTATTGTTGGTACCTCATGCGGTTAGTATAGTTAACTGTTTCATCCTCAACTATTACTTTATACATCTATATTTTTATCCTTGTTTCATATACATACAACATAATTATATTCCTCATTCTTCACTGGAGCTATCACTTAAATCATTGCCCACATTAAAAGGACATGGCGCGTTCTGTACAACACCTCCAGATAACTGCCAACTCATAAATTATGGCAGTCTCCCCATAATAATTTTATTTCCCTCTCTAACCATGCTCTATTTAAACGATCCGATTCTAGAAATCATGAGTTGTAAATATTCGGATCGGATTACCTCCATCACACCTTCTACACCTTGGGAAATTAAACCATCAGAAACCCTCTTACTTTAAGCTTTAAATCTCTTTAATTCTGTCGCAAAGAATGATGTTACTGCCACCATCTCTCTCTTTTACGACTATTACCTGCCTCATTTTTAAACTGCTTACTATAAGAAGGAGTCAGTTCAGCTTATATTGTGCTTCCTTCAATGCATTTTCCAGCTACTCACAACGATCGTCCACTCATCGTTTTGCACGATACACATCCAAATTCTGAGCTTCTAGCACTGTCATAAATTCGTCCATATGGTAAATCAAAGACATTGACGCTTTATTACCTTCACATTCTGCCCTCATTCTGTCGTAATGTATCTCCAACTGCAACAAATCCTCATCCAACTTCATATTCGCATTTCGAAGTGTTTCATTTTCGGATTGATATATTCTAAGATGTCCAGATACTGTAACTGCACAGTCTGCTCTAGCTCACATATTTTGTTTCAATCCTTTTTTATGACTTCATTGTATTCCGGCGACATTACCTCATACTTACGAGCATGAGCTCGAACGTTACTTATCTCCGCCTCTAGCTTATTAACATGAAAATGTATCTTCTTCACATTATTTCCTTCCCCCTCTAACGCAACTAGCAGTTCAGTAATTTACGTTCGCGCAGACATCAATTCAACATCTTGTTGACTAGCTTGTTCCGAACTACCTCCAACTTTAATACCCTTTTTCTTATCTCTTTTTCTTGACTCTCTATCTTTCTCAAACTGACGGCCAGTACTGCCTCTTTTTCTTGAAGAGTATCAGTCAGGAGGGCTACTACATGTTGCTCTTCCGACATCATCGCCCTCAATTTTTCTTCTGCTTCAGTAGCACTTTTTTGGGCACCCTATCTCGATCTTAGCTTAGCATTCATTTGTTCATTCTTGGCACGTAACGCATCACACTGACTTTGTATAGCAGTCAGTTCCACCTATCATAACATATTACATTTATAATAGTTCTTCATAACAATATAGTACATATAACAGTTGACAAGATTACATCAAAAATGTGGTATCTGAAAAAGTCAGATACATCATTCTGTTCTAACAACAAATAGATTATATTTATCATCAAACAATGCAAAGGACTGGTCAAAGAAAAACAAGTATACTCTATTTGCAACTCTTCCGGATATGACACGAATGTAGCTTGTCTTTTACTATCTTCCTATTCGACGCCTGCACATCTACCGGGGTAGTAAAGGTCGCAACCTCCTGCTAATGTTGTTTATACCGCGTTTGGGGTATTAAACTCTCGACCTCCTCCTCTTCTGACGACTCCACCCACGACCTAGGAATGGGTCGTTCATGGACAAGTTCTCCATCACTCTTAGTAAACCACATATTCTCAAATTTGGCATTCTCTGTATCAAAATCTTTTCCACATCCCATCACGAACTTCCTAAATTCATTCTCTACTCTAGATAGTTCTCCCCCATAAAACTCGATATCACAGTTTATGTAGCGCTCATGCTTTGTTCGAGCAGGGACTTTTGCTCGCGAGGGATATAGGTGCTCATTCAATATCATGTGTGCTTTGTGCAACCACTGGCGTGTGTTTTTCTGTAATGCACTTAAATCCCTCACATCCGCTTCTACCTTCATTCGAAAAGCCAATTCTTTCGACAGCCGCATTGTTAAAGCCATTTTTTTCTCTACGTGCTGCGATAGCTCATCCTGTAACCCCTATACCTCACTCACTAATTGCTTTTGGACCTCTATTTGCTCTTTTCATATCCAGAAAAATACAATTCTTATGGTCATCTGATCCTACATAAAGCCAAACGTATCAGATAAAGGTTCTACATCACCCCATATAACAGACACACCAGCTCAAGCAGAATACTTTTTTGCCTTTAAGCTATGACGATTGTGTGCTTCTTGAGCAAAAAAAATAACTCGAGCTGGGTCTGGAACTACTCATTTCTCCCTCAAAAGCTTTATATAAGCTTCTTTTAACCCTCGTTCGTTATCTACTTCAACCTCAAAATATAAGGTCAGAGCCATTAGCATGCTCTGACACTCGCCTTATCACTTGGGTTATTAAAAAAAGTCAATTCTTTTAGCTTTTGAACTAATATCCCTCATTCCTCTTCCTTTCGTAATACCTCGTCCCTCTCTCTACTTTTATCTTAGCATATCTACATTGTAGATTATATAACTCTTTAAAAGTTTTCTCTGAATTTAACTTCATATTCAGTTTTGTTAAGTACATGTTGAATACAAGCTACGGAGTCCCTCGCTCTACTCAATGACTTCTTTAAATCGGAGCTTGTTTCTCTCAATCGTTATATCTCCTACACAGATTACAAATATCTTGTTTCAATACAAACATTCGCGAAAAACATATTTCAAAATATCACTCAAAATGAAAATAGTGTACGATTATACAAAGTACTATCACATCCAAATCAAGCGAGCTAAAAAACAGAAGACTGAATACCACAAAATGTTTAAAGATGTTTGTTAATGTCTACCTCGAAAGGAAATTTTGAAGTCATCCCCAGAGAGGGAACTATTTTAGCATGTCCTGCCAGAGGGTCCACTGTCTGCTCAATAGTATGGACAGGCTCTGTACTGCCTGGAGGAAGGTCTAAAGCTTTCTCAGCCAAACCGGTAGCATCACCAGCCATCTCTTCCACCTTGGCCTCAGCAGGGGACTCTACCTCTTCATATCTACCACTCCGGGTCAGCTCCACATCACCAGTACTCAATCCAAGATAATAGTACGATTGGATAAAGTAGTCTCTTTCCACTAAGGCTGCTGCAACTGCATCAGTCATGAGCTTGTCACACTTTGACAGATCACTGAACATTTCTATAGTTGCGGTAGCATCCGCAGCCCTCCTCTCTCTCTCCAACAAAAGATTAGCCTCGAGCTCTTTTAAGCGAGCTGGCTGAGCCTCAAACTATGCCGTCAGAGTGTCAAATTCTTGGCCCTTCTTATCCAGGCATTGTCTTTCTCCCTTCATCAGCGTTGAGAGCTACCAGTACAAACAAAAAGGAAGAGTCAGTTCAGCAGTTTTACTTAGTTCAAAGGTAGCATCAAGTTACAATTTTTGACCACATACCGCGAACGTATGCTCGAGGTACTCATCCCTGAGCTGCTGCAAGTTCGTTCCGGCCATACAATAATATTTATGCTCCAACTATTTCATCCTGGCCGCAGCAAGAGGGTTAGTTCGGTCAATGCCCTCATCTAAATACCGTTTTTTCTTTAACGAACTCTTTTCAGCCTCCCCAAGAGTGAATACGCTCACTTCAGCTTTTTCCTCCATACCGCTAGCAGTAGGCTTTGCGATCTCTTATTTTGTGAGCAGAACCCCAGCAGCTGAGGTACTCTGCTATGCTGGCTTTTGGCCCTTACAAGTAATTCGTTTGGTAGTAAGAGGTACATGAAGTGGAGAATTAAGAACGTCAGCAAGGGTCTCAATAGTTTTTCCCTCAGCCATAACTCATTTCTCCTGAGCACGCTGAACTTTGGGTACTACCGAATATACCCTTTTGTGTCTTCGGATACCCAATTCACTAAGTGCCTCTGTTAGCTTATCCTGATCTCGAGCAACACAATCAAATAGGCTGGTCTTATTCGGGGTAGCCAACAGTTTGGGTTATGCCAATAAAAAGAAACAAAATATTATTTAAATAACACGAACACAGGTTATCGACTATTCGAAGGTTGGTCAACATTACTTACTCGGATTATAATATCTATGGTTCAGCTTGAGCGCTGGTTCATCTGGAACCTGCAAACAGTTACCCTCTACCCACACAAGGTGGTCGTTCCATGGTCTACCCACATATTTAAAATTAAAGAATTTTAGCCTAGTCGAATCACTATACAGGTAACCACTACTCTGACTCCCCATATACTTAAACTTGTAAAACTTTAATATATCTTCAGCTATGAACTGCTTCGCAACCTCTTCCTTCCTCCATTTTTCATTTAGTGCCTCACATACCCTCATCATCTCATGCACATTCCCATTTAACTGGGCAGGGTAGCACTATAAAACATTTATAAACCCTTTCTGAAAGTAGGTCAGTAGAATTTTAAGACCGTATATGACCTGATTCACGAAACATAAAAACTGCCCACATGGGCCTGATAACCCAAACCAATTATTATACGAGAGGTTAACCCCCTCACTAATACCTCTATCCTTCTTCCACTTTTCCAAACATGGAACATGATAGTATATTGCTTCATCCCCTTTTGTGGAGACATAGGCTCTGAACCAGAGACCTTGGTCTCCACATAACTTCCACAGTCTCCTTGACATTTCTTTTTATTCTTCAAGTATTTTTTCCCTATATCTACCCCCTTTGGGTATATGACAAGGACTTTATATATCCCTTTCTCTCACACTACATCAGTTCTACTGGGTTCAACAACCTCTAGGGTCATCCCAACACTGTTAACAGTTTCCTCCATCATACTACACTCGTTCCCCCTTCCTGAAGATGATCTTTCCTCAAAATTGGGCGCTACTTCAAATTTACTCATGGGAATACTAGGTTTAGAACGCATACTAAACCTATAGATAGAGAAACATATTTTATCATTATTTCTACATTACAAACTAACCCACCCTTCTACCCAGTCAACACGTCTATTTTCCTAATTCCCAAAACAAACAAAAAATACAAATCAAATCATTTTAAATTTCCCTTTTCTCCTCCAACACACATATTTTCTCTCTCTACAAGATCAAAACGTATACCATAACTTCTACGTTGTAGGCCTTCTCTCATATTTATTTTCAAAATCCCCAAACCCCAGATTCTAAAACAACTATACGGATTACTAAATTTTACAGATTACTACATAACACATATTACTCATAAATCAAATAGACAAGAGTTTTCCATCACTAACCAGTACTTGCAGAACAATAATCTTCTGCTTTACCCGAACGTCTCCTCGAAAATAAGCATTCCCGTCGTCTCTTCAATAATCTCCTATCACTCGATGAAGATTTCTTTCTCAAGTAATAATCAGCACTCAAGCATCTCCTCTCCTTGACAATAACATTTACACCACTTTTTTCTCTCTCTGAAACTATAGACAATTTATATGGGAAAGAGACATGAGTTTTAATACTCTTCCTCGGTTTATGAAACGCTGGCTTCTTCTAATACGTATCAGCTATCCCCACTGTTGCTGCAAGTACGTCTTTTCGTTTCATAACATCATCATGATTTATGTGATAATGTTTGCCACCATCACGTTTATCTCTGTTATCCACCATTACAAATCCTGCACCTCTTTTCAGTACAGTAGCAAAATGACCAATCATCTTACTTATACTCCACCAAGATCGTACAAACATTCCTAAAATAAATTAATTTCAAAAAATCCGAAGATATCCATACAGTTGTAAAAATTCTACAGCTGTCATACACAGTATCAATACACAATCAATATAACAAAATACTTTATTCAAACAGATCAAAACATCCCATCACTTTATTATATCAAGATTCTTCATCTTACATTTATTCAAACACAGAATACAAAAAAAATATAATACTTATCACGAGCCCCCTTGTTTCGAGCTCAACGACCTCCCTAGTTACATCTAAAGCAACCCCGATGGTTCGGTTCCCAACACAGAATTATCTCTCCATTTGCTGCCCTTACATCATCTTCTACGATCTTATCACAAGTGAGTTGGCAAACAGTCAGTTCTCGCGCCATGGGATCCCATAGAGACCTACGAAAAATGTTGTACCATACAAAGTAATCATGTTCCGCACGCCTGCCTTCATCGTTCAACCCGACAAGATTCAATGGCTATTCTGGAAGTACGACATCATAAGGCAAGTAACAAAAATAACGCTCACGAAGTTTAGCAACCTTGATCTGAAAATGACCGTCTACTGCATATTGAGCACGCCGCGCATACTGAGAACGAGTCCTTGCCATGGTTAGTCACACTACCTCTAGAGTACATACCTCAACTTTCACTACTATTTTTTCCTTTCGTCACATTCTATGCCAGTATTCCCAACAAGTCGTTCCTTTTGTCACATTCTCTATACCAGTATTCCTATCAGGTTGTTCCTTTCATCTGTCACTACCAGTATTCCCATGAAGCTTCAAACCCATGATACCTAAACATCTATGTTACCAACGCCTATGTTACAAACAAAAAGTGAAACAAACAAGCTCAAGACAAAGTATCATCATAACAGAATACAAATATTTCATTCAGTTTGAAAGTTTCTCTTACAAAATACTTTACAATAGAGTACAAAGATTTTACAGATTACTTCAATTTATATCACGTATCAGCTCAACATTTTCTTTCGCACGAAGAGTCAACAGAAGAAATAGATTTTAAACTTTAATCCCATGCTCAGGGAAGTTAGAACCAGACATCACAGATGAAAGATCTTCTTCATGGCTAAAAAGCTATGGTCCATGGAAAAAAATGATTTTATGCATCCTCCTCACCTCCTCGCATGCTAAATACATACAAAATGCCTCATTTCTTCAACAAGACTCACTCATTAGCAGGATATCAATGAGACTCCCTCAGCCAAACACCTACCACTTTATCTTCAGTTGTAACAGCTTCCTCTGCTAGCAGCCGAAGGCAGTTATGATGCTCCGCCTTAGATGTCAACAGGTAATGGAAACGTACCATTTGGAAGTGGTCATCCCCTGCCTCCATTACCTCTTCATAGGACATGATAAAAAGTGGGAAAAATAGGAATTAAAGTAGGCAGATGCAACGGCTAATAACCAAAGTACCTGATACGCAATTCCTCCATTTGCCTCTGAATTCTAGACTCTCGGGCCTGAGTCCTAGTCGTCACTATTATTACCACAGTAAACTAAGAAGGCAGATATCATAGATGAAGGTTTGATCCTACCACTCAACTCAGAGTACCTTTTATACGCGGATCCGCATTCAAAGCAGACTCTTTAAATTCCTAACGTCAAAAGGATTCCCCATACAACAACATTTGACTACAGTCATTAATTCTAGGAAACCCAACAGACACCAACAGAGATTTATGAATACATATTGGAAATAAATATCAGATATAAACTACAACATTTAATGATACTTCTCAACTAGCACCACTCGCTTATAATGTTTCGCGTACTATTGGTTGAGAGGGGGCGGTTGTAGTGGCTTACTCTGCATCTTGAGTTCATGCCTCATCTTCAAACTACATACGAACCTTTGACCTCAATAACAAAGTATGTGGCACAATCAGAAACATATACAACATGAGTTTCTCAACCAACACTACTCATCCCTGACGATACTCATGTTATTGGTCGAGAGCCATCTTGTAATAGTTTATTTTGTATCTCAGACTCAAGCCTCGTCCTTGATCTCATCAGCATACATAAAATACTACTAAAGATATGACCAAACTTTCCTCAGTTCAAGATATCACTTTTGACCTCTACACCAACAGTTTGACTTGTGTGAAGCATACAATCAATAATAGAGCCGTTATACAGCAATAAAGGTCAGAACGTTACATAATCTGGTCAAAGGATATCTCGCACATACTTTGTAATGTCCATCATTAAGAGACTTTATGGTCGTCAAATGATCATATTAGAGGACCTATAAAATGCCTTGAAGAACTGCAGATGAGGGACGAAACATTCACCATAGAAAATTTCTTACTCTATCATCCTACATTCTGAGAACGCGCTTTGTAATAAACTAACAATCTCAATAAGATCATCACTTTCACGAAATCCTCAGGAAAGGTCATGGTTTTTAACCTATTCAAAGGTTTACCATTCTAAATTATCTTGTTGTTTATTGTCGATTATTCTTGAACGTTCTGAATTTATTTGGTGTAAATGCTAAGTCCGAATCTCAAAATTAGGCTATTGCAATACCCAACTTCAATCTGTTAGGTCCAATATACCATATTCATTACTCCTCAGGAAAGAGATGAACAGAGACAGTTTACCTTAACCTCAGAAATGACAATCTGACAACTCGTGATAATATTCGGTAACCTCTTCAGCTTCCAATTTATTTTCGATACAAGCACAAGTACTTAAGTCGAGAATGGGGCGATTGTAGTAGCATATTCCCCAGATTCGACAAGAGTAAGCTAGTAAAGCGCAGTCGAAGATAGATATCATTCGAGAGAAGATACCTCAAGTCTTTGACTTACCAAAAGTAGTCGTTGTGCTTGGTCAAGAAAGAGCTGTTAGAGATCCGCGAAGTTTGCCCACTCACCCTGGGATAGAAGATTGTTTCTTTCTTTTTGTAAACTGCCTGTATCTACTACAGGCAAAAAATATATTGTTAAAGAGACTACAATCTGCAACCCGACTATCCTTATATCCTAACCCTAGTACCACTCAAAACTTATAATAACTAGCAGCATATTGGATTTTATATAAAATTCCTCCTCGAGGTCATGGTTTTTTTCAGCCTTTACGGAGTTTTCCACGTAAAATCTTATTTGTTTAGCCTATTATTGCATTTCCATTACTAATAGTATTGGCGAAGATTCTTCTTCTGAAAAATACGCCACTATAGGTTCTATGTAGATTCACAAGTAAATCAGGTTTGGTGCACTGGGGTGCTATTGATCGAGTTATACGGCACCTGAAAAGGACCATGAACTTGGGTTTATACTATCAGAAGTTTCCCGCGGTCTTTAATGGATTTAGCGATGCAGATTGGAACTCATTTTTGGATGATTCTAAAGTCACCAGTGGATACGTATTTAGTATAGTTGGCGGGGCAATTTCTTGGAGATCTAAGAAATAAACGTTCTAGCTCAGTTGACTATGGAGTCTGAGTTAGTAACACTAACTGAAGCTAGTTAGGAGGCAAGCTAGTTAAAAGACCTCTTGTCTTATATTCTTTTATGGAGTAGGCCTATACCACCGATTTTGATCCACTCGGATAGTACTGCTGCGATAGCCAGAGTATGAAACAATTACTATAATTAGGCCTATTTTTATATTGGATTAGATTGGAAGTAGGGGCGATCAAAAAATTTCTAATTTTTTTCGGAATTGAAAAATCTGTTCCAATCTGATTTTTTTTAATTGTAAAAATGGATCCAAATCCAAAAAATTTGGAAATTTTGAAATTCCACAAATTCGGATTAAATCGGAATATTGTTCGGATTAAATCGGAATATTGGAGGGCATTCTAAATAATCGGATCGGATTTTGTTTGAAAAAATTAGATCGGATCTTGTTCGGAAAAATTGAATCGAAAATTTTGGAATAGCTCAAAGCTATTCGATCCCGATCTAAAAAATTCATAAAAAAATTGGAAATTGGATTTTTGGAAATCAAAACTGTAAAATAGGGTTCCAAAATCATAAAAATCGGATCTGATTTTGAAAAAAATTAAAAGTTCGGACAAATGTTGTAGCCCTAACTATAATGGTAAGAAGTTAGCGATTTGTCGCAAACACAGTATGATAAGAGGATATATCACATTTAGTACTATTACGGTGAACTTTATAAGATCAAAAAATAACTTGGATGATCTTTTGATGAAAGAACTATCTCGTTACAAAGTTTGGAGCACATCCTTAGGGATGGGACTAAAGCCCGTTATAGAATTACAAGTGGTGGGAACCCAACCTAAATGACTGGAAATCCCAAGAAATAGGTTCAATGGGAAAAACTAATCACTATGATATATAATCATGTAACTAAGAAGCTTGTCACTCAAGAGTTTATCTCGCTGTACATAATGTATATATGCATGACATCTTAAAGCGACTGTGAAGCTGAGTTTCTTAAACTCTTAATGAGTTATATTTCTCATTCTTTGAGTGTGGTGTCCAGCTTCATGTATGTTGTTTTCCCTAATGTATAAAAATGAATAATGAGTTCAAGACTCTGATCACTTATTATTCTTATACATTGAAGGTTGTCAAATACGTAAAGGTTCAAGTCTGAGGATACCTTTACTTAAGTACATTTCTATATGTCGAAACTGAACTCTCGTTTCTTTTCTTATTCTTTTCTCCTTCCAAAATGTTTTTAGGATTGGGGGATTGTTGGATTTTTTCAAAACTTACCTTTATGTAGATTTGACCCCTTGACCTCTTGACTCTTGTACTTAAACTATAGCCTAAAAATTTAGTCCCACATTATTTGTAAACTATAATGGAACTAAACATATAAGATAGTACTCACATGACATGTGTGCAACATGTGACTAAGAGAGAGTGTATATATGTATGAGTGTGTGAGGAGATTTTATACCCTTGACACACTTGGACCTCTCTCAGGCGGCCCGGTGGGCCGGGCCGGTACGGGTTTGGGTTTGGGCAATTGGCTCTTCTGGCTCTAGAGGCCCAGAGTCTCTTTGGTTTTGGGCTAGGCTCACCCTATTCTTTTTATTAAAATATTATCCATCCATACACTGGTTCATCTCTCTCTATCTCTCTCTCTATGTCATTACTTGGCAGTTAATCACTTTTTCTCTCTCTATCTCAGTTTCGCTGAGGTACTAACATTATAAGTACGTAGTCTTCGGTACTGAGACTATTGTATCGATCACTGCTCATTGTATCCTGGAAGAGATCAGACTGTTATTACCTGTACCTGGGGGTAGGTCAAAATACTCTTTAAAGAAAGTACAATTTACGCCTTGAGCTTTCTTTTGCTACTTCTGACTTACTGCTTTACCTACACTTCCGACTTGCTGCTTTATTGTTATTGTACTTACTACCCATTGTTGTTGTACTTCATTGCTTGCTACGACACAGAGCTAGTATTCCGTTCTGGGGGAACCTTGTTTACAGGTTCCATTAAATTATTTATACATAAAATGTTCCAAGTTATTGTACCAGGATTTTAATTTAATCCCAATTCAAATCGGTGATCTCATTTCCCTCAGTATATTGTTTGATATTAGTCATAACAAGCTTATGGGTTGTAGACCATCAGATATTGGAAGGCTGCAAAAATTGGAAAACCTTAATCTTTTTATTTGCTTTCTTGGCTCATTCCAGTTGGAGGGTAACCTTCTTACCAACAAAATCTTTCAAGAATTATCATTTGATGCTTTTGAAAACAACAAAGGCTTGTGTGGTAACATTAGTGGCTTGCGATCTTGCGATTCTTCTGACATAAGTAACCCAATGCAAAGAAGAAACACAAAATTATGATCATCACCATACTTCATCTTTTAGGAGTTATCTTCTTGTATTGGTATTTATTGGAATTTTCTTCTTTTTTTGTCGAAAGAAGATAGATGTTAAGGAAGACCAAGGAGAAATACACAAGGATTTGTTTTGTGTATGGAATTACAATGGGAGCATAGTGTTTGAAGATATCATTGAAGCAACAGTCAGTCCAGAACATTACATTGGAATAAGAGGATATGGAAGTGTTTACAAAGCTGAGATTTCCATGGGCCAGGCAGTTGTTGTAAAGGGCTTCACCCGTTAGAAGATGGTGAGAGACCAGGATCAAAAGCCTTCATGGATGAAATCTTTGCATTATTACAAGTATGTCGCCAAAATATTGTAAGACTCTATGGTTTATGTTTGCATGCACGGGACTCGTTTATAATTTTTAAGTATTTGGAAAAGGGAAGTATAATAAGATCAATAGTGTGGAAGCTCGTAAATTAGATTAGCTTGATCTCTCTCTCTCCCTCTAGGGTTTCATGAGTTTCCCTAAAACTCACAAATCTCACTAATCTCTCTCTCACAAAATATCGTAACTACCTCTACAGGAGCATATCCCCTAACTTAAGTAAACAAAATAAAATAAAAGATAGTTCCTACGCCTGTAGGTGACATGTGTAGCAACCACGACCTACGTAAACAACCCATGATCTATCAACTCCCCCCCCCCCCCCCCCCGCTAAGAAGAATTTGACCTCGAATTCTCTCGCGCTATATACTCATCGTAAAAGACCGGATCTATCTGACAAAAAGTAGCTTCTGGAATCCACAAATCCCTAGTCTAGTTAACCCATCAAACTTTAAAAGATGACATAACGACCTTGTCTTGTTGTGTAACAGACATTCCGCTCAAGAACCTCATATACACGATCCCCTCCCTTAGGAACTCCGGGTAGAGGGGGTAATGTAATTGGTGGGATAGTCTCGCCATGATAAGAAGATAAGAGTTTGACGTTCACAACAGGTGAACGCCTTATCTCCTCTGGCATATCTAGCTCATACACATTCTTACCAATGTGCTAAATGACACAGAATGGTCTTGTACATCGAAGAAGTAGCTTAGAAGTTGCACCTGTGCGCCTCCTCTTTTCTAGATAAAACATAACTAAGTCCCCTGGCTAAAATATAACCTCTCACTGGTTGCGATATGCTCACTCTTTAACCCTAGCATAATATTGTATTAACCGCTAACGGAAGTCCTCATGGATAGCGCGAATGGATGATACAAAATCTACTACACTGGCAGAAACTGGAACAAGTAAAGCCGAAAGAGAACTCACCAAAGCATACGCGCAACCGTGTACTCTCTACAAGGAAGCTGGTATGTCTCTCTCTATGTAGTCCCACTGGAGGAAGGCAAGTCAACACTACCTGCTTCCCATTCCAATTGAAAGAATAGGGTGTTCTCTCCCCCTAGATGAACACTATTCCACACATACTGCCACAGCCTGCCTAAAATTATGTGACAGTCATACATGGGTACTACTGTGAAATTTATAGTCTCCTCATAATATTTTGTAACCTTAATTTTCAATGTATAATGGTATAATGTCCTCTTCGTACTCTCTCTTTGTAGCCAATGAATAGTAAATGGTATAGGATGAGGCGTAAACTTGTAACCGAGTTTCTCTACTATCTCCTCTAAAATAAGGTTCTCTATGAACCCACCGTCAATGATGACCTCAAGTAGCTTACCCTTTACTATACATCACGTGTAGAAAATGTTATGCTTCTTCCAATACTCCTGATATTTTTCAAGCGCCTCCTCCGGTGTCTGTACACTAGACCCACAAAATGGAAGAGTGTGAGATTTTAGCCTTCACTGATTTCTCGTATGGTAGGAGGTCAACAACTACGCTTTTCCATATTACTGTTGGATCAAGCGAATCCCATATCTCTGGGTTATAATCAAGAAAAGTGCAGGCAAAGGTCGGTACCTCTTTAGAGACCCTCACTCGCTTTAGAGTTATTGGAGAGAGCACTATTGTCGCTGGAGTGATTCTGTTTCTCATCTAATACCTTTGGTGCTTCGGCTGTTCCGATCGGACCCACCCCTGTCGACAAAGTGTTTGAGGTTGTCGGAGTTCCAGAAATAATTATGGTTGTGGATGGAACTATACCAGAGATAGGCACCGTGACCTTGACTTTAATTGAAGAAGTGTTAGTCGTGGGTGCGATTTTGTTGCAGGAAGTATGTTTGGTGAGAATGGTGGAAGAAGAACCTCGGTTTAAATTAACTTGGCCTGGGCTTGGGTTTGTTGGAGCCTGGGTTCGGATTAGTTTAATTGGGCCCGGGTTTGGCACCAATGTTGTGTTGAGGGTGGGCGCGTTCCCTCACTCGTCCTCCCTACAAATCCTTCGAAATTGTAGGTCTGGTTTTTTATCTTTAATCGATTTTGGCTTGTGGGTTTCCATCTTATGTTTCCCATTGTTGATTCCCTTGACACCATCATTGAGGTATACGCCTTGGCGCTCTTCAGCGCTTTGTAACAGCCAATTTTCTCTGTCGTACAAATCGTCGTAACAATGTTCCTCGGCTTCGATTTTTGTGAGGTTGAGAAGGAAGTTGAGAGCTGAATCGATAAACTCTTGCATCCCTTGAATTGAGTAGTCGCTTTGATACCAGATTTAATAAGAACAATAGTGCAAAAGCTCGTAAATTAGATTAACTTGATCTCTCTCTAGGGTTTCATGAGTTTTCTCCAAATCTCACTAATCTCTCTCTCACAAAATATTACAACTACTTCAACAGAAGTTGATCCCCTAACTTAAGTAAACAAAATAAAAGAAAAGACAGTTCCTACGCCTGTGGGTGACGTGCGTAGCAACCATGACCTACGTAAACAACCCATGATTTATCAAAATGTGTCCATAGTCCTGAGTGATAGGGAAGAAGTTGTGAAGTTGGATTAGGTACTTAGGAGAGTTAACATTGTGAAAGGTACATCGAATGAGGTTTCATATTTGCACTATGATTGCTCACCTCCAATAGTTCATTGAGATATATCCAGCAATAATATATTGTTGGATTCTGAATAGGAGGTTTGCGTTTTTGATTTTGGCACTGCTAGACTTCTAAAGCCAGATTCATCCAACTGTACAAAGCTCCTAGGAACATATGGATATGTCGCTCCAGGTAAATTAACTTTTTGTTTTTTTTGTTTTTTTGTTTTTTTATTCTCTTTAGAAGAGAGTTTATCAAAAATGTTTCTTACAAGAACTAGCATTGCGTTTGAAATAACTAATACTATGTTTCCAATTTTGTAGAGCTTGCTTATACAATGAGGGTGACTAAAAAGTGTGAAGCGTACAGCTTTGGTATATTAAAATTTGAACTGCTAATGGGAAAACATCTGGGCAAATTTATCGCCTCTCTAGCATCGACATCATCGGGTTGACATGTTCTCTTGAACGATATATTGGGCGAGCGTCTCTCAGCTCCTACTCTTTATGTCTTTCATGAACTAATCACCATTGCAAAGCTGGCATTTACATGTTTAGATGCTAGTGCAGAATCTCGGCCAACCATGAAACATGTATCTCTAAAATTATCAAAGTCCAAGCCATTTGATTTGGAGTTGTTTCACACTATAACTCTAGGTCACTTGATGTATGTAGAAGTCTAGTTGCCTCAAAATATATTGGTTAAGTTTTTTCTTATGTAAATTGTCTCCAATTTCTTCCTTATATTTTATCATCTTTATGCTTATGAGGTTATCTTTACTATATGTATATCCTTCTGAGCTTCATAAATATACTAGAATTTGTGGATAATTGGTGATCTGCGTATTAGAACATCCAGTGTAGATTACATATAATTTTAGCTAGTGGTATGACGTGGATATGAAATTTGAATGTCCTCAAAAGCCAAACTCCTCAAAATAACAAGTTTAATAGGTGATGTGTAATAAATTTATTGGGTAAAAGTAGTTTTAACTTTTCTAAACACTTTCTACGTATTGATTTTAGCTAAAAAGAGGTTTTCTACATAATAAAATTGTCCTAGGTGGCTACCTAAAATTTCTCTCTCCTCATTATTGAGGAGAGAGAGTATTGAAACCCAAAATAACTACACTCTTGGGGAGGCAAAAACTTGATTTTTAACACTTTCTTCTATTATTTTAACTATAGGGAGACTACACTAGATGCTCTTATAGACCACAATTTTAGAAGAAAACTCTGATGTAAGGCTGACCAAAGCATTATGATGGATCTTAACCTCCAGGTGGTTTCAAGGGGCAAAAAGTGCTTAAAAGAAGTAGAGGAAGTTCGAAGGAAACTGAAGTATACTTGATTAAAGAAAATTAAATCTAGGTCTAGAGGAAGAAGGATATGCCAATTTTAAAATCATATGTGGTTGATAGGTGAAAATTTTGCTGAATACAATTATCGGGGCCATACAATTGTTTGAAATTCGCGCCCAACGATGCAACCTTACACTTCTAAGATTTTAGGAAAGAAGAAGAAAAAAGGTTTTCCCCACTTCTCCATTGTGGTAGAGAAAACCTCTATCTAGTTCTTCACGAATTTCATTGCCAAATAGTAAACCAAGAATGTAAGACTACATTATTATTGTGAGCAACTAGAGTTATGACTTGCCGCTCCGAATTTAGCCACAATGCATTAAACTTTGTGAAAGAGTAGGGATTGATTCTCTCCACACGGGATCCGACTCCGAGATCCCTAAAAATCAAACTCTTGCAGGAAATTACAAAGGCTTCATAGTTGCTATGATGGGTTTGATTCTCACCTCCATGTGGGCTTCGAGGTTAGTATGAGTCTGTCGGCTTTGTGGCGGCTTGACCGGTTTGTGTGGTTTGCCAGGAATCTTGTGAGCCCTAGGGCATCTAGTCGGGAATTGACAACCCGTGGGCCCAAAAAAAAAAAAGGTTGCTATTATAATAGCAGTAATGCTCACAGTATATTTTCCCGTTTTCCGGAAGAAGAAATAAAAAGAGAGGGAAATCCCAAATTTCTTCCTTAATTTCGCCATTAATGGCGACAACCAAACGCAAAGCGTCTCCTCCTTCTACCTCCAACACTTCAAATAGGAGGATTTGGGTCTATCTAACATTGCTCACACTACAGTACGGAGCTCAACCATTGATCTCCAAGCGTTTCATCAGGTGAGCTTCTTCTCTTCTAAAGTGTAATCTCTTTGTGTGGGTTTTCATTGTTACCCATTTCTAATTGTTTGATTTAGTTGTAGAAATGAAATTTATTGTTAAGTTGATAAATTTGGGGTTTGGGTTTCATTTTAAATTGGTTAATTACATAAATTTAGGAGAACAACTTACTGAAATTTAATGTAATCAAACAAGCCCTAATAGATACTATCTAACCCATTGTCAACTTCAAAAACCATTAAAAAAAATTGTACAAAATGAGAAGAATTTAAGAAAATTACAACAAAATTATCATCCCAAAAGAGTCAATGTAAAAAATGAAGTACACACAATTATGAAACCAAAGAGTTAGTTGCAGAATTTTTAAACTATTGTAATATCTATTTTTTGAATATAATTGCACATCACATGAAGTATCTAGTTAATATCACTTCATTCATCGTGGAAGAATATCCCTTGCCCGGGCTTGCTAGCTCTTCCTGTAATTAGCTCCCTGCTTGTTTCGTTGTTCACGGGTACCTTTGCAACCCTTTCCATCATCAGGCTAGACACCAATCACAAACAATCTAGACACAATACAAAATTCTAGAGGAAATATTGACCCACTAATGAAGTCAGAGAGAAAACACTCATACAATGTATAAAAGAAAGAATTTCATCCCTGTGTAACCTAGTGCCTATCACAACTTGCAATTGGTCACCTTTTGGATTTAGATATAAAATTGGGGCACAAGTATCTAGATATAGAATCAATAAAGAATCTGAGGTTATACAAATTGATAGAGAAGAATTCTTTGGAGAAAATTTGGGGGGACAGTGTAGTAGCGTATTCTCCAGATTCGACAAGGAAAAGCTAAAAGAACTTAGTCGAAGATATTCTGTCATTCGAGAAGATGCCAAGTCCACGCCTACAGATCTCGACCTACTACAGTAGCCGTTACACTTGGTCAAATAGAGCCGTTACAAGAAGATCTGCGAAGTTCGCCCACTGTCCACCAAAATAAGAAACCATTTATTTTTGTAATTGTCTGTATCCATTATAAATACAGGCAAAACATATGTTAATCCGATCCGCAACTTTACTATTCTTCCACATTCTCACGTCCATTCTATTCGTCAATTGTAATAACTAGCACCTATTGGATTTCTAAACCCAAATCTTCCTTGAGGCCGTGGTTTTTCTCAAGTTTTTACTGAGTTTTCATGTAAATTTTAGGGTGTTCAAGTTTATAGTTATAATTTCCTTACAAAAGTATTGGCGAAGTTTACCTTTCGGAAAACACGCCATTACAAACAAATCGAAGGAGGAGAAATCTATAGAGAGAAAGAGAGATAAAATCTAGTGAGGGACTAAAACCCTATGGAGACAATCTGAAGAGGAATCAAGAAAAAAAAATGGGAGAAAAATCAAGAATTTTTAAAATAAACAATATACAAAAGAAGTAAATGCATTCATATACATTAGTGTAGCAACCAATAACAACTTAAGACCCTCTTACATAATGTTATTTGATATGCATATAACTGTTTGTGTTGTGATTGAATGCAATTCAATTTGCGCATTTGCGTGCACTTATATAGAACACAAGTGTAGTGTGACAAGGGTGCCCTGAGTTTCTACTTCAACTTAAATAGAAGAAGAAGGTGACATATATTTTGACTTTTTACCCCACAATACGACTGACATTACACATATCTGTTCATTGGTCAATTTCAGGGATATTTTGTCTTTTGACCTCTGTTTTATGATAGAAACCCAACTTCCAACCCCAAAGTTTTCAATGTTCAAGTGCCATAACTGAGGCTTAAGTTAAAAGTTTAAAATTTTGGGGTGTAAGTCTAGTTTAGTTTTCCATTTTTATATGTGGGACCTGGATTTTCTATTCATGCAAATGCTATCCATTAACTAGATGTCTTTCTTTATTTGTTGTTTCTACAGACCAGAAGTTATTGTCACCTCATCTGTTCTAACATGCGAATTAGCAAAGGTGATTACTGAACTCTAGATTCTTTCTCAATTTGCATTTCTTCATAATTCTTGCATAGTATTGATTTGTACCAAGGATAAAAGTATCGATTTCAAGCAATATCTAGGTCAGGCCAGAGTTTGATATAATCTTCGATATGTTGTAATGCCTGCTATTATCTCTGCTGTTTCAGCAGATCAAAATTGCCAAAAATATTGCTGATATAATGCATATAGATCAGACTAATATTTTATTTGTTGATTTTTTTTTTTCTTTCCATTTCTCTGTAAAATTTTACAAATAGCATATTGAATAATACTGTAACTTGTAAAATATTAGTCTGATACTTTTTCAAAGTTATCAGCCTGTATATTGGTTGCTGAGCTTTATATATATGGGATAAATTTTGAACAAGCCTTCTACTCATGTTCCTTAGGTTATCTGTGCAATAATTCTCCTAGCAAAAGAAGGCAGTTTGATGAGGCTATCCAAAGAATGGAGTTTGACTGGTTCCTTAACAGCATCATGCCTTCCAGCAGCTATTTATGCATTGCAGAATAGCTTGTTGCAGATCTCTTACAAGAATCTGGATTCCCTTACATTTTCGATGCTGAATCAGACGAAGCTGTTTTTCACTGCCTTTTTCACATATCTTATCTTGCGGTATGTGTTTGCAATGGAGGTGGTATAATGGAAGTAAATCGTCCTTCCAGTAAAATTATTGAAGATTGAGGGATGCTAAACCCCTTAGACAGTTAATGGTAATCAAGCAATTAATTAGATGGTTTGGCTCATCTAACATGCGGTATCTTTTCTCTGACCGTGCCAAGTTGTCACCACATCATATTCTACATGACAATTCAGAGACCACCCCGTAAGTTCGACCAAGATTTGACTAGAAAACTGAATCTACAACTTACTACTCAAAGAAGGTTCAGTCAAAGCACAAAATATCCAATCCAATGCTACCCCTGTATTCGAGCCATCCAGAGGGATACAAGTTAAAAGAAATGGTTAATTGAAGAATTAGCATTGGTCAAATTTATGACATATAGTAGCTGATTAAGTATCATAATTTAAGCGTATCAAGTTTTCATACTTATTCACAATATATTTTATCGATACATGTTTTAGTCACTTTGGTAGCTAGCCTGTATTTCGTATGTATCTTCACAGATCGATTGTTGCCATGTACCAGCCAATATATAACAATGTAATCTAAAAACCTGTCTACCGATATACTGTATCGGACCTTGTTTTGTATCCTAACTTTATGTTTACAAGATATATTGCAATGTAGCACCTATGTACCACCTTTCCTTGTTCCGTCAGTGGACTAGTCATAGTCAATGGACCTTTGATGTTAGTTCAGTGGGCAGTGAGGAGGACGCACCTTAATTTTATCGTATCATCTCACCTTACGGAGCATTAATTATTATCTGATAAGTATTGATTTCCTCCTATTAAAACACCTGACATTCTTTAAACCAAGTTGGAGGATATCTTTATTTCGACCATAGGATTTATGTTTTTGATAGAGCAAGGTGTCCACTGATATGTGGTGTTATTCTCTTTATAAAAGGAAGTTTAACATGCTTGATTCGGGGAGATATTTGCCTGTTGTTAGATACACGAATGTGTGAAGGTCTTGTTATTCCTTATGACAACAGGATAGTTGTATAATTTACCAAGGTCTTTTACCATCCATTATTGGGTTTGACATGCAGGCAGAAACAATCAGTTCAGCAAATGGGAGCTCTTGTATTATTAATAATTGCTGCTGTTCTTCTGAGCATTGGTGAAGGTTCTAGCAAAAGCACTGATGGTAGTAATCCGGATCAAACTATGTTTCAGGGCATTATTCCTGTTTTGGTTGCTTCAGTCCTCTCAGGCTTGGCTTCTGCTCTCTGCCAATGGGCTTCCCAGGTTAGTTGGATTTCTATTTATCACTCATTCCAAAGGGGTATAGATGATATTTCTAAACTTTTGTAGTTACTGGAATTAATCTGTTTATCTTCTCCCACATTGGTAAAGCGTGGTCCACTACTTAGTATGAGTGGGTGCACGTTCCTACGAATTGGATGGTTGAATTTTGGATCAAATAGGGATGTGTTATTGCTATTCGGGTTTGTCTTCTAGCTTAATTGCTAATATACATATTTTTACGTCCAGTCGATGTCAAGTGTACTCAAGTATATTTGCTTCTAGAAATTGACTCTTGACAGGGATTTTGTTTATATCTAGATGTAATTGTTATACCCGAAAAACCGTCAAAGTTGTGTGACCAATTTCAATTTCTTCTTCTTAATGAAGTCCCTAATATCTTTTTTCGCATATGGTATTACTCTTTTATTGTATATTTTTATGTATGTCCTCATGTTGTTATTGCTTTTCATTGTTTCTTTAGTGCTTTTTCTACTTAATGTTTATGCATTCAGTATATGTTTCGATCTTGTGGGTTTTCGCAATAGTATGTACTTAATACTATATCTTTCTTCATTTCTCTCTGTTTTGTCTTTCTTTCTCACTTCTCTTTGCTCTGTCCTTTGTGTTTTTTCAGGTGAGGAAACACACGTCATACTTAATGACTGTAGAAATGTCTGTTATGGGAAGTTTGTGCTTGTTGGCTAGTACTTACAAGTCTCCTGATGGTGAGGCAATCAGACGGCATGGATTCTTTTACGGTTGGAACGCATTCACTCTGGTAACTATCAATATCATTATTACACTTATTATTCTATGAATCTCTACATCTAATTAAAGGAGTTCGCCCATAAACTCACTGCATGGGTTTACCTGGACAGATAGGTTGTTAATGTTAAGGCTATCTTCACATGAATAATGAATTTTAAAAAGTGGTTTACATGATAAAGCCCACATGATTTTTAGTGGTTTTTATTGTAGTTACTCAAAGGTGTACAAGTTGTACTATAAAAACGTAGATTTGTTATAACCAAATTATGCACAAGGTAGTAATGATATAAATTAACTATGAAGTAAAAATTAGGGGTTATTAACTTATCCTTTAGTACAAAGTTGTGGTTTAGACTTTTCTAGTAAATATAGATGGCATGTGAGTAGCTTAGAGAGGTTTTACCATGTAAATGTGTGTATATATATAATGCCATCTTAAATAGCACATGCTATGGTGCAATTTCATTTCATGAAATAATACTTCGCATAGCATAAATACATCTTTGATCCCGAAAAAAGTTTTCTTGGGCATGTAATTTTATGGTTTGTAACACATCGTTTTACACTTTATTACAATTATTTGGATTTACTTAATTATATATCTCTCAGTTGTTTAGCATTCGTGGGATAGAAATGACAATAATTTGGTCTTGTCTCAGATACCAGTTTTATCCAATGCTGTGGGGGGCATCCTTGTTGGACTTGTTACTACTCATGCTGGTGGCGTAAGAAAGGCAAGTAGCACTTCATACTACCTTTTAAACTGCCTTTCGAACTAAAGCATATATTCCAACCAAGTATCAAAAAGGGGAATGCAACCAACTACTTTGTGCTCTAGTGGTGATGGTGTGGAAATAGCCATTGGGAGGGCAATGATTGATTTAAGGCTGTCTGTCCAATATATAACCAAATACTTTTCTTGTGGTCAAGTATCAAAAGTAGTACGAAATATCTGAATATTACATACCACTTTGATAGTGTAACTTTAGTTTTGATGCGAAATGCCATCTTTAGCCATTTTTGGTCTTCAAGAAGCTACAGATATCAGTCGGAAGGATAAACCATTAAACTATGCTATATACGAACCATACATGAATCTCCCATAGAAACACAGTAAATCCTGTGATAATTTTTATATCTCTGATATTATTAATATATGCAGGGGTTTGTCATTGTCTCGGCACTACTAGTGACCGCAATGCTGCAATTTCTTTTTGACGGGAAACCACCTTCATTGTACTGCCTGTATGCTCTGCCACTCGTAATGAGCAGCATCTCGATCTACCAAAAATTCCCGTACAAGGTTAAGAAGAAGGAATTCTAGATGTGCATCAGGGTTAAAACTAGAATGATGTGTATAATTCTTGAAAACATCCTTTATGTGACAGGAAAGATTTGAGTTATTCAAAATTATTCTTGGCAACAAAAATATGCATTTCTCAGTTGTTTTATCGGCATGTGATGTTTGCTTGTTGGTGATATATTGTTGTAGTAGAGCCATCTCTCTCTTTAATCTTTATGCGGTTTTGCTCTGCTTGGCATCTGTTTATAAACGCGACTCCACAAACAAAACAATGTTTTTATTTCCTATGGTTAAGTTCACGATATTGTTATTTGTGGTTGCTTGGTATGGATTTTATTTTTGCAATGTTTATATAGAGTCTGGATTTGTCAGAGGGTTAAATGAATAAGTTATTTTATTTAAATAAGAAATATTTTAAATTCTCCACAAAAAACGCTTCCTTCTCTCTTCCTCTCTCTCTCTCCTCTCTTCCCCACAAAACCTTCCTTCTCTCTTCCCCTCTCTCTCCTCTCTTCCCACTGTGCCCCGAATTATGCCCTCTACTATTAGGCATATCTACATGAATAAATTGCTAACTACTTCCTCACATCTCAAAACAAGTCTCTATCTACAGCAAATGAGTCCTAGGTATATGCACATCATCATCGGACCTATCTTGCATCGCAAAAACAAATATCTTTCAAGAATAAATAAGACCGACTACAAAGGACTCATCGTCCAATTATCGCAAGGCAACAAAAATCAAAGTGAATGAATGATTGCATTATGGGGTCAAGCATCAAACACAGGCCTCATAGCAAGGTCATGCATGACATCCGCTTGAAAATAATCACAACACCTGAATTCCTTCTTTAGCAACATTTTAATTGTATTTAGGTCAGTGAAGTTTAAATCAGTAATGCTACCTCTGCACAATTTTTAGTCTATAAAAGTGAGTTTATTAGATTAGTTGGAAAGTTCATTTCACCCTATAACTGGGTGAACAAATAGACATTTTTTTTGCAGACAATGATAATCAGGAAACAAAAAACAACCTAATATACTATTTACTTGTACAATCTAACAAACCAAATGTTATCAGTTAATATAACTTCTTTAATATTACATTGGATAAATGATCGATTTTAATAATGTGTCCTTAACTGATCAATTCAGGGGTTGTATCACTTTCAACCTATCGATCCTTACGCCGCCAAAGACCTCTTCTGCGGCTAAACTGAGGGGCACAGTATTAACGTTCGGGAAGAGAGGAGAGAGAGGAAAGAGAAAGGATTTCTTATTTAAATAAAATAACTTATTTATTTAACCCTCTGTTAACTCTATAGCCAATAAGAGAGAGGGTTGATGTGACAACCCTCCTTAAAGGAGAGTTGGCAAATCTAGACTCCCCCAAGTTGATCGCCTCCCACTTGAAAAGCGATCAGTTGACTCATCTCCTTCTGTCAATCATGGTGGCAGCGGGCACGACCAAACCGGGGCATTAATTTAAGGCTACTATATTTTTATCCATCAACTGTCCTATCGTTGGCCACAATCAGGGGCAGAACTACTAGTAGGGGTAAATTTTTCAAAAAATATTTTGTTAGTTTATCTATTGAGTTTGTGTATATCCAAAACCCTTTTTTTTGTAAAATAGGTAACCAATCTCTCTCTTAACACTCCATCTCTCTCTAAACTCTATATATCTTTATCTTTTTAAAGTTTAAAACTCTTCTCTTTTTCATTAAAGTTTTTCTTTCTATAGCCATCTCTCTGGATATATGGGATTTAATGATACTTATAAAATTAATGGAGGAGAACAACAACAAGGAACTAGTTTTAAGCTTGATTTTTGGCTTGGTTTTTGAGGAATATCTTGATTTTTCCAACTCCAGGCCTCCATCTAGGAAAATTGTATTGGGAATCATGAGTATTGAATTGTTAGTTGCTGAAAGTCATTAGGAAATTTTTATTTTTTTTTCAATTTCACAAGCCATTAAGCGTTGAATAATATGTTTAGAACATCGTCCAATTATATATTTGAGGCTTTGTATAATTCGAAGAAAATGTTGCTCGATGCATGCCTAAACCCAAAAAAAAAAAATCCCCATTATTTATTAGCCCCCTAACTTACATTCTTGGTTCCGCCCCTGGCCACAATAGACCCAACTCGGATCCAACAGTTGTCAGATGCACACGACTCATCCTATTTCACTTAGGTGAGCACCGATCACCATTTAGGCTTCATGTCCTTTCTATAAATTTATCCGAGTTGGTTGCATTGCTTCAATTCACAAAAATTCATGCACAAAGTTTCTATTCCTCGTCCTGTAAAAAAAAAAAAAGAACAAAAATACAACTTACAACCTGTATGCAAAGAATGATTACTCAACTCACTAAATAAGCCTTTGTATATTACCTGTTTCTTTCATTATTTTTGTTATAAGTAGTTATCAAAATTCTTACCCAGCAGCAAGTAATAACTGTTGGTGCTCTATTTTATTCGAACAAACATTGGAAAAACTCAAATTTGAGATTTTGTTGGAACCTTTGACTTGCCTCGAGATTTGAGCGATTGTAAATAGTTCCCCAACTATATAAGGGGGACTTAGGTTCTTTTAGAGCCAACCCTTGGTGAGATCAATTTAAGAGGAAATCATTGTGAGAACCTCTAATTGCCTTGAGTGATAATAACCTTGGATCTTGAATAAACTTTCTCTCTCTCTTGTACGGTGGACGTAGACAATTGCCGAACCACCTTAAACTTGTGTATTGTGTATTTCTTTTATTGTTGCTTGTTAATTGCTAACCAAATCGAAGTTGGAGTTTCGGCTTCCGCAGTTGCGACTCAACAGTTAGTGTCAGAGCGAGGTTGGTTCCTCGGTGGTGCGCGAATTTAAGGTAACTTAAGTTTTCTCAATTTCAATTTGGTCTTGGGATTTGGTTGGTTCATAAAAATTAGGGGGAAACATGAGAGACGTAGTTGAATCTAGTTATTCGACCCTGAAAAGAAATACAACGGTAATGTTCAACAATACAAATATTGAAGTTGAAAAATTTAACGGCACAAATAACTTCGGCATGTGGCGATGCGAGGTTATTGATGCCCTACGTTAACAAGACTTAGACGAGGTATTGGAGGACAAGCCGGAGGACATAGAGGAGAGTGTATGGAGGAAGATGAACAACCAAATTCGCATTTGTCTTGCTCAAGACATTAAATACATTTTGATGAATGAAACCTCTACAAAAAAAATTCTGAGGATTCTAGAAGAGAAGTACTTGGTAAAGAATATCCAAAATCGACTCCACTTGAAGATGAAGCTTTATCGCTTCACTATAAGGCAAGGGATTAGTATGTCGGAGCATTTGAATGACTTCACCAAGTTGTTAGCCGACTTGGCGAATCTTGAAGAGGTAGTTGGGGATGAAGATAAAACACTCTTGTTCTTGAACTCGCTTCCGGAAGAATTTGAGCATTTTGTTATGACGATTACTAATGGAAAGAGTTCATTAAAATACACGGATGTGACTACGGCGGTTGTAAACCACGAGTACAGGAGGAAGGAAAAACATGAGTCCGATAAGTCTACATCCGATGTATTAATGATTCGAGGAAGATCTTCGGACATGAAGAAGACAGGTGGTAACAACTCTCGGTCGAAATCGAAAGGTTGTGGTGGAAACCGAAATAACTTTGGAAATGACCAATGTGCGTTTTGCAAAGAAATGGGTCATTGGAAAAATGAATATCATGTGCTTCTCAAGAAGAAGAAAAGGATAAAATCAGGTTCTTCTATAAATGTGGCTCAAGACACTACAAATGGAGGTAATGATTTTGATTTCTCTTTGACTATTTTATCTAGTGAATGTGTTATTAATACAAAAGAATGGATTTTAGATTCGGGTGCTACTTATCACATTTGTCCCGAAAGGGGTTATTTTTATAGTTTGAAAATGCTAGAAGGTGGAGCGGTGTTGATGGGAAATGATAATCCTTACTGCATCATGGGGATAGGTACGATTCGACTAAAATTACACAATGGGTTAGTTAAAGAGATTGATGAGGTTCGGTATATTCCGATAATGAGAAAGAACATTATCTCGACGGGGTTACTTGAAGCAAAAGGCTGCAAGGTTGTGTCTGAGAATGGGGTAAAGATGGTTCTTAAGGGAGCCATGGTTATATTGAAGGGCCAAAGGAGAAGTAGTAACTTATACTATTTGGATGGTACAATTGTTCTTGGTGAGGTTGCTACTGCGGGAAGGGAGGAGACCACTTCTAAAGATACCACACGGCTATGACACATGCGTTTGGCGCATGCGGGAGAAAAGTCCTTGAGAGTTCTCGCGAACCAAGGGCTATTGAAAGGTGCCAAGATGTGCAAATTGGATTTTTATGAATACTGTGTTCTGAGCAAGCAGACAAGGGTAAAGTTCGGCACCGCTGTCCACAGTACTCGTAGAGCCCTTGATTATGTTCACTCTGATGTTTGGGGACCCTCCAAGAATGCATCGCTAGGGGGGAAGCATTAATTTGTGTCTTTTATGATTGATTTTTCTAGGCGTGCATAGGTGTACATCATGAGGAGGAAGGATGAAGTCCTATAGATTTTCATGACGTGGAAGAAGTTGATTAAAACTCAGACCGACAAAAAGATCAAATTGCTCCGTTCGGATAATGGTGGGGAGTACACTAGTGATCCATTCTTGCAAGTATATCGGGATGAGGGGACAGTTTGACACTTTATGGTTAAAGAGACACCGCAACAAAATGGGGT
Source organism: Kingdonia uniflora (assembly GCA_014058105.1). Taxonomy (NCBI): domain Eukaryota; kingdom Viridiplantae; phylum Streptophyta; class Magnoliopsida; order Ranunculales; family Circaeasteraceae; genus Kingdonia; species Kingdonia uniflora. The sequence continues at coordinate 2,312,825 of JACGCM010002358.1, read as the reverse complement.
AGTTGAGCGCATAAATAGTACTTTGATGGAGAAGGTGTGGTGTATGTTGTCCAATTCTGCGTTGGGCAAAATGTTCTGGGCTGAGGCTTTGACATATGCATGCTATCTCATTAATAGGTTGTCTTCGGCTGCAATTGAAGGTAAAACACCGATAGAAGCTTGGTCGGGAGAACCTGCTGCAGATTATGATACATTTAGTATATTTTGGTGTTCGGCATACTATCATGTTAAGGATGGTATGTTGGATCCACGAGCAAGGAAGGCCAATTTTCTGGGTATGAAGAGGGTGTGAAAGGCTATAAGTTATGGGATACGAGAGACCGAAAGATTATTCTGAGCAGGGATGTCACTTTTGATGAGACTTCTATGATGAAGTCACATAGCTTTGAGCACACAGAAGACCACCAATAAGGTATTGTAGCGGGTGAAGATTGATGTGTCCTCACATTGGCCAGAGAGTTCCATACTAAGAGTGGGGTCATCTACCAGTGTGACAACGGGTGATGAGCCACTAGTTCATGTTCCAAATGATGAATACACAGATGAAGGTGGAGGATTTTGTAGTACGGATTAAGAGATTCCGGTAGTGAAGTCAATCGCAACGAGTAAACCAAAGAGGGATGTAAGTAAATCGAGTTGGCTTACAAAGGACATGGTGCTTCCAAAAGCAAATGCCATGGTAGCCTATTATGCACTTCCGGTCATTGAAAAAGATGTTCCTTCCACCTATAAGGGGGTTATTTACGGTTTTGAGGCTAAGCATTGGGAGGGAGCGATGAAGGAAGAAATGTATTCTCTTTTCAAGAATGAAACTTGTGAACTTTCAAAGTTGCCGAAGGGAAAGAAGACGATCGGTTGTAAATGGGTCTACACAAAGAAACAAAGATCTCTTCATGATAATATACGATTCAAGGCAAGACTCGCAGCCAAAGGCTATGCTCAAAGAGAGGTGATTAATTATAATGAAGTTTTTTCTCCGGTGGTGAAATACTCCTTCATTCGTATTCTATTGGCCTTGGTAGCGTAATTTAACTTGGAGTTACAATAACTCGATGTTAATACGACATTCTTACATGAGAATTTGAAAGAAGAGATCTATATATGACTCAGCCGAATAGGTTTAATTATGGGGAAGAAAGACTATGTGTCTAAGCTGAAAAGGTCATTGTACAGTTTGAAGCAGTCTCCAAGACAATGGTACAAACGGTTTGATCAGTTTATGATTGGGCAAAAATACAATTGGAGTCATTAAGACCATTGTGTCTACTTACACAAGCTACGTGATGGGTCATTTATTTACTTGCTTTTGTATGTGGATGATATGCTTATTGCGTGTAAGCACAAAAGCAAGATTGACAAACTGAAAATGTAAATGGGTGAAGAATTTGAAATGAAGGATTTTGGTGATGCGAAAAGGATTCTTAGTATGGAGATTTATAGAGATAGAGAGAAGGGAATGGTGCGTATCTCTCAAAAGATGTACATGAGGAAGGTACTTCAAAGATTTGGCATTGATGGGAACAAAAAATCTGTAAGTACGCCCCTTGTTCCTTATTTTAAGCTTAAGGCTTATATTTCTCCAAACACTGATGAGGAACGTAATTATATGAGTCAAGTTCCATATGTTAGCGTAGTTGGTAGCTTGATGTATGTTATGGTATGTACTCGGCCAGATATTTCACAGGCGGTTGGTATGGTTTGTCGATACATACATGATCCGGGTAGAGATCATTGGCGAGATGTGAAATAGATTTTGTTGTATATCAAAGGTACTGTGAATATTTGTTTGGAATTTTGTAAACAAGATTGATTGATCAGTTGTGTGTGGGTTATGTGGATCCTGACTATATGGGTGATTTGGATAAACGACGGTCTACTACCGAGTATGTATTTACATTGGGTAGAGGACCGGTTAGTTGGAGATCCACGCCACAGTTAATGGTGGTACTATCTACAATAGAAGCGAAGTATATGACAGTGACTGAGGTGATAAAAGAATCTATTTGGATAAAAGGTCTTCTGCGCGATTTAGGCATTAAGATGGACCATCTTGATATTTTTTGTGATAGTCAGAGCGCTATCATCTTGGCCAAAGATCATGTTGATCATCAACGTACAAAACATATTGATGTGCTTTATCGCTTTGTCCGAGAAGTCCTGGAAGTGGGTGAGATTCTATTGAAGAAGATTCACACCAAAGATAACCTGGCGTATACGTTTACTAAAGTTGTTTCGGGAATTAAGTTCAATCATTGTTTGGACTTAATTTAAATTCTTCATATTGATTGATTGGATTTTTTTGGAATTACGGGCGACTTGATTCACGGTACGTACACAACCATTGATTTGGTGCAGTCGATTTTGGTTTTTTAGGATATTTGATTCTTTTTTTTGTCCTTTGGGATGCTTGGTTTGAATTTGGTCCTTTTAGGATGCTTGGTTTGGTTGGTTTCCTTGGGCCGCTTGTGTGTTTGGGTCTTTGGGGACATTTGATGGTGGAGAGGGTTTGTTTGGGCTATTTTGGATGGTGGCTATGTTCAACTCAGATTTTTGTTTACTTAGTTGAGGAAATCTTCACCTTAGAGAATTGTTGATTCTTTGTTTTTTGTTCGAACAGACTCAAAGTCTCTTCGAACATAATAAAGTTTGTTCAAAAAGACATTGGAAATGCTCAACTTTAAGATTTTGTTGGAACCCTTGACTTGCCTTAAGATTTGAGCTATTGTAAATAGTTCTCCAACTATATAAGGGGGACTTAGGTTCTTTTTGAGCCAACCCTTGGTGAGATCAATTTGAGAGATCATCCTTGTGAGAACCTCTAATTGCCTTGAGTGATTATAACCTTGGATCTTGATTAAACTCTCTCTCTCTCTCTCTCTGTACAGTGGACGTAGGCAATTGCTGAACCACCCTAAACTTGTGTATTGTATATTTCTTTGATTGTTGTTTGTTCATTGCTAACCAAATCGAAGTTGGAATTTCGGCTTCCACAGTTGTGACTCAACAATAACCCCTATGTGAAAAAATGTCGGAGCAACAAAATAATGAGATGATGGGTATGGTCAAGAAACACCCAGAAGAAACCATTTTTCAGCACCAAATATTTAAAAAAAACTTGACAACATTCAGTATTATTATTTAGTGAAGAATTTTGCTTTATATGAGAGTACGATATAGTTTAAGACAAGGATTATTTTCATCTTTTACCCAAACCCAGATTTAAGTTGGTACCATATCAAGATATCAAATCATTGATACTTCCAATTCATAACATAGATCATATTTCCAATTTAAGACAGTTTACTACAAAAAATCACTTCCTCAAGAATTACTTTTAAGGGGCAGTAGAATTACCCCAGCAAAAATTTTAGAAAACTTAGATGGACTGCTTCCTTTCATAATATTACCCTGGTTTGCATCAGGCATAAATCACCATTAGAAAGCAAATCACCCATATTGTGATCATCTATAAAAGTTATAAAATATTTTTTACCATTTCGAGTTAATGTACCGTCCATTTCACAAATGTTAGAGTGTACTAAATCTAAAAGTTGTGATTCCCTTACAACACTTTTATGTGAGGTTTTAGTAATCTTAGTTTGATCACAAGATTGACATTTATCAAAATTATTTAAATCTACTTTAGGGATCATGTCAAGTTTACTCATATTGTGTACTAACTTCTTATTAACATGACATAGTCTAGAGTGCCAAATATTAAAAGAAGACAATAAATAAGCAAAAACAAATCTATTCATTTTAATACTCATTTTCAACATTCCATTACAGGCAAAACTCTTTCCTACAAAAAACCAATCCTTAGTCAAAATGTATTGATCTGACCCAATGGTCTGCTGAAATCCTGCCTTGTTGAGAAGATAGCCATAAACAAAAATTTTCTACATTTCAAGAGTGTGCATCACATCCTTCAGAGTCATTGTTCTTCTTGAGGTAAATACCAGTTCAACATCCCCAATACCTAACACTTTGGTACAATGGGAATCCCCAAGTTGTACCTTTTGGTTTTTAGTCTCCTTGTAGGTCTTGAACCAATTACGTTCATAACAAACATGCCTAGAAGCGCTCGAATCAGCCCATCACCCGTTGGTACTGTAATAGCCTAATTTCGGGATTCGAACTTAGCCTTTACACCATATGTGTTTAGAACACTCAAGAATAGTAAGTGATAGCTAACAAGATAATTTAGCGTGGAAACCCTTTGAATAGGTTAAAAACCACGATCTCTCTTGTGAATTTTGAGAAAGAGAGGATAATATTATTAAGATTGCTAGCTTATTACAATGAGTGTTCTGAGTATATGCGATGTTAGAGTGAGAATTCTCCCCCTTTTTATCTATAATTCTTTCACTACTAGAAAATAAAGCAAAGGCCATACCCTATATTTTTTTTGGGCACAAAACTATTTGTGACTAAAATGGCATAACTTCTACTGTGGCCAACTTCATAACGTTGTGGCCAAAGAGATACAAGCACACACCCCTCGTACTCAAATCGCAAGTTCGTAGGTAAATAGTCTACATGCCGTGGCCATAGAAAACCAAAATTACGAGATAAATCAAACACTCTCGCTTATAACTTTGAGTTTTCTTCTCTTTAGGGTTCCTCATATGAGATCCATCAATTTCCTCTTCTACTGCCTGCAAGATTATAATCTAAATCAAGCAAAGAAAACTAATAGAATCTCATTGTAATCTTTGATTGAGGATTTCTAAAGCTAAATTGGGTACTTTCGCTATCTCTCTCTCATGTAAAATCTGTAATCCCTTATTGAAATCTGATGTATCAATTTCTTTTATAAATTTGAAATTAGGGGTTAGAGATGCTCTTTCTGAATCATACCGCTTGTTTCATTTATTAAGTTCCTTTCATTATAGTTTGTTAATTTGAATTTGCTTAGTATGAGAAAATAGTAATTTGTTATTGTCAGATCTAAAACTCTAGCATAACAAGTAAAAGCCCTAGAAAATATTAAGCAACAATGGCTTTAACCTCTTCTTTAAAAACCAGCAATGCACCACTTGTTCTTTATCATTGATGCTTCTAAAACTACCCTTTTTAAGCATAATTTTTCTAGCAAGATTAACCTTGATAATATAAAACTGTAACTGAAGAAAATGGTAACATATAAAATAAACATCATATAGAATTTAAGGCCACCAATAACCTCTCAGACAAAGATGGGAAAAGAGTCTCAAAATTTAGAGCTTTTAAATTATTGCCTTTGGGTCAATCGTGGTTAGAGACATGTTAGGCAAGTTGTGGTTAAGGAAGACCCCAACCAAATAATATTTCTATACTCAAGAAAGCGAAATTATAACCTAGTCTACATCTTTCCCAAACCATCCTCCTCCACTTTGACGCAAGGTTTTGAGGGATGGAGCTAAGAGTTACCCTTTCCTCAACTATGCTAGACAATAAAGTACAATAATCAACACATTGGTTTATTTCTGTAAGTACATGTGATGTTTTAAAATTTATAAAGCTTCTTAAGCTACCAGATAGAGAGCAAGAGAAGATAACAGTTCCAAGGAAGTTGCTTGCCATTCTTAATGTAATCTACCATATGTTCAAAATCATTGTGGACACACATAATCAAGTGATACTATTTTGCGATTTACCCATTTTGGGCTCTTAATGTATTTTTTGTGCATGTTATAGGTGCACAATATGAAATTCTTACAATCAAGTACACCGAAGACAGGTCAAGAACAAAAGACACGCTTTCTAACCAAGGTGAAGAAGCAAAAGGCGTGTTTCCTTCCTAGCTGATATCTAGCTTATAACTTTTCTATATGCTATAGGTGCACAATCTGAAAATCTTAGAATGAAGCACTCCGAAGACATGCCAGGAGAAAATTAAAGCTATATTTTCTATTCAAGTTGAATAATCAAATGGCATGTTTTCTTAATTATCTATCTCCAAGTGGATATGAGCTAATATATACTGATTCGTTGATAGCATAGATATTGTTTGATGTTATTATATATCTTATGCTTGATGGATTATCTCATGGCCCTATTTACATGCAACAAACTTATTGCATGAGATTTTGAAGGGAAGATGAAATGCGCTAGTCCAATTTGCAATATTATTGCTATAAAGAATATGTTATGTCTTTCCCAAGGCTTAATCTCCCGACTGCTCTTTCTACTAGATGTTAGCAAATCAAGAGCTTTTATATTGATTTATAATTTAAACTGGAGGGACCCCCAAAATTATCACAAGTCATTATACTACTTCAGATCTAAAATTTGATTTACTTCAAATGGTAGTGTGGCTTAGGAATATCTATGGCCATGTATCTCGAGTACCAAGGTAATCACCCATAAGCTTCTTAAAGAGATCTACAACTATTTACAGAGATAGATACTCTGTCATCTATAGTGAAGTTAAGTACACTTGGAATCAAAGTCTTCAACGACGAGCTCCCCCGACTATTTGAAAAGAGTTTGAGAAGAGCGTGGACAAAATTCTGGAACACAAGACTCTTGGTCAAAGCAAGAAGAATCGGAGGACGTTGTTCTTAGTTAAATGGAAGGGTTTACCGGGCAACGAGGCTTCTTGGGAAAAGGCTGTAAATCTATGGCAATTCGAGAAGGAGGTACATGAGTATTTGGAGAAGGCACCGATGAGGACATCGGGTTCTTCCGGTGGGGGTGGTTTGTTATCCCTTGAGTTTGCAGCACGGGTGTGTGCTATTTGATGCGGATATTAAATAGCTAACACCCAACGAGTAGGCCTCGCTTAAAAGGCTTGGTCAAGGCGAGGCAGGAGTAAGGCTCGACAATGGAGTGTTAAGTGGTTGCTCGGTTTCGGTTTAAACTTAGGTAGCGTTTAGACTAAAGCTACAACTATTGGAACATGGGTAGTGGGTAGTTGTTCCTTTATGGGATAGAAGAGAAAGTGTTCTCTTGGATTCAAATTTGGAAAATGGAGGGAAACAAGTAAAGGGGCACAACCTGGAACGTGGGTAGTTGCTAGGTGGTTTTCCTTTAGTGGGGGATTATCTCTTAGTTTAAATATTTGTATAGAGGAAACTTAAAAGGAGTGAGGATGTGTGTAAAGTCTGATAATCATAGAGTTGATTAATAAAAGCAAAATTGGTTGCGTCCTTAAATAGATTATTGTGTGTGCTTGATTGTATGTTTAATCTCCAAAGTCTTGTAGGTGATTGCTTGTTATCCTTGTAGTGTTGGTTATTTGCTGATCTAAGATAGATATCTTGGAGCGATCATGGAGTGTTCAAAACAAAGAAAATTCGGGTTTGGGATTGACCCCGTTGACACCTACCTACATGAAAAATGAAGTAAAAAAAAAAATAAAAAAAATAAAGAATTGAACCGCCAAGTTAGAACAGTAACCACACCATATATCTTTTTAATTTTTTTTTCGCACAGCCTAGGGCGGTCCCCCCCTAAATCTTCCCTGATTTTCCGCGATCATCTGACTGATCGACTCCTTCTGTCATTCATGGCCTTTGGACAACCGGTGCACTAAAACTACTTTAATTTTATCCAACAATTTGTATCCAACAAGTTGGCCACAGTGGACCCAACTCAGATCCTACAGTTGTCTGGTCGGCGCACGGCTCATCTAAAATCTATTTCCCTCACTTTAAACATATCATCAAACACCTCATTCTCTCTCTCTCTCTCTCCACTTGAGCTCCACATTGATCTCTAATTGCGAACGACGTCTCAGAGACCAACAGCAACAACAACAACAACGTGGGAAGATTAGGTTCGATGGATTCACAATCAGAATCTCGATGGGTCTTCCAACACGATGACTCCGATCTTGATGACTCTGATCTCGATGACATTATCGACGAAGGAGACGACAGAGAAGGAGAAGATTTGTTGCCTCGGAGAGTGAGTTTTGTTGGTTCAGATGAGGAAGACGAGACGGTTGAGCAGAGATTGATTAGGACTGGGCCGAGGATCGATTCGTTTGATGTTGAAGCTCTTGAGGTTCCTGGTGCTCATAGATATGATTATGAGGTAATGTTGAAAATCTAATTTGGGTTCTCCTAATTTCTTGTTTAGCTCAGTGGGTTAGTGTTGGAACTTGGAACAATGGGATTTGATTGTAGTAGCTTAAGCTTGGTTAAGGTCTTTAAAAGTAAGTTCTGATTAGTGGAATTAAGGGAAAATAACTAAATGCGGGATCGATTACGCATTAATACTAGTACTGATTGTAGTGATGATGTGTGGACATCAAGTAGAGTTGAATGAAGGAAGTTATTTTTGGATAAATAAAGAGATTTTAGTAGTCAAATCATAGTATAATGGGGGTATGACAAAACCCCGCAACCCCAAATATAGGGAAACTAATGTTGATTCGTTTGATCGTGTCCAACTTGTCCCAAACTCATTAACAGGCTAATGAGCTCTCAATGGGGGTCGGAATACGTAATCATTTACAAAATGTTTCGTTATTGATTAAGAAAGAAAAGGGTATGATGGTCACTAACAATCATGAATCTGATAAGGAAACCTGGATCGTTACCAGTGTTTATAATTTAATTAACTCTGTTTTAATTACTGAATGAAGCTAACGGTTATTTTTGCTTGCTATGAAATATATTCTCTTATCCTTCCCAGTAAATTGTTGTTACTTGTAAACTAACTCAAAATGATACTTCAAATTTTGTGTCAATGGTATCCCTTGTTTTAGTTTCAATCTTTCTTCAGCATACAATTAGCCCTTGAAAGTATCACACATACGTGCCAGTAAAGAAACTGAAAGGTTGGTGTCTAAAATCCTTTTTAATTTATTTGTAGGACTTTAGTGTGGGAAGGAACCTCGTTCTTGTTTTCCAGGCACTTGGTGTTGTTTTTGGTGATGTTGGAACAAGTCCGTTATATACGTTTAGTGTGATGTTCAGCAAGTCGCCTATTCACGGGGAAGAAGACGTTCTTGGAGCGTTGTCACTTGTTTTATATACTCTAATTTTAATTCCGCTGATCAAATATATATCTGTTGTGCTTTGGGCCAACGACGATGGTGAAGGTATGTGAAAGCTATAAAAAGTGACTTTATATTGGATATATCGCTCTCCAATAATTTTTTGCTTTTGTATATATAAAAAAGTGTTTTTTAAAAAAATGCTTAGAAAGCCTTTTGTTGCTTTTTGGTTGTTGCTGGATTTTGAAGAGATTTTCCTGAAAGCAATGTGCATAATGATCATCTACTGGTCGTCAAGGGACGTGCGTTAAGAATAGTCTTAGTAGACCTATGTAACATGGACACTCCATATTCCTAGAAAAATCCGTGTCCAAACGTGTCTGACACTTAGACACACCGCCACTCGTGTGGACACTCCAATAGGTACTTCTTGCTGAGATCATCTTTTTGACAAAAGTTTCCAATTCTTCTTAAAATTGGAGTTGTTAGTTGTAAATTAACCCATGAGTTAATATCATAATGTATACAAATATAATACATTCACAGATAATAAGACACAATACTGGAAATATGAAGAAAGATACTATCTTTTTTAATTATAAGCCTGTGTTCGCGTTTTCACTTATTATGAAGCTGTCGTGTTTGACACTTCGTACCCGTGTCAGACGCTGACACGTGCAATCATGTCAATGTTACATAGTAGTAGACGTATTGGCAAGTCAGTTAGTACTTGGCAAGTCAGTTAGTACTGGTAGTCAGTTACGCAAACACCAACAAGGCCCAAGCACCAATGCCAATCACGACCATCATCGAGTATACATATTGATAATGACAAATCATAGTTGTGACCCACGTTGAATAGGCAATTATTATTATTGAATTGATTGTTTATGTTACATCATACTATCTATATATATGAGAGAGATAGTAAACTACTTTTATAAATAACCAATGTGGGACTCAAATAACATAAAATGGTCTTGCTAATACTCCCCCTCAAGCTGGAGCATGAATATCGCACATGCCCAGCTTGGACAAAACATCTAATAATAATCTGCTACTAACGACATTCGTGAGAAAATCTGCAAGCTGCTGCGAAGTAGAAACATAGAGAGTCTGAATATGTCTAGATTTAAGCTTCTCATGCAGAAAGTACCGATCAATCTCAATGTGCCTGGTACGATCATGTTGTACCGGATTAGCCAAAATGCTAATAACAGATTTGCTGTCACAATAGGGCGTCATAGGAAGAGAGACCGATATCTAAAGCTCTTGTAGAAGACATTTAAACCATATTAACTCACAAACACCTTGAGCCATGTCACTGTACTCGGCTTTTGCGCACTGGACCTGGAAACAACATCTTATTTCTTACTCCGCCATGTAACAAAATTACCACCAATAGTGGTACAATACCCAGAAGTGGAGCGACGATCTGATAATGAACTTGCATAGTCAGCAACAGTCCAATCCTCGACTCGATAATGACCCTGATCTCAAAATAAAATGCCACGACCATACCCCTTGAGATATCGAAGAACACGAATAGCTGCCTGGAGATGAGGAAGACGCGGCTTGTGCAAAAACTGACTAAGAACTCCAACCGCATATGCAATATCAGGACGGGTAGAGAAAAATAGAGGAGCTTCCCAAGAAGTCGCTGGTACTGCCCAATGTCCCCCAATAACTCCTCCTCAAAGTCGGCCAGGCGATGATTCAGTTCTAGAGGTGTATTAGCAGGATGACAGCAAGCTGTCCTGGAGTAGAGAGAAAATCAAGAATGTACTTTCTCTCAGAGATAAAAATACCGGAACTAGAGCGAGCAACTTCAATCCCAAGGAAATAACGTAAGGGACCGAGATCCTTCACCTGAAAACGGGTACAAAGATAAGATTTCAGGTCATTAATACCCTGATTATCATCTCCTGTAATAACTATATCGTTAACATAGAAAAGCAATGTAACAATATTTCTATCAAAATGTCGAAGAAACAAAGTATGGTCAACACTACTCAGAACATAACCAAAGTTAATCATAGTGGTACCAAATGCATTAGCCCAAGTACAAGGAGACTGCTTAAGCCCATAGATGGACGCTTTTAACTTACATACCAAGCTGGAAGCAAGCGGGACGAAAACCTGGAGGTGGAGACATATAGACCTCAATACCTAATAAAAGTGGTAGTAACTGGTATAAAAGCGGTAGGAAAAGACTCAATACCTAATAAAGGTGAATTGGTGGCAGGTGGCTAGAACTACAGCGGATGCTTGGCAGTCTGGTGTAGGAGGCTGGCGTCAAGTATAAATCATTAAAGGACGTGAAATTGAAGGTTAAACTAAAGGTTGGGTTGAAGACTCATATGGAGTACTCAACGGAAGTGGATCTGAAGGAGGAGAAGAAAGATCTTTTAAAAGAAGAGGACGAACTGAAAAATACTCCCCCTGAGAGAACACCGCCTGTAAAGAACGGAGCCGGGCAAAAAAAGTTATGTCCATAGAGGTGAAATAACGACGGGATGAGGGATGGAAGCACCTATAACCCTTCTGAGCATGAGAGTAACCCAAGAAGTCACATTTCAAGGCACGAGGATCTAGTTTAGAGGTTGGCCTAGTGACTTGGACGAAACATACACCCAAAAACACGAGGTGGAATCTGAAAAACAGAACGATAAGGATAAAGAATAGAGTACGGGGTGCGAAAACCAAGAACTCAAGACGGAGACTGGTTGATAAGAAACACCGTCGTAAGAATAACGTTAGACCAAAAACGTGGGGACATTCATGCCAATTGACATAGCACGAGCAAGATTAAGAATATGACAATTTTTCCTTTCCGATTTACCATTTTGCTGCGGAGTTTTCGTATTAGAGGTTTGATGCTCAATGCCATTGACATTGCAAAATTTGTGAAGACCTTGGGACATAAATTCCCCACCTTGATTGGAACGAAAAACTTTAATAGTTTTCCCAAACTGAGTATGAACTATTGCGGTGAATGTATGGAAAATAGAGGAGATCTCATCTTTGGATTTCATCAAATAAACCCAAGTACACCTCGAAAAGTCGTCAATTAACAACACAAAATAACAAAATCCTAAACTAGAGGTAACAGCGGCAGGACCCCAAACATCCGAATGCACAATATCAAAACAAGAAGTTTTATTAATACTTAACGGATACGTGCTATAACAATGTTTAGCTAGTTCGCACGTCTCACAAGACAAGTTAGACATGGATACTTTAGAAAAGAAAGACGGAAACAAATAACGTAGATACTCAAAGGAAATATGACCTAAGCGATGATGCCAACGTAGCACCCTCTTTATATTTTCACTACTAGACAGACTTTAACTGGAGAGCTTGAGGAGAAATAAAAGAGACATGTCCATCTAGGAAATAAAGACCACCCTCTTCATGTCCACTGCCAATTATCTTTCGTGACACTAGATCCTGAAAAATAACATAATCAGGAAATAAGGTTATATTGCAGTTTTTATTTATGGTAATTTTACTAACAGAAAGAAGATTAGTATCCAACTGAGGGACATGAAGGACATCAGGTAAAGAAAGGGAATCTGTAATCGGGATACAACCCTTCCTTACAATAGGAGTCTCAGTTCCATTGGCAAGACGAACAGTCCGTCGCCATGAACTAGAAGCGCAAGACCGGAAAAGAGAAGACATACCAGTCATATTATTGGTTGCACCCGAGTCAACAATCTAAGGCGAAGTCGGAGATGCAGAAACGCTATTTGCAGATGCGAAGTTACCTGCATGAGAAACTACCGGTGTGGAAGACATAGAGAGAAGCTGTCGGAACCTGTTGATTTCATCCTGAGAGAGAGCACTAAAGGCCGAAGAATTTGGCGTACTAGAGTCGGTAGATAAGTGTGCTGAGGACTGGGATGGGCGGGGTTGATAACCAACACGACGATCATGCAAAGCATGACAAGTTGTCTTTAGATGCCCCCACTTACCACAATAATCACACTTCTTCCTTAGGGGGCGAGTGTTACCGGAAGCCGCTGGTAACGGAGAATGGCTAGGTGATGAAGTATGTGAAGTTTGTGAAGGAACTGACGGTGGTGCCGGATAAGCATAACGAATAGCCATAACAAAAGTTTCTGAAGGGATCCCGGAGATAGGAGGCATAGGTGACCGACGACTCTGATCGGAGAGACAATATGTGTATGCCTCTTCAAGAGTTGGGAAATGAGTCCTGTCAAGTAGATGAACTCGTGCATAATCAAAATCGGGATTGAGCCCTGCAAGAAACTGAAACACCCGAGTCTTCTTCACAATCTTTGCATAAATCTCTGCTGCCGTAGGTAGAATAATAACCTTTTCACTTGGTGCGCTAGCTGGCCACTTGATGAAGCTATCATAATGAGATACTTCTTCCCAACTCGATTGAAGTCTCGCACAATACATTCCTAAAGTCTGAGTACCCTTTTTAAATTTCCCAATCTCATTGGAAAGTTGAAAGGTCCTAGCATTATTCTCTCGTTGAGAATATACCTTACGAAGTGATTCCCAAATCAGATGCGCATTGTTTGTGAACCCAGCGGAGATTGTCGGCTGCATAGAATTAATCAACCAAGTTCTCACCATCGAATCATCCGAGAACCACTTTGCATACTTCGGATTTGATTCTGCAGGTTATTTTTCTGTTTTAAGAAGAAACTTTATCTTTCCACGGCCACCAACAAACAATTTTACGGACTGTGCCCATCGAACATAATTCAAGTCATCTAATAGCTGTGAGGTAATCTTCAGATTCGGATTATCATGAACAGAGTTGATGGACTGGACATCTTCACTCGTTTCAATCGAAGAAACGGTCGAACTCGAACTCGACTCGTCACCGATAGCCATTGCGATCGATTACCTTAAATAAACCAAACAGATTTGAGATTCAGATTAGTATCTATCGTATCTCGCGGCCGGATCCAAAAAACTAATTTTTTTTTGCAGAAGTTTAGGTTGCGATCAGAACAACGTTACTAGAGAGACATTGATAATCGTCGTTCTTCAAAACAAAGGAGAGAGAGAGAGAATGGTGGCGTGAATCAAACCAACATGAACGAAAATCGCAACCCACCGTCGAGTTCAATCAGTGAGGGTGTAGAACGAGGGTAACTCGCTCTGATACCATGTACAAATAGATTAGAGAGAAAAATATTATTATTAAATTGATTGTTTAGGTTACATCATACTCTATATATATATGAGAGAGATAGTAAACTACTTCTATGAATAACCAATGTGGGACTAAAATAACATAAAAATTGTCTTGCTAATAAATATAACGTTAAGATAGATTGAATCTAGGCAACAACGACACTTCACTTTTAAAAAAAACAACTGTGTCCGACACCCCGACACAGACACTCGAACACACGTGTCCAACACTATTTGCAAGGTACTTTTATTTTTTCTGCCGTATCCGACTCCCCGTACCCGTGTCGGACACCGATACCCGTATCTGTGTCGTTGTTACTAAGGATTGAATAAATACTATAGCTATTCGGATAGATTGAATACTATTGCTATTTTAACTGATACCTCATTTTTTATTGCCTATTGTATTTCTAAAGCTTGGACAACCAATATATCCATAACCTTTCAAAATTGTGATACAACAATCCGATTTCTATGAATCAATCCATCTATTGAATCATGGTCTTAAATCTTTTCTGGTTTTTGTCACTGTTGCAGGGGGCACATTCGCGTTATACTCACTAATATGCAGGCATGCAAAGGTCAGTCTTCTCCCGAATCAACTGCCTTCTGATACCCGCATATCCAGTTTTAGGCTAAAGGTGCCATCTCCAGAGCTCGAGAGGTCGTTACAAATTAAGGAGCGGCTTGAGAGTTCACTTACATTGAAAAAGCTCATTCTGATGTTAGTGCTTGCCGGTACTTCTATGGTGATAGCTGATGGAGTTGTTACCCCAGCAATGTCAGGTTTCAATATCTGTTCTTCTTCGTGATTACATTGTTTCCCCCCACCCACACACACAAAAATAGTTTTTGTTAGTTCAGTTTTGGAGTTAATTGCACTTCTAAAAACTGGAAAACGGGAATGTCTTGTGTGTGTCATCGGGACATACGTAATGAACCCTATATGAGCATCTTCAGGACAAAGGATGGCAATGAAACACGAAATGGCCTCTTATCACATCTCAGATTTAGGCATCAACTTTTCTCCATTTTTGAATAGATGACAATAATTTATTAATTTTGAATGCAGTTATGTCAGCTGTGAGTGGTTTAAAGGTTGGAGTAGCTGAAATTAACCAAGGTCATACCCTATTCTATGCATATGCATATCATTTGTTATCCCACTTTTTATGTGTTCCTTTATGCCTTTTTTTGTGCTTTTGTTTTTGTTTTTGTCAATGCCGTCTAGCTATGAAAGTTTGTGTAATTGTCTTTTGTACCTATCAAAGCTGTGTACAAGGCATCATGATCAAATAATAATGTTTATGAGCCCGGCCTGTTACTTCAGTCTTCATGCCCTGTCAAGTAGGGGCTTCTGCAAAATCCGGACAAAGATATCTACTCTGAAACCTTTATCCCCAGTTTTAAGATAGATAAAAAGTTTCAAAGTGCATTTGAATTAGCTCATTTGGGTCTATGAAGATATTCGATATATAACTCTAAAAAGTAAACAGTGATAAATTATGTCGGTTGAGTTCTGTTCGCAGTAGATCCGGGTCTCCAATCTGAAATAAGTTTCTTAATTGACCATTTATCCACGACCTTGTCCAATTTGTACCATGTGCTGCTATGTTTGACATTGCAACACTACTAATGGCAGTCAATTGATTCTAAGATTTCTCAGTATAAAAATAATGAAAGATGTTATTACCTAATTGAATGGAAGAATCTACTTTACTTTCTCAATGTGCTGAACAGCAGCTCGGCTGGAACTGGCTTACTGGAGAGTGTATACAAAATTGGTCTGCCATCTTAGTCGCCACTTATGAAAACACTCTTTCACCAAGATTGAAGTCTATTTGGTCCTTCCGGAGTGCATCAAATTCAAACAACCTTTTTCTTCTAGTTTCAAAACAACCTAGTGTTTTATCCTTTACTTTTAGTTATTAAAAAAACACGTGTTAGTTTTTCATAAGTATGATCCCTCCTCTAAAGGCTCTAAATGAAGGATGTGGGAACCAAACCTGACTAATACTAGATCCACCAAGGAATAGGCCCTCCGCTTTCACTTGGGTGAGATTTGCTGAAGTTGTGGCGCCCGGACCGATCATGGCAAATGTTGCTATTTGGGATTGATCAAGGTGTTAATAAATCTCAACTATCAAATTGTTTTATGCTGTAATATCAACGATAAACTTTCTTATACATGTACTTTTATGCTATATACTCGACTTGAACTATAATCTATTGGATTTGTGGGTGTCGGAGTCTCTGATCCTATATGTTGGATACTGATTCCGAATGTCGTCTCCACATTCGATTCACTTAAACCTTTTGTCTCTTTTAGTTTTATTCTTTTGCTTTTGCTGTATCTTATAGAAGATGGACCTCATAGTAACAAGTGGCTCATCCACTTCTTTTTGCAGATGAAGTTGTGATGATTTCGGTCGCTTGTCTTGTAATTTTGTTCAGTGTGCAGAAATTTGGGACAAGCAAAGTGGGACTTGCAGTGGGTCCTGCTTTATTCATATGGTTTTGTTCCCTTGGGGGCATAGGGATTTACAACCTCATGACTTATGACAGGACTGTTTTGAGGGCATTTAATCCTGTGCACATTTATTACTACTTCAAGAGGAACTCAACCGAGGCTTGGTTATCTCTTGGTGGATGTCTTCTATGTGCTACAGGTAACCAACCACATCTCTGTGTAAGCTCTTAAATATGAAAAAACACACGTTTTACCTAAAGAATGCCCAAAACATTGTATGAAATGAGACAATCGAAGTGATATATTTGTATGTTTCGCTCAAAGTTTCAATTAACAAATGATTTGCTGTCGTTGAACTCTTAAGTACAATTTTTGGTCTGAAACTTGTAGATAACTGTTGGAGATTATGATTAATGTTAAGTGTGATGTCCGGATACACCGTAGTATTACTTCGTTGTGGTACACCGGATCATATCTTAGGATTAGTATTAGTAAGATTTGTTTATATCTTAAGTATTTAGTATTTAGTAGGTACCTAGTAGGAGTTAGTTTCCTAATAGGACTCTAGTAGTTTCTCTGTATTATTCCCTCTTTAGGGTGATTTTAATATCTCTTTAATAATCAATAAAGTATTTCCCTTTCTTCTCCTAATTTAACTCCAATCTGAAATAACCTAAAATAGAGAGACAAATCTTCGCCTTTTTGTTTTGTCAATGGGTCCATTAGGTTAATAGCATTCACCACCCACTGATATGAGTGATGAAATAGGTACTCTGTTTAGCTCTTTTAGATCTGGTCTCACCCGCACGATGAAAAACATTTTAACTAGTGATGATAATAGCCAGTTTTCTAGCTAGTTACCTGAGCTTGCCCAAGTATTCATGCTTTCAGCAAGGTCGTTTAGGCCCTTTCGACTAGTCTTTTTCCCATTCAGTACGCCCTACGCCCTACCTTTTATTCTTATTGTGTAGCAAAGCCGTCTCTAGATATCGTATCTCATACCATTCCTAGAAAGACCACATTGGGGGTTAAGGCTTTGCGTCACATTGTCTTGCTAAATCTTTGCTCCACTTTCCCTATCTGAACGAGACTGAGAACAAAAACATCTGGCATCTAGACGCATAGAGCTCCCATCAACAGTTGATCTCTTACATGATACAATTCACTTCAACAAAATGATGCCCACTAAGTGGTCCTTTAAGGGAGAATCACCACACCATCTCTCCGACTGAAACATGATCTTGCAACTACCCACCTTTATATCATCCTTTCCATGAATGGTGACATGGGTTTAGCAATGTTTCTCCACAAACTGAAGCCAGACGGAAGCGAAATAGACTGTGTAAGTCAAAAAATCTATGGTTGATTTTTTTTAGCAAAGACCTTTATCCTTATAGGGTATATGCTTACTTCCGTGGAAGTGTGGGTGAACAGGATCTAGACCACCAAAATCCCTTGGGAGGAAGACTACCTTTCATTTATGCTGATGTATCTTCTTCACCTCATTTGCACCATTAAACAGATAATGCAGAAAGTTTATTTACCCCATGTTCATAGGTTTCTGTTTAAACACTTCCAGCATTGGCTCCCAAATATCGATGGACATGTTCTTCTCTTGGAGGGGAAGACCCAAAATAGAGGGATCGAATTATCCCACAAGCTAGAGAATCTGTAAGATTTGAATGCCTAAACATCACATACCCCAAATACGCAGAGCCGCAAAATCAAACAAACTGTAAAAAAGGCGATAAGATGGTGCAAATGCTCAGCTGAATCAGTTCGACGCACAAGAAGAATATGATTTAGTTTATGCTTTTCTATCCCAAATCTGTGATCTAAAGTTGAAGACTATTTCTTTGTCTCACCTTGAATTGTTGATGTGTACATTTCAGGTTCAGAGGCAATGTTTGCAGACCTTTGCTACTTCTCAGTGAGATCTGTTCAGGTAAATTAACATCCAACTATTACATTCTGGTTATGATATCTTTCTATTTCTTTTTTATGCATATAGCCAGTACATATTTGTAGAGCCCCCTGCATGTAGGAGGATATCTCAAAACAGTTAATAAATCTATGATGGTTGTTGCAGCTTACTTTTGTGTTTCTGGTGTTGCCTTGCCTTCTTTTGGGTTACCTTGGTCAAGCTGCATTTTTAATGAAAAACCAAGACAAATATGAGCAAGTTTTCTTCTCGTCTGTTCCAAGTAAGCCCTAATGTGTCTATTTTGTCATTTTCTGTCACTGTTTATCTTTCATTTCTTATTTGATATGAGATGCCAAGTTCTTTACATGGTCATAATGGTATGCTTACAAGTATCTTCGATGGGGTAAAAAAAAAACTAAAACCTCAAAACTGTAGAAGATTAAAGGTGAGAGAATTTTTTTTAGCCAGAGGTATCTGGGCCATCTGGTCAGACCGTCAATTCGCGATTAGATCCTCTAGGGCTAGTGCAATAGCTCGTAAACCACACGAACCAAGGCAAGCTGGCACGCGATTGACGGGCTCATGCCAACCTCAAACCCCACCAGCGGTGAGATTCGAACCATTGACCTCCTGATGGTTGTTTACACATCATCAGCACAAGGTAGTTGGTGGGAGAGAAATATTTCATTAAAGATTAATCTAACTATTACATCAATGGCCTTTCTATAGGTAACCTAGATACTAATTCTATTACTCCTAATACAAAAAATAGGATAGTCCTTCTTCTAGTAGGAATACGAAACACATACTAACTATATCTTTTAACACTTCCTCTCAAGCTGGAATATATAAACTCTGTATATCCGGTACAGTAATAAAAGAAAATATGAACATAAGCATAAAAGTTCCCCTTCGAAATAAGTCTTCAAGCTTCAATGTAAACCGTAGTCTTCTGTTTCAATCTTTAAACTATAAAGCACAAACTTAAGTCTTCAACATTTGTCTTCAAGTAAATAATAAGCTTTGCGAACCTATGACCTCTATGGATATTCACATCCAACTGCATTCGAGTAACATCAATCAACCTGAAAAACTATGACCCGTGGTATCAAATACAGCCCAACTCAAGTGCACAAAGGCGATGAAGGGAAAAGGCTCAAGCCGATCTGGCGAGCATGCTTCATAGAAAACACATCCTGAATGTTATTCGTGTGAAACCACAATTCTATAGTAGAAATGCAACCTGAACTGGGTCCTAAAGCCGTCGAAATTAATGATAAACAGATGGCTCAAACCAAACAGGTGAACACATGAAGTAAGAAGGGTGCTCAAACCGAACTGGTAAGCAGAAAAAATGCAAGAAAAGAGCTCAAGCCAAAAGGGCAAGCCAAAGAAAGCAAGTAGAAAGCACCTCAAAGCGCATATAAATAAAAAATCAATATAATATTTGTTTTCTATCTTGTGGATCATTTCTCAGGAAGATACTATTTCAACATCCATCCAATAAAATCTTGTATTGCCGTTTTTACCAGTTGGGAGATATAAACGTAGAAACACATACACAAATCTTATTAGATTGATAGTTTTAGCATTCGACCAAGGTCGCCATTGGAGATATTCTAAGTGTTTTGTTTCAAAATTAGTTTGTTTTATAAGTTTTGATCTCTCTTCATGCTT
This sequence comes from Kingdonia uniflora, assembly GCA_014058105.1. Classification (NCBI taxonomy): domain Eukaryota; kingdom Viridiplantae; phylum Streptophyta; class Magnoliopsida; order Ranunculales; family Circaeasteraceae; genus Kingdonia; species Kingdonia uniflora. The sequence continues at coordinate 2,292,644 of JACGCM010002358.1, read as the reverse complement.
AATATAGAGGCGAAAAGAAAACCTGATATCTTATGCTTGCTGTTAACAGATGGTGTCTTCTGGCCAGTCTTCTTCATAGCTAACATTGCTGCACTGATTGCTAGTCGAACAATGACAACTGCCACATTTTCATGTATAAAACAATCAACAGTTCTTGGGTGTTTTCCTCGCCTTAAAATTGTTCACACATCTCGGAAGTTCATGGGTCAGATATATATTCCAGTGATAAACTGGTTTCTGCTGGTATTTTGCCTTATATTTGTTTGCACCTTCCCAAGCATAAATGAAATCGGAAACGCATATGGTAACTATCAAATAACTTTGGTGCTCATTTCTGCTTTGCTCCTAATTTGGTTGTCATCATGATTTCTATTCTTCATCTATTTTGATATGGTTCTATTTTAAGTACATCTATTCACTCTAAATCTTTGTCTCTAGTCATGTATTCCGGCATCACTCACCGCCTGTTTGAAAACAGCCTTAACCGACCCACTCATTATTATTATTTTTGATAAACAACCCACTCATTATTTAGTTATTACAGTTTGTCTCTTCCTGTACAAAGTTACTTGGAATGAGATTAGGTGAATGGGACAAGGAACTTGTCATGTATTTCGAGGAGCATCTCTTCTTCCCCATTCTCTCTATTTGTTTTCCTTTTATTTTAGCAATTTCTACTTATTCACAAGGACTTGCTGTCCAAGTAAAAGAAGGATTAAGTAAAGAGTTTAGCAGTAGGAATTTAGAAAGTTAATTCTATTTAAGGGGCCATGGCCCATTACTTGTAATCACTTATGTTTTGGGTAATGAAGAGAGTTTTTTGTGTGTGATTTTGATCAGGGAAAATCCCAATTTTGAGTGTGTGATTTCGGTTATGGTATAACACTAATTATGAATTATTTTATTGGTTTTCTCGAATTCATTTCACTTCCGCGGGTTTCAAAACCCGTAATTTGGTGTCTCGTCTCTACATAAGAATGACGAAGTTGGTGAAAATTTAATGGAACAAGTAGAATACAGGTGTACAATATGTGGAATTGGATTCGAATTTTGTGTTGCAATGGCAGCGTAGAAGCCCGTCTCGTACTTTCTTAGACTTAAGAGTTATCTTCCTCTGAGCGAAGTGCTTTATTTTTGTTTATCCAGGTAGAAGAATGTTCGATCCATTTGTATATGGCCTTAATCTTATTATTGTCAATTTATGGTCGAATGTGATCATATATTGATCAGTACTTGTAGCAAATGAAATACGTGCTGGCAGGAAGATAGATCATGAGTTATTGGAGTGGTCTTTAGGAACCATACCTTAGGAACTAGAGGTCCCGGATTCGACTTTTGTGTCTCCACCTACACTGTCACCTGTCAGATTTATCCCAGTTAAATTGGAAAGGGTGGTTTTTATGGAACTGCATGAGACCCAGGGGATTAATCAGGAATTATAGTGAAAAAGATATGACCCTGGATTTCTCATGGATATTAGAAAAAGAAACGTAGATTGTTTGTCTATAATGTAAGGAGTTAACAACCTGGGTATGTTGTATTTTTGTCGAGGGTCTTCGGATGTTCGGTTGAAGAAGTTGTTCTTTACTTGGACATATGTTTATCCTCTTGACACATAATTCATTTTAATCCGGGTATTCTTTTTCATCTTTTTGGTCCGCCGGGTTAAATGGTGCCTAAACCACAACCCGTCCAGACAACCTTGTTTGAACTCTAAAAGACCTAACCTTGAATATCCACAAATTCGGGGGGTAAGTTATTCAATTGATATTGAATAATAACTTTGTTGTTAACGTGGATGTCTGTCTAAGTTTGAGTTATCTTGCTCTCATCTCTGCATTCTCTTAAGACCTATTCAAACTGCTTTCCTTCTCTGATTTGCATTCTGTTTTACAGGCATTGCTGAGCTTGGAGTGATGATGATGACAACATTCTTAGTAACTGTTGTCATGCTACTTATATGGCAAATAAACATCGTGGTCGTATTCAGTTTTCTGGTTTTCTTCTTGGGATTAGAGTTGACCTTTTTCTCTTCCGTTTTATGGAGCGTGGGAGATGGAAGTTGGATCATACTGGTTTTTGCCGTAGTTCTCTTCTTTATAATGTATATCTGGAATTATGGAAGCAAACTTAAGTATGAAAGTGAAGTCAAACAGAAGCTTTCCATGGACTTGATGAGGAGATTGGGTCCCAATCTTGGGACGATCAGAGCTCCAGGAATCGGTTTGCTTTATAATGAGCTGGTGAAGGGAGTTCCAGCAATATTTGGCCATTTCCTGACTACCCTTCCTGCTATCCACTCCATGGTTATATTTGTGTGCATTAAGTATGTTCCAGTTCCTGTAGTGCCTCAGAGTGAGAGATTTCTTTTTAGACGCGTTTGCGCAAAGAGTTATCACATATTTCGCTGCATTGCTAGGTATTCTACTCAACCTTGCAAGTATGGACACAATTTTTATTGGCTGCACATTCTTTCCTTATCATTCTTTCCGTGGGGTAAAAAGTAACGTTTATTTAACAGCCACAATGTACTGAATTCTGAGTTGCTACCATTATAACATCCATATTATGGCATTTACCATAGTTATCTCAAAGCATTTTAGAAATCATTGAGATTCATAACATTCGGGATTGTTGAGTGTCTTGTATTATTTTAGTTTTTCCTTTCTTTTGGGATGATAAATAAGTTATGTTTACATTCTCAGAAAAAAAGAGAGAGAAAAAAAAAAAAACGTTCGGGGATGTGTCTTAAATTCTTAGTTACTTAACCTTATTGGTAGAACATCTTAGCGTAGCTTTAGATTTTGACTATCTGAGGGTCGAAAATTGTGAACTGCAGATGAATTGCTAGCAAATACTACAGAATATTTTGGCTTATCCTGATGTCAGAAATATGTAGAACATTTCAACTATGATGCTCTGGACTATTAGTTTTCTATATTTTTAAAACCTTATTTCAGGATATTTACTGGAATGTGTTTGTCAATATGTTGCAAATTTGCCTGTAAAATAAGAATTTTCTGTATCTATTTGAACCAATATATTGAACATGTATTATATCATAACTTCAAATTTACAACTTATATCGCAATACATCACTGCTATATTCTGAAATTTATCCCACGAGCTGAACTCGCTATTAATATTATTATCAGGTATGGATACAAGGATGTACGCAAAGAAAATCATCAGGCATTTGAGCAGCTTCTAATTGAGAGCCTCGAGAAGTTCATCCGCCGGGAAACCCAGGAAAGGTCGTTAGAGAGTGACGGGGATGACGATACTGAGTCTGAAGATGAGTCGTCTTCTAGAGTTCTCATAGCTCCCAATGGAAGTGTCTACTCACTCGGGGTACCCCTCCTAGCTGATTACAATTCTAATGATAACAAAAACATTATAATAGAAGCAAGCACCTCTTCAGAGGTGAGACCATTTTTTCTGGAAGAAGACCAGGAAGCATCTGATGCAGAGCAGAGTCTTGAAAGGGAACTCTCGTTCATTCGAAAAGCGAAAGAATCAGGTGTTGTTTATCTCCTTGGACATGGTGATATTAGAGCGAGGAAGGATTCTTGGTTTATAAAAAAACTTGTCATCAATTACTTCTATGCTTTTTTGAGAAAGAACTGCAGGAGGGGAATTGCGAACTTGAGTGTGCCTCACACAAATTTAATGCAGGTTGGCATGACCTACATGGTATGAGGTTAGATTTATTTGACTCAGCCGAAATCATGGCATTCTTTGCTTTATTATCTCCTTGTATATACTGAGGTTGACAGAAGCAGTTGGGTTCGGAAAGGCTTTCGATCGGTCTTTATTGAGTTATAGGTAAGCGGTAGGATATTGAGTTTTTATACAAGCTTGCAGGAAATTGAGTTTTTTGTATGAGGTTGGGAATTAAATTAAAAAAAAAAAGTGGACCGAGAAGCACTCTTTTCGTAGGTGTTATGGTTCTTCATTTCTCTATGTAATGATTATTTAGTTTATGTTGTTACTTGTTACTAGGAAGATACAAGGAAAGGATTGTTGTAATTACAGTGTAAAAGGTGAAATGAAAGAATGTATTGATTCTTTTTCAGCATTTGTTGTCTGAACCATATCAATATATATTTCTTCCTTTTCATACTGTAACTCTTTAGTTACCATTTATTTATTTATTTCAAATTTTCATTTAGCAAATATAAGCATAAGGTGATGGTGTAAGTGATTACTTTTTTCTTTTCTTCTCTTACCTAGACAAGCACTAGTTATGAATCAAGTACTACTTGACGCAAAGTGCCTGGACTGATCTTTTTGTATCAATCAAATATCTATGTAAGCACAAATGACTCATCTTGGGATGTTTCACAATACAAGTAAGATTTTATCAACATCTTTGTTTAAATAATACACATTAAGAGCACATTAAGAGTAAGACTTTTCATCTTAGTTAATAGGAGTTACTTAAGTAATGATAGATTAATGGTATGAGTTTCAAATATGAATAGTTTTTATATTTAATGTTTTGAGTCTTCACCTCTACTATATAAAAGGGTGTATGTGTGGGTTTGTAATCAAGTAATTCTAATTAAGATTTCTCTCATCTTTCTATTTTTTCTATCTTGTTGTGTCTAGAAAAGCTACTAATAAGCTTACAGTGGCATCAGAGCGAGATCTGAAGGTGTTTGAAGGTGTTCGTAGAAACTTCTAAAAGAAGTAAAATCAATGGCTGCAAACAATGGTATGATTCAACCATCGATTTCAGTTTTTGAAGGTGAGCACTATGACTATTGGAGCATCAAGATAAAAACGTTGTTCCAGTCTCAAGGATTGTGGGAAATGGTCAAAGGTGGCATAGAAATTCCTACCGATCTAACTACTCTCACGGCGGCACAACAAGAGCAGTTGAAGGAAACCAAAAAGAAAGATGCAAATGCTTTGTTCTTCATTCAACAAGGTATATCTCAGACGATCTTCTCAAGAATTATTTCATCACAAAGCGCAAAGCAAGCTTGGGATGCCTTGCAAAATGAATTCAAAGGTCCTTCTAAAGTGATTGCATTCAAGTTACAAACTCTTCGGAGGGAGTACGAAAACTTGAAAATGAAGGATACGGAGAAAATGAAAGATTACTTATCTCGAGTTACGGAGATAGTTAATCAAATGAGACTTTATGGTGATGCTATTACGGATGAAAAAGTTGTTCAAAAACTTTTGATTAGCCTACCATCAAGGTTTGATGCGTCGGTGGCTGCCATAGAAAAATCAAAAGACCTATCAACTTTATCACTTGTTGAGTTAATGGGTTCTTTAGACTCTCATGAGCAGAGGATTTCAAGGCATGAAAAAGTCCAGTAGAAACTGCTTTTCAAGCAAAATATTCAAGTGGTGGGCAAAATTTTTACGAGAAGTTCCAAGGAGGACCTGAAAAGAAGCCAAACTACATGAAGAAAGGAGGATATCCCAGAAACTCACAAAAGTACACCGGTAAAAGCAGAAACGTAACTTACAACTTCTGTAAAAAGGTGGGACATGCTGAAAGCGAGTGTTGGAATAAGGGGAAACCTCAGTGTTTTAATTGTAAAAAGTATGGCCATTTATAGAAGGATTGTAGGATCAAAGACAATCAAGAAGATGCCAAATACACCGAGGGACATGTTGAAGAAAATATGTTTTTCGCGAAACATAACACTGATGTGCAAGATGAAGATACATGGTATCTAGATAGTGGTTGTACAAATCACATGACGGGAGATGATCAAATTTTTACCAATATTGACAAGTCGGTAAAATCTCAAATCAGATTGGGAAATGGAGCTGTTGTGCACGTAAGCGGAAAAAGAACAATTGCAAAAGATATTTTATTGGTTCCAAATTTAAATACAAATTTGACAAGTGTTGGGCAGCTTGTTCAACATGGATATTATCTACTTTTCAAAAATGATTCTTGTACCATTTTTGATCAAAATTGTGAGAATCATGTCATTGCAAAAATTGACATGGAAAAAAATTGAAATTTTCCTATGAAATTTTGATATCCCTTGGATAGTGCATTGAAAGCCGAAGCAGTAGATGAATGTTGGCTTTGGCATAAAAGGTTTGGGCATTTAAACTTTCATGGTTTGAAGTTGCTGAATCAGAAAAAGATGGTGGAAGGCTTACCTACGATCGAAATGAGGAAAGACATGTTCGGGATGTGTACTAGGAAAGCATCATCGTGCCCCCTTTTATGAAAGTGCGTGGAAATTGAAGGTACCATTAGAGTTGATCCACACTGATATTTGTGGGAAAAATGCAAACTCCTTCTCTTAGTCAGAGCTTGTATTTTATAATTTTTGTCGATGATTTTACAAGAATGATATGGGTTTATTTTATCAAGCAAAAGTCAGAAGCTCTCTCTATTTTCAAGACCTTCAAGGCTCAAGTTGAAAGACAAAGTGGTTTGAACATCAAGACATTGAGAAGCGACCGCGGAGGCGAGTACATGTCAAGTGAGTTTGAGACGTGCTGTGAAGATATGGGAATCCAGCGATAACTAACTTGTGCATACTCACCTCAACAAAATGGCATCGCAGAGCAAAAAAATAGAACCATTGTTGAGATGGCTCGCTCTATGCTAAAGGAGAAAGAACTTCCAAACTCCTTTTGGGCAGAAGCTGTATCAACATCGGCTTATTTGCTTAATAGGTGTCCGACAAGAGCGCTTCTCGACAGAACACCCATTGAAGCATGGTCAGGTCACAAGCCTTCGGTAAGACATTTTCGAGTATTTGGATGCATATGTTATGTGAGCATTCCTTCCCAAAAACGTCAAAAGTTAGATAAAAAAATATGATTTGTGCATCTTTACTGGTTATAGTTCAAAATCAAAAGGTTATCGTGCTTATAACCTTGAAACTAACAAGCTTATAATCAGTGGAGATGTTGTGTTTGCTGAATTTGACATTTGGGATTAGAGTAATAAAAAGGTGCAAGAATAGAAGATGTATATTCAGTGGGACACTTCAGAAACAACCCAAGAGGTGGAAATGGAGCAACATGAAGACTATGGACCAGCAATACCGTTGAATGAATTTACACCGCTGAGCACAGGACCAGCAACTCCATCACATAGTTCTACCTCGTCATCAGCATCTAGTTCTCCAGAATCAACTCCAAAAAAAAAAGAAGTCTCTCGCGGATATATATGAAAGCTGCAATTTTATAGCTATGGAGACAAAAAACTTTAAAGAGGCGTCACGGTTGGAAATTTGGGTAAAGGCTTTGAACGAAGAAATCAACATGATTGAAAAAAATTCCACCTGGGAGTTAGTTGATCTACCAAGTAACAAAGATGTTATTGGGGTAAAATGGGTTTACAAGACGAAGTTCAATACAGATGGCGTCGTCCAAAAGTACAAAGCTAGGCTCGTTGCAAAGGGTTTTCGCACAACAACCGGGGATTGACTATACTGAAACATTTGCTTCTATAGCAAGGCTTGAAACCATAAGAACACTTATCGCACTTGCGGCTCAAAAGAAGTGGTATATATTTCAACTTGATGTGAAATCAGTCTTCTTAAATGGGGTGCTTGATGATGAAATATATGTCTCTCAACCCCAAGTGTTCATCATCAAAGGAAAGGAAGACAAAGTTTATCGATTGAAGAAGGCTTTGTATAGGCTAAAACAAGTGCCGCGTACTTGGTACAGTCAAATAGACGGATATTTTTTGAAAAATCAGTTTCAGCGTTGCAAGAGTGAGCCGACCGTGCACATTAAAACTGAAGGTACGTCTATTCTCATTGTTTCATTGTATGTAGATGATCTAATTTTCATGGGAAATGATCACAAAATGTTGCAAGAGTTCAAATGCAACATGATGAAAACATATGAGATGAATGATCTTGGCTTGATGAATTATTTCTTGGGTATAGAAGTTTTCCAAGGTGAAGAAGGAATCTTTATTCGTCAAAAGAAATATGCTGAATCGGTTCTTAAGAAATTTCGCATGGATCAATGCAAACCAGTTGATACTTCTCTTGTAGTGAATGAGAAGTTGGTTAAAGAAGATGGGTCAGAAAAAGTAAGTGAGTCCTTGTACCGAAGCATGATTGGAAGTCTTTTATATCTCTCTTCTACAAGGCCTCACATCATGTTCACAACAAGTTTACTGTCGAGATTTATGCATTGTCCAATCAAACTCATTTGGGCACGACAAAACGGGTATTACGATATATCCAAGGAACCATCAATTTTGGAATAATGCATAGTCCTAATTCTGATTCAAAGCTTCCAGGATATACTGACAGTGATTGGAGAGGATCCATAGACGATTCAAAAAGCACATCCGGATATGTTTTCTCTTTGGGATCTGGAATTTGTTCGTGGTTGTCAAAGAAACAAGATACCGTTGCTCTATCTTCAGCAGAAGCAGAATACGTGGCAGCATCCATTGCAACATGTCAAGCACTATGGGTACAACAAATTCTTGAAGATATAAATGAAAAATATGGCAAAGGGACTGTTATCTACTGTGACAACAAGTCAGCGATTTCAATAGCGAAAAATCCAGTTTATCATAGTAAGACAAGGCATATTCCAATGAGGTATCACTTCATCCGAGATGCTGTTGAAAGAGGTGAAATTGAGTTGACGTATTGCAAGACAGAAGATAATCTTGCTGACATCTTTACTAAAGCTTTCCAAAAGAACGATTCTACTACATGAGAGAGAAGCTTGGAATAATGAAGATTGGGCATTAATGAGAGTGTTGAAATAATGCACAATAAGAGCACATTAAGAGTAAGACTCTTCATCTTAGTTAATGGGAGTTACTTAAGTAATGATAGATTAATGGTGCGAGTTTCAAATATGAATAGTTTTTGTATTTAATGTTTTGAGTCTTCACCTCTACTATATAAATGGGTGTATGTGTGGGTTTGTAATCAAGTAATTCTAATCAAGATTTCTCTGATCTTTCTATCCTTCTCTATCTTGTTGTGTCTAGAAAAGCTACTAATAAGCTTACAATCTTGGGTACGTTTTTCTTGTGTAAATTGTGTTAGGTATTTTTCCTGAACTATGTTAAATTTACACGCGACACTTTATTGAGTGAAAGATGAGTACAAAGAAGGGCTGAGCCTTACCACTTGAAGAAATCAAAACTAGCAAATCAAATCAAATCAAATCTTTGGACATCCTTGCGGCTACCCATGTCTATCAACCATTAGTCAGTCACATACTCGTAGTCACGCTCCATGCCAAGTTCTTGAATCTATGAATCCCAAAATTCCTTACTATAGTACTTAGGAATGGGTGCAAAACTGATATCTCTTCACCGCAGACCATACTTTCCTGGTTTTGATAATTTTTTTTTTATTCACTTGCATGTCGTATGCTAATCCTTCTGTCATAATCTCTAAAGGCTCAGGATTGTCCATTGATAAGAATCACGACCTTCACTTTCCTTAGGGATGAGCTCATCTTTTTCAGCAACCCAAGCTTACCAATGAAAGCCAAAACCAACTCAGAAGAAATTTCCATCATTACTTTACCGAGTCAACCACACTGCTGTTTTCTCTCAACAACGATTCTTCAAAAACAACAACAAAAAATGTTTGTCATCAGTTAACGTGAAAAACAAACAAGAGTACGCCAATATTAATGTGAAAGAAGACCTCCTCCTTACCGGGTCGTTGGTATGATGACTAGTCTTATGAAAACATAGAATATATTTTTGGTAGTACTCGCCATTGTTTTTGTATCTTTCCCGATATTGATTATTATCTCATTGCACTTGAGACAAAGTCCTATGCAAATCCTTCTGTTATAATCACCAAGGGATCAGGATTGAGTGTTTACAATTCTTTTGTATATAAAGACTTTAATCTCATTGAGTCATACTCTAAACCAAGCAATGGGATCATTTCCTTTAAACTTCAAATTGTTCTTCTCCCACTCTTACAATCTTGTTGTTGTTGTTGTGTTACTGTATGGTTCTACTAACATAAATGCAACAAATTTTGGAGAAACAGAAGCAGAGGCTCTTCTTAAGTGAAAATCCAGTCTTTTAAACCATATCCAATCTTTCCTTCCTTCGTGGACTTTGCAAATTCTTCTTCCGGCATCGTAAAAACAATGGACTGGTATTACTTGCAACGATGCAAGAAAGATTATCAGAGTAAGCGTGTCGAGTTTGCGTTTATACTACAAGAAAAACCACCTTTGGGGAGAGCTAAAAAGTGTCCCAAAAAGCTACTTTTCCCCATTTCTAGATTATTCTTAATTAGGGTTTCCGCCCCTTGTGTTCTATAAAAAGGATGTTGGGTTCTCTATTTTATGGGGTTGCTAAAGTTGAAGTTAAGAAATTAGATTCAGTTTATTTAGGTTTAAGTTTTAGTTTTCAGTTTAGAGTTTAAAAAAAACCCTAATTTTAAATTAGGTCTAAATTAGCGTAAAAGACTTCTCAATTTTGCTTTCACGTTGAGAGTTTACGTTAAATTGGTGCTAGAGCTAGTAAGATTCTATAGAGTTTTTTTAACCACTACTACAGTGATTTCGACACTGCTATAATAGTTTATGTGTTGCTATAGTAATTTTGGCATCTGCTACAGTGACTTTGTGGTTAAAATTTCTTTGGAGCAGTTTAGTTTTTTTGATCTACGATGCCGTGTTGTATGGATCAACAATTCAAGACCATGGCCAAACAGTTTGATGTGATTGACGAAAGGTGTGAAAAACTTGATTGATTTATTGACGCGTTCATTGTCGGTGTTTTTAATGTACCATCGTCCCAGCCGGTCCGGCTAAGACCAACAACGATACCGTCGATGATTATCGTAGCCGCAAAAAGTTTCGGAGATTTCAACCAATTTTTTCTGTCACCGATCGAAACAACACAAAAATCCAACAACGAGTTGATCGTAGGTTCGCAAGAACGCAAGAAGTTCTCGAGTAAAGAAGACGCACGAGATTCTCTCGTGCAAAGCAAGTCACGTGGGTGGCGCGTGGGTTATAAATCACTTAAGATCCTGTTCAGACCAAAGCTGACACCCGAGCCAGGTCCTGAAGCTGCTGACGCTAATGGAAGTTTTGCTTCCACCAGTAATGGAGATAGAAAAGTTTTTTTGTAGGTTCACAAATTGAAGAGAGAGTCGAAGGGAGAAGATTAATCAAAGATTGAGAGGATACTGGAGATTCCCATAACATCTAGTGGATTCTTTCTGTTGGAACTCCAACCGGATATTGGGACAAACCCCCAATATTTGATGAATATCTAGATGATGTAATTGAGAAAGAGTTTGTTGATCCATTTTGGGAGAGTATCTTAGCTAATTTCGAGAAGTGGATACCATTGTTTACTTTATTTTTGGGCATTCTTCATCACAGGGCTGTTAGTAACAATATCGTACCCCCGCACTTGGGTATGACATTGGGATATGAAAAATTTTGAGACAGAATTTGAGGTTTGAAGACAAGTATTCCACAATAGAGAGTTTCATGTTTCACGGTGTTTAAAAACTTACCAATTTCGTGGTTAAAATCTTTCAAAGATGGAAAGATTTGATGTGAATTGCCCTCTAATGGTTGTTCTCATCGTCAACGGATTATTTATAATTATGCTCTTTTATTTCAAACATCTCTACTAGAGATCCTTAGTAGATTTTAGGGAGTTCCTAATTAACCAACACAGTTAAAATGATATTTTTCTCAGTTTCTAGATTATTCTTAATTAGGGTTTCCACTCCTTTGTGTTCTATAAAAGGGATGCTGGGTTTTATTTTATTTTATGAGGTTGTTAAAGTTGAAGTTAAGAAATTAGATTCAATTTGTTCAGGTTTAAGTTTTGGTTTTTAGTTTAGAGTTTAGAAGAAACCCTAATTTTGAATTAGGTCTAAATTAGCGTAAAAGACTTCTCAATTTGCTTCCGCGTTGAGAGTTTACGTTAATTTTCCCTCTCTCTATTAGACAAATAAAATGGCAAAATCAGATATCAAGATCATGGTGGTTGTTAAGCGAGTCCTTGATTACGCTGCGAAAAACAATCAAATTCAAAAGGTTATAACCAAAATCTCTCTCTCCATCCTCCATTTGCTTTTGAGATCCGTGATTTCATAAATCATAAGTAGTACCAAATATTATTATAGTTTTTTGATTTCAAAAATCATAAGTTGTATATACCAGAAATCTTTCCTTTGTATGTGTATTTTTTAAAAGCAATTTAATGATTTTCTATTAAATTTTAAGGTTTTAAAATTCTGCTATGCTAGGCTTCATTTTCAGACATGGCTGCTTATGATAACACATCAGTGGGCTGGTGATTCCATTGATTACTACAAGGAGTACATGTTTGTCTTCATTTCTTTGCATTTTGGTAAGATATATAGTTGATTCTTTGGCTGTGTATTTGTGCAATTAGTTGTTTACATATGCATACACAAAATGTATAATTCACTATTCAAGTTTGAGTTCGTATTCATATAACTAGAGAAACATAGTTAAATGTTCGGGACTTTGGGTACATACTCATATAATTTAGAGTTAATGTTTTCGTGTGTGGGGAAACAATCATACATTTGGAACTTTGGTTGCATATTTGCATAGTTCACAGGTAGTATTATGGTTTGTTTTCGTATATATACTACTAGATAAAGGTGCACTTCTCTTGAGAAAGATCCATGTCCTACTGCCATACCAACAATTTGAGGTATCCGTTCAGACACAAACATAGTTTAGGCGCCACTGTGTTTCATCAAGGGATTTTATCGCTAAAACAGTATATGTATATCCTTTGCAAACCAAACCAAGCGATGTATCTATTCAATCTACTATAAACCTTGTGTCCTCATGATAAATGATGAAATCTGCAAACTTAACACAAGGAAGAAAGGCAAGCAACTTTCAAAATACTTAATTTTCTCTTTAAATTTAACGGTTTAGCCCTTTTTATTTTCTCTTTAATGCTTTATTATGTTGTATTTTTTTTATCAATAATTTATGGTTGGTTTAACACACACTCTCTCTCTCTCCATGACCGTGATTATATATTTTAAGATCTATATAAATATTAATGAAGATTTAGGTTAATGATATAGATAATAGTAGAAGAAAAAGATGTTACAATTAAGAGTTTGAGACTAGATAAACTGAGCATGGAAGAATAGGAAACTAAATTTTGTTCAAGGCCATATTATTGTATAGAAGTTTGTAGGTGTCTATTTCATATTAATGTATATTATAACTCTGGCATTTAGCTATGCATTTTTGATTGATTACAAGATCTTGAAAGAAGGCAAAAAATCCCTATCACCATGGACATTGTAGAGGCTAAATATTTTTTCTATATGTTAAAAGTGTGTTGTTGAACAAGAGCCATTATAGTTTCTTGCAGGGCCAAAGTTGTTAAAGAATGTAGAACAGTCTCTCAAAGGTTTTTGTAGGTGTTGTTGAGAATCGAGGTAGCTAATCTCTCTTCCACGACAAGAACGATACTCAAAATAAGCCCTAGCAGGAGAACAATCAAACAAGAACAATAAAGAACACAAGAATTCCCAGAGGAGGGAAGTGGAAAACCCTTTCGGATAAAAAACCACTCCCCGAACAATCCACTATGATGATCAAACATGTTATAACGATCTCTCCAAGCTTCTCAAGCTTTAATATGGTTTCTCAAATTCTAGGTCTATTGAATTAAACTTACAGAAAAAGGATAGCTTAAACAAATAAACTAAGTCCCCTTTATATACTAGGGAACTAAAATACAAATAAAATGGATCTCGAGGCAAACTCAACGTCTTAGAAGGCAAACCTATGCATAGCTCGTTCGAACAACTCCAAGCTCGTTTGAACGACTTTGACGAACCAAGTTCCAAAATGCGAAAACAGATAATCTCGTTCGAACGACTTAGAAGCTCGTTCGAACGACTTCCATTTTTGTTCGAACGACTTCGACTTTTTATGTTCTTCGAAAATTCTTCTATTTTGAGTTCACACCCAACAATCTCCCACTTGAAATTGAATCCCGTAATCCATCTCTAGATCTCCAAATAAATTACTCACACTACTTCAATCTTGAAGACCCACAGAAGTTGTACATGTCGTCAACTTCTAAAAAGTTACCACCTTCGTAAACATATCGGCCGGATTCACATCAGTATGAATCTTCACAAGTTTTAACACACCGTCCTCGAGGAGCGAGCGAATATAGTGATATCGAATATCAATGTGCTTGGTCCTAGAGTGAAAAGTTCAATTCTTCGCTAAATGTATATCGTTGACTATCACTATACAACTTAAGATAAAATTGTTCTCTACCAAGCTATTTCATCAACCCTTTTAGCCAAACCATATCCTTGCAAGCTTTCGTAGCCACAACATATTCCGCCTCCGTGGTAGACAAAGCTTTCCAATGTAAAAACGAAACCACTAGTGCTCTTCTGCCTATCAATATCACCCGCTATATCAGAATCAACGAAACCCTTGTAAGCATATCTGAGAGCCCTCACAACAAAATGCCATATCTTGAGTCCCCTTTAGATACCTCTATATCTATTTTATAGTTCTCCAATGCTCCTTGCCTGGATTACTCATATACCTACTAACAACTCCCACTGCTTGGGCAATATCTGTTCTCGTACAAATCATAGTATACATTAGGCTACCAACCACGGATTGATAAGGAACCTTCCGCATCTCATCGTAATCCTTTTGCGTCTTCGGACAACAATCCTTTGATAATTTGAAGTGACTTCTCAATGGTGTACTAACAACCTTAAAACCATTCATATTGAACCGCTTAAGTACTTTGCTGATGTACTCAGCTTGAGATAACTTTAATTCTCGCCGCTTTATGTCCCTTGTATCACGCATACCAAGAATTTGTTTTGCTGTACCCAAGTCCTTCATAGAAAGCTCCCGGGATAGCTGTTCCTTCAACTTAACAATTTCTTCTATGTCAGTACTTGCTACCAACATATTATCTACATACAAAAGTAGAATAATATACGAGTTCCCCGTATTTTTAATAAAATAACAATGATCTGCATTGCTCTTTGAATAACCATTTCTGGACATGAATTGTTCAAACTTTAGATACTATTTTCTCAGCGCTTGTTTCAAACCATATAAGCTCTTTGTGAGCCTACACACAAGATCTTCTTTCCCTTTAACCGAATACCCTTTTGGCTGTTTCATATAAATTTCTTTATCAAGGTTACCGTGAAGAAATGCTATCTTAACATTTAGTTGCTCAAGATGCAAATCTTCAACTGCAATTATATTCTTCACAACCCGAATAGTAGGCATCTTCACAATAGGAGCAAAGATCTCACTAAAATCAATGTCTTCTTTTTGCTGAAAGCCCTTCACCACAAGTCTAGCCTTGAATCTCCTTTAACCATCAGATTCCTACTTTAATTAGTATACCTACTTGTTGTGCAATGCTCTCTTCCCTTTTAGTAACCGAATTAAATCTCAAGTTCGATTAACTGATAATGACTGTATCTTATCATCCATAGCAAGCTCCCACTTGCTCTTGGCTTCCATATCTAAAACCTCCTTATAACTTTAAGGTTCACCACCATCCGTCAGCAACAAGTGATTTAAGGAGTTAACGTACCTTGTCAGAACTTTTATAATTCTCGGATCCTTTCAAAGTGATATTGGAATGTCTAGATCATTAGGTTCCACGTCTTGATTCGGTGCATCAGACTCAACAATGACTTCTTTATCAACCTCTCGAGAGGGTTCAAATTCAATGTCGACACTTTCCGCTACTTCACTTATATTTCTTTCACTAGGTACTTTAAAGTCTTTATACAAGACTTCCTCATTGAATGTAACGTTACAGCTCTGAATAACTTTCCAATTTTTTGCATCCCAAAATCGGTACCCAAACTCATCACCATCGTATTCAATGAATATGCACTTTGTCGGCTTTGCATCTAGCTTTGTCCTTGTATCTTAATTATCAAGCACATATGAGGAATAACAAAAAATATGCAAGTGATTTAGGTTTACCTCTTTACTGGTCCATGCTTCTTTAGGAAATCCAATGTCCAAAGCCGTTAAAGGCCTTCTGTTAATCAAGTACGCCGCCGTACTAACCGCATCTGCACAAAAACATTTTGACAATCTGGTGTTGAGTCTCATACTCCTTGCTTTTTTATTTATTGTTCGGTTCATGCATTCTGCAACACCATTTTGTTGCGGTGTTTCGGGAATAGTTTTCTGTCTCCTAATTCCGTTTGATGCACAAAAGTTTTCAAACTCGTCACTATAGTATTCGTCCTCATTATCTGACTTGAGGCACTTCAGTTTCAAACCGGTTTTATTTTCAACTAGAGCCCTCCACCTCTTGAATTTATCGAACACATCTGATTTGTTCTTCGCGAAGTAGATCCACAGTTTACGGGTAGCATCATCAATGAAAGTAACATAATAGTGAGAGCCACCAAGAGAAGATACCTTGGTTGGCCCCCAAACATTCGTGTGTACAAGATCCAGGTTTCCTTGATCTTCCAGTTATTTTGGAATTAATTTTCTTCTTCTAGCTTTCCCTTTGTTACCATCATCTTCATCCCCTTTTCACTTATGTGACCGAGCTGTTTGTGCCATGTACTTGTATCAATCCCCAGAGTGGCCGCACAAATACTGGAAATTGTGATTTGCGTTGTATATAACGTTACTTGTCGTAAGCCTCGAGCTACTACCATAGCTCCCTTTGTAACCTTCTAGAAGGTTGTACCAAAGGTACTCACATATCCACCATCATCCACCAATTTGCTAGCCGATATAAGGTTATGCCCCAATTCAGGTACAAGTCACACATTCTGTAAAACCAACGTTCCCTCTAAAGGCACAACAACCTAGTGTTTCCCTTTCTAGTAATGTTGCGTGCACTCTTATCTGCAAGAAAGATTGTACCGAAGTCAGCTTTAGCAATATTAGTTAGGAAACCTACGTTTGCAGTAGCATGGAAAGAGGCACCCGAATCAACTATCCAAGATTTATTAACATCATCGCATGATAGTAGTAGAGTCTCATCAGAACTAACCTCTTCAATAAGGTTCATTGTATCTTTCCCCTCATCATTGTCTTTCTTAGAAGAAGAGTTAGAATCTCGCCTGAAGTGACACTTCATTCTACAAGTCCAACACGCACCGGGCGGCTTAGACTTTCTTCTTGACTATGAACGACCCCTTCCAAATTTCGATTCTTTTCTGCAAGACCTCCCTCTTTTCTCGACATTCAACATACTACTATTTGAACTCAAAAAAGGTTTAGATGTTTTACGCCTATTATCTTCACTCATAATCAAAGAGATTCACTACGTGAAAAACACCTATTAACGACCTATATGCACATTGATAAATGACAAATATATGTGTTGGAAATCCAATATACTTCTCGACCGATGTATCTGTCCTGATATATATTAACCGTCATATTTTATCTAAAGTGCCTATTTGATTTTTGACAGTTTAAACTATCGTAGTTAAACACAATAGCGACAATTTTAAATGTCAATTTTGTGTTTTTCCTTTTGAAACCCAAATTCATTGCCACTTCAATTAAAATCTATCTGTTACAATCTTTTTTTTTTTTCTCTCTCTATCTCCCTCTTTCTCATATGGCGACCTCAACCGATTTAACCCCCAAATTGTTATTCGAAGAAGAGCGCTCCATGGATTGGACTCTCTCCATTATAAATGTTTTGTATTTTACTTATAAAAATATTTCTCGATCGAGCAGAGCGGAACCTCTAATCCCCCGCTCATCGTTTCGTTCCGTAACCCTGGCTTTTATAAGGCCCTATGCGGTAAAAAAATTGGGTCTTTTTTACTTAAACAAAAAGTTTTAGTTTAGAGAATTTTTTTTTTGTAGTACTAAGCCTTGTTTTGAGAAGTTGGGTATTTGGTTTATGAGCTTTGTATAATGGGTTTGTGTTGTTGTCAAATCTTAAATGAGTTGGGTTTAATAATTTTTTTTTTTTTTAGGCTAAGGCATTTTTTTTGGGCCCTGTGCCGTCGCACATGTTGCACACCCTTATGGCCGGGCCTGTCCGCAAAGTAAATTTCTTTTTATCAAATGTTTATGATTTATTCTGAATTGGAGTGTTTTCCCCTTACATTTGGGAAATCTAATTTTGTAGACTGGTAAAAATTCTCATATTATCCTATATTTATGAGTTTAGGGCCTTTTTTTTAATTGTGGAGACTTGGATATGATATCCCATATTTATGAGATTTAGGTATTCTATTTGTGTTGCAGAGAAAGCTTGGTTTTGTGATTGGGAAGCGCATAAAAATGCTATCTTTTGATATATTTTGGATTATGGTAATTAGTTATCATCAATCCCCTGTATTATTACTTTCAAAGAGGAAGATGACGTCTCGATTGGAAAAATCCAATTTCAATTTTTTAGCCCATATTAGGGAAGATGACATCACCAATGAGCAAAACGTTGAATACTGCATTTGACATTCTCACCTCACATAAACACTCTTTCTACATTTAACTAGTTCTGGTTATGTGATTTTTTCGTCCTCAAATAATTTTTTATGTTGTCTCATGCAAGATGATCAATATTCTGACATTCTCAGGCAATCAAACGATGAGTTGCTTAAGATTTTCATTGTAGGCATATGTTAAGTACATCAATCTTCCACCAATTGTCTAAATACAAAAATAAAACTTAGTTATATATTATGTTCGCTTATTTGACATTTGGTGATTGGGTATTTTCTTGTTCATGCTCATTTTGAATCGGCGGTGTAAACTGTTATTAGATTACATAATTTTACGTTAAATGGGGTCTACCCACTCAGTTGTTGCTATTAGAGATGTAAAATTAGTTAATGACTTACATATCTAGTACAACTAAAATAATGATAGGATTTACATACTCTATTTTATTTGGATTTGCCGGATAAATGTTTGGCATGTATACAGAAAATAATTTGTTGCTGTCATGAAAGGCCATACCGGAACTGTAAAGTCACTTTGTTCTCACCCATCTAATCCTGGGTATTCCAAATCCTTTTTGAAAACAATATCCAGTAATCAAGCAGATTAAAAATCTTAATCCCTTAGCTTACATTTTCTGTTCATCACCTCTTGTTGTATCCAATTTAAGAGATGAATCCTTTTCTTTCTCTAGCCCAATTCCTGTGGTCAATGAAGCTCGTGTTTAAGCTCAAGGAAAGCGGATTAGACGTACAAAGGTTGGTTCTTAGAATTAGGTTTCATTATCGAGACCAAAAAAATTCCGTTTTTCTTGTATTTTAATGAAATCTAAACATTGACAGGTTATTTTTATGAGCATTACATCCAATCAATATCTTAAAGATGATATCTCAATTTCTAATGTAGTAGACAGGTTTGTGTGAACTTCAGTCAAATATTCCACATAAGTTGTGTTTCCTTATTAGAGACCCATATTGCTTCATAGATTTGGTAAAGATGATTTTTTTTTCTTATCCTTTTTTTGATATTTCCAACAATTTTAGAGTTGTAAAATTTTGGGATACTCGGAACTTGAGTCCAATAGTTGTTACTTTCTTTTTGATCAAACACATCGTTTGATTTTAATCACAGGACTATATGCATACTCCATCAAAAATAATACACCACCAAACTTATGGAATAGACCAACCAGATTATAGATTATAGAACTCATCGAGCATCTCTAAATTATAAAAGGCCATCCAGTACTTGTGGGGATACCCTACATCATTGTCATAGTTTAGGAAGTACAATGGGAACATACCTACAAAGATTTGATGATGCTGCATGAAGGATGGATCCACTAAGTACTTGCAGAACAAACAAATAATCCCTTTATCTATTTACTTTAATCTTGCATTTTGCTATATTTTCTAGGAGGTGCTTACCACAGTCGTTCTGAATCTACCACCTGGCCTTGCTGATTAAAATTTTGATCAAGATGTAGTTTTAAATGTAAGTAATATTTATTTAGCATATGATTTCATTTTATTTTTCTTCTAGATTCTCTTTGGTTTAACATCAATACTGCATGGATCTCCAAATGAAATGATGCA
Organism: Kingdonia uniflora; assembly: GCA_014058105.1. Taxonomy (NCBI): domain Eukaryota; kingdom Viridiplantae; phylum Streptophyta; class Magnoliopsida; order Ranunculales; family Circaeasteraceae; genus Kingdonia; species Kingdonia uniflora. The sequence goes on along the minus strand of JACGCM010002358.1, from coordinate 2,272,626 downwards.
CTTGAATCTTGCAGATTTGATCCCCGATCTTCATCAATTTTAGGGAGATAGAATCTAAACATGGATTATTGCATTTTGAGGATGATTTCTTCATCATATCAACCATCTCACAAGAAACAACCCAATTATGTAACTTCTAACACACTATGTACTTTACATAGGTCAATTAGTGTAGGTTCACAATTCTGACCTATATGTGTTTGTGTAGTGAAAAAAATAGCAAAATCAATATGACAGTAAGTGTAATACTCACTTGCAACGAGGTACATAGCATTCCAGTTTTTTGCGACTCTATGCATGATAGTCTGGTAACGCCCGTAATGTCTTATACTTGATACAGTCGCCAGATGAACGAATCTTGCAATCCTTGAAATGTTTGATCTATGATTTTATTTTAAGACAATTCACATAAGAATACCTGGGTATACGGTATTGAGAGGCATGTATCACAATATCTAGCCATTAAGTTAACTATACAAAAGTAATTGTTTAGACATAGAGGATGATTTGGATTTAGCTATAAAATGGAGGTGTAGTGGCATATTCCCCATATTCGACAAGAGTAAGCCAGCAAAGCGTAGTCAAAGACAGCCATACATGGTCGAAGGTCAACATTCGAGAAGTTACCTCAAGTCCTCGGCCTGCCAAAACCAGTCATTGTGCCTGGTCAAGAAAAAAGCTGTTAGAGATCCGCGAAGTTCGCCCACTCCTCCCGGAATAGGAGACTATTTCTTTTTGTTTGTAAACTGCATGTGTATACTATAAATACAGGCAGAAAATAGATGAGAACAGACTGACAATCTGCAAACCTTACCATTTTGTTACTTTTACCCTACTATCATTCCAAATTCTGTAATAACTAGTAATATACTGGATTTTACATCAAAATCCTCCTCGAGGTCGTAGTTTTTCTCAACTTTAACTAAGTTTTCCATGTAAAATCTTGTTTATTTAGTTTTATTGCATTCTCTTTACGAGTAAGTATTGACGAAGATTCTCCTTCCGAAAAATACGCCATTACAATTGGCGCCGTCTGTAGGAATTACCACACTTTTTTTTACCATCACTGATCTAATCATCATCCGATGACAAACATGAACCTGAAAAGCCATTCTAGTACCGTAAGAGATCAGGAAATACCAGGGACTGTCGATATGCACGGTGCAGTACTCGAGCTTCAAAAACAAATGGCCGTAGAAAAAACCCAAAGATTGAACGACCAGCGTGTCCACGCTCAAGATCTTCAAACAGAGAGAGACAAACGAATGAAAGCCTTAGATCAATATTGTCAAACACATCAGAAAGAAATAGAACGACTGAGGAGAACACAATATCGACTCATTGGTTGACAAAGATCCCCTCCACTTGCCCGAAGCGTGTATAGATCATGAGTAATTCAACGCAATGATCAACCATGGGAAGACGAGCTATGGATTTCTCTATCCAGATCCGCGAATCCAAACAGAGCTTCTCGACATTTTTGTTTAATATCCTCAGCATCGACAACTCAAGGAAGTCGACGCACGCGTCATCAGACCCCCTGCCTGAAAGAAGACCAATCAGGGATCTATTGGGACTAAAAGGACAATGAGATTTTGTTCCTCAGGTTGCAGCCCTAACATTTTCCCGCAACAGTTCGTCACCTTGGACGACCTCAACAACAGGATCCAGGCCATAAACTTTGACATTCCAGGCTGAAAATCCGTACTTGATAGAATCGAGACAAATCCCATCTCCCTTCATCTCGAAATTATGTTTATCCTAGAAAATTTTCATATTCTCAAATTTATTCAGTATGCAGGCCTGACTGACCTACTTACCCATGTTCGACACTTCAAAGCCGTAGTTGGGTTATATTCCAAACTCAACCACATGCTGTGTAGGCTATTCAACATGAGCCTGAAGGAAGAACCACTCCGTTGGTTCCATACTATTCAAGAGGCCTCCATCACCACGTTCAACCAAGTGTAACATCTTTTCGAATCTAATTACGCTCATGCTAGAGAGGGAGAAATAATTGTCGATTCCTTATTTTACTTTGGGTACGGTGCGAAAGAGACTTTGGCAAGCTTTTATAAATGCTTCTTACAGGAAACAAGGAAAATTAGGAACTCAGACCCCAAAATCGTAATTCCAGCATTTACCTCCGCCCTGCACATTGGATCAAAGGTTCCAGAAGAGCTTATTCTGCACAAACCACGAACAGTCATAAAAATGATTGATGTAGTTAATAATTACATTGAACTGGAGCGATCAAAGAAAGATAAGATAAAAAGCTCATCTATCATCCATTCTCGAGAAACATCTTTGACCCCATCCCAATGAGCGGTCATTACTGAAGCACCCAAACAATGGGTTAGAAATACCGACAATAATAGAAGAAGGGACGACAATCCCGACAGACCTGTCCCAGTTCTGCCACCAATGACAACGACTCTCTCCGCTATCTTACCAACGATAAAAGAAGATGAGTGTTATCGCGCACCACAAACTATTCATGATCTTCCTAACAGACCTCTATGTAAGTATCACAATGTGCATAGTCACGATACTGACAACTGCTACTTCCTCATGTGAATCTTTCATCGTATCCTATTAGCTGGAAGACTCCACTATTATGTCATCGACATCCAAAAGTTTCTCGAGAATGAAGCAAAAAATAAAAAAGTGGAGCAAAATCAGGTCCAGAGGTAAGCTTACCAACTGTATATGATCGAGATTGAGAAAGAAAAGAAAAGAAAACAAGACGATCGGATTACGTCTTACGGTAAAATGACCTCCTCAGACAAATTAGCAAAACTTCTTCCAAACACAAGCAAATCGAAACGTCCTTGCCAAATCAGCTTCGAAGACTATGACACCAGCCACGTTAAATATCCTCATGATGACCCTCTCGTCATTATGCTCAAAGTCGGACAGGACTACCTACATACGCTTCTCATTGATATCGGAAGCACCACAGATGTATTGTTCAGAAGAGAAATTGAAGTCCCAGGCCTTACAGATTCGGTAAAAGCTTTGAAAACAACAATCACGGGCTTCAATGGTTTGAAAGAATCAGCCACAGGAGAGATCATTCTGTCAGTTTAGGCGGGTTCAAGAACTATATTCATAATTTTTTTTGTAATCGATGCAGAGTCCAAATATTTGGGAATTTTAGGATGCAGTTGGTTACATTCAATCAAAGCAGTGCCTTCTACTTATTATTTAGCACTGCATTTTCCAACAGATCATGAAATATATGAAATCAAAAGCAGCCAAGCAGTTGCTCGAATGTGCGAAAATACCTCAACCAACCCTCATATAATCAAACTTCTCAAAGCATAACAACTACAACAAGATGAATCACCTACATTCGAATAGTATGACACCGAGATGATCAAATTTGTTGAACTCGATGGCCCGGGATGCACAACCTTTATTGGCTCCAAATTATCAACCGACGAAAAAGAGGCCATGATACAGCTACTTAAGTAGAACATTGACATCTTTGCCTAAACTTGCCAAGAAATGCCTGGCATCGATCCTTCAATCGCTTGCCACTGACTCAACCTCCTTCCAGACAGTAAAACTATTATTCAAAATCAACAGAATCTAGCTCCCCGACTCCACGATGCAGTAAACGAAGAAATTGATAAACTTCTTCGGGTAGGATTTATCCGGGAAGCTAGATATCCAAAGTAGGTTTCTAATATTGTAGCGGTACCAAAGAAAAATGGAAAAATCAGGGTTTGTGTTGACATCACAGAACCCAATAAGTTCACACCCAAAGATAGTTTTTTGCTACCACTAATTCTGCAACTTCTCGACTCAGTCGCAGGGCACGAACTTATTTTAATGATGGATGCAGTCTCTGGTTATAACCAGGTTCCACTCGCCGAAGAAGATCATGAAAAAATAACCTTCATCACCGACAAAGGTCTCTACTGTTACACGGTAATGCCTTTCAGTTTAAAGAATGCAGACGCTACTTACCAAAGACTTGTGACTACAATGTTCAAAGATCAGCTCGGTACAATTATGGAAGTCTACATCGATGATATGATCTGTAAAAGCTTAAAATGAGAAGACCACTCCAATAACCTCCAAACCATTTTTGATATCCTTCGCAAGTTCTAGATGAAACTTAACCTAGAAAAATATCAATTCGGAGTCGCATCTGGTAAATTCCTGGGACATCTGGTTAACAAAAGAGTGATAGAAATTGATCCAACATAAATCAAAGTACTCATCGCGATGCCATCTCCTCGAACGAAAAAAGATGTTCAAAAATTCGTAGGCAAGATAGCCACTCTTCACAGATTCATCTCAAAGTCATCTGATTAATGCAAACTCCTTTACCTCCTTCTTCGTGGCAACACCACTCCTTTTTCGAGCAAACACCACAAGGAAGTCATTTGGACTTCTGACTGTGAAATGGCTTTCCAAGATCTTAAATGATACTTGGGGCACCCTCCTATAATGAGTACTCCAATTGATGGCGAATCACTTACAATGTACTTATCCACAATTGAAGATTCGATCAGTTTTGTCCTTATTCGAGAAGATGGCGGAGTAGAAATACCAATCTACTTCATCAGCAAAATACTTATGTCTGCTGAGAAAAGATACATAACAACAGAAAAACAGCTACACGCCCTAGTTTAAAGTTCTCAAAAACTTTGTCCCTACTTTCAAGCTCATCCCATCAAAGTCATCACCAAGTACCCCCTCAAATTACTACTCTCCAAAAAAGAAAAATCTCAAAGAATCCAACAATGGTTTGCTTTTCTTGGATAATCCAACATTTCCTTTGAACCCTAGATATCAATCAAGGGACAAGTAGTGGCCGACTTTTTGTCAAACTTTCCCGTCGAGGACCCCGATTGGGAAGAACTCGAAAAAATCTTCACAGATGACTCAATAGCAGAACTAGAAACATGATCCAAAAGCTCAAGTTGGTAACTTTTTACAGACGGGTCAGCAAGACCACAAGGATCAGGGATTGGCATCGTCCTCCTTACACCTTCCAATCATCGAATCGAGAAAGCTATCAAACTAAACTTCTATGTTACCAATAATGTGACTGAATATGAAGAAATCTTACACGGTATCGATCTTGCACTTACTCTCGGAGCTGAAGAATTAGTAGTTTATGTCGTCTCTTTACTCGTGGCAAATAATTACAATAAAACTTTTAAAATAGCAGGAAAAATGGCTGATTACGCAGTTCTGGTTGAAAAAAATATACAAAAATTTAAACATGCAACAATTTCTTACTTACCTCGGCTTGAAAATTGACATGCCGATGCGTTAGCTTACGTCGCTGCCATGCTGGGAGACAGGGAAAGAAAATCTTTAGAAATTGAAATCATCGAGCATTCCAGCCTCGATATACTGTCAACACTCCAGATCACCATTGCTGAAGATGAAGATCCTGAAGACTGGAAAAGGCCATTCTGTACGTATCTTTACTCCAACATCCTCCTCAGTAACAAATAAGAAGCTCGATCACTTTTGGTCAAGTGCCCCAGATTCACCGTCCATGATCACATCTTATATTGAATCACAAGAGAGGGGCTACTTATCGAATGCATCTCTCAGAAACATGCTCAGATCAAAATCAGAGAGCTTCATGAAAGTATCTATGGCGCACATGTTTTAGGAAGATTGAAGATCATTAGCCCAACGCGCATTCACACAAGGATTATACTGGCCCAAGATGAGACAGGACTACGAAGACTTTGTTCGAAAATGCTACAAATGCCAAATCCACGCCCAAGACATCAAAAGTCCAGCCTTAGACTTGCATATTAGCAATGCCCTCTGGCCATTCAAACGATAAGAAATCGACATCATTGGACCTTTCCATCCAGTATCGGGAAACCGAAGGTTCATCCAAGTCGCCACTGATTACTTCACAAAATGGGTTGAAACAGTTCCTCTCTGCCATACTGATAAAAATGAAGTCATCAAGTTCCTTTGGGAGCACATCATCACCAGGTTTGGCTGTCTGCATATGATACACTCCGATAATGGCAAACAGTTCATCAGCGCCAAAGTACTTCCTTTCCTCCATAAATACAAAATCCAGCTCACAACATCCACACCATATTATCCTCAAGGCAATGGACAAGCCAAAGCCATAAAAAAAAACATCAAATCAAGATTACGCAAGCGTCTCGACGATAATAAGGGGTGGTGGGTTGATGAATTTCTCAGTATTCTTTAGACCTACCTAACCACTCCTTGAGTCTTAACAGGCGGCACTCCATTCATGATGGTTTTTGGTGCCGAAACAGTCATACCTTCGGACCTAGATCTACCATGTACCCAACAAAAAATTCCAGATGAAGACAATGAACTTGGTCTCCCTTGCAACCTCAATTGGATAGAGGAAACCCAAAACAAGGCCATCGTGAATTTGGGAAGATACCATAATACATTGAAAAAAGCATACAACAAAAAAGTTCAAAAACAGAAATTTGGTATTGAAGACCTTGTCTTACGGCAGATCCAAGATAGTACTCGGCCTAAAAATTTCAGAAAATTATCAAAAAACTGGGAAGGGCCATACATTGTTCGTAACAAAATAGATTGTGGAACCTATTGGTTGATGACTGAAGATGAAATGCAGCTTGAATATCCATGGAACACTGCTCAACTAAAACTTTTTTACAGATGAGACACTGTAACCATTTTCATCGATGCAAATAAACAAATTTGTTTATCAGTTTACTCCTTACTATTTCTGTTTTGATCTCGATCCATACTTGTCAAGTATACATCAGATAAACATTATCCTTACTTTTTTGATTTGATCTTGATCTATACTTATCAATTATACATCAGACAAACAATATCCTTAGTATTTCGATTTGATCTCGATCTATACTTGTTAAGTATACATCAGACAAACAATATCCTTACTATTTCGATTTGATCTTGATCTATACTTGTCAAGTATACATCAGAACTAATAATATCCTTACTATTTTGAATTGATCTCGATCTATACTTGTCAAATATACATTAGACAAACAATATCCTTACTATTTCAATTTGATCTTGATCTATACTTGTCAAGTATACATCAGACAAACAATATCCTTACTTTGTTGATTTGATCTCGATCTATACTTGTCAAGTATACATCAGACAAACAATATTCTTACTATTTTAATTTGATCTCAACCCATACTTGATAAGTATGCATGAGACAAACAAAATCCTTACTATCTTGATTTGTTCTTGGTCACTACTTAACAAGTACGACTAAAGACTATCATTCAATTTCATGCGAACAACATCCAACTACAGGATATTTTACTTCACGCTATTTACTTATCGAACTACCTCTAACGGAGCTCTTGTTCTTCTCAAATCTAAATCCAGATTTCCATATAAGGATATACATCTGGTACTCATTCTCATTACTTGCCATTTCATGGCCATCTTTCACATATCACGCAAACATGCGTTCCTCACCTATCTGCTTGAATCTATAGTCACATTCGATAAAATCACTTTATCAAATCTACTACTTAGAATTAATTACAAAACACATGTTCAAAATTATTTCATAAATAAATTTTTTTTGCAACACAAACTACAAATTAAATTATTTTGGTCCCACTGACCATTTTTACATACTTTACCAACATAGCACTGCTTACATAATGTTTAACATTTCAAAAGGAGATTTTTCTTTATTCACATTTAGGGCACCATCGGGTACCTCCCCAGGACGAGAACCATTAGCCTCCATCATCACATCATCCTCGATAACTTCGGTTGCCCTGTGTACATCAGGAGTCTGGGGTACACCATCTTCTGAGCTATCATAAAAAAATGTACCACTCACTTCCCGACATTTTTCCTTATACTGTCCAGAAAAATGTACCCTCACTTCCCGACATTTTTCTAGTTTTCTTATTCATCTGAGCCCTTACCTCATCGAGAAGTTTGCCCTGCTTTAGCTCTATTGCTTTCCGAACATCGGCAACTTGCTCCCTTACATCTTTTTCAAAGTTGGTCTTCTGCAATGCAAAAGCCTTATTTTTTTTTTCTCTGCCACTTTCTTCGCTTCACCAAGCGCAACTTCTCTCGCCTTTTTCGCATCGAGCTTATACCTATTCAACGTTGCATTCAACTCAGCCTTCTCCGCGATCAAATCCTTATCTATATTTTTATAGGCAACAATCTAATTTGGCAGCTCACCACTGCCCACAACGCGACCCATGGCTTCAGTTACCAACTTCTTAATCTGCATCAAAGTCATATAATGAGTATCGAGTGACCTACCAATTTTTATTTGTAGTAAAACATTAAAATTTCTCACCTTTGACATGTTCCTCTGACCCTCGCTAAAAAATGTATTCAAGCTCTCAATCCCCACCAAATAATCCTCCAACTCTTTCTTAAGCTCATCCGTCCCAGACGTATAAGCATCCATGGTCTTCTAAATTTCTGTCTCAGATTCTTTGATAAATTTCTTCTTTGATGTCTCGCCACCACTGGTCTTCTTCAGAATCACACTGCCAGAACCCCGTGGAGGACGCCCTTCTACCACAACTGCTGATTTAGTGGTGCCAACCACCTCCTCTATTGCCAACTATCGAGTAAGCCTCTTATGTGGAAGCAATGGAGGAATAACAAAACTCGCCGCCCTTTTTTTTTATTCCTTCCCAGGGACTCTCCTAGCATGACATCAATCTCTGTATCAGTATTATACCCTGCCAAGGAAGAATTTTCCAGTGGCAACAAGCTAGCATTTGTGGCTCTTTTGTTCTTCGCTGACATCTTTTTGTTGATAGCAGGCACTTTAGAGCCTTTTACCCTTGGCCTCTTTTGACCGACCTCTTGGAATAACGTGCTCACAAGATCTTGGTCGATGACCAGATTATTGATCCTACCAAAGAAATCTTTCATCACCTTATACAATTCTTCTTTTACTTGTGACTTCTTTCCGACCTCCTTTAACGCTGCAAACAACATAAAATAGTTAGAAACACTTCACATCCCATTTAAACACTTAGAACATCAACAATTACAATTACCTAACCACAAATCTAAGTGAAAAGTCTTTCTCTTTAGGGGTTCTCCAGGATCTTCCTTATCAAAATCATAATCCCAGAGACAAGTAAGCATTCATCAGTGTATCTTCCCCCCATTGACACCATATCATAAAACAACAGTCTTTTCAGAAACCTCGCCAAGGACCGATAACCAAACTTCTGCGGGTTCATCTAGAGTGTGTAGTACACACATAGATCATCAACGGTTATCAACTCCTCCCCCTAGACCTAAGTCAACCATTTATTGCCCCACATACCTTAAACAGGTCGTGTATATTCGGATTGAACTGACCAAGGGCTACATTAAAAAAGTTCATTAACTTTTTCTGGTCCACTCTGAGGGAAAGCTTTAACCCCTTCATTATTTGTTCTCGATGCACCAGAATACCATTTAAGGGTATTTCCTGGTCAATAATTTCATACTAGTACTCTTCTAACCTTATATCCCCTGGAATACCGTGCTTCTTCTTGAAACTTAATATTTCTTTGTCTCTGGACCCTCTCCATAACATGCTTCATCGCCCTCTTCTACATCTTCTTCCCCATCCCCACTACATTCTCGATCATTAGCTTGGGGCTTGTGATCCACATCCATCTCCATGGCCTCCTCTTCAGACAGTTTGACAATACTAAGTGCCACCCTAAACTGTTTCATGCTACCTGGATCTGCACTACTCGACCCCACCCTAAACTGTTTTACATTAAAAGTATATTGGGAATGATTTAGCTTGATACAGTTCACTTTAACCTCAGAAATAGAAAAGACGATTCATCTTCTAATTCATCAACCTCTTCAGCTTCCAAGTTCTTCTCGACACAACCACAAGTGCTTATGTCAAGAATGGGGCCATTGTAGTAGCATATTCCTCAAATTTGATAAGAGTAAGCCAACAAAGCGTAGTCGAAGACAGCCATACATAATCAAAGGTCAACATTCGGAAAATTACCTCAAGTCCTCGACCTGCCAAAAGTAGCCATTGTACCTGGTCAAGAAAAGAGCTGTTAGAGATCCGTAAAATTTGCCCACTCCCCCCGGAATAGGAGACTAATTCTTTTTGTTTGTAATCTGTCTATATCTACTATAAATATAGGTAGAGAATAGACCGACAATCTGCAAACCTTACCATTTGGTCTCTTTTACCCTACTATCATTCCAAATTCTGTAATAACTAGCAATATACTGGATTTTACATCAAAATCCTCCTCGAGGTCGTGGTTTTTCTTACTGAGTTTTCTACGTAAAATCTTGTTTATCTAGTCTTATTGCATTCTCTTTACGAATAAGTATTGACGGAGATTCTCCTTCCAAAAAATTCGCCACTACAGGAGGGACCTGGTCATAATTCTTGTACATATCAATATCTTAGACAGTTATTAATACGTAGAGTTTTTTACTCTTAAAGAATTCACTTCTCGTTAGCACTCTTATTTTCTTCATCTCCAATTTTTTTTATCTTCTACTATCCTTAATTTTCATGAATTTAGTTTTCTTTTATAGTATTATTCCTTTTTATAGTTGATATAGAAAATACTTTGGAATGATATTAAGGAAAGTATTTTTAGTGCATCATATAATTTTTATAGTTTGGTTATTTCTCTTCCGTGAATACCATCTTATATGAAGAGTGAAGTTGATGGAAAATATACTAACTTTTTATTTTGAGAGAAAACTGCTAGCTTTTATGTAAGTTTATATTGTGGGTTGCTTTTCTGGTATGTTGATCTGAAATTATATTTTGTGTCCTTAGATTCCTTCGTCTTCGTTGAACTGATGCTTTATATTGATATGATCTTAACTTGATTTTTGTTGTGTAAACTGTTGCCCAAATATTCAAGAACTATTTATATTTGATTCTAAACTACATATGGTATTTTTCCAATTGAGTTCAAACTCTATTGACTTGCTGCAGCTTTAAGTTTTACTTTATTGTAATTTTTCCTATATTTATTTACTGAAATGATATTTTATAATTTAGTTTCTCTTTGATGTACAAGTGTTTGGAAAAGATAAAAATGGTCATATCATGGGCTTTGGTGATATGTCCAGTGCCGAATTGGAGAGTACACTACCTTTCAGAATGAAGCTTGCAAATGAAAAGACGACAAACACGAATTTGCAATCTTAATTGAAGTCTCTGGGGAAACAACTGGTTTTTGAGGCCAATGCATGAAAGTAACTTGAAGAGAGGTTCACATTATTCAAATCTTAAGATTCTCCTTGTGAGTCACAAAAGCGTCGTACTTCTGACATCGAAACATCATCTTGGGTATTGACTTATAATATTATTTATGTTATGATTGCTCACCATAAATTATCATGTTATTATATTTGAATGCTTATACGCATTTTTCATTATCTGTAGAGTAAGTGCTCAGCATTTGCTAACGCATATCGTCCATCCATGCCGTATCCACCAAGGTCATGTGAGTTATTGGACTGGTATGGTGTTATTGTTGCTTATGGAACTCTTCAGCAAGGTGGAAGAGCTTCACATGATTTCCTTAACATATTTATAGATGAGATCGTTCATATAACAGAAGATGGACCCCTTAAGGATGTTGTCACTGGTAAGATCATAGTTTGGGAGAAAAGTTGTACCATATTTATTTGATTAATGTATGTTAATTCTTTTATGCAAAATTAAAAGCTATTTAAAAACACATTTTTGGAGATTTTTAATAATATAACTTATTTTGGAATAATTTGGTTTAATGTTTATATTTTGGTAAGAACATTGTCTAAGTAAATGGAAACATATGGTATTCCATTCAATTAAAAAAAATGTATTTGTTCTCAAAAATGACATGTCTGTAAGAACTAAATGTCTCTTTCCCATATAATGATAGCAAAATTGACACATACAATTGTTGGATTTCTTGAAGAACAATATATATATATATATATATATATATATATATATATATATATATATATATATATATGTTTTTTTTAAATTCATGACAGAAAAATCGACATATATATTATTTTCACTTTTATTCATAAAATGTGACATATATTTTGTCGTTTATTTTTAAACTAAATGACTTTTATCCTACTGAAATGGCATAAATAGCGACACATATAATTGTTATATATATATATATTTTTTTTTAATAAATAATGACATATTTATATGTCGCCAAAATACGACATTTATAACTGTCGATAACAATAACAACTCCATTTTTGGCGATAGTTTGCGACAAAATATAAGTCGTTAATGAGGCAATAACAGCAGTTATATCAGTCGCTAATAACCCTTTCTCACGTAGTGATTATAGTGTTAAATTTGATGTCTTCTTTCCCTGATGAGTTGTTCATAACTGTAATGAACCCTCCTCAGCTCTCAGACATCTGCCCTAAAAGAGCCCACGCTCTCACCTCCTCAGTAAAGTGATTTTAACGAATTCTAGTTAAGCATGAATGATATTGAACTCACTGATATGAGCTTGCATACTACCATTATCCTTCATCTTCAAAGTAAACAAGCACCATAAAAGATGTACCATGTTTACCCCAGACAGTTCTGAGTACATAGCGAACAACGTCTCCATCAAACCCTTAGTTGTTGTAATTTTGGAGATCATGTGTAGAATCAGAGATGACAACGCTAACCTAACGGTTCCAAGCACCTTGCGATCCAATCGCGTCCACTTAACAATATCGTAATATGCTGGCTTTATCTTAACTCTACCCAGTGATAAATCAAGATCCTTCTGATAGAGGTAATGTTCTATCTGCATCGTCTACACTCCAAAATTAGATCCATTGAACTTTGTGTTCTTCAATTCTTCCAGATCGGCCATCATTCTTCACCACACAAGCCCTGTAACACTTGCTTAATACCAATTGTTGAGAATGGAGGTAGCTAATCTCTCTTCCATGACAAGAATGATACGTAGAATAAGCCCTAGCAGGAGAATAATTAAACAAGAACAATAAAGAACACAAGAATTCCTAGAAGAGGGAAGTGGAAAACCCTCCAGGATAAAAAACTACTCCCCAAATAATCTGCTATGATGATCAAACAGGTTACAATGATCTCTCCACGCTTCTCAAGCTTTAATGGAGTCTCTCAAATTCTAGGTCTCTAGAATGAAACTCACAGAGAAATGATAGCTTAAACAAATAAACTAAGTCCCCTTTATATACTAGGGAACTAAAATTCAAGTAGAATGAATCTCAAGGAAAACTCAATGTCTTAGAAGGCAAACCTACACATAGCTCATTCGAGCGACTCCAAGCTCGTTTGAATGACTTTAATGATAATTGGTCTCCAGTCCTGGAAAATGGCAACTCGTTCGAATGGCATCCAAGATCATTCGAACAACTTTGACGAACAAAGTTCCAAAATGCGAAAATAGATAATCTCGTTCGAACAATTTAGAAGCTCGTTCAAAAGAGCTCGTTCGAACGACTTCCATTTTTACTCTAATGACTTCGACTATTTCTATTCTTCGGCAATTCTTCCATTTTGAGTACATACCCAACAGGTGCTGACACATGGACTGATCAACAATTAATTGTTTAAATTTAATATTCTTGCTATGTTAGTGTAGTCTAACTGAGCATCAAGAAGTGCCTATCTTTCTTCACATCGAAAACCTTGATTTTACTCTTATATTGATCATAATGAAATGCATTATGCTAATAATGAAGTTTTAAGTGAATGTGTAAGTCCTTTTAATGTAGGGCGACGTGGTTGATGTTTCAAACAATAGGGATAAAGCTTTTGAAAATGATATCTAAACGCTTGGTGCTAAGATCTTATGGTATGCATTCATGTTCATAGAGATTAAAATTATTGATTTCAAACATTTACTTTCAAGTCTCCTCAAACACCAATTCCACCTAGATAAATAAGGTCTAAATTAAAGTAGAACATTGAAAATGATTGTTCAATATCTAAATGCAGCTTGAGCAATCAAATTTATTATCTAACCTGTTATACACTTAACATGAAACCATTGACACTCAAAAAACATATCTACATAGAATTAGAACTTGCTGGTATCTCTCCTATTGTTGTTAAGATACTACAAGCAATAACAAAAATCAAGTTACAACTTCAACCAAAACATTCGAAAATAATTACAGACCAAAAGATAATAAAACAATCAAATACGCAGTATGAAAATGAATATATGAAAAATCAAGTTACAACGTCAACCAAAACATTCGTAAATAATTACAGATCAAAAGATAATAAAACAATCAAGTACACAGTATGAAAATGAATATATGAAAATCAAGTAACACGCCACATCTATATCAAACTCTTGCGCATAAGCAAATCTAATATGAGAAATCCTACCAAAATTTGGTAGCACTTCCCCAATAAATTAGTCATTCCAATTTTGTACCTATGAAAAAATATATAGAATTTATAAACACTCAAGTGGATAACTTAATCCTTCGGTTTGAGAACACTTAGGGCTTGTATATACACAACACACTCCCAATTCCAAAGATTATGTAATCCACACAAATCTACGACAGTTGGATATCATATTAATGTCATATCAACCACGAGGCACAATAGTATATATAAATCTCAACAACTACAAAAATTAATACTAGAATAAAGTATAGTTTCATAATATGAGTATAAATATCTAGAAGTTGGGATAACTTACCAACAAAGTGCTACTCCGCACATAGTATAATGAAATATACAATACTCGTTTACACCAAAAATGAATTATACCTGAAAGGACTAGGAGGCTCTTGCAACAAACATTTTGTCCAAAAATTAAGAATATTAGTGCCAGTCTATCACGCATTATACACGCATTATACACATTTACACGATGCTTAATTGAAATCAATAAAACAAAAGAAAGATTTTTCAAAAGGAAATTCTCCATAATTTTAATCAGAATAGCTTGATATCAATGAAATCATAAATAAAAATTTAGAAGATTAAGCAAGGACCTATGTGCAACGGATAAGAGAGTAAGGAAAATCATGGTGTTTAATACTGGATTAGTACAAAAGTATTTTTGATATTTGGTTGTATCAATGCACATCTAACATTTACATCACTTTGTAACCTAAAACTCCATTCCTTTGTCACTTGACAATCAATTCTTACTATGAGTGGTATTTGGTTATAGGTTGAGTCTTAAACTCCTATCTATACTAAGATAGCATGTGAAAAACTAAAGACATTTGAATGTTTTCCTAGAGATTGTAGGAACTTCAACATGCTTAAATACATGAATCTTCCAAGTATACTCATGTAGGCATTAATCTTCAGAATCCAATAATTTAGGACTGCATGGAATTTGTTAGCCATTGAAGTTGTATGAATTCAACAACTAGCTAGCAATTGCCATAAAATTCATAAAGTATTGCATCACAAAATTATGCGGTAGTATAAATCTGGGTCTATATCTACCATTAAGATAAAACCTGATGTTTGGTGTACCAATAATCAGCAACAAGCAGACCAGAATCTCTGCATGTAATAGGAAGGAGATGAAAGGAAGTGTTAACTAAAAAGTAAAGCCAAAGGTTTGATTGTATCTTTACTAACAGACATATATTGTGACATCAGCCAATATATCGCCATATGTGTACACATATACATATTGCAATATATATTGATATTTATCGCCCATAATATGTATGATGCAGTAACCGAAATCATATATATTCTTGAGATTAAAAGATTCTAGACCTCATTTTACATTTGGCTAGAGTCTGGATAAGATAAGAGCATCTTAACAAAGAATAGTTGTTGATGTAATTACTAAACCACCACAGCCCCATATAATCCAACTATTCCGAAGCTCGAATGGTTGGGCCAATCCTGTTAAACCAAAACATGAAATAAAATCAATTCAGAAAAATGCTAGATCACCTATTTATCAAAGCCCTTTAATTAAGCAACGAGGAACCTTTTGTAAAACAATATAGCCATATTCAATGAAAGATGATGAAAGTCATATTAAATGAGACTATGTGTAGCAGAAACTTCTGAAAGCTGAAGGATTTATTAAGTTCTCAAATGTACTATAGATAAGTGATTGGATATTTTCTAAGAATTACTAAGAATATACACGATTGGATATTTTCTAAGAAAGTAATGAATGGAGATAAGTGAAGTAGGGTGGCATTCTTACTATAAGAGAAGATATCCTCTAGGAACAGTTTATAAGAGCACCTCCAATAGAAGAGTATGTGATTATGGTTTACCATACCAGTATTCCAGAATCGCATACTTTTTTTGTCCAATAGAGAATTATGGTTTTAAGAGAGAAGTTGTGATGGGAGAGAGAGAGAAAGATGCCACATGTATTAAAAAGTTTTTGGCACGCTTAACAGTTCAGCGCCTAGGAAGTGGTATATTAGAGAGAGATGTTGTGATGTGAGAGAGAGATACCAGCTGTAATTAAAAGTTACCAGGCGTTGAACCGTTTAGCGCCTAGGCAGTATGGATATACTCCTTGCCAAGTTCAGGTTTTACATACTTTGAGGGGTATGGGGGTGAGTACCCTGAACCCCATACGCCTGTTGGATAGATTGTTTTATAAAAGTATGGGAAAACCTTAACAACATACTCTTCTGCTAGAGGTGCTCTTAGGACTGACAAATAAATATAGAACAAAATGCTTAACCAATGATTTTAGACTACACAAAGATAAGATAGGAATTATGAATGTTTATGAGTGTGATCGTATTAGCGAGCATCTAAACATGAAACAAGGAGCACTTACAGCTGATCAACAAACAATTGTGTAGCTACTTCGTTAGTATTCTGTAGTAAGGGGTGAGCATTTGCAGAATAAGATGGTACCAAACCTTCTAGTCCTCCAAACTTTGCAATTCCTGTCAAGAAAATGTTGTGAGGACAGAATAAACTTTCATTTCATAACATTACATACTAAACTAGACTAGAGAAGATTACATGAAATTTTATCAAACTAATGGTTACTCACACTATAATATATGTTTCTGGTTAAATAAAGCATATGGTTAACTTTTATTTGACAATTTGAACCATCACATGCTAGACGTGCCAGTGATGACAATGCTAGAGTATTGAGTATCGAGTATCGAGTATCGAGCTTAGTGTATCACACGTACTCATAACTTATGGTTCAAATTCTACACAATGTTGGATATTTGAGTACACCTCATTGCATTTGCTTATGAATACATGAAAAGTTATCCCATTATGTACTGAAACATGACGTATGGCGTAACCTTCGAATCCCATGACACATTCCATTGATTCTTTAATTTTGTGACTAATGCAATTGCTCCAATATTAACCACAGTTGTCCCGATAAGAATGGCTGTTCGGAACCGAGTCATGGCACCACGAAGCATTCTGAATACACCATTCTCTTTCTCTTTTTTAGCCAACTCTCACACCTTTCAAGGCTAAAGTGTGGTGATTGAAGTTTTTGCCATGGAAAAAATTGCAAATAATCTCAATAAAGCAGTTAGAACTAACCACTGAGACCTTGTAAAATCTTATGTTAAGCCTGTTTAAACGCCAAACTACTCTTCTCAATCAACCCACATTTGAAACAACTCCACCTTCCATCGCCAAGATTCTCTTAATCGCGAAAACTCTATAAACAGTTACACCAATTATCAACCCAATACGCTTAACAACACCGCCAACACTTCAAACTTTGAATTCCTTTCTTTCTCAACTTCACTACTCACCACAGGCATTTCATTAAGCACCTCGCCTTCATTAAACCCATGGGGTTTCAACCCACACAACTTTTTCTCATTCTTATTAATTCATAATGGGTAATGAGGAATTCAATTGAAACTGATTCCCTTTAACGAGAGCTTTAATTGGTAATTACAAATAACAAGTGAAGCCTTTCTACTGTAAACAAACTTATATTGAGTGAGAAGAGTCAATGGTGTTAGGATCCTCAGGGTTAAGACCATTAAATATCGTACCACTAACACCTAGTTTTTATGTGGTGCAGTGGAATTGGGGTCTTAGCAAATGGTTTGAGAGCTAAATTCATGGCATTTGAGTTGTGGGGAAGATGAAATGATGCTTAATTTGTAGGGTTTTGGAGGAAGGAGTGAATAAGTATTAAGTTTGATTTATGAGATTTGATGGTTTTGTGAGTCATATGAGTAGAGTTGAGAAACTGTGTTGGTTTTAATATGGGTCAAGTCCAATAGTCCCTAAACTTATACAATTAGGGACGGCTAAGTCCATTCGTCCTAAATACTTAAACTATTAAGGAAGGGGTGATTCTTTCCATCCCATAAATAAAATGATAAGAGACTGATTGAAGGTTGTCCTAAATGTTTTATTATTAGAGATAAATTTTATTCCATCATAATAAGCTATTGACTTTCACTTCTCATCTTTTCCAGAGCTTATTAACATTGATCACAATTTTTATAAGTTATTTTGATATATTCCAGATGTAGAACATCCAGATATTGATGAAGATCTTTAGGAGTTTCTATTTTGGAGAAGTCCAATGCATAGTAGTTTTAAGAGTTTCTATTTTGGATTCGTTTAGTTGTAATAGTAGGATTTTCTTAGCTTCTATTTTGGTTTATTAGTAACTACTAATAAGATTAGTATTTTAGAAATTGATTCCAATTAGAACTCTTCTATTTGCTTATAAAAGAGTCATAACTCTTCATTGTAAACATAACTTTTTATCAATCAATAAGATCTATTGTTTCTTAAATTTAGTTTATCTCCTTTGCTACTAAGCAGAGTATATTTTCTCTTCGTGGACTCAAAGTGCTATTGATTTCTACTTTGATTATTCATTAATTGGTATCAGAACATGTTTTCAATTATGTGATCACGACAATGAAGAACGGTGTTGAAGAAACAAACCAAGGTTCAGATCTTGATAATTTTGTTTTGAAAGAAGAGCTTAAGGAAGAACTTGTCATCCTTATTGGTTCTTTTGAACAAAAATTGGAACAATCACATACGAAAATTGAAAGCCTAATTGTGGCTCTCACGATGGAGTTTACTTCTTTTCGCTCATCTCAATCCCCTAACCCATCATCATCTACCCAACCCCTCAACACCGAAGTTGTTAATATTCTCAACCAAACCAATATCTTTCAATCTCAAGCAAACAAAACCTCTTCAACTTTTCAAACCCACTACCTTTCCGCTGCCCATAAATCCCAAATCCATTACACTCTACATCCTTATACTTCATCCCTTCCTACCCTTTCCATCAATCAACCCCCGACCTTTCGTAAACAAATTTGAGCCAACATGAAATTGTTCCTTTTACAAAAGACCTTCGATAAACCCACTACAAACTTACGGAACCCTGCCCCCTTATACGCCTAATCAGAATGATTTTGAGAATTTGTCGGGTGATGAAATTGAGGATTATCTCCATGGTATCCAATTGCCACCTCAAGTTCCTAATCCAACATATGGTCGGAATCGTGGTGGGTACCAACACCCTCACCAATTTGATTACAAGATGAAGGTCAATTTACCAGCTTTTAATGGACATCTTCATGTCGAGGATTTTCTTGATTGACTTTCAAACGTAGAGAAGTTATTTGAATATATGAGTATACTAGAGGACAAGAAAGCATCTCTTGTTGCATACAAACTTTCCAGTTGCGCGGCCGCTTGGTGGGATAGTGTTCAATGTGAGTAACTTAAAGAAGGTAAACAATTTTTTTGCCAATGGGAGTATATGAAGAAGTTATTACGGCGTCGATTTCTTCCAACTGATTATGAAGTAGAACTATATGATCGGCTTCAAAATTGTCGTCAAGGTAACCGCTATGTTTCCGACTATGTTGATGAATTTTATCGTTTATCCACTCATAATGAGATGATGGAAAGAATACCACAACAAATTAGTCGGTTTGTTGGTGGTTTGAAATTCCAAATACAAGAAAAATAGGTGTATCGTCACCGCATACATTGGAAGAAGTAATAAAGACAACTATGAAAATAAAATCTTTACTTGGAAAGTCTACTCAGAGTTACAACAATGGAAGAAATATGTATTCCCCTACACAATCTTCTACCCATATCAAAACCGTAGGAACAATAATAACCGCAATTTTACCCATCCTCCACCAATTTTTTTGCCAAACTCTTCCGAAAACTATACCTCTTCTAATCCTCGACCACCCAATTCTTTCAATCGCCAAAATAAAATTTACAATTACCGCTTTCCTAATAACCAATCTAATAGTTACAACTAACCTCAAGCCATAGTCGAAAACACCAACAATTCATATGCAAAACCTAAGCAAATATTTTGATATCCATGCAACCAACCTAGTTACCAATCTAACAATTGCCCTAATCGTACCAATCCTAATTACCCTAGAGTTGGATTGACTTAACATGAAAATGAGCCCTCGCTTATGGAAGAGCCCGTCGAAGAACAAGCACATGCAACTTATTACAATCAAGATTCTTTTGAGCACAATACAGAGGTTAACGATGAGAACATATAATATGTGGAGGGTGGCGAATGTTTGATTTTACAAAAAATATTACTTAACATGGTGAGACTTAGTAAATGAACAATATCTTTCGTTCTCAATGCACAGTTCTCGGTAAAATTGTCAAGTTTATTATAGATGGTGGTTTAAGTGAGAGCATTATGTCACAGATTACTGTGGACAAGCTTGGGTTGAAGAGTCAACCTCATCCCAATCCTTATCCAATCTATTGGATTAAGGATGATTGTGCTTCCCATATTGAATCTCAATGTCGAATTCCTTTTTTTTATTGGGAATTATCGTGATGAGATGTTATGCGACGTTGTTGATATGGATGCTTGCCATAATTTATTTGGTAGGACTTAGTTTTTTGACTTGGGTGTAATCAATGATTGTCGAGCTAACACGTATTCTTTCTCCAAAAACAATGTGAAATTTATTGTATCTCCTATGAAGTCTCTGAATTCAAAACCTTTTCCAGTTGTTTCAACACAAGGCAAACTTCTATTCTTGGTAAATAATGATATTGATGATGTTTTATTCTTGGTGTCAAAGACACAAATATGATTTATGCCCTCGTTATAAAAAGTGAAGACCCAACTCCTATTGATGCCCCCCTCCCAAATTCAGCCGCTTTTACAAGAGTTTTCAGCTATTCTTCCAACATCTCTCCCTCCTTTGAGATATATTCGACATCATATCAACTTGGTTCCCGGTGCAAGTTTACCTAAGTTACCACATTATCATATGACATCAAAGGAACATTCATTTTTAAAGACCAAGTGGAAAATCTTCTGCGAAAGGGTCTATTCGCTCTTTAATGAGTCCATGTGTGGTCCCATGTATCTTGGTTCCTAAGAAGGATGGTTCTTAGAGAATGTGTGTTAATAGTCGTGCCATCAACAAGATTACTGTAAGGTATCAATTTTCTATTCCCTGGCTGGATGACATGCTTGATATGTTATTCGGATCGACTATATTTTCAAAAATTAATCTTGAAAGTGATTATCATAAAATTCGCATTCGTCTGGGAAATGATTGGGAAATGGCTTCTAAAACTAAAGAAGGACTTTATGAGTGGCTAGTCATACCGTTCGGTTTGTCTAATACATCTAGTACCTTTATGCGGCTCATGAACCAAGTATTGCAACCTTTCCTAGGAAAGTTCGTTGTAGTTTACTTTGACAATATCTTAATTTATAGTAAATGCGAAGATGAACATCTTTCACATTTGCATGAAGTATTCAAAGTTTTGCATGTGAATGTTTTACAAATACAATTCAAAAAGTGTATGTTTTTGCAAACAAGTCTTTTCTTCTTGGGATATGTTGTTTCAACTAATGGCATACATGTTGATAAAGCAAAAGTGAAGGTAATTCGAGAGTGGCCTACACCAAATACTATTTTTGATGTGCGATCTTTTCATGGATTGACTACTTTTTATCATCGCTTTGTACCTAATTTTTCAACTATTACGGCACCTCTTACCGAATGTCTTAAGAATTACCATCTTTTATCTCCAGAAGTGGAGCAAAGCTTCATAATTCTCGAGGAGAAGTTGACTACCGCACCCATACTTGCTATGTCAGACTTTTTAAAATTGTTTGAAGTTGATTATGATGCTTCCTATGTAGGCATTGGGGCTCATTTATCTCAAGAAGGCAAACCTGTTGCATTTTATAGTAGGAAGCTTACTGAATCCCGTAGACATTGGACCACTTATAAGTTAGAATTCTTTTATGTTGTGTAAGCTTTGTGTCATTGGAAATATTATCTTCTTCAGCGGGAATTCATCATATATACAAACCATAAAGCCCTAAAGTTCATTCAAAGCAATACTATCACAAATCGGATACATGAGTGATGGGTTGCTACACTCCAACAATTTACCTACATTGTCAAACATAAGCCTCAGAAGTTAAATAAGGTAGTTGACATTCTAAGTTGCAGATAAACTCTTTTGGTTACTATTTGTACCAATATTGTGGGCCTTGATTATCTCAAGAAGCTTTACGAGGATGATTTCGATTTTTTCAAGATGTGGTATAAATTAAATAACAATCAATCGGGTATTGTTGATTTTCTTATTCAGGATGGTTTCTTATTCCATGGTACATGTTTCTGTATTCCATGGTACATGCTTTTGTATTCCAAGAGGTTCTTTACGCGAATACATTATCAAAGAGTTACATTCTGGTGGTCTTGGTGGTCATATGGGACATGACAAAACAATTGCTTTAGTGGAAGATAAATAGTTTTGGCCTTCTCTCAAGCAGGATGTTGCTGATTTTGTTCGGAAGTGTTTTATATGTCAACATGCTAAAAGTCAAGTGCAAAATACTAGTCTATACACTGCTCTTCCCGTTCCCGATATACCTTGGCTTGATATTTTCATGGACTTCATTTTGGGCCTTCCTAGGTGTTGATTTAGTCATTGAGTTTGTTAATAGATATTCAAAGATGACATATTTCGTTGCTTGTAAAATGACTTTAGATACCGCTCATATTGCACAATATTTCTTTCGGGAAATTGTCTAACTTCATGGTGTTCCATGATCCATTACGTCAGATAGAAATAACAAGTTTTTAAGCTATTTTTTGGTAAACTCTTTGGAGAAGATTACATATCTTTTTGAAGTTCAGTAGTACCTTTCATTTATGAATGGATGGACAAACATACTTTTTTAATCGCACATTGGGTAACTTGCTTCGTCTTCTCTCTGGTAGAAAACCAAGCCAATGGGATTTGTGTTTAGCTCAAGCCGAATTTGCTTATAATACTTCAAAAAGTCATAGTACTGGATTCTCACCGTTTCAACTTGTTTATGTTTGGATACCAAACCATACTCTTGATTTGGTCAGTATTCCTAAAGTTCCAGGTACAAGTTCAATGGTGGTTGATTTTCTTCAAATAATTGCTAAGATTCATGACATGGCTAAATTTTTTTTGAAAGCTTATAATACAAAATGTAAAGTAGATGCAAATTGATAGACGTATAATTATGTTGGATTTATACGCCTAAAAGTATCATTTTGTTAATCCAATTTTTTTTTTCTAATGTTAGTAGCATTTTCTTATTTTCAGGCACTTATCAATGTTGGAGCTAATAAGTAGAAAAAGATAGCTGATAAAAGGTGCAAAGGGCTGAAGCATCTCCAACAATTTCTTAGGTACAAGGAAGATGTCTGCATTCAATGTACTTGTAGATATACTTTAAGGAATGAAGATGGTGGACTCAACGAGGATTAGCTTAAGAAGAATTATCTAGATAGAAGATAGAGTATGATAGGATTTGTCTCAGAAAGGTTTTATCTTTACTTAGAGATAGAGTTTCAAAAATGTAAACAAGTCTCTCTTATCTCTTATAAATAGGAGAGCAATTCTATATATTTCATCTCAATTTGAACTAAAGAAAGCTTATTTTTCAGTAGTTCATCTCTCTCACTCTCTTTCCTTTATTTATTTTATTCTCTTATGATTAAGCCATGAACGATAGCCATTAATGGAGAGCTAGTCTCCTTAACTTATGCTAAGGATCGACCATCCGGCGAACGTGAGCTAATCGTTAGAATAATGGTAGTATAAGATATTTATTACTCTAAAATTCTCTGATTTATAGCAATGGGGAGTTATCTAGCCATGATAGGCTTAAATTACTGTGACTATGAGGAGAACACATGATTAGCCATATCTTGTTATTTTCACGCTCAAGGGAATATCTAGATCACTAGGGTTACAATTCTCCGCCTAGCCATGGAGGGAGTTTGTTTACCCTAAATCTGATTGTACATACGCGATTAATTGTAATTTAGAGTTTTAGCCATAAATACTAGTTCTTTGAACCGTGATAGACCTAGCCATGGCTATCACGTGCAGAAAATCTACCGTTTTTTATTTTAGCAAACTAAGTCGGAGGAGCCCGAAGCCTAGGCATTTTCCTTATAATCGTACCAAAAGTTGTAGTTAGATTAATTTTTTCAGTCTAAAACCTTTTTATCAAAATTAGTTTAGATTCTCTTATTAGTTAATTAGGAAAATGTAGTATTTAATGCGCTTACATTCCTAAACCAACTTCAGTAGCTATTTCAATTTGTCAAATGCTGATGATGCATAAATGAAGTAAGCTACAATAAAAAAAAAACATTATCCCACTAAGAGCTAATAACGCTTTGTGATCTAGGTCTAGATTTATTTTCTTGTACAACTCCCCGGCAATGGCTCCATTTTGATAACGGTCAAAATATGGTGTTTAGTAAATGTAGAAATGGAGTGTTGTTCACTTCCAAATGAGACTAAAAATTAGTTTTAGTCTTATGTTTCAATAATCCAAGGTTATAAAACCGCAAAAGTCAATGATATAGTTTATTTATCAAGAAATAAAATCTAGGGGTTTCGGAATTCCCTACCATCGACACATAATATCAAAATAATTTAACATTATTTCTCTCAAAATATTAAGAGCGAATATAAAACTCATGTCAATGTAACCCATGCATAAAAAGAAAAGTAAAATATATTGTATAAACTAAGTACGTACCAAAAGCACATCTCATGAAAGTTTGTACTAACTATGAAATGTTAATTAGTAGCATGCCTTGGAAAAATATAACATTAATACCATTTGGGTAAAAATAATTACTACGACATTTGGGAATTACAAAACTCAACTTATATCTCTATTTAAAGAGATCATAATATGATAATGAATTTCTCGTGTCATAGTGATAGGTTTTATAAACATTTGCCCATATGTTATAGGAGAAAATAATACTTAATATGTGATATTATATGCTAATAACTGCTTCATCCTTACCCCTAGAGATGAATTAGCCAATCATTATAGCAACTACAAAATCTAAATAATATAATGATAATGAAAGAAACATAGACTAAGAACAAAATAAGAGAATTTTATTATGAGAAACACAACTTACAAAATATTTTAAGTGCTCTAACTTCTCCGACAGTGCTCTCTTCTTACACTTTACTACAATTCTCTCAAGTTTGGATGATTTTAATGAGCTCACCACCTCACCTTTTATAGATGATGGAGAGGTTTCTTACATTTAATATGAGATTGTAACTCATTCCATGAATGTACATAAAAATATAACCTCCAAGAGTTACCCTCTAAAATGTCATTAGTTTTACAAGTCATGTTTAATAATAAAATGAAGGATAATAAACATTAAGTCATAGGGGAAAAGCGGTCATTTTACATGCCCATCAGCATGTAAGTTAAATTTCTATGAACATTGTGTTATGGGCAAACAGACAAGGGTACAGTTTTGCATGACTATCCATTGTACTCGTGGAATCCTTGATTATGTTCATTCAGATGTTTGTGGACCCACCAGAAATGTATCACTTTGGGGTAAACATTACTTTATGTCATTTGTGGATGATTTTTCTAGGTGTGTGTGGTTATAGACCATGAGGAGGATGGATGAAGTCCTAGAAATATTCATAAAGTGGAAGAAGTTGATAGAAATTCAAACTGACAAAAATATCAAGTTGCTTCATTCAGATAATGGTGGGGAGTATACAGGCGATTCAATTTTGTAAGTATGTCAGGATGAGGGGATGGGTTTGACATTTCACCATTAGGGAGACATCGCAACAAAATGGGGTAGCGGAGCACATGAATCGTACTTTGCCTGAGAATGTATGAAATATGTTGTCTAATTCTGGGTCTGTCAAAACTTATTGGGCTGAGGCTTTGACATATGCATGCTACTTCATTAATAGGTTACCTTTGGCTGTAATTGAATATAAAATACCAATGTAAGCTTGGTCAGGAAAAACTGCTATAGATTTTGATACTCTTTGTATTTTTGGGTGTTTGGCATACTATTATTTCAAAGATGGTAAGTAGGATGCTTGAGCAAGGAAAACCATTTTTTAGGTAAGAAGAAAGGTGTAAAAGGCTACAAGTTATAGGATACAAAAGAACGAAAGATCATTATGAGCAGGGATATTACTTTTGGTAAGACTTTTATGATAAAGTTGCATATCTTTGAGCACGAAGAGAAGACGATAAACGAGATTTTGTACCGGATGGATATTGATGCATTTTTACATGATCCAGATAATTTTATACCAAAGGGGGTGTTATCTACCGGTGTGACAATGGATGATAAACCATTAGTTCATATTCCAGATGATAAAGACATAGACGAAGGTAGAGCATTTGGTAGTACAGATGAGGAGATTCCGATGGTGGAGTCAATTACAACGAGTAAACCAAAGAGGAATGCAAGTATATCGGGATGGCTTACAAAGGATATGGTACTTCCAAAGGTTAAGTCCATAGTAGCCTACGCCCTACAGGTCATTGATGAAGATGTTCCTTCCATTTATAAGGGAGCCATTTACGGTTCCGAGGCTAACCATTGGGAGGGAGCGATAAAAGAAGAGATGTAATCTATAGGGAGCGATTAAGAACAAAATTTGGGAACTTTCAAAGTTGTCTAAGGGAAAGAAGGCTATTGGTTATAAGTTGGTCTACGCAAAGAAACAAGGATCTCAAGATGATGATATACACTTCAAGGCAAGACTCGTAACCAAAGGCTATGCTCAAAGGGAGATGATTAATATAATGAAGTTTTTTCTCCATTGGTAAAATACTCTTCCATTCCTATCCTATTGGCCTTAGTAGCACAATTTAATTTGGAGTTAAAACAACTAGATGTGAAGACGACATTCTTACATGGGAATTTGAAAGAAGAGATCTATATGCCTTAGCCGAGTGGATTTAAAGTTGCTGGAAATAAAGATTATGTGTAAGTTGAAGAAATCATTGTACAGTTTGAAGCAGTCTCTAAGACAATGGTACAAATGGTTTGATAAGTTTATGATTGGGCAGATGTACAAGCAGAGTCATTATGACCGCTGTGTCTTCTTACACAAGCTACATGACGTGTCCTTTATTTACTTGCTTTTGTATGTGGATGATATAGTTATTATGTGTAAGCACAAAAGCGGGACTGACAAGTTGAAGAAGCAAATGGGCGAAAAATTTAAAATGAAGGATCTGGGTAATACAAAATAGATTCTTGGCATGGAGATTCATAGAGATAGAGATACGAGAATGGTGCATATCTCTGAGACGATGTACAAGAGGAAGGTACTTCAGGGATTTGGTATTGATGGGAACACAAAACCTATAAATATACCCCTTACTCTTCATTTTAAGCTTAAGACTTCTATGTTTTCAAAAACTGTTGAGGAACGTGATTATATGAGTCAAGTTCCTTTTGCTAGCATTGTTGGTAACTTGATGTATGCGATGGTATGTACTTGGTCAGATATTTCATAGGTTGTTGGTATGGTTTGTAGATATATGCATGATCCAGGAAGAGATCATTGGCGGGATATGAAAAGGATTCTACGGTATATCAAAGGTATTGTGGATATTGGTTTGGAATTTATTAAGCAGGATTCGATTGATCAGTTTTGTGTAGGTCATATGGATTCTGACTATATGGGTGATTAAATTAAATGATGGTCTACTACTGGGTATGTTTTTACATTGGGTGGAGGACCAGTTAGTTGGATATTTATGCTATAGATAATGGACTGAAGCAAAGTATATGGCAGTGACTGAAGCGATCAAAAAATTCATTTGGATGAAGGGTCTTTTCATGATTTGGGCATTATGATGGAGCATCTTGATGTATTTTGTGATAGTCAGAGTGCTTTCTTCTTGGCCAAAGATCAAGTTTATCATCAACAGACAAAATATATTGATGTGCATTAGCACTTTATTTGAGAGGTACTCAAAGAAGGTGAGATTCTTTTAAAGAAGATTCACAAGAGTAATAACCTCACGGATATATTTATGATATTCATTTCGGGGATTAAGTTTAATCATTGTTTAAACTTGGTCAAAATCCTTCATATGGATTAATTAGATTTTTGGGAACTATGGGCAACTTGATCTACGGCATGTAGGCAACCATTGATTTGGTGCAGTCGATTTGGTCCTTTGGGACGTTTGTTTATAAGAGATGGTTCAGTTTGGGTTCGATTTGGTGGGTTGGCAAAGTTCGGGTCAGATTTGAGGAAATCTTCACTGAGATGGAGAATTTGGTGGGTTGCCTAACTACTTTGTACCTCTATGAAGATCAGCTCTCTGGTAGTATCCCTCCAAAAATAAGAAAATTGAAGTCTTTTGTCGACTTACAAGTTAATACTAACAATCTCAGTTGTACAATTCCTGTTTCTTTAGATAACTTGAGTGACTTATCCACTTTGTACCTTCATCATAACAAACTCTCAGGTTTTATTCCTTCAGGTTAGGAAACCTGAAGTCTCATGTCGACTTACAAATTAGCACTAGCAATCTCAGTGGTACAATCCCTGCCTCTTTAGGTAACTTGAGTCACCTAACCACTTTGTATCTCTATGAAAATTAATTCTTTGGTACCATCCCTGTTACTTTGGGTAACTTGTATCACCTAACCACTTTGTACCTCTATGAAAATCAACTCTCAGGTACCATCACTCTTGGAATAGGAAACTTGAAATCTCTTTTCGACTTACAGATTAGCACTAACAATCTCAGTGGTATAATCCCTGCTTCTTTAGGTAACTTGACTCACCTAACTACTTTGTACCTCAATGTCAATCAACTCTTTGGTATCATCCCTTCTTTTTTAGGTAATTTGAGAAATCTTAGCAATCTCGTAGTCAAGTATAATCAACTGTCTGGCCTAATTGCTGAGCAAATAGGAAACTTGACTAATTTGAAGTCCCCTCAACTTGGGGATAACATGTTCTCTGGCTATTTACCACAAAGCCTATACCTTGGTGGATCACTTGAGAATTTTGTAGTTTCTAGCAGTGATTTAGTAGGCCCAATTTCTGAAGGCACGAGAAACTGCTTTAATTTTTGTAGGATTCGACTCGATAAAAACCATCTTACTGTGAACATGTCAAACTTTTTCTACGTCTATCTGTAGAGGAGCTCTATTTTTTGTTAGAATAGACTCAATGTCTATACGAATAGATTTAGCTGAATAACTTCTTTTCGAATAGACTTTGGAGTTTATTCGAACAAACTGCTTTCTATTTGAATAGACTCCAAATCTATTCGAATAGATTAGACTGAATGTCTTTTGTTCAAATAGACTTGAGAGTCTGTTCAAACAGCCATCGGTAAACTTAGTTTTAAGTATTAAATTATTTCTACCCACTACATAAGGGAGACTTAGGGTTGTTTCTTAGCTACCCTTGGTGAGATATATTTCTATGGAATCGTTTTGAGAGAAAAACTTGAGAGACCTCAAATGGGCTTGTGATTGTATCTGTAGATCCTTGAATAAAACTCTCTCTATTTTGTATGGACGTAGGCAATTTGCCGAACCATGGTAAATGTGTTTTCTTTATCACCAGTCTAATCAAAATCAGAATACCGACATATATCAATGGTAGTAAAAGGTTTATACACCTGGAGATCCTTTTAGGTAATGAAGAATACGGATCACGGTATCCCAGTGAAGCGTTGTAGGAACATGCATAAATCTGCTAACAACCCCAACTGCATAAGTAATATCTGGAAGTGTAACAATGAGATAAATCAACTTCCCCACCAATCTCCAATAATGATTGACATCGGAAGAACATTCCCCCTGATTTGCTTTAAGTGGAGTCGTTGGATCCATTGGAGTATTGATAGGACAAGAACCAAGCAAACCTGTCTCAGTGAAGATATCTAAAACATATTTACATTATGACAAATTCAAACCTTCCTTTGAACGTGCAACTTCAATACCAAGAAAGTAACAGAGAAGTCCCAAGTCTTTGGTATGAAACCTTTGATTTAAATACTTTTTAACATTATCAATACCCGAAGTGTCACTACCGGTAATTGTTATATCATCAATATGAACAATCAAAATATCAAGCACCTTGGAAGACCGATGAACAAAAATAGAATGATTATAATAACATCACCTAAAAACTTGGCGAATAAGAACCTCGCTAAGTGTATCAAACAATACCTAAGGGGATTGCTTCAGCCCATATATAGTCTTTTTCAGATGACAAATATCAGAACCATTGGATTCATACCCCAGTAGTTGATCCATGTAAACTTCTTTTTGTAGTTCCCCATGTAGAAATACATTTTTCACATCGAGTTGGTCTAAAGGCCAATTATAATAAATAACAACAAATAAGAGAATGCGTATAGAATTAAGACAAGCAACTGGACAGAAGGTTTCATGAAAATCTACACTTTAAGTCTGGGTATAACATTTAGCCACTAATCGAGCCTTTAAGCGCCCAATAGAACCATTGGGATGATATTTAATGGTATAAACCCAACGATATCCAACAGTATTTTTCCCCGAAGGAAGTGACACAATATCCCATATATGATTTTTACGAAGAGCATTTATCTCTCCATTCATTGCTAGCTTCCATCCAAGAGATTCTAGAGTTTCTTTATAAGATGACAGAATTGAAATAACAGATACAACAATCGAGAAACATCGAAAAGTAGGAGAAGTACGATGAAGAGAGACATAATTACCTATAGGATGTTTTGTAGACGTAGTTGGAACACGATATGCTGAAGGACATGTCCGAGTGTCCTTATAGTTTATAATAGGTAAATCAAGAGAAACATGAGATTCAGAAGGATTAGAAGAATCATAATTAGGTGATGTTACCTCTATAGAAGAATCAGGCGTTGGGGAGACCTCAGCCGGAGAGGGTTACATGGTTTGAGGTGGAGCTGAAGTTTTTTGAAAAATAATGCATTCTTTGGATCTCTAGTAAACCTGCAATGGGCGAAAATGGGAGGTTGAAGAACCTATAGACAATTATTGTTCTTGTAGTTGTGGTACTGGAAGAGGAAAAATAGGGTCTGACTCCCCCTAAAAAGAAATAATATCAACATCAAATTGCTAGCCTAAGGAAGAGATAAAAGCAGTTGACTCAAAAAAGGTTATGTCGAAACTGACATAATATCGACGAGAGACCGGTGAATAGCAAAGATACCCTTTATGAGTGCGAAAGTAGCCCTGAAAAATGCATTTAATCGATCAATGAGCTAGTTTATCATGACTAGCCCCCAAAACATGTACAAAGGCAACACAACCAAAAGCCCAAGGAGGAACGCCAAATAAATCCTTGTTTGGAAAAGGAAGATATAAAACAATGTGATCGTCAATAACTGATGAAGGCATTTTGTTAATTAAATAACATGAAGTCAGAACCGCATATGCTCAATATGATTTTGGAACATTTGTATTGAACATTAGAGTTTGGGCTTTATCCAGAATATGATGGTGTTTCCTTTATGCAACCCCATTTTACTGAGAAGTATCAGGGAAGGTTGCCTGGTGGATAATACCTCTATCAGAATATGCCTTGAACATATTCCAAGGCATTATCTGAATGAATTTTTTTTACAAGTTTTAAACTGTGTGAAAATTTCAATATAAAAGGTATGAATAATTTTGGGTAACTCAAAATGGTCTTTCATTAAATATAACCATGTTATGTGAGAATAATCATCAATAAAGACAACAAAATAAGGGAAACTAGAAATGTTTTTTATTCAAGACGGTCCCCAATGTATGGACTACATCAAATGGCTTATAATAACGATGCTCAACTATAAGAGGAAAAGACTTACGATGATGCTTGCCCAATTGGCAGGCTTCACACTCTAAAACATAAACAAAACTCAAACCAGGAATTACTTGACGCACTGAGGACTCAGATGCCCCAATCTATAGTGCAACATAAGTAGGGATATAGTAGCACTCAATGGAGAAGCACGTTCATCGGGATCCAAGTAATATAATATGAACTTTTCATGCCCTAAACCAATAACCCTCTTCATCGTAAGGTCTTGAAAAAATTAACCAGATGGAACAAAGGTTACTGAATATTGCAAATATTTTGTAATTTGACTTGCAGATAAATGGTTAAAAGGAAAATTGGGAACATATAATCCAGACGAGAGAGAAAGATTTTTGGTAGGATGTAAATCACTCTTGCCAACAATGGGTCGGGAAGATCCATTAGCGAGAGTAATACTGGAGTTAATGTAACAAAACTTAGAAAAGATGGGCTTACCAGACATATGGGAACTTTCTCCCGAGTCAATGACACATGAGGATGGAGGGGATTGGCAGCTATATATACATGATTACCTGATTGTGCCATAATTTTCATGGATGAGCTAGAAGCCAATTGTTGGGAATTCAACTTTTGAAGGAGCTGAGTAAGTTGGGATGTCAAATCTTTCATAGAATTTGTAGATGACGTGTGACCTGTAGAAGCCCGGTAGAGTTTATTTAAATTATCGTTTAATGGTTTCCGCAATAATTAGTTTATATTAAATTTGTATCAAGAGCAAAGTTCATTTTAATTTGGGGACTTTTGTTTACACAAGATGAAGAAGATTTATGCGAGAATTGATCAAAAGATGGATGCGATGTTTATCATATTGCATGCCCTTGCATGTTTTAATTGTGATGGATGATTTGCCAATGCCACTGAAGATGAACCTGAAGAAGTGGGAGAACTTAGATTCGAAGTAGTTGGATCGCTGAAAAACGGTGATACAAACCAAGAGTTACGGCAGGGTTTGCATGACGAATCCCCAAGAACGGGTAGGTACGGCTAAATTCTGAGGGTTAGCAAATCAAAGAGAGGGATTGACCCGAGTCGCCAAGAGTTTGAGGGAGAAAATCTTTGGTGTGTACGCAAATTTTGATCAACAGAATACCCAAAATCAGACCTAGAGTCATCGGGGAAGGTTATGGATGTACCCAGTTGCCGAACAAAGTCAGAGATTACCCGCATTCGTCAAAAAACCCAATCGTTGGATCACGGAGAGGCTGTGAAAAGATGAGATTTTTCTCACAATTGGAGGACAAAGGATTTGTCAAATATGAGTACAGAATAATTGGGGAAGGTTGTCCAGTGGTTAGGAGGCCAAAGAATAGCGAATTTGGTCATGGGTTGTCACTGGTTATGCAAAGAATAGTCGAGGAAGATGAAGTTATTAAGCACGTGAAACTCACAAGGGCTGAGCATGTAGAAAGCACAAGGCATGACACGAATAGTGGCACACAAGGTATTGAGTCAGGCATGCCAATAGTTATAAGTGGCATACTTCATAACTTGTTAAAATTAAAAGGCAAATGTATAATAGGTATGGGCAGGGGTACCAGTGGCACCTGGCGGGGCATGCCTTTAAGTAGAACATGCTCACCTTACTCTTTAAAGCCAAAATATATGGTAGATTATCTTGGGAAGACTCCTTTTATTTTGTTTCGTATGGCAGGTTATGCCAAGTAGCCCAACAACACACCACAAAGCGTAGAAAAACCTGGAGGGGTATCTCGAGATCGTGAGAAGGTTAGTGATCCATTTTGGGATGAGTTTAACGAACATTTTCGTACGTAGATAAATAGATTTTTATGCACTCAATACAGCGCAATACACTGGGTTTTTGGCCGAGTGTCTCTATTCACTTGCAGAGTCAGCGGGTAGGCAAGTACCTGGACGGGTTTGAACTCGCCTTATCCTTAGGGTTACTCCTTTCAAGTTCAAAATTCATGGTCAATTTTTTTTGCAACAAGGGAGAGTTGATAAGCCACGAACTCATTTGTGACAGTCGTTCTCCACGTTGCAGGATCATTCTCTAAATTAGGATTTAATTTAATATTTTGTTTATTTATTTAATTAGGAGATAATCACAACAAGCTTATTTTTAGGGGAGAATTATCCTTTATAAAGGTGATTGGAGTTAGGGTTTTATTCACTGTGAGTATGAAAAAAGGCTTAGCCATGAAGAGATAGATTTAGTGAGATCTAAGAGTATTATTTGTAGAGAGAACTTTTAGAGAGATTAATAAAAAAGAGAGTTTATTTTAATTATCATTTAATGGCTTCCACAACAATTAGTTTTTATTAATAACTATTGGTTAGTTGATGTATCAAGAAGTCTAGATGCTACAAGTTATATTTTTCTTATGTCCATTGCAATATCAAGTTTTATGTTTTGTAGAACAGCAAAATTTTGTTGGGTTTTATATCTACAAAACTCTATGTGGCTTTTTTAGTCTCACATTGCTTGGAAGAGTAGTTTGTTACTTTGATATAACCTAGATCTTTTATTCTCTACGTTGGGCGGGGGCGAACCTAAAAAATGAGTCTAAAAATTTGTTTGATTTATGGGCATGGGCTTCGAACTTGGGCCTCTATGAAAGAATTGATTTTGTCAAGACCAATTCGAACTAAGTCTATTCGACTTGGATCATTTAGAATCGAGTCTATTTGACCTGGAGTTCCCAGAAGACCAATTCGAAATGAGTCTATTCGACCTGGATCATTTTGAACCGAGTCTATTTGGCCTAGAGTTCCCAGAAGACCAATTCAAACTGAGTCTATTCGATCTGGATCATTTTGAACTGAGTCTATTTGACCTGGAGTTCCTAGAAGACCAATTCGAACTGAGTCTATTTAACTTGGAGTTCCTAGTAGACAAATTCTAACTGAACTTTTTTCTTTTGAATTCCTCAATGTAACGTGTTACTATTTCATAATTAAGTCTAAAACATTTTACTTTAGTTTTAAACATTTTTAATGATGTGTCCCACCATTGACTATTGTTACCATTTTGGACTTGCTCTCTATAAAGAGAAGTTGTGCCTCAGTTTTACATCTTCAAAAAATAGTTCTTATCTTCTATTTGATATAATTATGAGTCTAGAATCCGAGTAAAATAATTAAAAGTACAAATCATTCGAAGGTCCTTCTTCCTTGCAAGAGAAGTTCTTACTCTGCTATTTTATTATGGAGATGACGTAACAATCAACTATTTAATAAGGATAGTGTGGCAAAACATCTTAAAGGTAAAGGTCTAGTCCTCGACTCAGCATTTCCTGATCATCACTTCGATACCGCCAGTTCATCTTGCTATTGATGTTATTCTAAATTCTATGAATCTTTTCTCTCGATAACTGTTGCAGAGGTAACATAGTATAATTTTCCATTTCAATTTTAAGACACTCTAGTATCTGCTATGGACGGAGATAGTGATGTCCGATCTGTCTTCGCCAACAACAACAAACCTTTCAAATTTGATGGACAGAACTTTCGTCGGTGGAAACAGAAAATGCCTTTTTTATTTGACCACAAAGAACGTAGCTGAGTCGTATATCTCTACTAAGCCTAAGGAAGTCGAATTCGTATCCTCTAAATATACATTGGTCCTAGAGAAATGGACTGCAGATAATTTTCTTTGTAAGAATTTCATCTTGAATGGACTTCGCGATGACCTGTATGATACTCTGTGTTGGAATCCGCTAAGGAAATTTGTGACGTTCTCCAGAAAATGTATGATACGGAGGAGGTTGGAATAGTATGCGGTTAGCCGCTACTTAAATTTTAAGATGCATGACGATAAGTCAGTCATAACCCAGTCTCATGAACTCTAAAAGATAGCTCATGAGATTATTTTTGAGGGTATCAAATTAGATGAACAATTCCAGGTTGTTGTCTTCATAGACAAGTTACCTCTAGCCTGGAAGGAGTTCAAAATAACCCTTAAATATAAGTCAAAAGAGTTTTCTATGGAGAGCCTTATTGTGCGCCTCCGCATCAAGGAAGAAGATGGAAAACAAGACATTAATAAAGAAGTTCTATTTGTGTCTAATCACAACAAGAACAAGATCATCAATGTGTCTATGAAGTCGATGAAAAAGGGTATGAAAAACTAGTCCCGCAAACCAAACAAAATCCCTGGCTTGAACAATACTCTACCTACCTCAAAAACAAATAAACAAAAATCTATCCAGTTTATTTGTTATAACTGTAGTGGATACATGGCTCGGGGCTACCGCAACAAGCCGATACCTGCAAAGGTCCATTTGACCAAGCATGTGTCTAAAGATCCTCTGGTTGTTATGATATCTATGGTTAATATGCTCAGTGGCTCAAAAGAATGGTGGATGGATTCTGGTGCTACCTGCCACGTCGGTTATGATAAGGAGTCGTATAAGACTTATGTTGAAGCTAAGGACAAAAATGTGTTGCTTGGGGACACCCACACCACAAAGGTTGCTGGAACTGGAAATATTGTGCTGAAGTTTACCTCTAGGAACTCTCATTCTTAAAGATGTACTCCATACCCCTCAAATGAGGAAGAATCTTGTATCTTCTTTTCTCTTGAACAAGGCTGGGTTTACGCAGAATATTGGAGGTGGGGTTTATACGATCACCAAAAATGGAGAATATGTGGGTAAGGGCTATGCATGTGATTCTATGTTTAAGCTTAACATTGATATGATCAATAAAGAATCTTCTTCTTACTCTGTGTGTACTTTTAATGTTTAGCATAGTAGGCTTTGTCATGTTAACAAGAAGATCATTAAAAGTATGTATAACTTATGGCTCACAAGAGCGAAGCTCGAAAGATGTTTAAGATTTTCCATGCTAAAATTGAGACTCAATTTGGAAAGAAAATAAAATGTTTTTAGAGTGATAGAGGAGCTGAATATGACTCTGGGGTTTTCAACGAGTTGTATCAGTCCACATGGATTATTCATGAGACCACAGCTCCTTATTCACCTGAGATAAATGGTAAGGCTGAACGTAAGGACCGTACTTATACAAAACTAGTAGTTACTATAATGCTAAGTTCATGAGCTGCTTCCCACTGGTAGGGAGAGATATTGTTAACTGTTTGTTATGTGTTAAACGAAGTACCTAACTCGAAGACTTTGACCTCACCTTTGGAATTATGGAATGGTAGAAAGCCGAATGTCTCATACTTTAAAGTTTAGAAATGTTTAGCATATGCCAAGATACCTGATCCTAAGAGGTCAAAACTTGCAAGTCATGCTTATAAATATGTTTTTATTGGTTATGCAATTAACAGTAAAGCGTATATATATTTTGACTTGCAAAACAAAACAATTATTGAATCTATTAACGCTTACTTTTATGAAGACAAGTTTCTTTTTTATATTTAGAGATTATGGGGGTTCCTCATCTAGTTATATTACACCTAGGTTAGTAGAACCTAGAAATTTTGAAACTAAAGACATTATTACTTATGTAAGAGGGAGCAGGAGAGTTCGAGAGGAGAAGGATTTTGGTCCAGATTTTGAAGTATACTCTAGAGGGAGATCTGTCTACTCTTAAAGAAGCTCTTACCCCCCTTGATTCAGATGTTTAACAAGATGTTATCAATAGTAAGATGGACTCTCTGGAGTCCAATGGAACTTGGGTTCGTTCTGATTTACCTCTAGGTTACAAGGCAATTGGTTGTAAATAGATCCTTAAAAAGAAATTGAGACCTGATGGGTCAGTTGAGAAATACAAAGCTAGGCTTGTAGCTAAAGGATTTAGATAGAGAGAGAACATTAATTTCTTTGACACTTATTCTCCTGTTATTAGAATTACTTCGATTAGAGTATTACTTGCTACTACTGCTGTACATAACTTAACAGTTTACCAAATGGACGTTAAAACTGCTTTTTTGAATGGTGACTTAGATAAAGAGATTTACATGGACCAACCTGAGGGATTTATCATGTCTGGTCATGAACATAAAGTCTGCAAATTGGTGAAGTTCTTATATGGTCTCAAATATGCACCAAAACAGTGGCATGAGAAATTTGACAATTTAGTCATATCACATGGGCTTAAAATTAATAAAAGTGACAAATACATTTATTATAACGCTGTAGATAATGTTTGCACTATTATATGCTTATATGTGGATGACTTGATGATTTTTGTATCTAACATCTCTGTTGTTAATGATGTCAAGATTCTACTAAGTTAAAATTTTAACATGAAGGATTTGTGGGAAGCTAGTGTAATTTTAGGAATTAAGATTACTAGGACTGAAAGTGGTATAACTTTAGATCAATCTCGTTACATCGAGAAGATCTTAAAAAGGTATAACTACTATGATTGTAAACCTGTGTGCACCTCTTACGACCCTAGTAGGTAACAGTATTAGACAAACTGAGTATGCTAGTATCATTGGCAGCCTTCGGCATGCTACTAATTGTACTAGGCCAGACATTGCTTATGAAGTGGGGATGTTATGTAAATTTACTAGTTGTCCTGGTATGGAGCATTGGTATGCTATTAAAAGGGTCATGCGGTATTTGAAAAGAACCATGAACCTAGGAATACACTATGAGCGGTTCCCTGCAGTCCTAGAGGGATTTACCAATACTGATTGGAACACCCTCTCTGAAGACTCCAAAGCTACCAGTGGTTATATCTTTAACATTGCTGGTAGGGCAGTTTCTTGGAGGTCCAAGAAACAAACTATTTTAGCCCAATCTACGATGGAGTTAGAGTTGATAGCACTAGCTATTGCCAGTGAGGATGCAGATTGATTGAGAAACCTTTTATCAGATATCCCTTTATGAGATAAGCCAATACCAGCCATACTTATCTAATGCGATAGTACTTTAGTTATTGTAAAAGTGCAGAATCGCTATTACAACGACAAGAAATGACAAATACGTCGTATACATAGCACTGTAAGAAAGAAACTCACTTCTGGTGGTGTCAGAGTAGATTTTGTTCAGTCAGGAGTAAACTTGGTTGATCCTTTGACGATAGGATTAGCTCGGGAGAAGGTGTGAAACACCTCGAAAGGGATAGGGTTAAAATCTGTATAGTTAGAATATACGTTATGTTAACCCAACCTATAGACTGGTTATCCCAAGAAATAGGTTCAAAGGGAAAAACAAGTCATGTTAATTAAGAAGAATCATGCATTTTTAAGAAGGGGTAGCTACTCCTAGTCCATCCCTATAAGAGCATGACATTTTGTAGCGATTTAAGGTTGAGTTATTTTATAACTCTTAATGTGGGATACACTCTATGTGGAGTAAGGTACCTAGCTATATGAGTACTCCTAATAGACTTACCTCGATTATTATGGAAGTAAGGTCTCATCCTATGGGAACTTGGGTAAGTTCTCTAGAGCCTTCATTAGAACCGGTATACGAGTGTATGGCCGTATAGCGCTGAGATTTTTTTTAAAACTTTGCACTACAAAAGTTGTGTGTGGTGTGCCTTAGTTGTACCCTCCAAAATTAAAGTTCAAGATAAATGTCACTCTAATCTCTAGTACTTCAAAAGTATATTCAATATGTAAAGGTTCAACTTGAAAGATACCTCTACTTACGCACTGCTTTAGATTTTTTACTCGGATACGTTTTCTTGATATAGTGGGGGATTGTTGGGTTTTATATCTCCAAAAAACTATATGACATTTTTAGTCCCACATTGCTTGAAAGATTAGTTTGTTACTTTGATATAACCTAGATCCTTTATTTTCTATGTTGGATGAGGGCGGGCCAAAAAAATGAGTTTACAACTTTGTTTGATTTATGGGTTTGGGCTTTGGACTTGGGTCTGTATGAAAGAATTGATTTTTTCAAGACCAATTCGAACTGAGTCTATTCGACCTTAACCAATTCAAGCTGAGTCTATTCGGGTTGGATCATTTCAGACCGAGTCTATTTGACCTGGAGTTCCCAGAAGACCAATTTGAACTGAGTCTATTCGACTTGGAGTTCCCAGTAGACCAATTTCAACTGAACTTTTTTCATTTTGAATTCCTCAACATAACGTGTTACTGTTTCATAATTAAGTCTTAAACGTTTTACTTCCATTTCGAAAATTTTTGATGACGCGTCTGACCATTGACTCTTGTTACCATTTTGAAATTTTTCTATATAAAAAGAAGTTGTGCCTCAGTTTTACAACTTCTTAAAATAGTTCTTATCATCTCTTCGATTAGATCATAAGTTTAGAATACGAGTTAAATAATTGAAAGTGTAATTCGAAGGTCCTTCTTCCTTGCAAGAGAAGTTCCTACTCAGTTGTTTTATCCTGGAGGCAACACAACAATCAACTATTTACATAGGGCACTATGGCAAAATGTCTTAACGATAGAGACCTAGTCCTTAACTCAGCATTTTCTGATCATCACTTCGATACCTCCAGTTTGTCTTGCTATTGATGCAGTTTAAAATTCTATGAATCTCTGCTCTCGATAACTACTGCAAAGGTAACATAGTATAATTTTACATTTTAGATTTGATACTAAAAGATCAACTAAAATGCAAAGGTCAATATCATCTATAGTAGCATATTTCTCTTGATATTAATTGCGCCTTTTAAATTCTCTTAAACTTGGTACATAAAACCTAATATTTTAGACTTTAGTCTTTGGAACTAAGGAAAAATCAAGATAGTAGAAACAACTCTAACCCATTATGGTATGAGGTTTGCTAAGGAAGTTTTTTTTGCATAGTAATTGTTTGTGTATTATAAACAAGAAGGAAATTGTGAGCCTGATTGCCCTAACACATAAATTTAATGCAGGCTGGCATTACCTACATGTTGAGAATCGAGTTAGCTACTCTATCTTCCCTGACAAGAACGATACACAGAAATCTTCAACTGAAGTAGTTAATCAACAAAGAACAATATAAAGGACACAAAGATTTTTCCAAAGAAGGGAAGTGGAAAACCCTTACGGATAAAAAACCACTCCCCACGAACAATTCACTATGATATCAAATAGGTTATAATGATCTCTCAAGCTTTTAATGGAGTCTCTTCAAACCCTAGCCTCTCTAAAATTAAACTCACACAAGATAGGCTAACAGAATAACCCAAGTCCCCTTTATATACTAGGGAACATAAAATACAAGAAAAATGGATCTCGAGGCAAACCGAATGTCTTAGAATAGCATCTAAAGCAAACCTACGCCAAGCTCATTCGAACGACTCCAAGCTCGTTTGAACGACTTTGCGATAATTAGTCTCCAACCCTAGAAACATAACATCTCGTTCGAATGACATCCATACTCGTTCGAACGAGATTAACAAACAAAATCATAAATCGTGAGAAATAGAGATTTTGTTCGACGACTTTGAAGCTCATTCGAACAACTTCCTTCTTCGTTCAAACAAATTAGAAAATATCCTGATTTCTTCGACAATTCTTAGTTCGATTTCACACCAAACAATCTCTCACTTAAAATTGAATCCCGTAACAGATATCCAGATCTTCAAATGAATTGCTCATACTATCCAGACCCTCAATCTTGAAGACCCTCAAAAGTTGTACATGTCGTCAACTTCTGAAAAGTCACCACCTTCGTAAACATATCGGCAGGATTCATATCAGTCTGAATCTTCACAAGCTTCAACACACCGTCCTCGAGGAGCGAGCGAATATAGTAATATCAAATATCAATGTACTTGGTCCTAGAGTAAAAAGTTGAATTCTTCACTAAGTGTATAACATTTTGACTATCACTATAGTACTTAGGAGAAAACTGTTATCTACAAAGCTCTTTCCTCAACCCTTTGAGTCAAACCATATCTTTACACGCTTCTGTAGTTGCTACATATTTTGCCTCCGTCGCAGACAAAGTTACAATTTTCTGTAGCATAGAAACTCATGTAACCCCACCGCTTCCCAATGTAAAAACAAAACCACTAGTACTCTTCTTCCAATCAATGTCACCTGCCATATCAGAATAGACAAAACCCTGTACACATATCCAAGAATCCCCAAAACATAATGCCATATCTTAAGTCCCCTTTAGATACTTCAATATCCATTTCACAGCTCTCCAATGCTCCTTACCTAGATTACTCATATACCTACTAACAACTCCCACTGCTTGGGTAATGTATGATATTGTACAAATCATAGTGTACATTAGGCTACCATCCGCGGATTGATAAGGAACCTTCCGCATCTCATAGCGATCCTTCAACGACTTTGGACAAAAATCCTTTGATAATTTGAATTAACCACCCAATGATGTACTAACGACTTTGGAACTATCCAGATTGAACAGTTTAAGTATTCTGCTGATGTACTCAGGTTAAGATAACTTTAATTCTTACCGCTTTCTGTCCCTTGTAACAAGTATGCCAAGAACTTGTTTCGCCGTAACCAAGTCCTTAATAGAAAGCTCCAAAGATAACTGTTCCTTCAACTTAACAATATCTCCCATGCTAACACTTGCTACCAGCATATCATCTACATATAGAAGTATAATAATATATGAGTTCTCCGTATTTTTAATAAAACAACAGTGATCTGCATTGCTCTTTAAATAGCTATTTCTGGACATGAACTATTCGAAATTAAATACCACAGTCTCGGCGCTTGTTTCAAGCCATATAAGCTCTTCTTGAACCTACACACAAGATCATCTTTCCCTTTAACCGAATACCCTTCTGGCTGCTTCATATAGATTTCTTCATCTAGGTTATCGTGAAGAAATGCTGTCTTGATATCAAGTTGCTCAATATGCAAATTTTTAACAACAACTATATTCATCACTACCTGAATAGCAGACATCTTCACAACAGGAGCAAAAATCTTACCGAAATCAGCGCCTTCTTTCTACTGAAAGCCCTTCCCCACAAGTCTAGCCTTGAATCTTCTTGAACTGTCAGATTGCTTCTTTAGTCAGTATACCCACTTGTTGTGTAAAGTTCTCTTATCTTTCGATAACCAAGCTAAATCCCAAGTTTGATTAACTGATAATGACTGCATCTCATCATCTATAGCAAGCTCCCACTTCCTCTTGGCTTCCACAACTAAAGACTCATTGTAACTTTTAGGTTCACCACCATCTGTAAGTAACAAGTGATTTAAGGAGTTAACGTACCTAGCCAGAATTCTTACAACTCTCAGCTCCTTTAGAAGTGTTATTGGAAATCTAGATCATTAGGTTTCTCGCTTTGATCCGGTGCATCAGACTCAGTAGTGACTTCTTCATCATCATCTCGAGAGGGTTCATCATCTTCAATGTCGACACTTTCTACTACTTTACCTCAAATCCTTTTTACAGGTACTTTGAAGTCTTTATAAAAGACTTCCTCATTGAATGTAATATTATGTCTCCGGATAACTTTCCGATTCTTCCCATCCCAAAAACAGTAACCAAACTCATCACCACCGTATCCAATAAATATGCACTTCATCGACTTCGCATCTAACTTGGTCCTTGTAGCTGAATTATCAAGCACATATGAGGTACAACCAAAGATATGTAAGTGATTTAGGTTTACCTCTTTACTAATCCATACTTCTTCAGGAAGTCTAAAATCTAAAGCAATTGAAGGCCCTCTGATAATCAAGTACGCCTCCGTACTAACCACATCTTCCCTATAACACTTTGGTAATCCAGCGTTGAGTATCATACTCCTCGCTTTTTCGTTTATTGTTTGGTTAATGTATTTTGCAATACCATTTTGTTGCGGTATTCCAGGAATAGTCTTCTGTCTCCTAATCCTGTTTGATGCGCAAAAGTCTTCAGACTCGTCACTACAGTATTCGCCACTATTATCTGACCTGAAACACTTTAGTTTTAAACTGATTTCATTTTCAACAAGAGCCCTCCACCTCTTGAATTTATCGAACACATCTGACTTATTCTTCACGAAGTAGACCCATAGTTTGCGAGTAGTATCATCGATTAAAGTAACGTAATAATGAGAACCACCAAGAGAAGACACCTTGGCTGGCCCCCAAACATCAGTGTGTACATGATCCAGCTTTTCTTGATCTTCCAGATAATTTGAAACTGACCTTCTTCTATTTTGCAAGAACATACTCTTTACAAAACTTGAGATCAACCTCAGTAAGACCCTCAAGTTTTCCCTTTGTTACCATTATCTTCGCCCTCTTTTCACTCATGTGACCGAGCCGTTTGTGCCGCGTACTTTTATCAATCCTCGGAGTGGCCGCACAAATAGTAGAAATTTTGCTTTGCGTTGTATACAACGGTCCCTTTCGCAAGCCTCGAGCTACCAATATAGCTCCCTTTATAACCTTCCAAAAGGTTACACCAAAGGTACTCACATATCCACCATCATCTGCCAATTTGCTAACCGATATAAGGTTGCGCCCCAATTTAGGTACATGTCGCACATTCCGTAAAGCTAACGTTCCCTCTGAAGGTAACAATAACCTAGTGTTTCCCTTTTCAGTAATATTTCATGCACTCTTATCTACAAGAAAGACCATACCGAAGTCGCCTTTAATAATATTAGTTAGAAAACCTACGTTCGCAGTAGCATGGAAAGAGGCACCCGAATCTACTATCCTTCATTCTATTCTTCTTCTCTTGACAACTTTGGGTATTTAGATGATGTTAGCTAGAGGTAGTGTGGCTCTTTGAATCTGTATTAGAAATAGTCACTCTATAGTTATATTATACTTTAGATTATTCATATCATTCATCACTCACTCTTTTCGGCAGTAGCTCTATTAGTAGATTGTT
The DNA here is from genome assembly GCA_014058105.1 of Kingdonia uniflora. NCBI lineage: Eukaryota > Viridiplantae > Streptophyta > Magnoliopsida > Ranunculales > Circaeasteraceae > Kingdonia > Kingdonia uniflora. The sequence continues at coordinate 2,227,797 of JACGCM010002358.1, read as the reverse complement.
TAGTCTTGTTGGGATTCAGTGAGCCGTGGTTTTGCTCACTCTCACTATTGTAAACATTTCAGAGGTTGATTAGCTAGTTTGCTGAGGACTCTAGTTGAGTTTAGTGCTTGCCGAGCAGTTGCAGATCAGTCCTAGTCTTAGTACTCATGTATGATATTTTAGACTTTGTACAGTGTCGTTGTATATATTCAGGACATTGTATCGGTTTTTAGTTTTGAGATGTACATATGTGTCTATTGCTTTAGCTTATTATTTCTTTTAACTCTGATAATTATTGCTATTAAATGACCTAGCCTGTATTCTTTATGGCTTAGTCGTTCCTGAGATTACTGGCGTGCCATAATCATGATATTTGGCTTACCTTACCAAACAGTGATTTTGGGGCGTTACAGACTTGGTATCAGAGTTTGGGTTAATGCCTATCTCTGTTCTTGCAAATTAGATGACGAGTTATTCATTTGACGGAGTTAGGATCGATTCGGTTTTACATGTTTTATCATATTATTTCCGTTTCCTGAGTTGCTTGCCCTTTTCATGTATCAGATGGATAGAGGCAGGAGAGGTAGAGGCCGCGCCGCAGGTCGTAGGTGAGGAGGCCGTTGAGGTGGTGTTCTTGCTGGAGAGCCAGTACCCAGTCAGGAGAGTGTGTTATCTATTCTAGTCGCCCCTGAGGAGCAGACAGTTTTGGGTATAGGGATTGAGGTGGAGTCAATTCCAGAGAGTCAGATTCCTCAGGATGTTCCGATTCCAGTTGTTCCTGAGTAGCCAAATGTCTTACTAGTTCCAGTTGTTCCAGAGGTCTCAGCTGAGATGAGACAATTTATGGAGAGCTTTGCTTCTTACTTCTAGTAGGCCAAGAACCTAGAGGTCAGGGGGTACAGCTATCTAGAGCAGCTCCAAAAATATAAACATCCTACATTTTTGGGTACTCTAGTTCCTTCAGAGGCAGAGATGTGGTTCAAATCTTTAGAGGAGACTTTGGACGCAATGAAATGTCCCGACGATCAGCGGGTAACACTGGCAGCCTATCTTCTTTAGGGAGAAGCAGATCATTGGTGGGATACCGCTAAGATGACAGTTACAGAGACACCTATACCATGGTCATCATTTCAGGATCTTTTCTTCGGACAGTATTTTCTGCAGAGTTACCGAGATGCGTGTGTTTCCGAGTTCTACGCGCTCGAGCAGGGGGAGATGAGTGTTTCTAGATATGATCAGTGTTTTAACGAGTTATCTCGTTATGTTCCGTTCATTGTACAGGATGAAGAACAGAGGAAGGTAAAGTTCTTAAAGGGTCTTCATCAATATTTAAGGGGATTTCTGATTTATTCAGATGTTGGCACGTATAGAGAGATTTTGACAAAGGTGCTGGCTATTGAGCAAAATAACATTGAAGATCGCAAGTCCAAGGATCTGAAGAACCAGCAGAGACAAGACCAAAAGACAGATAAAGGAAAGGCAGTCCAGTTCGAGAGTTTGGATTCCAAGAGACAGAGGTTGGGTCCTACTGATAGTGAGCCGACCAGAGTTGCTAGGGGACAGCAGTCTGACAGACCATTACTTGTATATGGTTCTTGTTGGAACTGCGGGGAGAGTGGACATGGTTAGAAATTTTGTCCTAATCAGAGATTCACAGCCACAACGACAATTTCAGAGTTACACTAGCTACCAGTCGCGACCACATCACGCTCAGCAGAGACAGGTTCCTCAGGGTGGTCTGAGATAGTTCATTTAGGGTCAGCAGGGTTACCAGAAGCAGATCGCTCAGGGCCAGTATGGTGGCCAGAGACAGCAGCGTCCAGACCAGGGCCAGGGCCGTGGTAGGGGCAGGATGTATGCAGTGGGGAGGCGAGGTACTCGTGATGCTCCACCTGTAGTGGAAGGTACTATACATATTTCTTATTTGCCCGCTCATGTTCTTTTCGATTCTGGTGCATCGTATTCATTTATAACATACGCATTCCTCTGCATTATTGGTTTTGACTCTTCCTTATTGCGATATGAGATATCTGTGGGTACTCCTCTCGATTCCTCGGTGCATATCTCTCGTGTGTGCAGAGATTGTCCAGTAGTTGTTTGTGGTCGTGTCCTATCAACTGACCTGTTAGTATTGCCGATACAGGAGTTCGACGTCATCCTAGGTATGGATTGGTTGTCGACGTATCGGGTTATCTTAGATTGTTTTGAGAGGACTGCTACTTTTATCATTCCAGGTGAGAAGCGATTTGCTTTTGCTAGTTCGGAACCTGCGTGGTCAGGTGATGGTTTGTTGGCTTTTCTGGAGTTAGAGACCTCTAGAGTCGACGTTAGTTCTATTCCAGTCGTGCATGATTACTTTTTACAGCCAATTCTTGGTTTACCACCGACTAGAGAGATTGATTTTGGCATAGATCTTTTGCCGGGTACCACTCCGATTTCTAGAGCTCCTTATCGTATGGCACCGATTGAGCTGAAAGGGCTGTATAGTCTCAGAAATTTATTCAGCCTAGTACATCACCGTGGGGAGCACCAGTTCTATTTGTAAAGAAGAAAGAAGGCTCCATGCATCTTTGCATTGACTACCGAGAGTTGAACAAAGTCACAATCAAGAACAAGTATCCATTGCCTAGGATCGAAGACTTGTTTGGTCAGCTTCGGGGAGCTCAGTTCTTTTCAAAGATTGATCTCAGATCAGGTTGCCACCAGCTAAGGATCAGGGAAGATGATATTTCAAAGATAGCATTTCGTACACGTTATGGACATTACGAGTTCCTAGTTATGCCGTTTGGGTTGACTAACGCACCGACAGCTTCTCTGGACTTGATGAACTGAGTTTTTAGACCTTTTCTGGACTGGTTCGTTATTGTATTTGTGGATGGCATCCTCATCTATTCTGAGACTGAGGTTGAGCATGAAGAGCATTTGAGGATTTCTTTACAGACTCTGAGAGAGAACGAGGTGTACGCCAAAGTCAAGAAGTGCGAGTTCTGGCAGAAGGAGGTGAAATTCCTAGGGCATGTTGTGTCCAAGGATGGAATCACCGTTGATCCTTCAAAGGTCTAGGCAGTTACAGATTGGGCACAACCGACGAATGTTACCGATGTTCGTAGCTTTCTCGGATTAGCGGGTTATTATCTCAGATTTATTGAGAGGTTTTCACGGATTGTAACTCCTTTGATTCGCTTGACACAGAAAGATGTTAGGTTTGTTTGGGATAATAAATGTGATTCAGCATTTGCCGAGCTAAGAAAGAGATTGACTGCAGCTCCAGTACTGATTGTTCCCTCTAGTAGACAGAAGTAAATGGTTTATAGTGACGCTTCGCTCAGTGGATTGGGATGTGTCCTGATGCAAGAAGGAAAGGTGGTGGCTTACGCGTCTAGACAACTTAAGGTGTACGAGAGGAACTATCCTACTCATGACCTTGAGTTAGCAGCAGTTGTTTTTACATTAATGATTTGGCGACACTATCTCTACAGAGAGAGGTTTAAGCTATTTTTAGATCGCAAGAGCTTGAGGTATCTTTTCTCCCAGAAAGAACTGAATATGAGACAACGGAGATGGATGGAGTTTCTAAAGGACTACGATATCGACTGGCAGTACCACCCAGGGAAGGCAAATGTAGTGGCTGACGCTTTGAGCTGCTTGCCTAAGGGATTTCTGGCTCGTATGTTGATCTACGAGTGGTCGTTACTTCGTGACGTGGTAGATTCAGGGCTGAGCTTGTATTCACGACGTAGGGGTAGTCTTATGGAAAATCTGAGGGTCCAACCTTCCTTGATCACACGAATTATAGAAGCTCAGCAGCGAGATGATAGATTACAGTCTTGGGAATCAGATGATAGCAGATCTAATTGGACAGCTATATTAGATGGCAACATCAGATACAGAGGCAGACTATGTATGCCGGACTTAGAGGTACTGAAACGTGAGATTTTGAGAGAGGCTCATGGTTCAAGGTATACTATTCATCCAGGCAATACAAAGATGTACCAGGACCTGAAGACACATTTTTGGTAGAATAACATGAAGCTCGAGATAGCTGAGTTTATTTCCCAATGTCTTACCTGTCAGCAAGTGAAAGCAAAACATCAGAAACCAGCAGGGCAACTCAAACCTTTACCTATTCCAGAGTGGAAATGGGAACACGTGACGATGGACTTCATTTCAGGTTTGCCAAGGATGAAGAGAAACCACGATTCTATTTTGGTAATTGTGGACAGGTTGACCAAATCAGTACACTTCATTCCAGTTCGCAAGACATTGACAGTAGACGAGCAGAGTAGATTGTATGTGAGAGACATAGTTCGTTTATACGGGGTTCCTGTGTCTATAGTTTCAGATCGAGATGCTAGATTCACTGGTAACTTTTGGAAGAGTTTACAACGAGCTATGGATACCAGATTAGATTTCAGTACAGCTTTTCACCCTCAGACCGACGGTCAGACGAAGAGAGTAAACCAGATTCTTGAGGATATGCTTTGAGCGTGTGTACTAGACTTTAAAGGCAGTTGGGATGATTATTTACCATGGGTAGAGTTTGCATATAGCAACAGTTTCTAGTCAAGCATTGGGATGGCACCATATGAAGCTTTGTATGGTAGGCCTTGTAGATCACCGCTGAGTTAGGCAGAGGTTGGTTAGCAGAGTTTGTTGGGGCTGGACTTAGTTCGCGAGACTACTGAGGTTATTACCATTATCAGAGATCGGTTACGTACAGCGCAGAGCTGACAAAAGAGTTATGCGGATGTTCGTAGGAGGCTGTTAGAGTTTTCTATTGGCGACCATGTTTTACTAAAAGTTTTACCGATGAGTGGTGTGATGCATTTCAGTAAGAAAGGGAAGCTAGCTCCAAGATTTATTGGACCATTTGAGATTCTAGCTAGAGTTGGAGACTTAGCTTACAGATTGGCATTGCCGCCACAGCTAGACCGAGTTCATAGTGTATTTCACGTTTCCATGCTTCGGAAGTACGAGAGAGATCCTACTCATGTGATTGATTGGGAACCTCTAGAGGTTTAGGAGGATGCCTCCGCTTATTATTTCTTTTAGCTCTGATGATTATTGCTATTGAATGACCTAGCCTGTATTCTTTATGGCTTGGTCGTTCCTAAGATTACTGGCGTGCCAGAATCACGATATTTGGCTTACCTTACCAAACAGTGATTTTGGGGTGTTACAGTTCAAATTATCGGATGACCTAATCTTTCATGCCAAACTTGAAGAAATGTTAAGAAAAAGACTAAAGAAGAAGAAATCGAGTTTTGTAAATAACAAGCATGATCAAAAGTGTATAGACCACCTCTATCCCGACCGTGTAGGAGCACCTTCCGTGTGCAGCAATTAATCCTTCACAACAAAAAAGTGAGGGTGAAATTCAAAGAAGACATTATTATCTATTAAAAACTAGGAAACCGAAAGGAGGTTGTAGATATTTTAGGAACATGATAAACTTTTTGCAAATGAAATTTTCTAGAGTTATGGGAAAAAAAGGTAGTTCCAATATTTTTAATGGGAAGATTTGTGCCATTACCAACTCGAATTTGATTTGAACTGTCATACGCGGCTCGAAGATGGAGGCTATTTTAGTTTTGGTTTTATATAATGTGTGACACCGCTGTCCAAAATCTAATTATGATCGGCAAAGGAGCCTGGTGCATCAACATATGCTTTTGGTGGAGAAGGAACGGCTTGAGACATTTGGTCAAAGCGGTGGCAGCAAGTTTGGGTTATATGATTTCTTCGGCCACAAATTTGACAAGGTCCAACTACACTTTGCACCAGCTGAGAACGATTTGTAAATTGATTCATACCTTGACCATGGTTGCGATATTGATTGCCGTTGTAGGAACAAATTATTTTCTGATTGAAAGCATAATTTAAAGACATGTTGCATTACTAAATAGTAGCATTTGCAACCGAATGTTGTTCTAACATGACTGCTTGCACTTCGAGGCACATATTGAACGGAATAAGATGAGCATAGAAATCATCCATGGTAATTTCGGCCATCGTGGGAGCAAGCGTAGTTACATTATCATCGTAAATATTATCGAAGCCGGTAAGAAGGATTTGTTGGAGATCAGGGTTACTCATTGGGTGACCTAAATTGGCTAGACTATCGGCCAATTCTTTAGCATGAAGAAAGTAGTCTTTAGCGGGTTTGGAGCTTTGTGCATTGCTTATAGTTCGCTTCGAAGCTGTATAATTTGTGCTCGTGATTTGGAGGCATAGTGCTTTTGAAAAGCATCACAAACAGTAAGAGACATACTCAATCCAATAACCTAGGCAAGGGTTGTTTTGGAGAATGAAGATAAAAGCCATCTGAGAAGAATATGATCCTTCTTTTACCATTGTAAATACGCCGGATTGATAGTGGAGTCGGTGGCAGAGAGTGTACGAAGAAAACAAGGCAAAGTCTTATCAACGCACCCTTTAAGGTCATAAATTTGGAGTAATGGCGTGAACTGTATAAGCCATAACAAATAGTTGTCAGTGTCGAGTTTCTCTGAGATGAGATAATGGATAGCAGTGGCTTGAAGAGGCGGAATAACATTTAAAGAGGAAGAAGAAGTGGAGGAAGTGGAACTGGAAGGCACCATTATAGCGACAATGTTGGATCCTAGGATCGTAATAGGCTAATACAATGCAAAGATAAACCACTCTTTGAGAAATCACTCGATGATATACATTAGTGAGTTCTTATCTATTTATTGATGTACTAACAAAGAGTCCTCATAAATATAAATACTTTGGATAATTAGAGATCTATCTATTTGATTTTCTTTGATAAATCCTATCTTAGATGAGGAGATAAGGGTTAACTAAACCCATTCTTATCAAGTTTGGGTTGTAAGTAGAGTCTATCTAAACTTGGTTTAACAAAGTCAACTGCGAAGGGTTTATTACCTACAAACATCCCGGGATACAAGCCGTATTGCATTATATAGTTTTTCGGTTATCCGATTTGATTTTTTGTTTGTGGTTAGTATATTGACTGAAATTATTTATAGTATCTTATGGCAATCATTTCTTTTCCCGTGTATCTGATATCCTATCTATCTATCTATCTATCTATCTATGCTATTAAGCCGATTGCCCTTATAGTATTCGCGGTTCACCGTTCCTCTTTTTGGTGGCCCCTCCGTCCAATAATAATCTGACACATGTACTTGGTCTATCTTTTTTAAAGAGTTTTTTCTCTCTCAGGAGTTGCAATACTTCAATATACCTCCTTATAGTTACTTTAACGCCTAAAATTTCTTCGTCTTGAATATTAAGAATCCTATGCAATTGGGAATCCAACACTTCACAGAAAAGGAGTCAATCCTTCAAAACTTAAAACATCTCTTCCGATAAATTTTATTTTCTCTTTTTCTCTCCCTTCATTACTCTTTAACTCAGGAACGTAGAATCTTAATTTATCAACAAATGTAGTCTCTCTCTCATGAATGTGATTTACAAGAACCTAACTGTCATTCTAGATTACTAATTTTCTTATAGTCTCAGTATGTCCTGAGACTTTCTGATTTTTCATCCGAGAATCATCAAAATTTAGTAAATTTTTGTCAAATGAGTTCACAAAACCCAAAATGCACACATTGTTGATTCCAACTCTTTTCTCAGATGCTTTCGGTTCTTATAATTGTTTTATTCTTATGCTGATTGTTAGATAATTGTTCGTATTAGTGATTATCTAGGTATATCTTTCTGGGTTAAACAATGATCGGATTGTGTTTTCTCAAACTGCCTTCCATTTGTTTTAACCTATTATTAAGGGTTTTTTTTTGTGAAAGTTGAGTAGGGAGGCTAAACCTTATGAATTACAAAAAAAAAGTATAACATAATGAAGACACAAATTCTACCATGATAAAATTTAATAGGTTTGAAAAAGGCGAGTTGTACACCCGTAGGCCGTGCAACTGCACTAGTAAATCATTATAACCATAAATCGAGTTGATTGGTTATGAAACTAGTATTCTTGCTCACAAATGTTGTTGTAAGTCTTACACATTTTAATAATCTTTTGACTGTAATTGCATCATGTCCTATGCAGATCCTTATGTTATTATTATAGAGCCCTGATCTCGTAGAGGGAAGACCGAGCTCTTACACCATGGATTAGGCTCGACTAAGAGTATTCATAAGTATATTGAATAGAAATAAGAGGGTAAGCTACGCACACATACTTGCGTTGAGCCCGAGAAATGGGATACTCCACGACCTCTAGTGAGGATTTGAAAATGAGGATGGATATAAATAGAAGGTGTTACAGATTTTGAGTCGGATGAGGCCTTAATAGCGAGTTTCTGAATGTACTTGAAGGTTCTCTTTGCTCTTATGAGGGGTCCTTGGACTGAATTTTTCTAACCCCTTTATGATGGCTCATCTTCCCTTATTTATATGAGATAGGAAAAGATGAGTTATCATAGAGAGGTCAAGTTACATGTATATCCTTATTGGAAGTTATCCCGTACAGAAGTCGGTTCTGCCACTGTAGCTGTCCATCCGTTTTGTCTAATAAACTGTCTGCTTGTTTGTCTGCTAATTTTTTTGCCTTTGACCATGTACTGATATGGTCGAAGCCTCACTGATTCACCACAGGCTGTGGTTAATGTGTGGGATCCCTGGGCTTCGAGTGTCCGATTAGTCTCGACAGGCTTTGAGTAGGCTATATGCATTGGCTGATTTACGGCGCACTTAACTTCAAGTCTTAAGTAAGCTTCAATATAATCTTCGAGTATTCAGTTGGTCTTTGGGAGACTGCGAGTATGCTACTGCAATTATGTCCAAGGGTTCAATATTCACTGAATCACTGTTTATAGTACTTTCATCCATAAAGCCTTCGCTTTCACTGAGTTACAATCTAAACTAAGATATGAAATCATTTACTTTCAACTTCAAATTATTTTTTGCCCATTCTTATTTTTCTTCTTCTTCATTATTTTGGCTAAATAGTTGCCTTGGAGAAATGGACTCAAAGTCTCTTCTTAAATGGAAAGTTAGTTTCCTCTACCAAACCCGACCATTGCTTCATTCATGGATGCTGGGTGTGAACTCAAACTAAGGATTGACGAAGAAATCAGAAAATTGTCGAAGTCGTTCGAACGAGTTGTTCGAACGAGCTTCAAAGTCGTTCAAATGAAATCTATATTTTTCACGGTTTTGGATTTGGTTTGTCAATCTCGTTCGAATGAGCTTGGATGTCGTTCGAACGAGTTATTATGTTTCAAGGATTGGAAACCAATTATTGCAAAGCTGTTCGAATGAGCTTGGATTCGTTTGAATGATCTATGCGTAGGTTTACTTTAGATGTTAAGTTAAGATGTTGATGTAGTATCATATTCCCCAAATTCGGCAAGAATAAGGCCATCACTCTATAGTCGAAGATAGCTTAACATTCCGTAGTCAAAGGCAGCTCAACATTCTAGAAGATTCCGTGAGTCCTCGACTTACCAAAAGTAGCCGTTGCAGCCCGGTCAAGAAGGAACTGTTATAGATCTACAAACTTTGCCCACTACCCCCGAAATAGGAGACATTTTCTTTCTTTTTGTAAACTGCCTGTATATACCATAAATACAGGCAGAGAATAGGTTCAAAATGATCGTAAATTTGACATTTCTTTATCCTAAATACTAGCAACACTATGAAAACTTGTAATAACTAGCATTTACTAGACTTTACATCATATCCTCCTCGAGGTCGCGGTTTTTCTTAGTTTCTGCTGAGTTTTCCACATAAAATCTTGGTTGCTAGCTCTTTATTGCACAAACCTTACGAACAAGTATTGGTGAAGGTTTTCCTCCCGAAAAACATGCCACTACAGTTGAGTTTGCCTCGAGATCCGTTCTACTTTAATTTTAGTTCCCTAGCATAATTTATTTGTTTAATCTATCCTTCTGTGTAAGTTTGATTCTAGAGACTTAAAATTTGAGACACTTCATTAAAGCTTAAGAAGCTTGGAGAGATCATTGTAACCTATTTGATTATCATGGTGGATTGTTCGGGGAGTAGTTTTTTATCTGCAAGGGTTTTCTACTTCCCTTCTTTTGGAATTTTTGTGTCATTATTGTTCTTTCTTGGTAAATTATCCTTTTAGGGATTATTTCACGTATTATTCTAGCCAGAGAGGAGAGAGTAACTACCTTAATTATCAATAATTAGTTTTAGAGTAAGTGTTATAGGGCCTGTATGGTGAAGAGTGATGGTCGATCAGAAGAAGTTGAAGATCACAAAGTTTAATGGATCAAATTTTGAAGTGTGCATGATGTAGATAGATGATTACCTCTATTAGAAGGATCTTGATTTTCTACTGGGTAGAGCTGAGATGATGCCAGCAGAATACGATGCTGCTAAGTGGGCGCGATTAGATCGCAAGGCACTTGGAATTGCTAGGTTAACGCTATCATCTTAGATTCTACACATGATCTCCAAAGTCACGATAACGAAGGGTTTGATGGAGATGTTATCCGCTATGTACTTAGAACTGCTCAGGGCAAATAAGGTACATCTTTTATGGCACTTGTTTACTTTGATGATGAAGAATAATGGTAGTGTGCAAGCTCATATCAGTGAGTTCAATACCATACATGCTTAATTGGAATCCGTTAAAATTACTTTTATCGTAGAGGTGAGAACGTGGGCTCTTTTAGGGCAGATGCTTAAGAGCTGGGAAGGGCTCACTACAGCTATGAGCAACTCATCAGGGAGGAAAGACATCAAATTTGACACTATAGTCTCGTTGATTATGAGTGAAGACAATAGACGTAAAACATCTGAACCCTCTTCAAGTTTAAACAACAGTATGTTGAACGTCGAGGAAATAAGGAGGTCTTATAGAAAAGGGCCAAAATTTAGAAAGGGTCGATCACAGATAAGAGGAAAGTCTAAGCCGCCCGGTGCATGTTGGACTTGTGGAAAGAAGGGTCACTTCAGGCAAGATTATAATTCTTCTTCTTCTAAGAAGATTGATGATGACCAGAAAGATACAAAGATCCTTACTGAGGAGGTTAGTTCTAACGAGGCTGTACTACTGTCATGTGATAATGTGAATGAATCTTAGATAGTTGATTCGGGTGCCTCTTTCCATGCTACTGCAAACGTAGGTTTTCTAGCTAATATTATTAAAGGTAACTTTGGTATGGTCTTTCTTGCAGGTAAGTGTGCATGCAATATTACTGGAAAGGGAAACACTAGGTTGATGCTACCTTCAGGGGGAATGCTGGCTTTGCAGAATGTGAGACTTGTGCCCAAATTAGGGCGTAACCTGATATCGGTTAACAAATTGACGGATGATGGCAGATATGTGAGTACCTTTGGTTCTACCTTCTGGAAGGTTATAAAAGGAGCTATATTGGTAGCTCGAGGCTTGCGACATGGAACGTTTTATACAATGTAGAGCACAATTTCTACTATTTGTGTGGCCACTCCGGGAATTGATACAAGTACGTGGCGCAAACGGCTCGGTCATATGAGTAAAAAGGGGATGAAGATAATGGTAACAAAGAAAAAGTTAAAGAGTCTTGCAGAGGTTGATCTCAAGTTTTGTAAAAAGTATGTTCTTGCGAAGAAAAAGAAGGTCAGTTTCAAATTATTTGGAAGATCAAGGAAACCTGGAAAACAGGATCTTGTACACACGGATGTTTGGGGGCCAACTAATGTGTCTTCTCTTGGTGGTTCACATTATTACGTTAATTTTATCGATGATGCTACTAGAAAATTATGGGTCTACTTTGTGAAAAAAAATTAGATATGTTCGGTAAATTCAAAAAGTGGAGGGCTCTAGTAGAAAATAAAACCAGTTTGAAACTAAAGTGTCTCAGGTCAGATAACGGGGGCGAATATTGTAGTAACGAGTTTAAAGACTTTTGCGCATCAAACGGGATTAGGAGACAGAAGACTATTCCCAGAACACCGCAACAATATGGTATTGCAGAACGCATGAACCGAACAATAAATAAAAGAACAAGGAGTATGAGACTCAACGCTGGATTGCCAAAGTGTTTTTAGGCAGATGTGGTTTGTACGGTGGCATACTGGATTAACAGAGGGCTTTTAACGGCTTTAAATTTTGGACTTCTTGAAGAAGCATGGACCAGTAAAGAGGTAAGCCTCAATCACTTGCATATTTTTGGTTGTACCTCATATGTGCTTGATAATTCAGATACAAGGACCAAGTTAGATGCAAAGTTGACGAAATACATTTAATTAGATACAGAGGTGATGAGTTTGGGTACCGGTTTTGGGATGCAAAGAATCAGAAAGTTATTCGGAGTCATAATATTACATTCAATGATGAAGTCTTGTATAAATATTTCAAAGTATCTGGTGAATAAAGTCGAAGTGAAGCAGCGGAAAATGTCGACATTGAAGATGATAAACCCTCTCGAGAGGTTGATGAAGAAGTCGTTGTTGATTCCGATGCACCGGATCAAAACGAGGAAGCTAATGATCTTGACATTCCAATAACACTTCAAAAGGAGCTGAGAGTTACAAGAATTCTGGCTAGGTACGTTAACTCCTTAACTCACTTGTTGCTTACAGATTGTGGTGAACATGAAAGTTACAAGGAGGCTTTAGATGTGGAAGCCGAGATCAAGAGGGATCTTATTATGGATGATGAGATGCAGTCATTATCAGTTAATCAAACATGGGATTTATTTCGGTTACCAAAAGGGAAGAAAGCATTGCACAAAAAGTGGGTATACAGACTAAAACAAAAATCTGATGGTTCAAGGAGATTGAAGGCTTAACTTGTGGTGAAGGGCTTTCAGCAGAAGGAAGGCGTTAATTTCGGTGAGATTTTTGCTCCTATTGTGAAGATGTCTACTATTCGGGTTGTGATGAATATAGTTGCAGTTGAAGATTTACATCTTGAGTAGCTTGATGTCAAGACAGCTTTTCTTCCCAGTAACCTTAATGATGAAATTTATATGAAGCAGCCAGAAGGGTATTCGGTTAAAGGGAAAGAAGATCCTGTGTGTAGGCTCACGAAGAGCTTATATGGTTTGAAACAAACGCAGAGAAAGTAGTATTTGATGTTCAAAAAATTCATGTCCAGAAATGGTTATTTGAAGAGCAATGCGGATCACTGTTGCTTTATCAAGAATACGGGGAACTCATATATTATTATACTTCTGTATGTAGATGATATGTTGGTAGCAAGTGCCGACATGGGAAAAATTGTCAAGTTGAAGGAACAGATATCCCGAGAGTTTTCTATGAAGGACTTGGGTACAACAAATCAAGTTTTTGGTATGCATGTAACAAGGGACAGAAAACAACTAGAATTGAAGTTATCTCAAGCTGAGTACATCGGCAAAGTACTGAAGCGGTTTAATATGGATGGTTCTAAAGTTGTTAGTACACCATTGGGTGGCTACTTCAAATTATCAAAGGATTATTTTCCGAAGACACAGAAGGATCACGATGAGATGAGGAAGGTTCCTTATCAATCCGTGGTTGGTAGCCTAATGTGCACTATGATTTGTACGAGACCAGAAATTACCCAAAAAGTGAGAGTTGTTAGTAGGTATATGAATAATCTAGGCAAGGAGCATTGGATCGTTGTGAAATGGATACTGAGGTATCTAAATGGCACTCATGATATGGCATTATGTTATGGTAGTTCTCAGATATGCTTACAGGGTTTTGTTGATTCTGATATGGCGGGTGACATTGATAGGCAGAAGAGCCTAGTGGTTATATTTTTACATTGGGAAGTGGTGCGGTTATATGGGTTTCTAGGCTACAGAAGATTGCAGCTTTGTCTACGATGGAGGCAGAATATGTTGCAGCTACAGAAGCATGCAAGGATATGGTTTGGCTGAAAGGGTTGACGAAAGAGCTTGGTAGAGGACTATTTTCTCCTAAGTTGTATAGTGATAGTCAAAGCGCTACACACTTAGCAAAGAATTCACCTTTTCACTTTAGAACCAAGCACATTGATATTCGATATTACTATATTCGCTCGCTCCTCGAGGACAGTGTGTTGAAACTTGTGAGGATTTATACTAATGTGAATCCGACCGATATGTTTATGGCGACTTTTTAGAAGTTGACGACATGTACAACTTCTGTGAGTCTTCAAGATTGAAGGTCCGGGAAGTACAATTAATTCATTTGGAGATCTGAAGATGGGTTACGGGATTCGATTTTAAGTGGGAGATTGTTGGGTGTGAACTTGAACTAAGGATTGTTGAAGAAATAAGGAAATTGTTGAATCTGTTCGAATGAAGAAGGAAGTCGTTCGAATGATTTGTTCGAACGAGCTTCAAAGTCGTCGAACGAAATCTCTTTTTTTCACGATTTTGGATTTGGTTCATCGATCTAGTTTAAAGTTGTTATGCTTCTAGGGCTGGAGGCCAATTATCACAAAGTCGTTCGAGCGAGCTTGGAGTCGTTTGAACAGGCTATGTGTTGGTTTGCTTTAGATGTTATGTTGAGACGTTGAGTTTGCGTCGATATTTGTTCTACTTGTATTTTAGTTCCCTAGTATATAAAGGTGACTTAGTTTATTTATTTAATCTATCCTTCTGTGTGAGTTTGATTCTAGAGACCTAGAATTTAAGAGACTCCATTAAAGCTTGAGAAGCTTGGAGAGATTATTGCAACCTGTTTGATTATCATAGTAGATTGTTCGGGGAGTAGTTTTTTATCCGCAAGAATTTTCCACTTCCCTCCCCTGGGAATTCTTACGGCGTTATTGCTCTTGCTTGGTAAATTCTCCTTTTAGGGCTTATTCCGCGTATCGTTCTTGTCAGAGAGGAGAGAGTAGCTACCTCGATTCTCAACAATGAACTCTTACAAATTCTTGATCCCACTTAAAGAACATCTCCAAAAGTGTCTCACTCAATTAGTTTCCAAGTACCTCACTCAACCTTTCTTTCCAAGGTGTAACCTTGCTTTTTTATGCCCCTATCGAGAGCCCAATTGTTAGGCGTGTGTTTGTTTTCTAATCGAGCGCCTAAGGTTTGGGCGCCTAATTGTATTTTTTATTCAAAAAAAATTCTAATCAGACGCCTAAGATTTGGGCAACCAATTGTTAAAAATAAAAATCAAATCAAATCGGATGTCTAACAGTTAGGAGCTTGATGAATTTTATTTATTTATTTTTTTCAAAAAATATGAAATGGTAACCTTGTTAAGAAAATTAATTAAGATACTGTTGGATAAAATTCTACCTCACCCAACCTGACACAGCAACCAACTTGGACTTTGGTTTTTTTTCTCACCTAGCCTGACCCAGCCACCAACTTGGAAATGTGGAAAAAACAAGCAGTTTAATGTACAATAATGATAGTATAGTCTAGACTAACGTCAACTATTTCAAATTGTTGTCTTTTACTCAACGTTATCTATTTTAAATTTGTTGAATAACCCATTGACCCAAGTCCATTCACATACTTAAGTTAAAAAGAGTCTTCAGCTCTCTATAAAAATGTTCAGCCTCGTTAAGCTGTGACTTGTAAGCATGGCTGAACAATCGGATCATTTGCATTAAACTGCAACATGTTTTCTCTCTACCTTTATCAACTTTGTCTTGTATTGGCACTTAACATTTCATAAAATTTTGGAGAAGCAGAAACAAAGGCTCTTCTTAAGTGGAAATCCAATATTCTTAACCATACCCAATCTTTCCTTCCTCCATGGGCTCTTTCAAATTCTTCTTTCGCCCATATCATAAAACCAAGAAGTCCTTGCCATTGGACTAGTATTTTTTGTAACGATGCAGGAAGAATTATCAGACTAAACTCGGTGAGTTTGGGTTTATAAGGTACACTTCTTGACTTCCACTTCTCCTCCTTTCCAGAGCTTATTACTATTGATCTCAGTTATAATAAGCTATTTGGATCCATTCCCGCTGCTATCAGAAACCTTTCTCATCTCAAATACCTCGGTCTGCCTATTAATCAGTTCTCTGGGGGAATCCCTTCTTCTATAGGTAATTTGTATGACCTGACTATTTTGTCCCTCTAGGAGAATCAACTCTCTGCTTCCATCCCTCTAGAAATTGGAAACTTAAAATCTCTTATTGAACTTTTCTTGAGTATGAATCATCTCACGGGGACCATCCCAACTTCATTAGGTAATTTGATTGACTTAACCCTTTTATACCTCCATAAAAATCAACTCACTGGTTCCATACCCCACAAAATATGGAACTTCAAATCTCTTATCGTCTTGGAAATAAGCACTAATAGTCTAACTGGTACTATCCCTGCTTCTTTAGGTAACTTGAGTGGCCTAGACACTTTGAATCTTTATGATAATCATTTCACTGGTTCCATCCCTAAAGAAATAGGGAATTTGAAGTCTCTTGGGAATCTACAACTAAGCAGCTACATACTCTCTGGTACAATTCCTCAAGAAATAGCAAAATTAAAAGCTCTTACTCAACTGGACCTAAGCAATAACCACCTTACGGGTACCATCCCAGCTTCTTTAGGGAACTTGACTGACCTAATCTTTATGTTCATCTACGGGAATCAACTTTCTGGTTCCATACCTCATGAAATAGGGAAATTGAAATTTCTTGTTGACTTACAGATTAGCGCTAGCAATCTCAGCGGTACAATCCCAACTTCTTTAGGTAATTTGAGTGACCTAAGCACTTTCTACCTCAATGAGAATCAAATCTCTGGTTCCATCCCTTCACAAATAGGATACTTGAAATCTCTCACTATACTTGGCCTAAACATGAATCGTCTCACAGGTCGCATCCCTGCTTCTTTAAGTAACTTGAGTAGTCTTCGCCACCTCTCAGTCATGTACAATCAACTTTCTGGCGCAATTCCTCAAGAAATAGGAAATTTGAGTAACTTGAAGTCCCTTCAGCTGTCTAACAACATGTTTTCTGGCTATTTGCCACAAAACCTGTGCATTGGTGGATCACTTGAGAAAATATCTGCAAATAACAACCATTTCATAGGTTTAATTCCAAAAGGCATTAGAAACTATTCTAGCCTATTTAGAGTTCGACTGGAAAATAACCAACTCACTATGAACATGTCAGAATTTGTATGCTTGTATCCAAAGCTAGATTACATGGATTTGAGTAATAACAAATTGTATGGCCAACTTTCACCAAAGTGGAGACAGTGCCAGAACCTAACAGGCCCGAAGTTTTCTGGTAATTGGCTCAGTGGCCCAGCTCCATCTGAGCTTGGAGAATTAAACCAACTAAGAAGACTTGATATTTCTTTGAATCATCTAGTTAGAGAGATTCCAAAGGAATTAACGAAATTAAGTTTTTTGTTAGACCTCAACCTAAGTCATAATGGATTTTCTGGTTGGTTGTCTTCAGAAATAGGAACCTTATCTGAACTACTTCATCTTGACATATCATTTAACGACTTGACCCGACCGGTACTCGAGCATGTAGCGAGCTTATATAAGTTACAAAAATTGAGCTTGAGTAGAAATCGATTCAATGGTACCATCCCCTCAAGTAGGTAATATTTTTTCACTCCAAATATTACTTGATCTTAGTCATAACGACCT
The DNA here is from genome assembly GCA_014058105.1 of Kingdonia uniflora. Classification (NCBI taxonomy): domain Eukaryota; kingdom Viridiplantae; phylum Streptophyta; class Magnoliopsida; order Ranunculales; family Circaeasteraceae; genus Kingdonia; species Kingdonia uniflora. The sequence goes on along the minus strand of JACGCM010002358.1, from coordinate 2,210,316 downwards.
CACCGGTGATCCAGGAGGATCTTGAGTTATTTGAAGATTTGCCAAAGTCGTTTGAACGAAGTTGAGTATCGTTCAAATGAGTTGTCATGTCCTCTGGAATTTTGGCCCTTAGCCATATTTCGTTCGAACAAGTTGGGTTTCGCTCGAACGACCATGCAAGTTTTTAAGGTTTTAGATCAATTAGTCGTAAATTCGTTCGAATAAATCCCTAGTTCGTTCGAATGACTTTGGTGGTGTTTATGATTCTCAGCGTTATTTTGCCTCGAGATGTGTTCAATTTTGTAATTTCGAGTTCCCTCTATAAAATGGGGACTTAGGTTATCTTTTTTTCTTATGTTAAATCTGAAAGAGTTCTGAGAGGAGCTGAGGGTTTTGGAGTGATTCATTATAATCTACTTCATTATTTTAAGCAATTGAAGCTTTATTTTCCCTAATTTTGGTGCTCTTCGTGTTTCTCTACTAACTAAAAGCTTCTCAATCGTATTGTAGATTAAGTGGTATTAGTTTTCCAGTTTTGATTCTCGAGGGGTTGATTGTAGTTTATGGTTTCTACACGTGACCATCTCAAGGAAACGAAGGAGAAGCTAGTAAGTCCGTTGAAGATCCATCGCAAACCTAATTCAAAGAGGAATGACGATTTAGAGATGGGTGATTTTGACGGTCGACTCATAACTTTGGAAATAATAGTTTCTGGCCTAACTTCTACTATTGGGGAGTTAGTTGAACAATTGCATCTCACAAACCTCACGAAGGCTTCCGCTTCAAGGAAACGGCAAGGCCGCTCGAAGAAGAAAGGGGTTATGGAGGGGGATGGTGACAAGCGTACTACGGAGATTGATAGTGATTCTAGTGATGTAGAATCTGACGAGGAGCGATCGGCTATTGGTAAGTCAACGAATCCTATGTGTAATTTACGTATTGGTTTTAAGATTGAAATTCTGGCATTCGACGGTTCGATCGATGCCGAGATATTGGATAACTTGTTAGATAGGTAAGAAACTGATTTTTCAGTTTACGAATACTCCAATGCTTAATAAATTTTCTTTGCAATGTTAAAATTCGCAAGTCATGCACTCACGTGGTGGAAATCTTATCGGAAAGGCCACGATGTAGGAGATTTGGGTTAGAAAGAATTCAAGGTTTTAGTGTGAAAGTAGTTTTATCAGATTGGGTATGACCTAGAAAAATGGTATAAATGGTACAATTCGCGTCAAGAGTTTGAGCAATCCGTACAGGAGTATACTACGGCATTCTATAACTAAGCTTAGGTTTTGGATATTGATGTGGACGCGTATGAGGTGTTCATGAAGTACACAGGGGGTTTTATGGAGTCCATTAGGATAGAGTTGAAACTCTTTACTGTGGTCAATATCGAGGATGCTACCGTGAAGGCAATTACCATTGAAGGCAAGTAGCTGAAAAGTGACAAAGAAGTCGACAAGATCAAGTCGGGGTACAAGTCTAGTTGGAAAAATGAGCATAAGAGAGAGGCCAAAGGAGAGGGGTCTTCGTCCAAGGAATTTCATTGCAATCATTGTAAGGCGAGTGGGCATCTTTCGGTTGTTGACCTTCCGGATTTAGATAAAACTTTACCCGGAGCTCAGGCCGATGGAGGAGAAGCGCAATAAAGTGATATATGCACTAACAGCTGTGGTTGTTGACCTTCCGGATTTAGATAAACCGAATCCTAAACTTATACTTATGTTTCAGCGGAATTTGGCTACCGAGGAGGAGAGTCGGGAAGAGCTTTTTCATGTCAGTATTCTGGTAAAGTAGAGTTTAGTCAAGGCCATTACGAATCTGGGTAGTTAGAAAAATTTGATTTCTGAAACGTTGGTGAAGAAGATGGGTTTGGCGACTACAGCTCATCCTAAGTCGTATGGTTTGGGGTAGATTTAGAAAGATGCAGATGCGATGATCACGAAGCAGTACACATTCAAGTTTGCGATTTCTGAGAAGTTTATTGACGAGGTGACGTGTGAGGTGGTTCCTTTTGATGTGTGTGAGGTAATCTTGGGTAGCCCTTATCTTTGGGACCGAGATACGATTCATTACCATAGAGCTCGCAAGTATCGTCTTGTGATGGAGGGAATGGAGTTCCATATCAATGCTTATAAGGAGCATGTTACTACTTCAAATTTGGTAATGACAACTCAAGTAAAATGGTTGGTTAATGCGAGCAGCAAGTTTATGTTATTAGTGCGACCGGTTCAGGAGGGTAGGTCTGCCATAGTGTTGTCTTTAATGATAATGTTTTGAAGCAACAAACCAATATGGGGAAGTTGCAAGAGGAGATTGTGGCACATATTGATCTGAAACTGTTTCAATTTTTTGCTACACAGTCCAAGCTATAGCAAGCTCGCCAGATGAAGGGGCTGGCGTATCTCCAATAATTTCCCTTGATTATATAGTATAATAAGGGAGTGGACACAAATTTGGATGATTGGTTATCTCGACCCCCATTACCAATAACTTCCGCTATGTTGGTTTCTATGCAGATACAACCTTTTGTTATGTCAGGATAAGTTGTAGGATATGATGATCCTTAAGGGCGTAGTGTATTTCACCGAATGTTATTGCCAGGCAAGACATGTATTCATTTTGAGTCGTTTCGTGTTGGGAAGTAGGATCAGCTACCTCGTATGTCGAAGTGGTATAGTTGGGAAATGAGTTGCGTCTTATTCCCACCTCTCCAGTTCCAGCTTGAGCTAGAGCTCAAGGCTTCTAAATGGGGGAGCCATGATCTAGGAAGATCTAGAGTTATTTGAAGATTTGTGAAAGTCGCTCGAACCAAGTTGAGTGTCATTCGAACGAGTTATCATGTCCTCTGAAATTTTGGCCCAGAGCCATATTTCGTTCGAACGAGTTGTGTTTTGTTCGAATGACCACGCAAGTTTCTAGGGTTTTAGGCCAATTAGTCATAAAGTCGTTCGAACGACTTCCTAGTTCGTTCGAACGACTTTGGCTGTATTTTTTTTATTCTCATCATTTTTTTTCCTCGAGATGTGTTCTATATTGTAATTTCGAGTTCCCCCTATATAAATGGGACTTAGGTTATCTTTTTTTCTTATGTTAGATCTGAAAGAGTTCTGAGAAAATCCGAGGGTTTTGGAGTTATTTATTATAATTTACTTCGTGTTTTTAAGCAATTGAAGCTTTATTTATCCCAATTTTGGTGTTCTTCATGTTTCTCTACAAACTAAAAGCTTATCAATCGTATTGGGGATTAACCAGAGAAATACCATCAGAGCTTGGAAGTTTGTAAAAGTTACTATATTTGAATCTTTCACACAATTCACTCTCTGGCATCATCCCACCTTCATTCAAAAACATGATTAGTTTAACATATGTTGATGTTTCTTATAATGAACTGGAAGGCCCGATTCCTCAAACCAAAGTCTTTCAAGGGGCATCTGTAGATGCTTTTAGACACAACAAAGGATTATGTGGTAGTATTCTAGGTTTATAGCTCTGTAGTTCTTCTACAGTAAATAAATCTCGCGCACATGTGAGTCACAAAACTGTGATCATCATCATACTAACTCTTACAGGAGTGGTCTTTCTTATTTTGGCATTTATAGAAGTTTTTTTTCCATTATTTTCGATGAAAAATTGATGTAAAGGAAGAACAACAAGAAATGCATATTGGAGATCTATTTTGCATATGGAATTATAATGGGAGGATAGTGTATGTAGATATCATTAAGTTCACTAACAACTTCAGTGATGAACATTGCATTGAGATTGTAGGGACCTAACTTCATTTGGTGGTGAAGTTGGTTTTTACAACGTAAAATCAATCTTCAATCAAAGGGATGCATGCAATTTGTCTTGAGTAAGGACTAACTACAGAGGAATACTTGCGTAGAGGCCTGAATGTGATTCTCTATGACCTCTGATGAGGATTTTTAAGATAGATTATATTACTGAAGATTAATTGGTGGGTTTGAATATAGTATGAACTGGGAGGTCGAAGGTAAAATGCAAGAGGCCGGAGATAATTTTTCTCACCTCCACTTGGTTTCCTCTCTCCTCTATTTATAGAGTCATATGAAGCTGAGACACCAAATGTGGGCCAGGATTACATGTTTACTGTCAGGAAATCCCGACGAGTTATGGCGCCGCCTCTATCTGCACTGTTACTGTGATAGCTGTCTAATGTGTCTCTGTACTTTAGCACTATGGCATCAGCCTGTCACTATAGCTGGAAAAGCCCATCATTACGACGGCTTGTCTGGTGAGCTGGCTATCTATCCCATCATACTTCGACCATGTGTTAATATGGTCGAAGAATATCTGTCGCGACGTGTTAGTCCATCCTCGAAGCTTTGTCTGGTGTCGAAGCTTTATCTTTGGGGATCTCTGGGGAGTCTGTGTTAGGGATTGAGTAGGCTTTGTTACATTCGAGTAGGCTGTGAAGTGGGCTTCGATTGTCTGTCAAAGGCTACGAGTAGGCTACTACATTTGCCCCCTCTCAGTGACGGTCTCATAGCCAGGTGGAAAGATGTTCGCTGAGAAAACTGTTTGGTCTTGGAATCTGAGCTGTTTGAATGTTAGTTTTCGAGTAAGTAATAAAAGAGGGTAATTAAGAGGTGTAGGTGGTTGTAGGGTAATAAATGCGGTAAAGGCTATAAAGATGGGTTCTTATGAAGGGATGCTGTATCTCCTCCCTTATGCGGTAGTCTTATGCTCTTTCTCCTAATTCTGAACATTTGAATGGATACCACGCTAAATACGCGTTACCATAAGAGGATGGGCTTCGTTCATGATCGTCGAGTGAGGCAGAAGATGGCGGAACTGCATATTAAGTTTATTGGGCAGGGTGATCTGAACTGGGACATGCCGGACCTTGTGGAGGTAGGACCGGAGGAGTTCATCAATGGTGATTCTTTTGTCTATCTGTGGGAACAGCTAAGGTATTACTTTACGACTGCTGAGAGGCGCTTTCTCTTTCTGATGGCTCTGGCCAAAAGTCTTGTTTGTGCAGAAGAGATCATCGAGGAGCAGAACATTGCAAGCAGAGCTGGACCTTCCGGACGTAGGGCTATTGGTTGATGTGGTGAACATTTTGTATTTTGGTATGCTTTTGTTTTTCTGCCTGGAGTTTTTTGCTTGGGGTGGTAGTAGTAATGTAATCTGTTTGCTTGATCAGATATTTGGAATGGATATAATATTTTTTGCACACTGGTATTACTGTGTTTGATTGATAATGTAGATGAATGGAGACAAAAACTCTTGTAGGCGCACTTAGCATACTGATGTTATCAAACTGTTAGTGGTGTCGAGGTATAATGATATGATTGAAGGTAATGGTAGTTGAAGGTTATGATGAGATGCTGTTTGTGATGATCGATGGTTATAATGGACGAATGCTCGACGTTGGAGGTACACTAGACTTGAAGTCCTTGTGAATGAGGTTTGAATGTAGGTACCGACGAATCAGTTGCTTCTAGGAAGTTGGAAAGGTTGTATGTTGACTTTTAGAGGTTGGAAAGTAAAGGTTGCCATTAAGTCGATTAGGGAAGAGGGAAAGTTGTGGTGGGTTTGTAGGTATAAAAAGGGGTAGGGTGGAGGGAATTTCTTTACCTGTCCTGCAGCATTCTCTTCATCTGTTACTTTAACTTGGTTTGATCAATATGGCAGGAAACGTACCCGTTCAGGAAGATCAAGTGGTGGTGAGGGCCAAGATGATCCAGGAGGCCTTGTTGGGTCTGCAACGGCGGTTCGGTATAAAGGAGGATATTAATGCTGAAATGCCAGACCTTTTTGAAGTTGAACCCGTGGCACCACTTTACGGCATGCCCTTCGTGTACAGGTGGGGAATAGTACATATGATGGGGCCGTTACCCGGCCATCAGCTGTCTCTTCTCAAAGGCTTCACAGAGGATATAGCTGACCAGGAGGATGCAGATACAACGGCCATGGTTGAAGAGAGGCATCCCGCTAATAATTAGGGTCCGCTGTCATATGTTGGTGTTGTTGCTTCCTTTGCTTTATTTTTTTTTTAACTTTCTCTGTGCGAGGTTTATAATGCTTTCTTCCTTTCTGAATGAAAATAGTTTCTTGGAATAACTTGCTTTGTCGAACTGTGAGTAGTAGTAATATAATATGAATTCCGGACATAGTATCTTGTGAGTAGTAGTAATATAATATGAATTCCGGACATATGAATTGATAGTACAACTGTCGGAATACATTGTTTGTGACGTTCGAAGATAAAAATGAATTTTTTCGATGCGAAAGATACAGTGTATCGAAGCTGAAAACATTATCTGTACGCATAAATTTTTAAATGGTCGAAGTTTATGATTGTAGTCAGTCGAGGGGTCGAAGTTTTTGAATTAAAGGGCGTATTGTACATCGAAGGTCGATATATTTGATCAGTGAATTTGAGGCTATCTGTTGAGGATTGTTCGAGACATAGAATGGTCGAGTACTCGAGTTCAGGGATTGTGTCGAAGGTTATGCTGGATTGGACTAGCTGTTCTGACAACCCAGACAGCTGGTTTGTCAGGCTAGTACGTCCGCCTAGGGCAGTATGCAAAAAGTAATGATGGTGTTTCACTCGTATTATGGAAAAGTTTACGATGTGACTGTTTTGATTTGATTGTTTAGTTTCGAGTAGGGGGAAAGAAGGTTCTAGAAGCTTTGGCTTTTGTAGGCAGTTTGAAGTGAGGGTGATGTTTGCACGTAAGAAATACGAGGGGTAAATTGGTCAAAACACATTGTAGCCAAAAAGCTGGGGTAGTGGGGTCGTGGTAATGATAGTGGTTAGAAAACGAGACAGTTTTGGTTTTTCGAAATATATATAAGTATGAGGAGAGTAGTTACTGTACGGTTTACTGTAAAGATCAAAGAGTATGAAGTGAGGAGAACGTACGCCATTTCGAACTTGGTGGTGGTTGCTGCATTTGTTGTTTTGATCTTGCTGATTCGAGGATAGTACTGCTAATCACCGGTAAGTCATTTGATCTTTGCCCACTTTATTTTGCTTTTCCCCTTTGAGGGTGCAGAACATTCTGTGTTTGGGGTTTAGGTGTTATTTTCGAGGGTAAGGAGACTTGATGGATCTTGGTTTCGACCCATTCTGGGTTTTGAGGTGGTTTAGAGGAGGTATTGGGTTTGAGATTGAAGTTTTGATAAATTTTTAAAAGGGGTAAATGGGATAGGGGGTGTGAATACGGAATTGCCGAGTTTATCGATCTAATTGCGTGCCTCTTCTTTTATAGGCTAAAATGCATAACCGTCAAGCTTCGAGTTGGAGATTGATAAATGAGGAGATCAAAGAATTCAAAGCTAGTATTTCTGGTCGAGCCCCAATGGAGGAGGGTAGTGACGTAGTAGTGCTAGATGTTTTAACCGAGGCTCAATTATCTATGGTTCTGCCAGCTGAGGAGGTTCTAGTTACGAGATATCGAAGGACGATAGTGACCGAAGATAGTGATGAAGATGAAACTGTATGGGGGGAGGAGGGTGATGTAGGGCCTTCGGGTGGTGGAGAGGGAGATAAGATACAGAGTGACGATAGTGGGGATTCGACTGAGTCGGATAAGGTCGAAGGTTCCGTTTTGGCTAAAGATAAGATTAGATTAGATCGGTTTGCCGCCAAATTAGAACTCTCTAAGGTAGAGGTATATCTGAGTGTTGCGGGGTAGGGTTGACCTTCAAGTCAGACTCTGGGGAAGGGATTATGGTTTATAGAGGCCAAATTAGATTGGGACTGGAGCTTCCTCTTTGATGACTGGTGAAAGAAGTGGTAAATTTTTGGGGGTGGCTCCGGTGCAAATGAACGGTAATTTTTATGAGATGATGAGGGTGATAGGGGGGATGAATGTAAAATTGGCTGGTGAGGGTCGAAGTTTGATTAAGAGGCTTGACATTATCACCTTTTACTCTAGGAAGGCTAGTCAGAACCCGGGGACCTATCGCATCCAATGTCACCTAGAAAAACCTTAGTTCATTGACCTGTGCTCGACAGGCCGGGGGCGGAATAATGATTTACTGATAGTAAGGGGTAACTATGAGAATGTAAACGAGGATTACCCTTATAAATTATATCATAGGGTTTATGACTAAAGTAAGTTTACTGTCGAAGGGTTGTTGTTGATGTGTATCTAAAATAAGTTATAACTCTGTTCTTGTTTTAATTTGTAGGTCCGAAGAGTTCATCTTGGGAGAATCCAGTAAATTATATTGATACTCTGCTCGAAGCTAGTGAAGACTGGGTAAAATCTGTGTTTGACAGTCTCAAAATCAAAAGGCAAAGGAGGAAGAAGGCGGATTCCCTGCTTTAAGGCGTACCCGCTACGCCGAAGCTGCCAAAGAGAAAAAGAGGTGAAGGTGTTTCAAAGGGGAAAAAAGAGATGAGACGGGAAGAGTTGCAACTATCAGTTTGTGCCGAGGTCGCGTAGGGGATCGAAGCAAGCAGCGCCAGTGCCCGAAGTGGCAGGAGATACTTCAAAGCTAAGGCCGCGGCCGGTAGCAACTCAAACTGAGAAGGGGATGGCCAGGTAACTCCCGAATCCCTGACGGTGTAGGAATCGAAGGCTGGCCAACGTAAGAGGCATAAGGTACTGGGGGAGGATGATGCACTGGAGGAGGATGAAGAGATGACGGAGGTTGAACGATAGGTGTAGGCTGTGGCGAAGCTGGCTTTGATGATCAAGCTCTAGGAAGGTGATCTAGACGAGGCTTCGAAGGAAATAAAGAAGCACATGTTTAAGGTAACTATATACAGCTTTCCATTCTTCTTGTATTTCTCAGAGTAATGGTGGACGATGAGCAGAGAATCTGTGTAAACGGAGAGTTTAGGGACGCCGTGCTCGAGGGCGAGGTTGTCTGAGAATGAGAGCTTCGTACTCTGTAATATTATTTGTGGCATTAAAATCCAGGCAGATTGATTTTTCAATTCTGCTGTTAAAAGTATTAATTCGTAGGATTCCAATTCCTGACCCTGTGGGTCCTGCTAATCCATCTGTAAGAAGTCTCCACCCCTTCCTTGCAATTAATTCAGCTCACTCGTCAAATGCTTTGGGGGGGGGGGAAATCTTTGGTAACTTCCTCTGGAAGGTCAGGAGTGCTCCTCCCACACGGTTTCTTCTACTGGAAAATTCACGAGGAAATCGGCCACGGCCTGCACTTTTTCAGAATGATGTTGTTTGAATTTGATATCATGTTTTCCCAAGATGACTGACCATTGTTGCACTCTTCTTGATTTTTCTTTCTTGGATAGAACTTCCCGAAGTGGGTAGTTCGTTATGATTTTGACTGATTGAGCTTGAAAGTAGTGTTTGAGCTTTTGTGAAGTACAAACAAAATTGAGAAGAAGTTTCTCGATTTTAGATTACCTCATTTCTACTGGAGTGAGGGTTTTGCTGATGAAGTTGACTGACTTCTTGATTTCCCCTTCAAGTCGAATGAGAACCGAGTTGGGTGAAGTATCTGTAACTGCAAGGTAGATAATTAGTTCCGCATTATCTATTGGGGTGCTCATGATGGGAGACTTTCCCAAATAGGTTTTGAGATCTTGAAAAACTGCCTCACATTCTGATAACCATTGAACCTTTGTATTTGGCTGAACTTTTCCTCCTATGGTACAATCAAAGAGAAATAGAACAGCCAATGACAACGGTCTGAAGATTTTAACATGAAAAGGTTGATAGCGGCAATCTTGCCGGCAAGTTTCTGAACGTCTTTTATTGTTTTTGGAGATGGCACATCGAGGAGAGCCCGATTCTAATCTGGATCAGCCTCAATCCCCTTCTTACTGATGAGGTAGCCTAGAAATTGACCTGAATGCACTCCGAATTAAAACTTATCAGGATTGAAACACATCTTGTATGATCGAAGTATGTTAAATATTGTGTTGAAATTTGAAATGCGATTGATGGACTATACGTTCTTGTACACGAGATTCACTATATAAACTTCTACGACTTTCCCGAGATGTTCTTTGAACATAGTAGTAATCAATCGTTGATAAGTTGCACCTGCATTCTTGAGTCTGAAGGGCATGACTTTGTAGCAATAAAGTCCTCTTTCAGTAATGAAAGTGGTCTTTTCTTGATCTTCATCCAAGAGTGGAATCTGATTATAACCTAAAGAAGCATCTATCATAGGTAGGAGTTCATGACCTACTGCAGAATTAAGGATTTGATAAATGTTGGGAAGAGGAAAATTGTTCTTTGGACTCTGTTTGTTGAGATCAGTGAAATCAACACAAACGTGCACCTTTCCATTATTCTTTGGGATAACGACAATGTTGGATATCCAATCTGGAGAATTTGCTTCTCGAATGAATCCCACTTTGATTAATTTCTCGATCTCTATGTTAACTTCATCTCGAAGTCGTGGTGATAGGCATCACTATTTTTGTTTGACTGTGGTAGCATTGATGCTGATTTCCAGCCTTGGTTGGATCAACCCCAGGCATTTCTTCGAAAGACCACACAAAAACATCTCTATTTAATCTTAAAAACTGAACGAGAACGTTTTTTTGTGTTGAACTAGCTTAGTACTGATGAAAGTCCCTCTGCTTGGTCCATCATTGTTGATATATTCGGTGGGCTCCTTCATGGAAGGCTGATCAACGGGGTGATCAGCTTGTTGTAATTTCTATGCAGCATATTTGTCAGAGGTATCTAAAATTACAGAGACGATATTTTTGTAAGCTCGAGAAAGCTTTTGACTACCCTTAATTTCATAGATACCATCGCCGTGTTTGAAGTAGAGTGCTTGATGATAGGTGGAAGCGATTGCTTCCATATTATGAATCCAACAACGGCCCATAATCCTGAGATAACGAGATTTGGCGTTGATCACCTAGAAGATGAGGTCGATGGTGGTTGGTCCTACGGTAATAGGTTAGATGATCTTCCCTACGCGCTCTTCTTTTGAACCATTGAATCCACTAATATCAGTCTCACTTTGAATAACTTGATCGACCTATTATATCTGGTCGATAGTACTCTGAAGGAGGATCTTAATACTGCTGCCAGTATCGATCATCATGGTGGCATGCTGTACGGTCGGCTCTCAATTGGTACCAATGGTTGAGAGAGACGTTAGAGCTTATCCTTTGTGAGGATTGGAAAAATCATAGAGATTCGAGCATTCATCTTTGGGAGGACCGGTTTGACTTGTGAATTGCCTTTACAAGGGTTGCCAGTGTTTCCCTTAGCGTGATTTTGGTCACCTTGGTCCTCCTTAGGTTCCTCGTTTCGATCTGTAGATGGACCTTTTGTGGTAAGGACAGATTTAGTAGATTTATGCCTTTCGGACATCATCCTTTCCAGGTCGACATAACTATTGACTTTGGTGATCATATCCTCTATGGTCGTAGGTTTGTTGAGGAAGAGGTACTCCTTAGCTTTGTAGTCCAGCCGGAGTGTGTTGGAGAAAGCAGTAGCAACGGGTTTCTGATCAAGATTGTCCACTTTACACGTGAGCTCCAAGAACTTCTTTGCGAATGCCTCGAGCTTCTCTCCATTGGATTGTTTGAGACTGATAAGAGAATACAAATTTTCTTCTTTATCTCTGTTGTGAGCATATGTCTTGATGAATTGTTTCTGTAACTAGTCAAATGTGTATATGGAGTCTTCAGGTAGAGAATGGAACCATCAGAGTGGTTCCTCCTGTAGACTTATAGCAAATAGACGACAGATAATATGGCTATGATTAGAGTACAACCCCAACGAATCACGATATGGTTGAATGTGCTCCATGAGATCGATACCCTTGTATTGATAAATGGTTTATTAGTTCAATGGAAATTATAATGAATGGTTTATTGGTTGTAGGGAAATTGTGATGAATGATTGCATGGAAGCCTTTCGGAATATCCATATAGAATAGTTCTTTGGCAATTAGACTTCCTTGTAACTTAGTAAGGTCGTCCGTAGTGCCCAGAACTTGTGCTTCAATCAACTCCTTAATATGCTGGTCCATATGCTCTTGTGGGACATAGCGATGGATTGGTTGAGTGGCTTGACGAGGAGGTTGCAGATTATAAGTACCAGTACCTTCACTTAAACAATCTGGCTCGATTTAGAGATCGAGCTTAACTCCGGTAGTTGGTCGCCTGGATGTGACCATGATTAAAATGTTGTAGTAGAGTTATTGAATGTCATAGGATACCGTGGAAAGAATTTCTTTCACACAGATGGTGCCAAATATAATGGCCTAATTCCGTAAGCTTAGCGTAGCATGGAATTAGTCCTTATACCAATGTACCTATGGCTGCAATTTAGTAAACATGAAATGACACAGGTATTTAGCATGGAAAACCTATGAATAGGTTAAAAATTACGACCTCGTGTTGAGGGCTTTGTAATAGTAACTTTTATTGCATGAGGCTAATGGTATCTTATTACAAGTTATTTCTAGACTTAGAAATGTTGGAAATTGTGAATAAGACGTTTAGAGTGTTGAGAAAATTTGAAGATATAGTCCTTCTAGTGACTTCCCATATGTTTTTATGGGTCTTCTGCAGTTCTTCATCATGCTGGAGCACGTCTTCTAAACAATGTGGTTAGTAGTTGTTGACTGAGTAATTATTGAGTTTGCTAGAAACATGTGATTTTGACTTGTTTAGGTTTTTGGTTTGAGCTCGACCCACGTTCTTCATCAGTTCGTAGAGTATGTGGCAATGTTGACTGGAGAAGCCGTCTGGGAAATGCGTGAGCCTGATATGGAGGTAATTCAAATTAGGGACAGCTTGATTTTAGGTCAGATCGAGGGATAGGCCCCTACATAACCCATTTCCTCCGTCATCGATGCCGTTAATCGCTTAAAAATGTTGGGGGAGTCTAGATCGCGACCGAGGTATAATTTTTCCAAAACTACACGTAACGCAAACTCTGAAGTAAAACGAAGGGGGTAAGAATTGGTAACACATATGTGGCCATTACAATTGGCATCGGATAGCGATCCCTCCCCAATGCTCGAGGAGTTAAACCGAGTAAATAGTCTCCCGGATGGCTTGGTCCATATTTGTACAGGATCGGAGGAAATGCCAGTAAGTTTTGTGTAAATTTTAAATGTTATTAATGTATATTGCCATGTGTTCGATGAAATGCCTGAATGAAAGTCTAATGTGTTAATGTATTTTTTTTGTCAGAACCAAGATAAAATACATTGTAGGGGATCATTGGGTAAGGTACTGAAGTAGTACCAATCGATTGCGCGGTACCCGAGGAAGAAGTTGGTCGACGATATGGGTTTTGAGGAGTTTTCCTCGATTAAGGCGAGAAACTCTGATAACCGTCTTATTTATGCTCCCGTAGAATGGTGGTGGCCTTCCACCCATACCTTTCACTTCCTTTGTGGGGAACTGGGTTTCACACCGTTAGACTTCATCATGCTAACGGGTTTAAAGTTTGGGCTAGGTTGCGAACTTCTGTACGACGAGAGGTACTCCAAGTTAGAGGAAGTAGAAAAGATATTCTCGGGGATCACAACCTCTAACATCAGGTACGGTAACATCACTCTCGCCTATTTAAAAATGTGGGAAGAGCCTTTGAATCCACGTCTCAATAATTACGACCCATAAAATGATATCGTGTATGCGAGGGCATTTATTGCCTATATGATGGGTAATCTCTTCTTCTCAAATGTTAGTACATCTCTTCGAGCGGGTTATCTTGCAGCCTTGACAGACTGCTATATTATTGGTGCGTCAAGTTTTGACTTGGGTATGCCAATTATGGCAGCTTCGTATTGGGGACTAGATGAAGTCTCAGTTATGAAGGACGGGAAGGTGAAGAAATCAATCACCAGATTCTATGCGATGTTGGAGTTCTAGTTCTTCGAGTACTATTGGGTTAAAATGTATCTAGTGAAGGTACGAAACTTTAACCATATTTATCCCTGTATGGGTGCGTAAAGAGATGGAAGGGCTAGTATGGGGTCTAAAATCCATCGTTATTTTGCCGTGATCAGAGAAATGATTGAATGGAAGGATAAAACCAACATAGATTGGTAACCATGACATAGGTCTAGGCAAACAATCTGTCAAGAGGTAAGAGTTTCTTTAGCGCTGAGCTTCTAGAGGGCTTCATTGGTGTCAGTCCCATACGGGTATGGTACGCTTTGGTATTTAGGAGACCGGTGTATGCGTCAGATGACCGGGCATAATACTGTGCCCTATGACCCCCCTCAAAAGATTATGGAATTCCCAAGGTATGATCGAGAGTTATATTAGGGTCTAAAAGATGTGGACTTCTATGATGGTAGTAATTATCATGTTTCAGACGTAGATTACATAATATATTGGCGTGCCGCTCATCCAAATCCCAAGATCAGTTGTAATTTAGTAAATAGGGCCAAAAATATTTGGATGGTCGGGCGTGATCTAGTGAGGCCCGATACACACTTGCCACCTATATCGAGTTTAGTTACGTCTTCACAAGTGCAAGACTATGGTGTTCAGGCGACCGGCGATCCACATGATATGGGATGGTTCATGGATATGGCGGGAATGAGCGATCAACGTAGATGGATACCAATCCCGGTGAAGCAGGTACCATACCCGTGTCGAACTATGTATAGTATAAATGAGTTATGGCATTAATCCCATGGAATGCGGTATGCGATATATGAAAACTTGAGATAATACGTTGACCGCACGACCGAGTTAGAGGGGGAGCTGAGGCGGGCATAAGAGGTCATCCGAGTGATATCCGAGAGATTAGCTGAGATGTTCATTTCTTACCAGACAGAGCCGGTTGTGCAATGTATCTATGAAAAGAGTCTCGCACGTAGCAGACGCACCCGCAAAAAAATGTGAGGTCATCCCAGTTAGGCTATCTTTTATTTAGAACTTTGATTTATGTTTTGTTTAAACTATGTTGAGTATGCTTTATTTTGTTAAGAACTTTTATTTGCTATGTTAAAACTACGTTGAGTATGCTATGTTTTGTTTATAACTTTGATATGTTATGTTAAACCTTAGGTTGTTTATGACCCCCTCTCGATACTTGGTTTAATTGGTAATAAAAAATTTAATATTGTTTGGGCAAACTTGTTGTGCAAGTTACTCAACGGCCATATTTGCGGCTAGTTCTTTTTTGGAAATTTGTTGTCGAGCTTGTTCAACTGCCATATTAATGGCTAGTTATTTTTTGGAAACTTGCTGTCCAAGTTACTCAACAGCCATATTAACGGCTAGTTTGTTTTTGGAAACTTGTTGTTCAAGTTACTCAACGGCCATATTAACGGCTACTTTTTTTTTGGAAACTTGTTGTCCATGTTACTCAACGGCCATATTAATGGCTAGTTTTTTTCAATTATAAATGTCATTCATCTTCTACACTCTCTTCCCTTTTATTCTTCTATACTCTCCTCCCTTTAAATCTTCTATACTCTTACCTTACAGACAAAACCACTACGTCATCCTCAAGCTCCCAATATAATTCTCAAAACCACTCTCAATCCTCCAATAAAAACCAACAAGGAAACATATTTCCTCCTCAATTTGGCACATTTAATTTGTCGCAAATGCCTAACACTTCCCAATATCAGAATCATCATGTTCGCCAACTATTCCCGCCACCCGACAATCAATTTCAATCTCAAGCCCATGACCCTCATTACTCAAACCAAGGATATTACCCTCAATTTGATGGGTATACGGGCTTGTACCCTCAACTAGGGAATCCATATTATTCATTTCAAGCTGGTTTGGCCGATGGAAGTTTGAGTACCACACTGATACAATGTACATGGGGCTTAAATGATTTAAATTTTAATACATCACCGATTACATCTTCGGTTGTCTCTCCGGTCATCTCCAAGGAACTCAATCCAATTCTCATGGGAAGTAATACGCGCAGGAAGGCAAAGTCTTAAAGAAAGAGAACATCGGCACCTATTGTAGTTGAGGATGTAGTTGAGGATGAAGTTGATGACGACAAAAAAGATATAAAAACTACAAAAATTGGTCGTACGGTGACTTCGTGAATCTTGCATGCGTTTGGTCATAAGTGTCTCAAAACCTCGCTACCACGAATAACCAAAAAGCCGCTACATTTTGGTTTAAGGTGTATGATCAATTCAACTCATTCTATGTTGACCAATCGATGTGGAAATCGTACAACGATGTCAATTGTGCATATAAGGAGCAGCTCAATAAGGAATGTTTGATTTTTAGAGGCATCATTCAAGGCCTTATGAGCCGACGTTATACCGGTATTAGAACGGCTAACTTCGTAAGTATTTTATTTATTTTTCTTATTTCATTAATGTTCAAAGGTTAATCATACTCTAAAGAATTTTCTAACTTGATTTCTTGGAATGTATGATATACGATACATTCCTACAACTACAACACAAACCATTTACACTTGGGGAAGCATATAAAGTTTTGGAAACTTGCCCAAAATTGTCACAAATTCATCACATCGCGCAACTCGGCCGCAACGTCGCTATGAAGTCAATTTTTAATAATAGCCCGGGTAACTCCACCAATACTGATCCTGAAACACCTACATATGGCTTTCCAAATATTGTAATTTTGGATGATTCTATCGACGTAGATGCACCGTTATATTCTTGTGGGGATGTACGACCGGACGGCCAAAAAAAAAAAGGTAAAAGAAGCGGAAAAGTCAAGTATAGGTTATTGAGGAAAGAAGATGCTTGAGACAACGACCAATATGATGATGGCATGAAATGAGAGAGTCGAGCAGAAGAAAGATGAAAAGGAAGCTAGAGCTATAACATGAGAAGAACAAAAGCTGGCAAAAGAGGCTGAGATTCAAATGAGGCGTGAAGCGAAGCTAACTCATAAAAGCCATTGAAGATGCGCATATGGTTATGGTAATGACAACGGACCCAAGTAGCCTACTACCTGTACAAAGGCGTTGGATGAAGATGAAAATTAAAGAATATTCGAAGAAATTGAAGGAGCAGTATCCAAGTGATGACGACGTTTCTCGTAATTAAGATTGATGTAATCCTTAGCGTTAATAGTAGTTATTAAGTTCTATGTAATTTAATTATTTTAATAAAATTGTTATTAATTGTACGTAATCCTTAAAATATACTTTAATCAAGTAGAGAAAATATATTACAACTTAAGCATAAAACTTGGAAATAAAATACATTGCTTTAGAAAATAAAAAAATAATGATGAAGACTATATTACTCTGCCCCTTTTTGATTCTATAAATGCGCGACAAGTTCATCTTATAGTTGGAAATAAGCACCTTCATTTCTAATTTCATGAACCATCTGAATATACTCTGCCATAGTATTGATCGCGTGTCTTGGATTTAAGTCCTCATTCTTATTCTTCACGGATGTTCTAAACTCGGAATCAATGTCTATTTGCCAGATTTAAGTATGGCATTCATCTTTGGCGATCATATTGTGCAGGATTATACAAGCGTACATAACACTTCCTAGATCACTAGGTTTCCAAATTTACGCACCGTGTGCCAATATTTAAAACCTAGCTTGTAATATCCCAAAAGCAAGCTCTACGTCTATCCGACATGCTTCTTGTATCTTCAAAAAATGTCTTTCGGCATCATTGGATGGATTTCTTATGGTTTGAACAAGTGTTTACCATTTGGATGGATTCCATCCGTTAAGTAATACCCCATAGTGTACGGTACCGTGCCTATATTATAATTGCATGGTGGCGCAACTCCATTATACAAGTTGTTGAAAAGCTACCCTTGATGCAAGACGTTCACATCGTTGTTATAACCGGGCACCCCAAATAATGCTTGCCATATCCAAAGATCTTGCGATGTAACCGCTTCAAAAATCACCGTCGGAATTTCCTTATACCCGGTATATTGTCTTGCCCACCCGGTAGGATAATTCTTCCATTTCCAATGCATATAATCTAAATAACCTAACATCCCTGGGAAGCCTCGCGGCTCATTCACTTCTAGCAAGTATAATGTATCATTTTTATTGGAAGATCTAATGTATTGAGCTCTGAATTGTGTTATTATTGTTTTACAAAATTCTTTCAAGCACAAAATACCCGTAGACTCCCCATTCCGAAGGTATTCTTCTTGGGCGTCTGCGCTCATACCGTAACATAAGATGAAAAGTGTGCACGCTATCTTTTGGTGCGAGGATAAGCCCATCGTCTTAGTGGCATTTTATCTTTGAATAAAATAAGGGTTCGAAGAAATATTTGATCATAAATACGTTGATACATACCTTCGATCATACGGAATCGACGATGAAATGCGATACTTTTAAATCTTGGGTTGCCATCGAAGTAATCCCAATTAAGGCTAAACTTTCCCAATTTATGATCAAGGCCTTTTCGCTTGTCAATCTTTCCTATTTTACTACCTCCCCACCTCCGTGAGAATGTCACCTATTGCTCTTTTTCTTCTGCTTCTCACATCTCAATCATAATCTTGCTATATTCGTGCATCATCTCAATTTGATGTCAGAAGACCTCTTTGTCTCTGGACAATGATGAAGACAACGACTCCAAAGATGAGAGTGATGGGTCAGACATGATTAGGTCAGACATGATTCGGCAAAAATTAATAGTTACAGAATAAAGTTGAGTTTTGAGATTTAAGAGGAATAAGTTTATTATAGAAGAGTAAGAGAGTAGAAGATGAATGGGCTTTATAAGTGAAAAAAACTAGCCGTTTATAGTCGTTGAGCATCTTGTTAAAGAAGTTTGATCAGGGAAAAACCAAGTATGGAGGAGAACCAACATATATTTCATGCCTGTAGACTTGCAGGCTCGTGCCGCACAGTTCTGAACTGTGCGGCAAGAACTAGCCATTTGCAATAATTTAAATCGATGCCGTCTACGTGTCTCTATCTCAAACATTGCATATATGCGCAGTTCAGAACTGCTCTGCAAGATGACCTATTAAAGTTTGACAAGTGTCATCATCTCATTGGCTTACTGCCTACGCGCAATTCTGAACTACGCGACATCAATCCGCCAAAAATCTACCGTCAAGGTGGATATTGGGCAGACGCGTGCTAAATTCACCTAGATGCTGGAAGGTGGATTGGTACTCAAGAGGGTGGAGGATGAAAATCCACCCTCCACGTCATCCTTCACCTAGCTGCTGTGGGTACTCTAACAATTATTTTCTTGGAAATTGAGCATTTATTAACCAAAAGAAAGAATAAAGAACATGGTGGGATAACTCTCTTTCTTCAAGAGCACAAGAGAAAGGTAGAGAGCCTGAACACCTTAAAAGGAGAAGATACAATAACTTATGTACTATAAAGAAAACTATCCCACGGCATCTTCATTAAGAATTCTCTTCAAAACAAAAGTGAAATTATCAGGCTAAAGTTTTTCATAACCAAGATCAGACAGCAGGTTAGCAAGACTATCAGGGGCCCTATTGGTTTCCCAATAGTTATGCTCAATGTAGAAAAACCCTAACTAACTAATGCACCTTTTGATTTTTCTAACGGGGAGGGGGGGGGGGGGGGGGGGGGGGGGGGGGGAGGGACCAGTTTCTAGGACAACAATTCATGAATGGTAATAGAACTAGTAGTCACCTTTGATGTACATGCATGCAGGCAAACAACTTCCCCGTACCTTAAGATAGCTCCAAGGCCACCGGTAAGTTGGTGGGAGAACCATCACAGTTAAGCCAGACATTGTTCCTTTCAGGTTTGGTCCATCTACATCTGATAATTCTTGGTTCTATCCATTTAACCTGCATATTCCATTTATCATGGCTTTCAAAAATTTATGGCTCTCAGAGTTAAGCTTTAGTCTGATAGTAGTGATGATCTTGTTAAAAATATTTATGCTGACATTAGTTGTTTCATTAAAGATCCTTGCATTTCTTTCCTCCCATAAAGAATAAATAAAACAGTTGTGAACAAGTTTAAAAATCCTCCCTTTGATATAACTTCCTTTAGTGTACTGAGAGCACCATTGCAGAGCTTCACTGCTGTAAGGGCCTATTTCTAATCCTCCTACTAAGCCCAATATTCGAGCTCACATAGTTCGTATAAACACACTGATAGCTAACCAAGGACTGAGATCAAGCAGATTACAATATAGACGGCCTCACCTACAGTTCGAGGATATTGAAGCATCTAGTAACATCACACTGCAGAAGGCACTCAGATATCCATTAATAGATTGTATACATACGACCTTCGCTTAGGATCACATCTTCACCAACAGTCTGAAGTTACAGCTAAGATCATCAAGAGATCCGTTACAAGATCAACAAGTATCAGATAACAAGACGTTACAAAAGACCTCATAAAAGACTCATCAAACCTGATATTGTAACGTTCCTCATTAAAGCAATAATGGTCATATTATAAGACCTATAAAAAGAGACCTAGAGATCAGGATCCAGGATGGCTATTATCATCTACACAACTTTTAAAGAAAGTGATCCCTACCAAAGCTCAGATATCAAATCTCTTTCTCTTTGTAATAGCTAGCATCTATATAAACACCATTCTTTCAAAAATCCTCAAGAGAGGTCGTGGCTTTAAACCCATTCAAGGGTTTTTCACGCAAAAACTTGTGATAATTGCTTCTAGTTCCTAGTTAATATTCCATATTTCAAGGGTGTAAGGCATTATCCTCGTCAAATATGAAAATAGGCTATTAAATTTGGCACCGTCTGTGGTAATGAAACACTCAGTATTCTCCGATCTAGTTTTTCCATATTTTTTTTTGAAGGATGGTAAATAAAGAAAAATCACACAATGTCCTACCTGACGCTGCTGAAGTAGTGACGGATTTGCGAACAACTGTGTAAGCAGAAGCCGAACGACGAATAGAACTAGAGAAATAGCTCACCAGCATGCAGGACACAATCAGAGCACTTCAAGCTCAAATAACAGCAAATCCGAGACAATCGAACGCTCTGCCAACAACCTCATGGATATCAGTCCATGATCGCCTACGACATCGAGGCTGAAATCTAGCACTTCCCCAAATTCATCACGAGCTAGTCCCACCTCCAGTTCACGTCAATCCACAATTACCCACCGGAGTAATAATCAATTTGCAACAGCAAGAGGAACGAAGTAGAGAAAATCCTTGAATTTTGGTCTATGATCGCATGGGCAAAGCAGTCGGAGAGCACAATCTACCTGGAGGACGAGCAACAAGATGAGCTATCACGTCTTGACAACATCTCACTCCGGAACAGGTGGACTAACGTATCCAGGAGCTGTTAGACACTCAAATACTCACAAGAAGAAATAGTTATGCAAAATTACTTTTTTTTTTTGATTGAATTTTTGTTTTATTTATTTAGCAAAGCAATAATAGTACATGTGGAGGACATAAAGCCTGGCCACTAGTTTATTGCCTAATATAAGCTTTCCTATTTTATCTAAGAAGTAAGTTGCCCAAATTTGTCGTGGTAGCATAGACGCATTCTAAAAAAGCTGTGAGTGTTGGGAGCTACCAAGCTTTGATAGTCCATCTGCCGTTCCATTTCCTTCTCTGTAAGTGTGTAACATGATGATATGAAGCTCCCTTCCTAGCTGACTAATAAGTTTCCAAGTTGCTTTGTACCTAGCCGGACATGTGTGCTTGTACCCATGCATATTAAAGAGAAGTTCAACATCCACCTCAACAATGAGAGGAAACCAACCATGCCTTTTGCAGTACAATAAACTATGTAATAAAGTGAACATTTCTACAGATGTGCTAGTGCCTGTTTCCAGTGTTATGCTGTAACCATGCTGAAGTTCGCCAAGGTTGTTTCGAATAATATCTCCTGCCCCACTCAATCCTAAAGGGAGTGTTGAACCGTCGCTGTTTAATTTGAAGTAACCTATAAGCGGCTGTCTCCATCTGACGATAATTGGTCTTTTAATCGGTACTGATTATTTAGAGATTTGAAGTACTTGAAGAGATATATTGTCACTGAAGGTACTGCTACGTGTTATCTTAAACTTGGTCATATTCTCATGAAGATTGATATTGATTCGTTTGATAATGTCGATAACCGGGATGCACCCTTCCTCGTACCTAACCTTGCAACGAGATTTCCAGATTTCCCATACAATATAAGCTGGAAGAATGCCTCGTATTAAACTAATTTTTGTGCCCATGTCAGCTGCGTTCAACCAAACACCTTGCCGCGTCCACCAACTGTCACTGCAACCTTGCCTGACGCCACAAACATTAGCATAGTAAGCCCATATTAGCGCAACAACAGCACCCTATACAAATAGATGATCCATTGTTTGTATCTCGCCCATTTCACAGTAACAACACTTGGAGACTAACGGAATACGACGCTGATTAAAGGCGTCAACAAGGACAACATTCAGGCGAGCTTTCCAACTGAATATCTAAGTTTTTGTGGGTACCATGGGATTCTTATTCTATTGCATACGGCTCGGTTTGTCCTCCTCGTTGCGCCAAAAATCCCAGGCAGATTTAACCGTGAACTTCCCTTGGTTGGACGGACCCCAAAGTGGGATGTTGTCATCGTCGGTGATGAAGAATTTATGGGAGAGTGTATGCTTCAGTTCAGTTGATATTTCATGCTCTAACAACTCCCATTTCCAATCATTATTGTTCACAACAATGTCTTTCACCATTATCTCTAGAGTGCAGTCTATATCAAGCGTATCCGATAAACTGCCGTCTCTGGTCCAATCATCGAACCAAAAGCTTTTGTTGCCTTTGCCGAGACACCACGTCGTGTTGGCATCCACAGTTGGTAAGAGCCCTTGTATCTACTTCTATAGAACTGAATCTCCTCTGCGCAAACCTGGCAAAAATCCATTAATGGTGTACTTTGTCCGGAAAAAATTTGCCCATGTCGAGTTATTTTGACAAAAATTCTAACACTTTTTGAGCAAGAGACTCACTTTGATATCCATTAATCGACAGAGTCCCAATCCACCTTCGAGTTTTGGACGACATATTGCATCCCATGCAACCCAATGCCGTTTGTGTTGTCCGTGAAAACTGCCCTAAAAAAAGTTAGCAAACATCAACGCAATTTTGCTTATTACACCAGTTGGAACAGAAATGTAAGAGAGCAGATGTATAGGCACCGAGTTGAGGACATGAGTGAGTATAACCAATTTACCTCCTTGGGATAGAAGCTTTCCTTGCCACCCTTGTATTTGCCGTTGGATTTTCGTGAACAATTGTTCAAAATGTATAAGCAAGATCCGGCCATAGCTTATGGGAGCCCCCAAGTATATCATTAGGAATGTTCTCTGCTGAAACCCTCAAGCACTCTGAATCACCTATTTACGCGCGACAGGAACATTATGGTGCATATACAAGCCACTTTTAGCTTTGTTGATTAATTGGCCGGAGAACTTTTCATATCTTCCAAGGAAGTGCATCAACCCTGAGATAGAACGACGACTTTCATTTAAGAAAACATGAAAATCATCCGCATATAAAAGATGGGTAATGGGTGAGCAACCTCTGGATGATTGGAATAGGCCAATGTCACCCTCCGCAAAATACTTAGTTAACCCTCTGGATAGTACTTCCTCTGCAATGATGAAGAGCAATGGAGATAGAGGATCGCCTTTTCGTATGCCCCGAGATGATTTGAAGAAACCCTTGAAGATACCCTGTAGGACAACAGAGAACCATGGGGTTTCAACACATTGCACTATGAGCGAAACACATCTGCTAGAAAAACCAAATTTGTGCAAGACCTGTCGTAAAAACCTCCAATCCTGCCCATCGTAGGCATTTGGCATGTCAATCTTAATCATAACATTGGCACCTCGTACCTTTCTATGTAATTCCCCAACCATCTCCTGAGCTAAGGTTATCGTTTCGCTGATATCCATCCCCAGAATATAAGCTCCCTGATTGCCAGATATGAGTTTGTATAGGAGATTACTTAATCAGTTCGCAATAATAGAAGAAAATATTTTATAGACGACAGAGCACAAACTGATAAGTCGGTAATCACCCAGCGAAGTTGGGGAATCCACTTTAGGTAGCAGTGTGAGAAACGAAGAAGTATAGCACCTTGAGAGTGGGGCACCATTGAAGAATTCTTTCTTTGGCTGCACAACGTAGATCATCCTTTATAATATCCCAGCATGCAATAAAGAATTCTGATGTGAAACCATCACTGCCCGGAGCGCTGTCACTGAGGATTATGAGCACACTGTCATGTAATTCTTCTAGTGTTGGCATTTGTGTGAGGCTAACATCCTCTTCTGTAGAAATAACATTTGGAATGCACTCAACCAAGTCTGTATCTCTAGTAGTATTTGTCACTTTCAGCACCTCTCTGAAGTAACCTACCACAACATCATGTATGACATCCACCTCAGCCGTCTCAGTGCCATTAGGAAGAGTAAAGTCAGTTACAAATGATCGCTTTCTGTTAACTTGTGTAACAGTATGAAATTTTTTTGCATTGGCGTCACCTGCCGTAACCCACTTAATTCTGGGTTGTTCCCTCCAAAATACCCCTTTGTTATGTAACATGGCCGCATGCTCTTTTTGTACAATTCGTAGTTCGGTACCTATCTGTTCATCCCAACCGTCCTGCAGGATGTGGTCCAAATGCACAATTCTATCCTTGAGAGCATGAATATTCTGAGTAACATTTCCGAACACATTAGTATTCCAATCCTTTAGTGCACATTTTACTTTCTTAAGCTTATAGGCAAAAGAAGACAGTTTCCGAATACTTGGTCAGTTGTCACGGACCAAGGATTGGAAGCTAGCATGAGACGCCTACATTTTTGGAAACCAAAAAGGTCGAGGCCCTTGATAAAGAGTATTGGTGAATGATAAAGGAAGAGGTGAGTGGTCAGAACATACTCTCTCTAAATGTGAGATTTTGTGTCTGGGAATGGAAGCCATAAAGCTTGAGTTCACCAATGTTCTATCCAATCGTGCCCATTGTCGAGAGGTTCAGTGATGATTATTACACCATGTGTAGCTTGAACCAATAAATGAAGTCTCCATAAGGCCAGTAGACTGAATCATGTCCTCGAAATCAACCAAGGATCGATACGAGGATCGTCTACCCCCAAGCCTTTCTGCATGGTGTCACACTATATTGAAATCTCCTATAGTACACCATGGAGAATTCACATTCAATGAAATTGTTTTGATGACTTCCCAAAGTAGTCGTCTTTCGAGGATGTCGCATTTAGCATAAACGATAGTAACAAAAGAACTCCACTGAGTATTATAACTCATTTTGCAAGATAACATTTGATTAGATTCAAAAACACATTCAACTTCATAGTCTTGTTTCCAGAATACCCAAATTTCCCCCCCCCCCCCCCCCAAATACTGATTAGACAGAAATGAAGTATAGTTCATTCGTCTACCTATGCTATTCCCTAGTAATGCATCTAGAAAAGGTTCAAGAAAAACTACAATAGAGATATGGTGTTGCTTGATAATCTTTTTAAGATGGCTTATTGTTTTGGCATTGCCAACGCCCCTGCAATTCTAAAGGAGTAAAGGTCCGCACACCATAGGAGATTACTTAAGATTGGCCTTTTGAGCCCCCTTTCTCCTTGTGACCATGATGATTGGTATTCGCTGCGGTTTTGATCTGCACTTTTTGACCGGAGTCTAGTTTGGAGCATCTCCCTTTCCATAATACTCAATGTCCGAGTGACTTCCACTTCAAAATTTCGTAAATGCCACCTCAGATGTGTTCTTTATTGCTTCTGCTATTCCCATTATTTCCATTGACTCGCTTGTGGTAGCTGTAACAATATTATTAGTTTGACCCTTAGACCAAATTGCCTTCTGACCCACTGTTTGCTGCACTGTTGCTGCTGAATGTGATGTTCTCGGCCCTGTTAAAATATGAGTTTCCTGCCCCAATGTTGCTGCCATTAGCTGCCCAGTTATTTGCGAATCAGTTGTTGCTGATGGCGCTACTCTTTGTCCCATTATCATTGATGTATTTTGCCGTGCTACCGCAGTATTCAGCCCTACATGTAACTCAGTTTGTATTACTCTCTTAACTGGTTCTAGATTCCCTATCATCTGAGGTAAAGAGATGTTGTTGTGTGATTGACCTGAAGTACCCATTGCCAAGACTTTCCCATGTTTGGTCTCCCAGTTATCTATTATAGGGTGAATTTTAGTGCAGCTTGCCTTGTTGTGCCCTTGAAGAACACAATGTGTACAGAACCTTGGAAGTTCCTCGCATACAACAGTTTGCTCTATGATGAACAATTTGTTGTATGCAAGACCTACTTAAGTCGGTAGTTCCTTCATGAGATTCACCTCCACACACACCTAAACCGTACTAGGTCTGCTAAGGCTGAGTGTTGTTGTATCCGTGATGAAATACTTCCCAAAGAGGCCTGCCAATTCTTTGACAATCCCATTGTTATGTAGATGAAACATCAAACCAGGAAATTGTATCCAAACAGGAGCAAAAGGAGAGTCCTTTTTGGCGTCGAAATCGACTGTCCACCGTGCTAGTTTGTAGAAGAAACCCTTGATTTGCTGAGACTCTCTCTCGAGAGCTCTTGTGACATCTTTTTCCGACACTAGCTTCACCATAATATGCTTGAAATCAAGCACCGCCACTTTTAGTTCAGCCAATAAACCTCACTGGGAGTTGATGTTAGAAACAATCGCCTCTAAATTTGGTTTACCAGATGGGAAACTTATAACCCGAGTTGTATTGAAAGCTGCAACAGCTTTGCTCAGATCTGATGGCGTGAAAGAAATCACCGGCATACCATCCTTAAACGACGTTCTTGTGTTCGGTTTGAACTCCTCAAGGACGGGTTGGAAAGGTTTCCCAGTAGGGATGCTTGCAAATTAAGGTTTGATAGTCGCCACATCACGAAACGAGGGTGGGAATCTCAAAGCTTCCGGTTGGATAACAGCAACATCAGTATGGAAAAAGTTGGGGTTGTTGCTGTTATTGGAAGGATTAAGGATCGAGGAGGTGGAAGGAATAGGGATAGAGGAGGAAGTACCCACCAGTTTTTTGGACGAGGAAGTACCCACCAGTTTTCATACTTCGAAGATTCAGAAATACAAGGGAGGAGATCCTATGGAGCACGTCCAAGAATTTTAGGATTCTTTGGGGCTACATTCGACATCTAATCACATCCTCTGCCGTCTCTTCCCGACTAGTTTAAAGGGTGAACCTCTACGATGGTTTCACACGCTCAACGAAGGGTATATCTTCAATTTCGGACAACTTCGCGAACTATTTGTCAAAATATATTCGCACAATAAAGACAAGGAAAAAAGTCTTTACTCTTTGTTCAGCCTCAAGCAGGCACCAGACGAAAAATTGGAGACGTTTACCAAGTTATATTTTGGACTAGCTTGGAAAATTAACAACCTCGACAAGAAGATCACAATCTCTGCTTTTACCAATGCACTGCTCGTAGATGGGCGAGTCAAGGAGCACCTGGTTCTTAATAAGCCACTGACGTTGGAAGATATGATTGAGAAGGTCAACAACTTTATCGACCTCGAGCGACTGATAACTGAGAAGCCAAGGCCTCAACGCATCACCCTCCCAACCATAGGCCATCCCGAAGAACGAGCTCATAACAATAATAAAGACTATAGGGGTGATAAGAAGCGATTCAAGTCTAATAACAATCAAGGAGTCCAATGACAATCAAGGAATCTAAGGATGAAGGAAGCCAATTCCATGTATACCACAATTAATAACTACTCTTGAAGACTTATACCCGCTGATACCAAGACTGACGCCAAGATCGTCCAAGTTGACAAAAAAAATAAAGAAAAACACTTATATTTCATCGAGACTCAGACAATCAATAAATCCAGCAGATCCAAGCGGAGGCGTGTCGGATAATGCCAAGATCTGACAATGATAGATAAAGAAGCTCAATTATTGCCAGAATCCAGCAATGGACAAGCTAGGATTTCCTTCGAAGACTGTGACGTTCGTCATGTCAACTTTCTGCACCATAATGCACTTGTGATCATGTTAAAAATGAAGAACATAGTTCTACATATGATGATGGCAGATACCAACAACAACAACATCGAACTAATTTTCCAGAGCACAATCGACCAAATGGGCTTAGCAGACAAGGTCGAACCAAGTGACATCAATGTCTCTGGATTCAACGGCTCTATGGAAGAACGTGTAGAGAAAATCACACTTCCCATCACGGCCAGACCAGTCATACTTGACGTAGTCTTTTAAGTCATTAAGGCCAAATTCCGTTACTTGGGCATCATGGGGCGACCATGGTTGCATAACATTAAAGCTATTCCCTCCACATATCATCAGGCATTACGATTTGACTGGAAAGGAGGGATCTATGAAGCTAAGCCAGCTATAACAACTCCTGCATAACAATTACAACAGTCAATTCCAGCAGAACCTTAGTTGCCAAACGTCAAACCAACAGAGTACGTCGAGATCAGTGGCACACAAAGAGGAACTCATATTGGAACTTTCTTGAGCATGAAGGAACGCTCAAATCCCATATAATTCCTCATAGATAACAGTGACGTCTTTACATGGACGCTTCACGAAATGCCAGTGATCGATCCCGCTATAGCATGCCACATGCTAGGGTTGAAAGATAAAGCAGAACCGGTGAAACAAAAGTAACAAACTCTAGCACCAAAACTGTGAGACGAAGTGAATAAAGAGATCGACAAATTGATCAAGGACGGTTTTATTTGCAAAGCTATTTACCCAGACTAGATCTCAATCATTGTCGCAGTCTCAAAGAAGAATGGCAAAATTAGAGTCTGTGTTAATTTCACAGATCTCAATCGACACACCCCGAAAGATAGCTTTCCACTTTCGATCATCAATCATCAGCACAATTCTACGGTAGGGCAAGAACTCCTCTCAATGATGGATGCTGCATCTGGATATAATCATATATCATTTCTTTATGAAGATCAAGACAAGACTGTGTTCATCAATGAACAAGGTCTATATTACAATAAAGTCATGCCTTTCGGCCTGAAAAATGCTGGCGCTACCTATCAAAGATTGATGACACAGATGTTCAAAGACCATCTCGGTAAAACAATGGGGGTCTACATTGGCGATATGCTCTGCAAAAGTCTCAAGAGAGAGGACCATCTAACAGATTTGCGAGCAACTTTTGAAAATTTGCGATCTTATAAGATGCGTTTAAATCCCGATAAGTGCCAGTTCGGCGTTCAATCCTGAAAATTTTTAGGCCATCTAATAAGAAAAAGAGGGATTGAAGCCGATCCGTCAAACATACGAGCTCTGTTAGCTATGCCTTCACCAAAGACAAAGAAGGACGTTTAGAAGCTAGCCGGGAAGATTGGAACACTAAATAGATTTGTATCCAAGCCTTCCGACAGATGTTAACCTTTATTCGATCTGCTAAAATGAGGTACATCACGAGGAAAATCAAAGAAAGATCTTGAGATTGAATGGACAGACTAATGCGAAGCGGCTTTCCTTGAACTCAAGCATTATTTGGGCAGACCACCAGTTATGAGCACACCAGCTGATGGAGAAGAACTCACAGTATACCTAGCTGTCACAGATGCATCTCTTAGCTCCATTTTTCTCCGACTCAAAAAAAAGACTGAGAATCCAGTCTATTTTATCAGCAAAGCTCTAACTCCCGCTGAAACGAGATACACCAAAATCGAGAAGCTTCTTCTCACTCTCGTCTATATATCCCAAAAATTAAAATAGTACTTCCAAGCTCATACTATTCGTGTTTTGACGAACTATCCACTCTGTAAAATCTTATCCAAACGCAAAAAATCTCGACGTATCCAACAATGGTCAGTAACCCTCGGGGAGCACGATATACATTTCGAACCACGTCATTCCAAAATAGGTCAAACCGCAGAAAATTTTCTAGCTGACTTTCCAGTAGAGGACCCTGATTGGGAAGAAGATTTTATTGGTCAATAAGATGAATTGCTCACGGACCAGTCAGAAGATAAATCAGATTGGGTAACAAAGAAAGGTTAGCGACTTTTGACCGACGACTCCGTCGAACCAGCCAGATCAGGAATTGGGATTGTCCTTATTACTCCTTCCAATGATCGGCTTGAAAAATCTATTCGCCTCAATTTTTAAGCATCCAATAATGTGGTAGAATATGAGGCATTAATTCATGGCTTGGACATGGCACTCACACTGGGTGTAGCAGAACTCTCTGTCTATACAAATTCGTTACTAATTGTCAACCATTACACAGGCGTATATCAAACCAATGGGAGAATAGTCGCCTATGCTGCTGCAGTGGTCGAACGAATAAGCAAATTTTAGACAATTTCTTTGGAGCATTACCCAAGGGGGAAAAATAGACATGTAGATGCACTAGTTTACCTTGCTGGTCTCCTTGGACCAGAAGCTCGTTACTTAAAAATAGGCATCATTTATAACCCCAACATTAACACCATCGTGTCCAACACCATTAATACTGGGGGCAGCGTGGAGGTTGAAGATGATTAGAGACAGCCTTTCATTACATACATCGAACCTCAAAATAAATTTGACGATCCACTTCCTGAGGATCCTACAGAGCGGCGGAGATTAATTGACAATGCTCGAAGATACATTGTTCAAGATAATCTCCTATACAAAATTTCGGTCACTGGTCTATACCACCTTTGTCTGTCTGACAAATAAGCACAATAATTCTTATACAATCTACACGAAGGCACGTACGGATCCTATGTAGCAGTACGATTTCTTGCAAACAGAGCTTTAACTCAAGGAATGTTTTGGCCTAAGATAAAATCACAGGCAATCAAATATACTCGCAAGTGTGACGCTTGTCAGCGGCATGGAGCTAAAATATGGGCTCCAGCACTCGAGCTACACTCGAGCCAAGTTACTTGACCATTTAGACGATGGGCTCTCGACCGACCTCATAGGAGAGTTTCCTACAACACCAGGAAAGTGAAAACATTTGTTGGTCGCTATAGATTACTTCACTAAATGGGTAGAAGCAGTCCCACTGTGCCAAACCCGAGAAGACGAAGTCATCAAATTTATCTGGGAGAATATTATTATTCGATTCGGCAGACCACATCTCATCCGAATTGATAATGGAAGACATCATTCATTCCCCATCCAATCTTTATTATTCACAGGAAAATGGACAAGATGATATTACAAATTGAACTATTGTGGATGGTATCAAGAAGCATTTAGACGAAAAAATGGGGAACTGGGTGAATGAGTTACCACATGTACTTTGGGCCTACCGAACAACTCCCATAACAGTAATAGGATGTACTCCGTTTTTACTGGCCTACGGGACTGAAGCCATCATTCCCACTCAATATCATCATCTAATACGTGATCACGAGATGACAAATGAAGAAAACGAGTTTCAGATCGCATGCAATCTGAATTTGATCGAAGAAACACGTGATTGAGCCCTTGTTAATCTTGGAAAATATCAGCTTGCGTTGTCCCAATCCTACAACAAGCGTATTCGACACCGAGAATTCAAAGTTAAAGACCTTGTTCTCATAGAAATCCCATAACATCGCAAAGCACATAATGCTGGAAAGCTAACAGACAACTGGGAAGGTCCGTTTATCATAACTGGCACAAGTGGCTTAGGATCCTACGATCTCAGTACATATGAAGGTGTACCTATTCCTAATCCGTGGAATACTCGTCGATTGAAGTGGTATCGAAGATAAACATGCTGTAATATCCGATATTATTCAATAAAGTATCTTTTTTACCATCTTGCAAGTCTACTCAGTTCAAGCATTTCTACCTGTATACCGGAGAATTACTACAACATAGCTATTCAAATATGCACGCTCTCCGAGGGTCGCTTATTGAGTCAATCAATTCGATCTGGCAGAGATGCACTATACAACTATGCCATATTCAATACATCTCATTACAGTTGCTTATTGATACGCGCCAAATGTAATAGCCTATTTTCGTATTGGACGAAGATAGTGCCTTACACCCTTGAAATATGGAATATTAACTAGGAACTAGAAGCAGTTAACACATGTTTTAGCGTGGAAAACCCTTGAATGGGTTAAAAACCATGACCTCTCCTGAGGATTTATGAAAAAATGGTGTTTATATAGATGCTAGCTATTAAAAAGAGAAAGAGATTTGATATCTGAGTTTTGGTAGGGATCACTTTCTCTAAGAGCTCTGTAGATGATAATTGCCATCCTGGATCCTGATCTCCAGGTTTCTTTTTATAGGTCTTATAATATGACCATTATTGCTTTAATGAGGAATGTTACAATATCAAGTTTGATGAGTCTTTTATGAGGTCTCTTGTAACGTCTTGTTATCTGATACTTGTTGATCTTGTAACGGATCTCTTGATGATCTTAGCTGTAACTTTGGACTGTTGGTGAAGATGTGATCTCTAGCGAAGGTCGTATGTATACGATCTGTTGATGGATATCTGAGTGCCTTCTGCAGTGCGATGTTACTAGATGCTTCAATATCCTCGAACTGTAGGTGAGGCCGTCTATATTGTAATCTTCTTTCTCTCAGTCCTTGGTTGGTTGTCAGTATGTTTATATGAACTATGTGAGCTCGAATATCGAGCTTAGTTGGAGGATTAGAAATAAGCCCTTATAACTGCAGTTGCCCATGTTCATGTTGATACCAAGGAATTACATAATATTTTTACCAAACCTATAAGGAAAAGGGGCTTTTGAAGAACAAATATTCATTTTCATTAGCATCCCAACAAAGCACAAAAGTGGATCTTTTAACAACACCCCACTCTAAAAGCTTATCTTAAGTTTAAAGTACCCCTCTAAGTGTCGTAATAGATTAGAGAGAGAAAAATATTATTATTAAATTAAATATTTAGGTTACATCATATATAGGAGAGAGATAGTAAACTACTTCTATGAATAATCAATGTGGGACTAAAATAACATAAAATAGCCTTGCCAATACTCCCCCTCAAGCTGGTGCATGAATATCGCACATGCCCATCTTGAACAAAACATCTAATAATAATCTGCTACTAATGGCCTTCCTGAGAAAATCTTCAACCAGCTGCGAAGTAGAAACCTACAGAGTCTGAATCTGTCTAGATTTAAGCTTCTCATGCAGAAAGTTCTGATCAACCTCAATGTGCCTGGTATGATTATGTTGCACTGGATTAGCTAAAATGCTAATAGTGGATTTGTTGTCACAATAGAGCGTCATAGGAAGAGAGACCGATATCTGAAGCACCTGTAGAATATGCTTAAGCCATATTAACTCACAAACACCTTGAGTCATGACCCTGTAATCGGCTTCTGCACTTGACTTGGAAATAACATCTTGTTTCTTACTCCGCCATATAACCTAATTACCACCAATAGTGGTACAATACCCAGACGTGGGGCGATGATCAGATTATGAACCTGCATATTCAGCATTAGTCCAAGCCTTTACTCGTGAATGACCATGATCTCAAAATAAAATGCCACGACCAGGACACCCCATTAGATACCTGTAGTATCATATTCTCTAGATTCGACAAGAATAAGCTAAAATTCTATAGTTGAAGAAAACTCAACATTCTAGAAGATTTCGTAAGTTCTCGACTTACCAAAAGTTACCGTTGAAGCCCGATCAAGATGGAACTGTTAGAGATCCACAAAGTGCGCCCATTCCCCCCAGAATAGGAGACTCTTTCTTTCTTTTTCTAAACTGCCTATATATACTATAAATTCAGGTAGAGAATATGTTCTAAATAGACCGCAAGTCTGAAGATCACCAATCCTTAACACTTGCAACACTCTGAAAACTTGTAATAAATAGCATCTACTAGATTTTACATCAAATCCTCCTCGAGGTCATGGTTTTTCTTTGTTTATGATAAGTTTTCCAAGTAAAATCTTGGTTGTTTAGCTCTTTATTACACAATCCTTTCGAATAGTATTGGCAAAGGTTTTCCACCTGGAAAACACGCCATTACAATTGGCGCCGTCTGTGGGAAATCCATAATTTTTTTAACCATGTCAAATCTAAACACCATCCATTAACAAACATGAACTTGAGAAGTCATTCTAGTACCGTAAGAGATTAGGAAATTTTAGGAACTCTTGATCTGTACGGTGCAATCCTTGAACTTCAAAAGATAATGGCCAAAGAAATAAATAAAAGAAAAGCCCTGGATCAGCTGAGTCAAACACATCCAAAAGAGATGGAAAGATTTCGAAGAACACAAGATCGAATCACAACTCACCAAACGTCACTGCCACAGGCTCAAAGTAAATATCGATCAAGAGCAGTTCAATGAGATGATCAGCCGAGAGGGGACGACCAATGAATCTCTCAATCCAGATATGGAAATCTAAATAGAGCCTCTTGACATTTCGGCTAACTTCTTCAACATCGACAACCCAAGGAAGTCGACGTACACATCATCAAACCCCTCCGCTCGAAAGGAGGCCCGTTAGAGATCAATTGGGACCAAAGGGACAGGGTAATTTTGTTCCTCCAGGTTACAGCCCTACCTCTTCCCCTACAGTAATTTGTCACTTTAGATGACCTTAAAAGTAGAATTCAAGCCATCAACTCTTACATCTCAGGCTGACGATTTGCGCTTGATAGGATTGAAACAAACCCCATCTCCTCATATCTCAAAAATATGCCCATTCCAGAAAATTTCCATATGCCCAAATTTATCCAGTATGCAGGCCTCACTTATCCACTTACAGATGTTTGACATTTCAAACCCGCAGTTGGATTATACTCCAAACTTAACCATATGCTGTGTCGACAATTCAACATGAGCCGAAAAGAGGAACCACTTTGATGGTTCCACACTATACAAGAAGGCTCCATCACCACCTTCAGCCAATTGTAAAATCTTTTCGAATCCAACTACACTCATGCTAGGGAGCGTGAAATCATCGTAGACTCTTTGTTTTACTTCGAGTAAGGCGCGAAAAAAACCGTGGAGAATTTTTATAAGCGTTTCCTACAGAAAACACGGAAGATTGGAAATTCAGACACCAAAATCGTGGTTCCAGCATTCACCTCTGCCTTGCACATCGACTCAAAAGTTCGCGAAGAGCTTACTCTAAATAAACCACATACAGTCACTGAAATGATTAACGTGGTTAATAATTACATCGAGCTAGAGCGATTGAAAATAGATAAGATGAAAAGCTCCTCTATCATACATTCTCAAGAAGCAACTTCGACCTCCTTCCAAAGAATAGTCACTATTAAAGCACCGAAGCCGCGCGACAAAAATACTGATTACATTAGGAGAAAGGAGGGCAAGCCCGGCAGACCTATCCTAATTCTGCCACCAATGATAATAACCCTCTCCGTTATCTTGCCAACAATAAAGGGAGACGAGTGTTATCGAGCTCCATAAGCTATTGCAGATCTTTCGAACAGACCCTTATGTCAGTATCACAATGTCCATAGTCATGAAACTGATAGCTGTTACTCCTTCATGCGTATCTTTCATCGTATCCCCTTAGCTGGAAGACTCCACATTTATATCATTGACATTCAAAAATTTCTCGAAGAACAAGCAAAAACCATAGAAGTCGAGCAAAATCAGGTTCAGGGACAAACTCGACATCTGTATATGATCGAGATTAAAAAAGGGAAGAAAAGAAAACAAGACGATCGTATTACGTCTTGCTGCGAAATGACCTCCTCAGACAAATCTGCAAAATCTCCCAAGCACAAGAAATCCAAACGTCCTTACCAAATAACATTTAAGGACTGCGACACCAGTCATGTGAAATACCCTCATGATAACCCACCCATTATTATGTTTAAAGTCGGACAGGATTACTTACATACGCTTCTCATTGACACTGGAAGTGCAATAGATGTCTTATTCTGAAGAACAATCAAAGTCTTAGGCCTTACAGATTCAGTAAAGGCATCGACAACAACAATCATAGGCTTTAATGGTTCAAAAGAATCAGCCACAGGAGAAATCACTCTGTTCAAGCAGGTTCAACAGTCACATTCGTCAAATTTCTTGTCATTGATGCAGAGTCCAAATATTTGGGCATCTTGGGACGCAGCTAGCTACATTCTATCAAAGTAGTACCCTCGACTTATCATTTAGTGCTACGTTTTCCAACGGATCACACAAACATTGAGATGCAGTCAACGAAGAAATTGATAAACTCCTTCGTGTCGGCTTTATTCGGGAAGCTAAATATCTAAAGTGGGTTATTAATATCGTCGCCGTGCCAATGAAAAATGGCAAAATATAGGTTTGCGTCAACTTTACAGAACTCAACAAATTCACACCCAAAGACAGTTTATCGCTACCACTAATTTTGCAACTTCTCGACTCAATCGCAGGATACAAACTTTTTTCTATGATGGATGCAGCCACGGGATACAACCAAGATCCACTTGCAGAAGAAGATCAAGAAAAAACAACTTTCAAAGCCGAAAGAGGACTTTACTATTATACAGTAATGCCCTTTGGGTTAAAAAATACCGGAGCTACATACCAACGATTGGTCACCCAAATGTTCAAAGATCAACTCGGCAAAATCATGGAAGTATATATCAATGATATGATCTGCAAAAGCTTGAAAAGGGAAGATCATCATGAAAACCTCCAAACTATCTTTAATATCCTTCACAAGTACCAGATGAAACTCAACCTGGAGAAATGTCAATTCGGTGTTGCATCTGGAAAATTCTGGGCCATCTCATCAGTAAAAGAGGAATCAAAATCGATCCCGCTCAAATCAAAACACTCATGGCAATGCCCTCTCCTCGAATAAAAAAAGATGTTCAAAAATTAGCTGGTGAAATTGCCGCTCATCACAAATTCATCTCAAATTTATATGATCGATGCTAACTTCTTTACCTTCTTTTATGTGGCAACCCTACCCCTCTTTCGAACAAACAACAATAAGAAGTTATTTGGACTCCTGACTGTGAAATGGCATTCCAAGATCTTAAACGATACTTGGGGCGTCCTCCTATAATGAGTACTCCAATTGATGGTCAAATACTCGCAATGTACTTATCCACAACTGAAGAATCCATTAGCTCTGTCCTTATTCGAGAAGATACAAACATGGAGAAACCTATGTACTTTATCAGTAAAACTCTTATGCATGCTGAAAAGCGATATACTACCACTGAGAAGAAATTGCTCACCTTGGTTTAAAGCTCTCAAAAACTCCATCCATGCATCCAAGCTCATCCTATTAAAGTCATTACACAATACTCCCTCAAATTCATACTTTCAAAAATAGAAAAATCTCGACGAGTTTAATTATGGTTTGTTTTCCTTGGGGAATATGACATTTCCTTTGAGCATCAAATATCTATCAAGGGACAAGCAGTGGCCAAATTTTTAGCAGATTTTCCCGTCGAAGACCCTGATTGGGATGAACTTGAAGAAATCTTAACCGACGACTCAATTGCAGAACTAGACGCATGGTCCAAGAGTTCTGGCTGGCGACTTTTTATAGACGAATCGGCAGAACCACAATGATCTAGAATTGGCATAGTCCTCGTCACACCTTCCAATCATCGCATAGAGAAAACTATCAAACTTAAATTTTATGGAACCAATAATGAATCGGAGTACGAAGAAATCTTGTACGGTCTCAATCTTGCACTTACTCTTGGAGCTGATGAATTAACAGTAAATTTTGACTCCTTACTCGTCACCAATCATTACAACAAAACTTTCAAGAAAATAGGCATAATGGTTGATTACGCATCCCTCGTCGAAGAAAAGATAAAAAAATTCAAACATGCAACCATTGCGTATTTACCTCGGCAAGAAAATTGCCATGCCAATGCATTAGCTTACATCGCTCCCATGCTGGGAAATAGTGAAATAAAATCTTTAGAAATTGAGATCATCGAACATTCTAGCCTCGATATCTTCTCCACAATCCAAATATCCATTACTGAAGATGACGACCCTGAAGACTGGCGAAAACCGTTCTACGCTTACTTCAAATCTAATATTCTGCCCAGTAATAAAGAAGAAGCTCAATCCCTATTAACCAAGTGTCCCCGATTCACCGTCCAAAACAAAATATTATATCGACTTACTGGAGGCGGACCACATATCGAATGCATCTCATAAAGACAAGCTTAGATTAAAATTCGAGAACTTCACAAAGGTATCTGTGGTGTACATGTTTCCAGAAGATCACTAGCCCAGCGCGCATTCTCACAAGGACTCTATTGGCCTAAAATGAGACAAGACTGCGAAGACTTGTTCATAAATGCTACAAATGTCAAATCCACGCTCAGGACATCAAGAGCCTAGCCCTCGACATACATGTCAGTAATGTCCTTTGGCCATTTAAACGATGGGGAATCGATATCATTGGCCCCTTCCATCTAGTTTTAGGAAACAAAAGGTTCATCTTAGTTGCCACCGATTACTTCACCAAATAGGTTAAAGCAGTTCCTCTATGCCATACTGATGAGAATGAAGTCATCAAGTTCCTTTGGGAGCACATTATTACCCGATTATGTTGTCCACAAATGATACGCTCTGATAATGGCAAACAATTCATCAGCGCTAAAGTCCTTGCTTTCCTTCATAAATACAAGATACAGTTAACAACTTCCACACCATATTATCCTCAAGGCAACGGACAAGCTGAAGCCATCAAAAAAGGTATCAAATCTGGCTTATGCAAGCACCTCGATGATAAGAAAGTGTATTATGGGCTTACCGCACCACTCCTCGAGTCTCAATAGGGTGCACTCCATTCATGATGGCCTTCGGTACTGATGCAGTCATACCATCAGACCTCGATCTCCCACGCACTCGACGTAAAATTTTAGATGAAGACAATGAACTCGGTCTCCTTTGCAACCTCAATTGGATCAAGGAAACCAGAGATAAGGCC
Organism: Kingdonia uniflora; assembly: GCA_014058105.1. Taxonomy (NCBI): domain Eukaryota; kingdom Viridiplantae; phylum Streptophyta; class Magnoliopsida; order Ranunculales; family Circaeasteraceae; genus Kingdonia; species Kingdonia uniflora. Next base: position 2,171,564 of record JACGCM010002358.1, on the reverse strand, counting down.
ATTGTAAATTTGGGACGATACCATGATGCATTGAAAAAAACATACAATAAGAAAGTTTAAGAACGGAAATTCAGTGTTGGAGACCTTGTTTTACAACGAATAGAAGATCATACTCGACCTAAGAATTCTTGAAAATTATCAGAAAACTGGGAAGGACCATATATTATATGTAATAAAATAGATAGCGGAACATATTGGCTCATGACTGAGGAAGACGTTCAGCTTGAGTACCCATGGAATACTCCTCAGCTAAAACTCTTTTGCAGATAATACCCTGTAATCATTTTCCTCGGATCAAATAAAAATTTGCTTTATCATTATCTTCTTTACTAATTCGATTTGTTCTTGATCTATACTTTTCACATATTGATCTGCAAACGATCTCTTTCTACTTCGATTTGATCGCGATCTATACTTCTCATGTATGTATCCGACAAACAATCTCTTTCTACTTTAATTTGATCTCGATCAATACTTCTCAAGTATAGGTCTGAACGAACGATCTCTTTCTACTTCGATTTGATCTCGATCTATACTTTTTAAGTATGTATCATAAAAACGATCTCTTTCTACTTCAATTTGATCTCGATCTATACTTCTCGAGTATAGCTCTGACAAACGATCCCTTTCTACTTCGATTTGATCTCGATCTATACTCCTCATCTATGTATCAGACAAACGATCTCTTTACTACTTCATTTTCTCTCAATCAATACTTATCAAGTATGCCTGAGACAAACTACTTCCATACTATCTTGATTTTCTTTTAGGTCCTTGCTTACACAAGTATCCAAAAACCAATCTAAACTTTACGCGACCACTATCCAATTACAGGACAGTTTACTTCGCGGTCTTTACTTGTTGAACAATCACTTATGAGCTCCTGTTCTTCTCTAAATCTAAATCCAGATACCTATCTTCGGATATACATCTGGTACTCCTTACTTGCCATTTATTGACCATAATTCACATTTCGTGCACACAAGCATTCTTTACTTATCTGCCCGAATCTACTATCACTTTATCACATCTAGTAAACTTATATACATATGCAAAATAGTTATTTAACAAAATCTTAAAAAAAATACCAGAATCCTTTGCACACACCAAATTAAAAAAATTACGGTCCCACTGACCATTTGTTACATACTTTTACTTTACACAACATTCTTTAGACAAGATTTAACATTTCAGACAGAGTTTTTCTTCATTTAAGGCACCTTCGGGCACCTACACATCTGATACTTTCCCAGGACGAGGACCTTCGACCTCCATCATCTCTTCATTGTTGACCACCTCAGTTACTCTACGAATATCAGGCGTCTGAGGGACATCATCATCTGAACTATCGTCATATGGAAGCCCACAAGTTTTCACAAGACCCTTGTAGTATTTTTTTCCTCCCTTCTGCCTCCTCGAATTGTTCAAAAAATGTACCCTCACTTCCTTACACCTTTACAATTTTTCTTTGTTCATCCGAGCTGTCACCTCCTCTAGCAGTCTGTTCTGCTTCAGCTCTATTTCTCTGCGGGCATCGCCAACTTGTTCTCTAACATCCTTCTTATGCATGGCTTTCTGCACCGCCAAAGCTTCTTTCTTTTCTTTCTCTATGACTTTTTTCGTCTCAGCCAATGCCGCCTCCTTCACCATGTTTGCTTCCAACTTGTACTTATTCAGAGTCGCATTCAGCTTGGCATTTTTCGTGGTCAATTATTTCTTTATATTTGTATAGGCAACCAACCGGTTCACCAACTCACCACTACCCTCGACACGACCCATTGCTTCACCCATTAACGTCTTAATCTGCATGAAAGTTAAATAATGAATATTTGATTGGCTTAGCAAACTTTTCATTCGAGCATAAGCATTAGAATTTCTCACCTTTGCCAAAATCCTCTGTCCCTGGCTTAAAATGGTATCCAAGCTATCAATCCCCACCATGCAATCCGCCATATCATTCTTCAACACATCTGCCCTGACCGAATAAGACTCCATAGTCTTCTATAATTCCACGTCAAACTCCTCCACAAATTACTTCTTCGATGTCCCACCAGTCGTCTTCTTCGGTGGCACACTGCTCAAACCTCGTGGCGGTAACCCACTACCCACTACCCACAACAGCTGGTTTATCAGTCACTTCAACACCCTCAGCTGTTGACTATCGAGTATTCCTTTTCGGATTCAACAACGGAGGTGCTTCCGCGTTCACCTTCCTTTTCTTCTTGTTTTGATAAAGTCTGCCCCAGTAGAGCATCGATCTTCGTATCTGTGTTGTACCCTGTCAGTAAAGGATTATTTAAAGGCAAACTCACATCTGCAAATCTTTTATTCTTTACCGACATTTTTCCCCTGATAACTAACACTTCCGAACCTTTTGTTCTCGACCTTTTCGACCCTGTTTCTTGAAAAATCTCACTTAACTAATCTTGATCAATCGCGAAGTTATCGATCCTGCCAAAAAATCATCTTCTTATCTTATACAATTCTTCCTCCACTTCCGCCTTCTTCCCGCTCTCCTTCAATGCTTCAGCACAAAGATAAAACATAAATTTACACAACATACATCTAACCTGAAATTACATCAAACTTAATCATTTAAGTTACCTAACCACCGACCTAGATGAAACGCTTTTCTTTTTTGTAGCTCCCCTGGGTCTTTTTGATCAAACTCATAGTTTCTAGATGCTAGTAATCGTTCATCGGTATATCGACCTCCAGTTGATACCATATCATAAAATATCGGCCTCTTCAAAAACCTTGCCAAGTAACGATACCTCTTTAACTTCAGGTTCATTTTCAATGTGTAGTACACACACAAGTCATCTACAGTTATTACCTCCTCCCCTCTGGCCTTAGTTTTGCCATTTATTGCCCATATATATTCAGATTGAATTGACCCGGGGCTACATCGAAGAAATTCATTAATTTTTTCTGATCCGCCCTAAGTGGCAGCTTTAACCCTTTCTTTATTTGTTCTCGATATACAAGGATACCATCTAAGAGTATTTCCTGATCAATTATTTCGAATTGATATTCCTCTAGTCTGATATCTCCAGGAATACCATATTTCTTCTTGAAACTTATAATTTTTTTGGTCTCTGAACCCTCTCCATAACATGCATCTTCGCCCTCTCCCACATCTTCTTCCCCATCCCCATCCCCTTCTCGATTACTTGCCTGAGGCTCATAATCCACCTCAGTCTCCATCAATCCCTCCTTAGATACTTCGATAGTACTAGGTACTACCCTAAAATGTTCTACACCCTCTGTATCTGTACTGCTCAAACCTACTCTATATCCCCCCCAATTGTTGCACACAAGTTCTCACATCAATCATCAAGGGCTCTGCATCTTCGAGACTTGCAAATATATCTTTATCATTGTTTACAGTTGGTTCAGCCATTTTAATGAACCTGTCAATTAGATTCCATTATTTACCACAGTTGGTATCTACAATATGTGATACATATATACATTCATAAGTTCATATATTCATAATCATATCATTATCAAGATTCTTCTCCAAATTGCATATTCACTTTACTATCTGTTACTATCGTTTTATATTATTCAATTTTCGATACAATATATTCCTCCATATTATACCATCAATTACATCACATTACTCATTGCTCGATGATTTGTATTTTATCACATATATATTCGCTAACATTTTTTGTTCAATTTATCATTTTGGCTCAAATTTGAAATATTTGTATAGCTTCTCGAAGACTCTTCAACTTTTCCCGCCAAAACATAACTTTTCAAAACATTACGAATTCCCCTTCTCTGGCATACGAACTGGCAAAATCCTAAATATCTTCGTATATCTCGCTACCTCACACCCATCTACTCCCATTGCACCATAATTATAGCGCCCCTCACCTACCCACTTACTTCTCCTCCTATCGATTTTCTCTCCTTTTGACAACAAAAAATTCGTACCTTAGAGTTACCGAAAACCAGAATATCCAAACTCAAAATTAACAGACCCAAATTTCATTTCCTATCCATGGACATAACTCATTCATTTCCAATTCACATACACATTATCTATTAATCTCTAATAAATCCATCAAGCTGCGAAGCAATTTGGGAAAATCACTAACCTTATTTCCGTGCTGCTTTTGTATCCCTCGCCTTTGCTCGCTTTGCCCTTTCGATCAATACACTAATCTCGTCTTTAGCAATTGCATCTAACCACTTCCGCGACGAGCGACGAGCAACAACAATTTACTCCCTCAAAAAAAGAATAGTTTGCAAAAGAGACAAACAGTCACCCACCTCTAACATATTTATAGACCCCACGTGACTGTTCGTCGCACCACTTGGCGACCGTTCTGTTCCTCAAATGAAATGCTTCATGTGTTTTTTCTTGACTTCTTTGACTCTTAATCTTCACTCCATTAATAAACCTCTACATTTGTACTTCAATCCATCCAATTCTTGAAGAATTTCTGCGGACACATTTATATCCATCAGTGCACGATTAATCTTAACCAATAGCTGATTTATATCATTTTCCTTATATTTTATACCATCACCTAATGGAACACATCCTGCCATATTCATTTTGCATGTACGTTCACCTCTTCATACTATCCTCCCAATTCCTATACTTGTGGGATCATATTTAGCATAAGTTGACTATCATTTTATTCGACAAAAATTCATTTACCACAATCATTATTTCCCTACAGTTGACAAGTACATATCATATTCGACAAAATAATAAACATTCCTTCAACCAACAACACCCACTATTTGTAATCCTTCCAATAAAAAAAACTTACCTGCATTTATTATTCTTTGAAACTCAACACAGTCAGATTCAAATCAATCGCCCTCAACTTCAAACATTGGCCCCACACATCCAACTACATTCGACTTTACCCACATGGAAATATGCGACACAATTATATCACAATGTTCTAATCATATTTAGTACTCGATGACAATCAAAGATACTAATAAATTAAATAAGCACATCTTTATTTAATTCAAACTTGTTTCTTACATTCGATATCTCTCTCCTTCGATTACATTCTCATGTCTTACATTTCACAACTATCTCTTTTGATTACATTCATGTCAAAAGTACTTGATATTTCTTCTATTACATTTATCTGCTATTACATAACTTACTTTGACATATCACTAATTTCAATGTTTGCATTTCACCAGAATCTGACATTAAAGCCTCTTTCTAGTCCTCGAAGCTCAATGACTCTCAAGTCACTGAACTTCTAAGAGATACTTCGGCTGGAAATAGGCAGCAAAAAATTATAAGAACACTTACACGTTCGGCAAGATCTCTGGACCCCCATCCAAGCTTCAAATCTTCATCACCAGCACCGACAATTACCCCTTCACCCCCCAACTGATACCATACATTACCTTCACAACCGCATAATGATACCACTATTTGCAACAGACACATCTTATCTTTGTTTGATCTTTGTTGCGACCCCAATGCTCTGATCCGATCATATAAAAATTTCCCTTCTCTCGGTCTGCGATAGATTTTGTCAGAAAGCTCACCGTCTTCAACCCCAGACTGTATCATTCACCATACTTGGGGCGATATCACTCTACAAAACACCACCATCCCACCTTCTAAACCTCCAATTTATACCCAACTTCCTCCCCCTACATTCAATGAATAACATTAATTACGCCTCAAAAACCAACTTGACCAGATACAGCTCACCTTGACCTTGGTAATGAAAAATGCTAACTTCTGCGAATATTTGAGAACCTCTTCCGCTTTTAGTTTTCTTCTCGACTCAACTACAAGTACTTCTGTCGAGAATGGGGCGATTATAGTATCATATTCTTTAGATTCGACTAGAATAAGCCAACATTCTGTAGTCGAAGACAACTCAACATTCAAGAAGATTCCATAAGTCCTCGACTTACCAAAAGTAGCCGTTAAATCCCAGTCAAGAAGGAACTGTTAGAAATCCACAAAGTTCGTCGACTCTCCCAGGAATAGGAGACTCTTTCTTTCTTTTGGTAAGCTGCCTGTATATATTACAAATAAAGGCAGAGAATAGGTCCTAAAGGGATCGCAAGTCTGAAGATCATCAATCCATAATACTAGCAATACTCTGAAAGCATGTAATAACTAGCATCTACTAGATTTTACATGAAATCCTCCTTAAGGTTGTGGTCTTTCTCAGTTTTTGCTGAGTTTTCTATGTAAAATTTTGGCTGTTTAGCTCTTTATTACACAATCCTTATGAACAGTATTGGCGAAGGTTTTCCTCCCGGAAAACACGAATAGCTCTCCGGAGATGGGGATGACGCAGCTTGTGCATAAATTGACTAAGAACTCTAACCGCATATACAATATCAAGATGGGTAAGAGGAAGATAGAGGAGCATCCCAAAAAGCCATTGGTATTGCCAAATGTCTCGCAATATCTCCCCCTCAAAGTTTGTCAGGTGATGATTCAGTTCTAGAGGTGTATTAGCAGGACAACATGCAAGTTGTCTTAAAGCAGAGAGAAGATAAAAAATGTACTTTCTCTAAGAGATAAAAATATCAGAATTGGAATGAGTAACTTCAATCCCAAGGAAATAATGCAAGGGGCTGAAGTTCTTCACCTGAAAGCGGGTACAGAGGTAAGACTTCAGGTCACTAATACCCTGAACATCATCTCTTGTAATAATAATATCGTCAACATAGATAAGTAATGCAACAATCTTCTTACCAAAATGTCGAAGAAACAAAATATGGTCAGCACTACACAGAACATAACCAAAGTCAATCATAGCGGTACCAAATGTATCAGGCCAAGTAGGAGGAGACTGCATAGGCCTATAAATGGACTTTTTTTAGCTTACATACCAAGCCAGAAGCAGAAGCGGGAAAAAAACCTAAAGGTGGAGATATATAGACATTTTTTTACAATATTTTATTCAGAAATGCATTATTTACATCCGCCAAGAAAAGGGGCCAAGATTTCGATGTAGAAATAGAAAACATGACTCAAATAGTTTTTATCTTGGCCACAAGAGCAAACGTCTCCTGATAATCAATACCATGTATCTGTGCATACCCCTTAGCAACTAACCGAGCCTTGTATCTGCTTACCGTTCCATCTAGATTTTCTTTAACTGTAAACATCCATTTGTATCAGACTGATGTACGTCCAGGCGGGAGGGTAACCAATGGCCAGGTATTATTGATCTCCAATGCATATAATTCTTTCAACATCGCAGCCTTCTAATGAGGTTTGGCTAACGCATTATCCACTGTACGTGGTATATCAACTTAAGAGAAAGAATCTAGAAAAGCTTTATAAGTAGGAGATAAACGATAATCTGAAGTATAATTAACGATAGAATAAACTGTTGTATCTGAATATCTATCAGGCTTCCCTGCATTACGCTTCTCTTTCCGAATAGCAATCGGTCTATTATCATCACTATGAGAAATAGGTGAATCATCATCAGTAGTAACAGGTACAGAAGTGGTAGGAGAAGGCTCAATACCTGATAAAGGTGAATCAATGGCAGGTCGTAGACCTAGAGCTATAAAGGATGCTTGGAAGTATGGTTATGAGACCGGCATCCTGTATGTCTTGGAGTATAAACCTGTAAAGGACGTGAACCTAAAGGTAAAACAGCAGGTGGGATTACAGACTCACACGAAACACTCAACGAAAGTAGATCTGAAAGAGGAGAAGATAAATCTTCTAAAGGAAGAGGATAAACTAGAAAATATTCCCCCTGGGAGAGGAAACTGCTCGTAAAGAATGGAGTATGTTTAAAGAAAGTAACGTCCATAGGGGTAAAATAATGACGGGATCTGGGATAGAAGCACCTATACCCTTCAGAGCATAAGATTAACCCAGGAATACACATTTCAATGCATGAGGATCTAGTTTGGAGGTTGATTCAGTGACTTGGGTGAAACATGCACAGCCAAAAATACGAGGTAGAATCTAAAAAATGGAACGATCAGGATAAATAATAGAATACGGGGTGCAAAAACCAAGAACTCGTGATAGAGACCGATTGATAAGAAACACCACCATAAGAACAGCGTCAGACAAAAATGCGAGGGGACATTCATGCTAATTGACATAGCACGAGCAAGATCAGGAATATGATGATTTATACTTTCTGATTTACCATTTTGCTACGAATTTTTCGTATTAGAGGTTTGATGCTCCATGCCATTGATATTGCAGAATTTGTGAAATACCTTGGGACAAAAAATTTCCACCTTGATCAGAGTAAAATACTTTAATAGCTTTCTCAAACTGTGTACGAACCATTGCGGTGAATATCCAGAAAATAAAGGAGACCTCATCTTTGGATTCAATTAAATAAACCCAAGTACATCTCTAAAAATTGTCAATGAATAACATAAAATAATGAAATCCTAAACTAGAGGTAACTGGGGAAAGACCCCAAACATCCGAATACACAATATCAAAACATGAATAAGTTTTATTAATGCTCAACAGATACGTATTGCAACAGTATGTAGCTAGTTCACACGTCTCACAAGACAAGTCAAACATGGATAATTTAGAAATGAAAGACGGAAACAAATAACGCAGATACTCAAAGAAAATATGATCTAAACGGTGATGCCAACGTAACACCTACTTTAAATTTTCCCAACTAGAGAAATTTTAACTGGAGAGCTGGAGGAGAAATAGAAGAGACATGTCCATCCAGAAAATAAAGACCAACCTCTTCACGTCCACTGCCAATCATCTTTCGTGACACCAGATCCTGAAAAATAACATAATCAGGAAAGAAGGTTATACTTAAATTTTTATTTACGATAATTTTACTAGCAGAAAGATGATTAGTATCTAACTGAGGGACATGAAGGTCATCAGGTTAAGAAAGGGAATTTGAAACGAGAAATAAGCCTTCCCTGCAATAGGAGTCTCAAACTATTGGCAAGATCAACAGTCCATCGCCATGTACTAGAAGCATAAGACCAGAAAAGAGAAGACATACCAATCATATTATCGATTGTACCCGAGTCAACAATTCAAGGCAAAGTTGGAGATGCTAAAATACTATTTACAGATGCAAAGTTACCTGCATGTGAAGCTTCCAGTGTAGAAGATATAAAGAGAAGTTTTCAGAACCTGTTGATTTCATCATGAAAGAGAGCACTAAAGGTCGAAGAATCTGGCACACTATAGTCAGCAGATAGGTGTGTTAAAGACTGAGATGGGTGGGGTTGATAACCGGTAGGACGAGCGTGCAAAGTATGACAAGTTGTCTTTAGATATCCCTACTTGCCACAATAATCACACTTCTTTCTCGAGGGGCGAGAGTTACCAGAAGTCGCTGGTAATGGAGAAAGACTAGGTGATGATGTATGTGAAGTTTATGAAGGAACTGACGGTGGTACCAGATAAGCATAACGAATAGCCTTAGCAGAAGTCTCTGAAGGGATCCTGGAGATAGGAGGAATAGGTGACCAATAACTCTGATCGAATAGACAATATGCGTGTTCCTCCTCAAGAGTTGGGATATGATTCCTGTCAAATTAATGAACCCATGCATACTCAAAGTCAGGATTGAGCCCCGTAAAAAACTAAAACACCCGAGTCTTCTCCACAATCTTTGCATAAATCTTTGCTGCCATAGCTGGCCACACGATGAAGCTATCATAATGAGATAATTCTTCCCAACTCTATCGAAGTCTCGCATAATACATCCCCAAATTTTGAGTACCCTATTTAAAATTCCCAATCTCATTGGAAAGTTGAAAGATCCTAGCATTATTCTTTCTCTAAGAATATACCTTACGAAATGATTCCCAAATCAGTTGTGCATTGTTTGTGAATAAGTATCCAGTGGAGATCGTCGACTTCATAAAATTAATCAACCAAGTTCTTACCATCGAATCATACGAGAACCACTTTGCATTCTTCAGATCTGATTCTGCAGGTTCTTTTTTTGCGCCAAGAAGAAACCCTATCTTTCCACGACCACCAACAAACAATTTCATGGACTGCACCCATAGAACATAATTCAAACCATTTAATAGCTTTGAAGTAATCTTCATATTTAGATTATTATGAACAGTCTTAAAGGACTGGACATCTTCACTCGTTCCAATCGAAGAAATGGTCGAACTCGAACTCGACTCGTCACCAACAGCCATCGCGATCGATTACCTCAAATAAACTAAATAGATCTGAGATTCAGATCAACATCTATCGTATCTCACGACTGGATCCAAAAAACTAAAAAAATTTATGGAAGCTTAGGTTGCGATTAGAACAATACTACCAGAGAGACAGTGATAATTGGCGTTCTTCAAAATAGAGGAGAGAGAGAGCGGCGGCTTGACACCATGTAGAAATAGATTAGAGAGAGAAAAATATTATTGTTGAATTGAATATTTAGGTTACATCATACTCTCAATATATAGGAGAGAAATAGTAAATTACTTCTATGAATAACCAATGTGGGACTAAAATAACATAAAATAGCCTTACTAATACAAGAGCCTGCCAAGCCACAACACAGTACTTAGGAATGCACCCTTTAAACCAAACATGATTATGCCAAGAGAATGTGAGGTTACAATGTCTAATGTTGTTATAGTAGCCTTTAAAGGAATACTCCCTAGAGGGAGTGATGGACCAGTAAACTTGATCAGTGGTCTCAAGGTCCAGCTCAATATTATCAAGGCCACTCCACACTTGGGGAAGATGGTTAATAGCATTTGTAGGATAACTCCAATTAGAATGACAAATAATTTTAGAGACTGGGGCATCAAGATAAAGAGAGTAGTCTTACCTGAAATGTCCTTCAAAAAAAGGCATTAGGATACCTATCGGGTTCCAAGGATCATGCCAGAAGAGGGTGTCAGCTCCATTGCCAAAGGTGTAAGTAATAACATTTTCCACTAGAGGTCTAGCTTTTAGAATATTACTCCAGACCCATGAGCATTTAGCTGGAACCTTCATATTCCAAAACATTTTGGATTTTATAAAATTAGATTTAGCCCATTGGACCCATAAGGTGTTTTTATTAGAAGCAATGTACCATACATACCTTATACTTAAAAAAATGTTACACTTACCAAGGTCCCTGATGTTAAGACCTCCTTCATTATGAGGATGGGAAATTTTAAGCCACTTCACCATAGCAACAATGTTCCACTTACTAAGGAATAAATGATTTCCTCTTTTGTAGGGTTCTTTAATGGATTTTCAAATGACTTCAAAGTTAAATAGCATACCGTATCAAGTCAAAAACTATGTAGTGAAATCCAATGATCCTTTTTTCATCAACATCCAAAGTTTTGAGAAGGTTTTAGCAGTTAATTTTTTTTCAAAATAATATGAGATCTTTTTAGGAAGCAAAATTCCTTATCAACATGGTCTTTCATGGTAGTTTTTTTGGGAAGAAAATAAAGTAGCTGTGTAGAGGAGAAATTCTTGTTTACCTCAAAGAGGCTTAAATAGGTTTCCTGGTTTTTAATTCCACATAGATCTAGTTATCTCCCCCATAGGTTACCGATTCTTTTTTCCTTTAGGACTAGTCTTTGAAATTTCTAAATACTTAAGATTAATAAATTTTGTTTAGTTTAGGTCAAAATTAATAGGTCCGAAAATCTTTGAATTAATTGTCTAGCCCTAGTCTAATTCAAGTTGATTCAATTATCTAGTGAAAAGAAGCAAAATTAAATCAAGCACAAGAATATGCAATTTTAGCCCTGTAGGAAACCTTTTTTAGGAGAAAAACCCACAGGTCGCAACTGAATTGCCCGACAACTAAAACTCCAATATTAAAATGAAATTATAAAAATTCTATTACTTATAGACTCGTTAAGCACATCCGGTGGTTACCTCTCTTCTAATTAAGCTTATTTCAATCGATTCCTCGCTCTCGCAGAGCCTTGCTTCAATCTCCAGTCAAAAAATTCAAGCTTGAAACTCATAAGCTTTTCAAATTAAGATTAGGTTTTGAAATTCCTCGATTGATTCAATTTAGGTTATACTTCACATTGAATCACTCATTGAATTCTCTCTTAAACCTCAAGCCCTAAAAAGTTAGTTTTGGAAGAGGTAAAGGACATAAAAAAAGGATGTGTTTTATAAGAAAATTGAAAACTTGTACTTTGTTTGAACAGATAAATAGTCTATTCGAACAGACAGGGCTCTATTCAAATATAACAAAGATTTTATTCTAATAAACAGTGTTATGTCTAGTTTATTCAAATAGAGCAAAGAGTCTAATCGAATAAACAGAACCAACAGCCTATTCGAACATAAACCTATTTTCTTCAAAAAAACATAATTTCTTTATCAAATTTTGTAAAATACTAACGAGCCAGAGATTTTTTTAGTGAAGAGGACCAAACCAAGGTATCTGTTCAATGTTAGTCTAGCTGAAGTCGCTCCACGTGTACTCTCTGACGATGCATAACAATGACATAGTGCTGACACCTATTCTAGACACGAAATGAAACCAAAACCAAATATGGATTTTTTCAGTCTTGGGAACTTGAAAATTCAAGATAATTGAAAGAAATCCAACCTGATATAGTTCAGTTCTTAAACCGTGGCCTCAACAATTATTAAATTATTACTGCATAAACTTTGGCTTTTAGTTGTTAAAAATATTGGGATTTTTCTAATGAAGTTTATTTTTTACAATAATTTGAATTTTTGCGTGTTTTATATATTTGTGGTGGTAATATGGTATAGCGGTTATTATCAAGCCAATTAATTCATATATAAATTTGTTGATGTTTTATGAAAACTTCCATCACTGTTTAATTTAAACAAATTATCTGCCGAAATATCAAAACCAAATCTTTGATAAAAGTTCAGAAAACAAGATTGATAGCAATGCACAAATCAATACCTTTAACATGGTTATGTATAATCTTTAACTTTAAAGATTAAAAATTAAGAATTTCAAACACAAAAAAGAATAGACGCCCAACTTTTGATAAAACTAGTTCATTGATATGGGAAAACAAGCATAAAAAATCAGCAACTAATCATATTAATTACTAATAGAACTAATCCTCGTAAACTAACTAAAAGAGCAATATTTCCTTAATGTATAGAAAAAGAAAACAATGATAAAAATATAAAGTGAAGGAACTTAGTAGCAATTTCACTGGCGCAAAGATGTTAGCCTTGAGATAATGTAAGCCAATGATAGTGGTGGAGATCATAATAGTTCGTTACCAAGTAGGCTTCATTGTAGGATTATAAAATGAAAAGAAAAAAAAAAGAATATAAAAATGAAACTGTATATTAGGGCTGAGCAAAAATCTGCTTAAATCGCAAAGACCAAATCACATTAAGCAAAATGGTTCGGTTTGTATGAGGTCGGTCTCGATTTATAAAATAGGGAGCCGACATAAATCGTTTCGGTTTCGGTTCACCAAAATAGGAATCGATAAAAATCAAACCAAACCGAGTTTGGATTTAAGCACTTGCCTTAATTTAATAAATTGGAGTTTGAACCATTGTTAATTTATTTGGAAACCTCACCAAAGTAATAATTGTAGAGAAAGAGAGGTATAATTGCAGAGAGAGAGAGTGGGTGGCATAATTGAAGGGAGAGAGAGAGTAAATAGTATAGTTGAAGAAAGAGAAATCTTTCTCCCAATAACAACTTAATTCAAACAAATCCAAGTCATCTCTTGATTTATCCATTAGAGAAATTGAAGCCATCTCTACAAACCTCGATGCAGAACCTAATGTGCACACGATTCTCGTATTGGGTCTCTCCCCTAAGATTCCTCAATTTGTGTATAAAATAAAGAAGAAGAAAATGAAGAAATGTTTGTTTTTCCTCAAACAAAAGTTTGTTTTGACACCTATTCTAGAAATGTTTGAGGTTTTAAGTGAAAAGAGCATAAAAAAATTAAGAGAGAAGAAGTATGGAAGCAGTTGCAAAACCACCTCCTTTTGTTTAACGATTCGACCCAACCCGAAAATCGATTCCATCTCGGTTCCGTTAACCCTTTAACTTTTCAGTTCGGGTCGGGTTGGTTTTATGCGTACTCCAGTTTGGTTTGGGCTTAACACTCAAGAACCAATTTAGGTCGGTTCGAGCCGACCCGAACCGACCCATGCTCAGCCCTATCTTATAGAGTTCTTCCATATCATCCATCAACATGAACGATCGTAGATGAAACTACAAGCTTAGAAAATTTCTTATAGAGAAGTCTTTTTATTCAAAATAAAAATAAAATTTCATGCAGTCCCTGTTTTCCATAAGCATGATTGGTCGCAGATGAAACTAAAAGCTTAAAGATTATACAAGGCTCGAATGCCATGGATATCACATTGGTCGAGAACCACTTTTGAATCTCCGTAAGCAATACTATGGTACATGATTGAAACATCTATATTTGGTATTGGTTTTAATTCGTGTCTAGAATAGGTGTCAACACTATCTTGTAGTTATTCATCGTCAAAGAATGCACGTAGAGTGACTATAGCTAAACTTACACTGAACAGGTATGTTGGTTTTGCACTTCTTCGCTCAAATACTCAAGCCTGTCAGTCATTTACAAAAGTTCAAAAAGAATTATGTTTTTGGATGAAAATAGGTTTCTATTCGAACAAACTTGTTGTTATGCTCGAATTGACCAGGAAGAGCTCTTTCTATTGGAATAGACTATTGCTTTGCTCAAACAGAGTACGGAATTTTAGTTTTCTAATAAAATGTATTTTTTCTTTTTTAAACTTCACCTCTTCCAAAATCAATTTTTTTATGGCTTGAGCTTTTTGAGAGAAGAGAGAATTCAACGAGAATTAAACCTAAAGTTGAATTAATATTAGAATTCCTAAAACCTAATCATAATTCTATAACCTTGTGAGTTTCAAGCTCGGAAGCTTTAACGGGAGATTGAAGCAAGGCATTGCGATAACCAGGAATTGATTGCAAGAAGATCAATTAGAAGAGAGGCAACCACGGGATTTGCTTATCAAGTCATTAAGTGATCAAATTCTTATAATTTGTTTTTAATAGTAGATTTTTAGCTGTCGGGTGATTTGGCAGCGACCTATGAGTTTTTCTCCTGAGAAAAGTTTCCCACATTATCAAAATTGGTTGTCCTTGTGCTTTTGATTGCTTATTTCTAACACTAGATTATCATATCAACTTGAGTTAGGTTAGAATTAGGCAATTAGATTCAAGGATTGTCAAACCTATTTTATTTAACCTAATTTAATCGAAATCGATTAATCTCAAGTAGTCTAAACTTTTAATGACTACCGCTTAAACTGAGCTATTCCCAAGCCGTAGTAGGTACCCCATTTCATGTAAGGTAACCGATTCAAGATCCATATAATTGTCATAGTCCCCAATAGACAAATCTTCATCTACATCAATATGACAAAAACCTTTGGCTGTAACAAAAATTAAAGCTAAGACTCCGCCATAGCCGTAAAATGGATGACCGTCCCCATGATCTCCCTGATAGAATCCAATTACTATGTCTGAATTTTCATAGTCAAAAATCTCCTCGAAAGTGAATTATGTCACATCAGACCACTTTGCAAAGCCCTTAACACAAACTAGCCTTATTATATCCACCTTCCTACTGAGGTCCAATGCATAAGTAAAATGGGATTGATTAGCCGCCCAAAGGCCACCGAAGAAAGAATAATGGAAGACAATATGGAGGTGACTATTTTTCTCAAACTGCATGGGTGTTTTCCATTAATAATATATGGCCTCCTAGACCTAGGTGTTATCACCTTTTTTGCAGTACTCATGTCTAGACTCCTTGTGACCTTCAAATTCTAATTGAGCTGGTATGTTTTGACGACTGCCTCCAAATGATCATCGAAGACATCACCACCATCTACATTCTTATTGTATCCAAAATTTTCAAGATACTTCTTGATCTCATTTTGCCTTTTTATGGATTTTCCTTTACGACATCCTTCAAAAGGCTTGAGGAACTCAAAAGGTTTTGGGTCTTTTATGTCTTTCCCCCTGTCAGCTCTTGGCAAGAGCCCAGGGAATATTAGTTTCTTACCGCTCACATGGGGCAGAAGGTCCCCAAACATGAATGGAAGGAGCTCTAAAGGCTGCTCTATTATTGTTCTAATTGACACATTGTCTATTTCAATAGAACAGGCAAAATGACTTTTGTTCGAATAGATTTTGGAGTCCTTTCAAAAAGAAAGTAGTCTATTCGAGTAGACTTAATGTCTATTCCATCAGAACAGACAGAATGCCTTTTCTTTGAATAGACTTTCAAAGTCTATTTAAACAGTAGTTTCTATTCAAACAGACTTTGAAGTTTGTTTGAATCGATATTGGGAAACTCAGTTTTGAGAATTGTTTTGAAGCCTTTGGCTTGTCTCAAGATCTGTGTTGATTGTAATAAGTCTCTCAAGTATATAAGGGAGACTTAGGGTATTTGATAGCCATTCTTGGTGAGATTTTGCGAGATAAATTTCTTGAAGAAAAACATCATAATGTTGTGTGATAGTAACCTTGGAATATTAGAGTAAACTCTCTCTCTCTCTCTTGTGTGTGGAAGTAGGCAATTTCTCGAACCACCTTACACGTGTGTTCTCTTATAATTGTATTTATTCCTTTAGCTTATTTGATCCAGGAGGATCTGACAAAGAAATGAAGGTTTTCAAGTTTCTATTCTAACAGACTTGTTTCTGTTCAAATACATTTTTGCCTGATAGGTTTTATTCGAACAAAAACATATTCTGTTCGAACAGAGGCGTGATTCAGCCTTTTTTATTTTAGGCGGTGATTGTAATTTTGTGGAGTGTTTTGCCTCGAGATGCGTTTCTTTTAGGGTTTTAGGTTCCCTAGTATATAAAAGGGACCTAAGTTATTTTCTTTTCCATGTTAGATCTGAAAGAGTTCTAAGAGAACCTAGGGTTTGAGAGATTTTCTTCATGTAATTACTTCGTTCTTGAGTAATTGAATTCTCTATTTTTCCAAACCGATTGGTGTTCTTTGTATTTATCTTCTAATACAGGCTTCTCAATCATATTGTGGATTAAGTGGTATCAGTTTTCCAGTTATAATCTTCGGGGGTTGATTGTGGTTAATGGTCTCTACACGTGACCGTCTCAAGCAAATGAAGGGAAGCTAGTGAGTCCGTTGAGGATCCATCGCAAACCTAATTTGACGAAGAAGGACGATTTGGAGATGGGCGATCCCAACGAGAGAATCACGTCTTGGAAATGATAGTTTCCACCCTAACTTCTACTGTAGGGTAGTTAGTCGAACAATTAGGTCTCACAAATCTCGTATTGGGTTCCGTTTCGGTGAGTTGGCGAAGCCGTTCAAAAAAGAAAAGGGTTATAGAGGTGGATGGTGACGATGACGTTCCGCTATTCAATGATTCTAGTGATCCCGATTTCGTCAAGGAGCGTCCAAGTTCTAGTAAGTCAACGAATTCTATGCGTAATCTTCGTATTGGCTTTAAGATTGTGATTCTAATTTTTGATGGTTCCGTCGATGCCGAGAAATTAGATAATTGGTTAGATAGGTTGGAGACCTATTTTTCCATTGATGAATATTCAAACGCTCAGAAGATTTTCTTCTCTTCTTTGAAATTCACAATCACTTACTAACGTGGTGGAAATCCTATCAGAAACGATATGATGTCAGAAGTCTGAGTTGGAAGGAATTCAAGGTTTTGGTGAGGAAGCAATTCTATCCGATTAGGTATGAACAGGAGTTGAGGTATAAATGGCACAATTTGTGCCAAAAGTTTGGGCAATCCATACAATAATTCACTACAGAATTTCATAACCAGGCATTGGTGTTGGACATTGACATGGATGAATACTACGTGTTCATTAAGTATACAGGGGGGCTTACCAGTGTCCCTTAAAAGAGAATTGAAGCTCTTCAAGGTAGAAAATATTGAGGATGTTACCGTTAAAGTAATTACCGTTGAAGGCAAGTACTTGAAGAACGACAAGAAAGATGACAAGAACAAGTTAAGGTGCAAGGCTAATTGGAAGTTTGATCAGAAAAGGGAGTCCAAAGGAGAGTGGTCTTCATTCAAAGGAACTATCTGTAGTGATTGTAAGGCTAATGGGCACAATTGCGTTAGATGTTGGAAACTTCACCTGGAGCATCAACCAAAGGAGGTGAAGGGCAAGATGGGGAAACGTACACTAGCCACAACGATTATGGATCTTCTGGATTTAGATAAGCCAAATCCTAAGCTTACTCTAATATTCAAGCAACCTCTAGTTATCGACGAGGCGAGCTGAGAAGAGATTTTCTTTGTTAGCATTCAAGTGAAGCAGAACTTAGTCGAGGCCATCATTGATTTGGGTAGTCAAAAGAACTTAATTTCTGAGGTGGTGGTGAAGAAGATAGGTTTGTCTACTGTGGCTCATCCTAAGCCATATGGTTTGGTTTTGATTTGGAAAGATGCAGAGTTAAAGATCACTAAGAAGTGTACGTTTAAGTTTGCGATTACTGAGAAGCTTATTGACGAAGTGACATGCGAGGTGGTTTCGTTGGACGTGTGTCAAGTCATCTTGGGTAGCCCTTATCTTTGAGACTGAGATACAATCCTTTGCCGTCGTGCTTGCAAGTATCGTTTGGTGAAGGATGGGACTGAGTATCATATTCATGTGTGCAAGAAACATATCACTACCAGTAATTTCGTAAGGGCGACTCAAGCAAAAAGATTTGTTAATGCGAGCGGCAAATTTATTTTGTTATTGGTGAGAGAAAAGGGTCGGTCGGCTATAGTATTGTCTACTTTGGCAATGTTTTCTAGGCAACAAATCGATATAGGGGAGTTGCAAGGGGAGTATGAAGATTTGTTTCTGGGCATAGAAGGGATACCGCGTATGAGGGATATGGAGCATGATATCACCTTGGTGAATGGTGAGCCACTACCCAATGTTGGGTTATATCGGACTTTTGTTATAGAGTCTCATAAGATCAAGAAACAGGTACATGAACTCCTGGAGCAAGAAGTTATAAATCAAAGTAGCTCACCTTGTGGTTCGCCGGTGTTACTGGTACTGAAGAAGGATGGGTCTTGGAGGATGTATGTGAATTATCGGGAGTTGAACAAGATCACGGTGAAGAATTATTATCCACTTCCACGGATTGACGAGCTTTTTGATGAGTTGCAGACAGCTCGGTTTTTCACCAAATTGGATCTTAAGTCGGGCTATCATTAAGTTTGAATCCGGGAGGAGGATAGTTGGTTGACAGCGTTCAAAACAAAATAGGGCTTATTTGAGTGGTTAGTGATGCCTTTTGGATTATGCAATACTCCGGTGACATTTATAGGGCTAATAAATGAGGTACTTCGAACGTTTATTGATAATTTTATGATTGTATATTTGGATGATATCTTGATATAGTCGTACAAGGGAGGAGCATCTTGGGCAATTATATTAAGTGTTGGGCGTGTTGCAATCACAATAAATTTTTCTAAATGGGAAGAAGTGTGAGTTTGGGAAATAGAAGCTGTTCTATTTAGGAAATGGGAGCTGGTCTATTTGGGAAAAAGGAGTGGACAACAAGATGGCTGATATGTTATCTCGACCCCCATTACCAACTATTTTCGCTTTGTTGGTAGCTATACTGATCCAGCCGATTGTTCCTTCTGAGTATATTTGAGGGTATGATGATGACAGGGAACTGAGTGTGATTCATGAGAAGTTGCTGTAGGGCAAGACTTGCAAGTATGTTCTGAAGGATGATTTGATTTACAGGAGCAGTCTACTATGTATTTCAGAGGGTGGTGACCGTTTGTAGTGGATTTGTGAGGCACATTGTTCCCGGGTGCCAGGTCATTTTGGGGTTGAGAAGACACTTTTGAATTTGCGGTGTTATGTCTATTGGCCGACCGAAGATGCAGGTGGATGTGGCTCGTGTGGTTCATGGTTGCGTGCTATGCAACACATCGAAGCCTTCCAATAGGAAGTTAGGACTGTACTTACCATTGCCAGTTCCTAGTCGACCTTGGGAGAGCATTTTAATAGATTTTATGGGTGGTTTGCCCATGACCAGGTGTAAGAATGACTATTTGTTTGTGGTGGTGGATCGATTCAACAAGATGATTATTTTTATTCTATGCCAGAAGATGGTCACAGGGGAAGGAGCAACGCGATTTTTTTTCAGAGACGTCTGGAGGTATTTTGGGCTCCCATCTTCTGTTATTTCTGATAGGGATAGCCGGTAATTGGGGCATTTCTGGAGATCGCTATGGGGGATGATGGACACTAAGTTAATGAGAAGTACCGATTTTCATCCGCAGGCAGACGGGCAAACAAAAGTCTTCAATAGTACTTTGGTACATTTACTACGGGTATTCCATTTTAAGCATCCTAAGACTTTGGATGAGAGATTACCGTATCTTCAGTTTGTGTTCAACTGGGCGATTCATGGTTCCACTTTGAAGTCTCCTTTTGAAGTTTGTTTGGAGTACTTTCCGCAAAGCCCTTTTGATTTGGCATTTAGTCTTGGTGACAAGACAGGGTCAGGGAAGGAGGAAGTGGAGCAGGTTAAAGATCAGTGTTTCATTGAGAAGATTAGCAAGGTTCATGAGGTGGTTGAAGATCAGTTGAAGAGGACTCAAGCAAAGTATAAGGCTCACCACGACAAGCATAAGGTTGAGTGTACTTTTCTTGAGGGTGACCTCGTTTGGTTGCATTTGGGTAAGGAACGGCTTAAGGGGGAAGGTAAGAAGCTCAAACCTCTCCGTTATGGTATGTTATTGATCCTCAAGATGATTGGTGACAATGCATTCCAGTTGGATTTGCCACCTTTCATGAAGGTGTATTCGATAATTAATACCGAGAATTTAAAGCTGTTTGAGCCGTCTCTTCAGGATAAAGACTTTGAAATCGATACTCGCCTACCTTCAGTTGATGACTTATGGATGGAAATAGAAGATTCTTTACTGGAGGATGGTATTCTAGAGAGGTAGGTTCATACTACTAGACGTGGTGCTATTGAATCGTTCTGATTTTAGAAGAAGGATACACTACCGAGTAAGTTGAAGTGGTACAGCAGGGAATTGGACATCGCCGTATTCCCACATCTCCAGTTCTAGATTGAGAAGGAGCTCAAGGCTCTTAAAGGGGGGAGCCATGATCCAGGTGGATCTGACGAAGACATGAAGGTTTTCAAGTTTATATTTGTACAGAGTTGTTTCTATTCGAATATATTTATGCCTGATGGGTTTTATTTGAATAAATTTTTGTCTATTCGAATAGGCTTAATTTATTCGAACATAAACTTATTCTATTCGAACAAAGGCACGATTCAGCCTTTTTTCTTTTAGGCGGTGATTGTATTTTTGAGAAGTGTTTTGCCTCGAGATGCATTGCTTTTAGGGTTTTAGGTTCCTAAGTATATAAAGGGGACCTAAGTTATTTTCTTTTCCATGTTAGATCTAAAATAGTTCTGAGAGAACCTAGGGTTTGAGAGTTTTTCTTCCTGTAATTACTTCGTTCATGAGTAATTGAATTCTCTATTTCTCCAAACTAATTGGAGTTCTTCGTATTTCTCTACTAACACATGCTTCTCAATCGTATTGTGGATTATTATTTGTGCTCTAATCAGATCGAATCAGAGTTTGACTTCCGCGGCGTGGCTCAGCAATTGGTATCAAAACGAGATTGTATCCTGGTAGTTCTCGAAATTGAGGTAATGTCGACTTTTCACGATTTTATTTGTTTTTTAATTTTGATTAATATATGAAAATTTGTGGTGTAATGGCATATTTTCCCTGATGGTAAACTTCACCAATACTTCAGTATGGAGGTTGCAACTTTAAGCTATAACACACTAGATTTTACATGGAAACTCATTAAACCTGAGAAAAATCATGACCTCGAGGAGGGTTTGATGGTGAAATCCAATATGTGCTAGTTATTTCAATTCCTAGAAGATAGAACAGATGTAAATGGTAAAGAAAAATAAAGTTCTTGGATCCTTTTTAATATGTGCTCTGTCTGTATTTATAATGGATACGGGCAGTTACAAATAATTGGTCTCCTATTTTAATGGGTAGTAGAAAAACTTCACGGATCTCTTGCAATGGCTCTATCTGACCAAGTGTAACAACTATGGTAGATGGTTGAGATTTATAAAAGTGGTCTTGACAACTTCTCGAATGGTCATGCATCTTTGACTTAGTTTTGCTAGCTTCTCCTTGTCAATTCAGGGGAGTATGCTACCACAATATCTTCTTGAATGATTAGATACATTTGACTTGACTCTATTAAGTTTATCCTTATCGAATCTGGATAATATACTACTATAATCGCCCCATTCTCCACACAATTACTTGTTGTTGTGTCGAGAAGATGATCTAAATTGGTGAAGTTTCTCAAAATAATGTGTACGAGCTGGGTGACAGGTTTTAAGGTCATTAGTCATTTCTAATGTAGATTGACCATGTCGTTGCATGGTTCCAATGCTTATTAATGGCAGACTTTGGGGAATGTGACACTGAGGGTCGTAGGCTATAAATATCATTAAAAAAAGATGGGAAGGTTTTCGATTCTCTTTTACAGTATGGTGAAACGCAATTTTAGATTCTACATGAAGAGTTTGTGGATGTTAAGTATTGGGAGTTGAGAGAGTGACTTTTTGGCTGACTGTCGTTGTCGTCGTGGATGCCCCCACCTACTGAGCCATCATATGAAGGAATGACAGAGTTGGAGGCAGAGCATTCTGAGTCGTATTTCTTCTTCCATTTCCAGTATCACTATATGCTACTGACGGCGGCAGAGCTCATTAACAGTCTGCGCGAGTTAGCCTACGGGAAGGTAGAAGATAAAGATGCTCTGGCGGGCTGAGTTAGTTGTAGAGGCTATTTTGGTTGTTTTCATCTTTGTAATATGCGTGGTGTATAAGGTGGTGGGGGTTACAGAGGAAGAGACTATAGTGGTGGTTTCAGATTGGATGTATGCTTCTATCCGTCGAATTAAAATTATGCATCTCTCTGTTACAACCATCTTCATTTTATAGAAGAAGTGTTTAATGTGGGAAAATATTTTGTGGTGGAGGAGAAGGAATGGTGGTAACTACTATTTAATGTAGCCTGTAGATTAATATATAATGTTTGTCGATGTAATAAATAGTGAATGTTGAATATAATGTTTGTCGATGCTCGAGTGGTAAGGATATGTTATCGAATATATATAAAAAAATTGAGTTTTAAATTATGGTTACAAATATTCCTCAAAAGTAGGAGGTGGATATAAAAGGAAAGATATGATTGTATTTGGTCAAATCTATTTTAAAATGGCTAGATGTGTTCCAGTAGATGATGTATTAAGGTACAAAAAATTGGACGTGCAATCCATTTTTATTAATCTAAGAACTGTACTGGGGGAGATAGATAAAATAGAGGATGTAAAGATGTACGTAGATGACTTAGAATGACTGTGTAATTATTTGTTGGCTGTAAGGAGGCGGAGGGTGTAGGACTTCAAGAAGAGACGTACCAGGCGTTATGCTCGGGAAGTAGCCGAAAGATCTTGAAGGGGTACAATAAACAGTCGTGTGGGCCCTATAAATACCCTCGTAGGTGGCGACTGTTCATACACCATTGTTATTGAAAATTTGCCTGTGTTTTCTGAATATTGGTACGGAGGAGATTAGTGTTCTCATTGAGAGGGCCAAAGTTGAAAAGACGAGAGAAATCCAAGTACCACGCCAACAAGGTCGGTATCTGTCTATACTTTTTTAGTATGCCAAGTGTTGCTTCATTTTTGAAATTAATGATTGAAACCCTTTGTTGATAGTAGTTGTATATATGTCATGGAGGAAGGAATTTTAGTATGGAGTTGTATTTTCAGAGAAATTCGGGAAAATTGCATTTTAGGGTTTACTTTTGTTTTTATGTTGTGGGTAAAATTGGAATGTGTGTGATGCGGATAATGTGTCATATGGGGTATGGGAATATGGGGTTCTAACGATTTGCTATGATTTGGGAAGACGTGGAGTAAAAATAAATTGCAGGTATCGTAAGTCTTACGACGTGGTTTTAGGGGATTTATGAGAAAATGGAGTTGTGTGAAATGGTGGGATAATGGGTAACGTATTTTGCTGAATGTACGGCGTATATTGTTGGATTTGGTGCCAAAGATAACGGAATTTTCAAAATTTTGTATGGGAGCTCCATTCTGGCGGGTAACTGAAACGTCTTCGAAAAGCTTTGTCCTGTGAAAAAACTTTAAGATAAAGTGTGAGGGTAAAAATGTGATTAATTTTGAAATAAAATTATGTCAATGTTAGATTTTAATATCATGGAGAAGTAAAGATTTCAATGATAGTAATAGATAGAATGACGTATCGGAGAGTATAGCTCGACAAGTGATGTATACTTTAACAACGAAGAATATATAGTGTATAAGATATCAAACTATGCTAACGTAAAAAGGGAATATGATTTTTAGGTTTAAATTAATGCCTGAACCAGTTTAAAATGCTAACTGCCCTGACCCTGACTCAGAGGGAATTTTCAAAAATCTTATCGATGTAGAACCGTTTATAATGGATGTTATTTTCTATGTACAAGGGCTGGGTTGTGAGTACAGAGTGGTGAAAAATAGTATAGAGGTTACTCGTCAGAATCGAGTAGATTTGGAGGTTAAGGTTATAGAGTTTTATGAGTGGGAGAGAATAGAAACTGACGTAGAACATGAGCCACAAAAATGTGACCGGGAAGAATATACGGGTGGAGGTGAAGAAGAAGGAGATGGGGAGGGAGAGATGAATTTTGTCGAGGAATGTTATGGGAATGCCCCAGAAACAAACGAAATTCTGATTTTTAAACATAGGTATGGCATCCCGGAGGATGTGATACTGGAGGAGTATCTGGGGGAGATGACTGATCTAGATCTTCCAATGGATGGGATTCTCGTACATTGAGAACAAATAAAGAAGGGGTTGAAGATGCCTTTGCGAACTAGCCAGAAGAAAATTTTAAATTTCTACGATGTTGCACCTGGTCAGTTCAATCCAAATATATACGACCTTATTAGGGTTATGGCTATGATAAATGGTCGTTTAGAGGAAAGATGGGAGGAAGTGATATCTGTGGATGACTTATGTGTGTATTACATATTAAAACAGAATCCTCAGAAGGTAGGTTATAGGTATTTAGCTTGGTTTCTTAAGAGATTGCTCTTTTATGAGATGGTATTGACTGAGGGGCACTATTTTGCCGATAAGCTGCTGGTGTCGAGGAACTATGAATTTGATCCCAAAGTCCTAGGGGAGCCCCTGAAGAGAAATATTTTTCACTTAGGTTTGTGTGTAAACTAGAATGTGTATGTTGTCAAACTTTGTCTTGCTGTTTGATTAATGATGTTCCAACTCGTGTTGTGTTGTGTGCAGCGTTAAAGGAGATCGATGGAGAACCTTCGGTGAAGGAAAATTGGACTTTGACTGGATAACCATGTTATGGCTATCGTGACTATAAAGGATTACCAAATGTCTATCCTCTACGGGATATCTGGAATAGACAAGACACAATAAGTGATTCCTTATTATAGGGGCCTAACTTCGGGCAGAGGGGAAGTCGGCTCTTAGACCACGGAGTTTATCTTTAATCAGGGGATTCAAGAATAAAATCTATAGTATACATAATCTACCAACAATATACTTGCGTAGAGGCCCGAATGTGATGCTCTACGACCTCTGATGAGGATTTTTAAGAGAGTTTATATTACTGCTGAGTAATCGAAGGTTCGAGTACTGTGGGCTTTATAGGGTAGTCAAAGGTAAACTGTAAGGGCTCAGGGGGGAGATTTTGTAACCTCTCCTTGGTTCCTCCTCTCTCCTATTTATAGAACATAGGAAGGGCTGAGTCACCAAGGTTAGGTCACATTACAAGGGCACTATCCGTATATCGAGTGGGTATCCCGGAGTTGGTATGGATGCCGGAAATATCGGAGCTGTCACTATAGCAGTTATTAAGTCTGTTTCTGTACTCTGACACAGTAGCAGTTGTTGGGTCTGTCACTATAACTGTAAGGACCAACCACACTACTGTCTTGTCTAGTGAGCTGGCTGTCTGCCTTATCATACTTCGACCATGTACGGATATGGTCGAAGTGTTCTAATGTGATGTAGAGTTCATCTTCGAGGCTCTGTTCAGAAATGAAGCTTTGCCTTCGGATAATCTTTAGGAGGCTTTTTCATGAGCTAAGTGGGCTTGGAGATGTTCGAGTAGGCTCTGAGGTAGCCTTCGAGTGTATGACTGGGGTAGAAGGCTGCAAGTAGGCTACTTCATTTGCCCCCTCTTAGCAAGGGTCTCGAAAGTAGGTATAGAGGCGTTTGCTTCGAAAAACTATTTGTAGTCAAAAGTGGAATAGTGGACTATTAGTTTTCGAGGGAGGTAATAAAGGAGGGTAATAAAGGAATATTGGTGGTTATGGGGTAATAAATGAGGCTAAATGGGGCTACAAGTATGGGTTATGAAGGTAGGAACACTGTATACTCTATATTTCTCATCATTTCTCATCTCCTTCTTCTGCATTTCTTGAGAAACGTTATGGATACAATGCCTAACACTGGCTACCAGCAGAGGATGGGATTTTCCAGAGACCGTCGTATAGGGCGGAAGACCGCAGAGCTGAAGTTGAAATTTTTCAGTGACCATGAACTTGAGTGGGACATGCCTGAGCTGGTAGAGTTGGAGGCTGGGGAACCCATCAATGGGGAGTCCTATTTTTACTTCTGGAGGCAGATAAAGTTTCATTTCACTACTGCTAAAGAACGTTACCTCTACCTAATGGCTTTGGCGGAATGTCTCATTCATTCGAAAGAGCAGTTGGAGGAACAAGGCTCAGTGAGTGGCACTAGCCCATCTGGAAATAGGGCTGCTTCTTCTTAAAGTGGTGGCCATGTGGTGGTGATGGATTTTTCTCTTCTTTTTTTTGTGTAGGGTTGTATTTTGAAAGTTTCTGTTGCTGCTGTGGTTTTGTATAATTGGGTTTGCAAATTTGTTGTTTCTGTTGTTGTAATTTGTGGAATGAAATGGGAACAATGTTTTGCTACAATTTTGTGTATTTGTATCTGGTGGGCATTATAGATGAATAGACTTGCAAGCACGATTATAAATATATCTCATCGAACGTTGGAAAAAATTGGCTTCAAAGTATAGTGATATGGTTGAAGATAATTGACTCTGTATTAGTTAAAACTCCATGAAAGAGGTGTGAGACGAAATATGAGAGGGGTCGATGGTCTGATGTTGGGGATTTTGTCGACTACTTGTCCTCAGAAATGGGGTTTAAATGCAGATACAGATAAAACGGTTATGTCTTGGAAGTTGGAAAGTTCAGACTGTTGAGTTTTCAAGGAGTGGAATTGAAGACTGTAATGAATGTAACTTGGCATTAGGGAATGCTTTAAATGTACCTTTATGTATATAATTGGGTGTTGCGTGGAGAATTTCTTATATTTCTTCTTTCTTCTTTTGAACATAATGTCTTCTTCTTCGTCCCAAAATAGCGGCAGTTCTTCCAAGGTTATATAGCAGGACCGGATTGCGGGAAAGGCTATTCGAGTACGGGAAATGACACAGGAGCTAAAATGGAGGTTTCTTGGTGATCAAGATATCGACGCGGAGATGCCGGACCAATTTGAAGCGGAACCCATTGCTGAAATGTCCTTTGCTTATTGGTGGGGGGTTCTTCAGATGATGGGTCCATTTTTGAGCCATCGTTTGTCCTTGCTAGAATCATTTGCAGAAGAGATGGTAGAGCAGGAGGATTCTGTTGCTGAGGCTTAGAGCGAAGAGAAGTGTCCCGATGATAAATAGGGGATTCTTGCTGGTTTGTTGAGTGCTTAAGATGGGTATAGAAGGGTATTTGTTTTTTATGCTTGAATTGTATTGTTTTGATTTTTATTGAATGAAATTGGGAGTTGGTAATATAACTGCCAAATTATTTTTTGGTACTGTGTGCTTGTAGAATTTTGAATGCTTGTAGTAAAATTTTGATCTGTTGGAATAAGATGTCTGAACTGTCGAAGTAACATTCTGATCTGTCAAAGTGAATATCTGATCTGTTGAGGTAGAAGGTCAGATCTGTCGAAGTGAAAAGTCTGATCTGTTGAAGTAATATTCTGATTTATCAAATGTGTTGTAGATCAAATGTTCGATATTATTAAAAATCGAATGTGGGGTTATCTGTGGGTGAATGTTTGAGACACGGTATAGTCGATTACTCGTGTACGAGAAGTAGGTGTGTCGAAGGCTTGTTGCATTTAACTGGACAGACTGTCATCCTAGACAACTGGTCTGTTAGAACGGTATGTATTCCTGGGGCAGTATGCCATGCAGGTAATCATGATTTTTTTACTCATTTTACGAAAACGTATTATTTGATGTTGGGATTTGACTGGACGGCTTTGAATGAGAATTAGAAGGTTCGAATGGCTTTCAGTTTATAACTAATTCAGAGTAAGCGTGGGATTCGCACGTAAGGGGAATGAGGGGTAAATTGGTCAAAACCCATTTCAGCCGAAAAGCCGGGGTAGTGGGAGCGTGGCAATGATAGTGGTTTGTAAATCGAAGCGGTTTTGTTATTCCGAGGAGGTAAATATATGAGGGGGAAATAACCAAAGCTACTGTTCATAGAGAAAAACCAGATAGTGAGTGGAAGAGGATGTACACCATTGTTACAGAAAGCTTGGGAGAGATTACTGAAGTTGTTTCTGGATACCGGCTGATTTGATGTTTTGATTGTACTTCTGCTAACAGAGGTATGTTGATTAATCTCTATCCATTTTTGTTTGAGTGTTCCTTCTGTATCTATAAGTAGGATCATCTCGGTTTGTAGTTAAGAGGTTATAATCGAGGACGGGGGGAATTCATGAGTTTGGGTTCTAGGCCATTTTAAGATTTTGAGGGAATTGACGGAGGGACTGGGTTTAGGATCGAGTTTTTAACTGCGCTTGTATCTGCTGGAGAGGGTAGATGAAAAATGGGTTACTGATAAGTAATAGTCGAATGTATCGATCTAATTGCGTACCTCTTCTTCTGTAGGATAAGATGCGTACCCGTCAAGCTTCGAGAATGAGACTGATAGAAGAGGAAGCCAAGGAAAATGAGGCTAGTGTTTCTGGTCATGCTCTGATAGATGAGGGCAACGACTTAGAAGTGTTAGATGTTGTAACCGATGCCCCGATTGCCGTGGTGGTATCGGCAGGTGGGGTTTCGAGTACTAGACGTCGTAAGACGGTGGATAGTGATGAGGAAGAGATAGGGGAGGGGAGAGAAACAAGGGTAATACTATACCTTTGAATGTTGAGAGGGATGAAGGGGAGCAAAGTGATCGCAGTAGGGATTCGACTGAGTTGGATGAGGCTGTTGGCTCTGTTTCAGCTAGAGATCAACAAAGACTAGATCGATTTGCTGCCAAACTAGAGCTGTCGATGGTGGGAGTAGTGTTACATGTAGCAGGAGTGAGCTGGACTTTCAAGTCAAACCCGCGGGCGGGTATAATGGCGTATAGAGGCCAAATTCGACTGGGAATGCCACTTCCTCTCCGAAGGCTGCTGAAGGAGGTGTTAAATTTTTGGGAAGTTACCTCGGTTCAGATGAATGAAAACTTTTACGAGATGATGAGGGTAATAAAGGGTATGAATATAAAATTGTGGAGTGAGAAAAGGGGTTTAATTGAGTTGTACGATGTTGTATTATTATACGCGAGGAAGGTGAACCAGAATGCGGGCACGAACCACATCCAGTATCACCTAGAGAAGTCCTGGTTGTTTGATCTGTGCTCGACGGGTCGAGGGTGGAATAAAGATTTAGTTTTGGTACAGTATAATTTTGAGAATGTCGAAGGGGAGGTCCCTTATAGGTTGCAGCATAAAGTCTATAATCTGAGTAAGTTATTTGTGGAATATTTTATTTGAGGTATTGATCGAATAAACTGATACTGGTCTTTCCGTTTGTTCTGTAGGTCCGGCTAACCGTTCTTGGGAGAATCTGAGGAATTGTATTGACCCCTTACTTGATTCTGACGAAGAGTGGGTGAATTATGCTTTCAAGAGTCTTGGTATCAAGAGGAAGAGGAAGAAAAAGATAGATTTCCTACTTCGAAATGTACCCATTACGTCAAAGCCATCAAAGAAAAGGAGAGTCAAAGGTGCTTCGAAAGTGGACGAGGGAATGGAGGGGGGTGATTTGGCGAGGAAGAATCGGTATGTTCCGAAGGCGAAGAAGGCGGCGAAAAAGGCGGCGCCAGTGCCCGAAGTGGCTAGTGATGCTTTGAAACTGAGGCCGAGGTAAGTACCAACATAGGCTGAGAAGGGGAAGGGCAGGGTCGTTCCTGAGTCTCCGAAGGTACAACAGACGAAGTTAACACAACGTAAAAGGCGCAGGGCGCTGGGGGAAGATGATGCAGAGGATGAGGGCAAAGAGATGACGGAGGCTGAGCGAGAAGAACAGTCTCTAGCTAAGTCTGCTTCGATTGTAAAACTCTGTGATGCTAACCCAGATGAGGCTTCGAGGCGGATGAAGAAGAGTATGTATCAGGTAACTGTCTATTATTGTTTCTAAAATTCTAAAATTTTCTTAAATGCTTCATTCTTCGGGGAATACTGACGGCTCGAATACTCTAGCAGACGGATGCTTGGGTGCAGTCTTTCACCAAAGCCGTAAAAGTAAGGAAGAGGAGGTTATGGGAAGCGACTGACAGTCTGGAGCTTGCTCGGGGGACAAAAGCATCGTTATTGTCTGAGAACAAAGTTTTACAGCGAGACCTAGAGGCTATCAATGATGCATTCAAGAAAAGACTGGAGGGTCAACGTTTTAATCATGAGCAGGTGATGAGGTCAAAGTTTATTGATCATGAGAAGGAAAAGAAAGTACTAAAAGGGCGCTAACAAGCACAATTTGATGTTGAAATTTAGGATAATGTTAGGATAAATGAGTTCATAGAGGATATGGGGTTTGATCCTATAACTCTTCAATGCTTGCCTGATACCCAAGATCCTGTTGTTAAAGATACATTGCAAATGAAGGAAAGTGAGGTAGGTACTGCTGATAGAGGTGTTGGAGGTGGTGTGTAGGCTTCTGTGATCGACGGTACTACTACTGGAGCTGCAACTGATGTGGTCGTCGATGTTGCTGGTTTGAAATCTTCTACTGGAGGTTTTGAGGGTGCTGATGTTAAAGAGCCTATTGGGGGAGAAGATGTTGCCACGCCGGTATGAGGTATTTGTACTAGAAAGCCCTGCCTTTTTTTTCTTTTTTCTGTTGGGTTGTAATGTTTGAGCGATGTTTATCTTTCTTTGGAGTTGATCTTTGAACTTGTGGTTTCTCTGAGCTGCTGTGTTGAACTTCAGTTGTACTGTACTGATTCTATTTGGGTTTAGACTGTTTTGAAACTGATTTGTGTTCATCTTGAATTGCGCTGAATTGCTGTGATAGATATTTAATGTATGCTCTGAATATGATTTCACTTGATTTGTGTTGACAATGTTTCGCTGATAATGTACTCAAATATCTTGTAGATGTTCCTGAATAATTGTATATGCATATGCTGTAAATGTCGAATGATTATAGAGTTATCAAACCGTGGAGGGCTTCGAGGTAGTTGTGATACTTGGTTAGAACCTAGCAATTTACTGGACTTTAAAGGCCTAAACCACAGTGAAGTAAGACGTGGTCGCTTCCAATGCATTCTCAATGGTCCGGTCTCTCGACCATTCGCGGCCCTCTAGTTTACTCGAATGTTGGGAGTTTTTGCAGTCTCCCCAAGTACCAGTCGGGCCGAGGCTGACATGATATTTAGAGGAAATAAGGAAATTCACTGGACTTCAAAGGCCTAAGCTGCAACGAAGTAAGACGTGTTCACCACCAATGCATTACCGGGGGTCCGGTCTTTCGACCATTCGTACCCCTCGAGTTTGCTCGAATGTTGGAAGCTTGCAAAATTTTAAGGTTGCCCTCAAGTATCAGTCGGGTCGAAGGGTTGACATGGTAGTTAGAGGATACTATGAAACTCACTTGACTTCGAAGGCCTGAGCCACAAGGAAGTAAGACGTGTTCACTGCCAACGCATTCCCGAGGGCCGGTCTGTCGACCATTCATACCCCTCCAGTTTGCTCGAATGTTGGAAACTTGAAAATTTTTAAGGTCGCCCCCAAGTATCAGTCGAGTCGAAGGGTTGACATGATACTTAGAGAAAACTAGGAAATTCACAAGAAAACAGAAGACAAAGTGTGGATGGGAAAAAACTATTTATTGATTATTCAGTATTTACATCTGGTGTACAAGGTAGAGGCCGTGGCTTATTATATGAGACCAGCTGCATTGTGTTCCATGGATTTGGTAGAGGCTCTTCATCTTCTGTCATTAGCTTGTACGAACCCTTGTCAGTTTTACCGTACACGACATAAGGTCCTTCCCAAGATTCAGCTAGCTTTTCTACATTTTGAGGCTTCGAAGATTGAGTGACCCGTTGAAGTACTCGATCTTCAATGTTCAAACTTCATGGTCGAACTCTCTTGTTGTATGACTTTTGAAGTGATGTATGGTAATAGCCGAGGTTGGCGATGGCTTGATCTCTGGTCTCGTCGATCCATAACATGTTGCATCCGAGCTCAAACTCATTATCTTCGTCTTGAGTAGGGAGCACTGCTTCAGTACCATAGGCTAGAATAAAATGGGTCAAACCTGTAAATTTTCTTTGTGTTGCTCGATAGGCCCAAAGGACATGCTATAACTCCTGAACCCATCGACCTTTCTTAGCATCAACACGTTTCTTGAGACCTGCAAAAATGGTTTTATTGATTGCTTTGACTTGGGCATTCCCTTGGGGGTAGTAAGGTGTAGAGGGTAAGAGGATGATGTTGTGTTTTTTTTGGAAGTTTTTGACTTTGTTCCCGACAAATTACGGGCCATTGTCACAGCAAATCATATGAGGGCACCCGAAGCATGTGATGATGTTTTCCCACAGGAATTTGATGACTTCTTCTTCTCTGGTTCGACACAAAGGCACGGCTTTAACCTATTTGGTAAAATAATATGTTGCAACAAGGATATTCTCTCGGCTGCTCAAAGCTTTGGGAAAAAGACCAATGAGATCGATGGCACATCGTTTGAATGGCCAAGAGACTTGACTGAAATGGAGGTCTTGTGAAGGGTAGTGGATATCATGGGCGTGACGCTGCATTTGTCACAGTGTTTGGCGTACTCTTCATCTTGTTTTTTTACGTTAGACCAGAATAAACCTTGGGAGACGGCTCGAAGCGCCATAGATCGGCCAGCAGTATGAGCACCGCAGGTACCTTCATGGAGTTCGGCTAGAATTTTAGAGGCTTCATTTTGAGAGATACAGCGAAGGAGGATGCCACTTGGGGATTTGCAATGTAACTCGTGTTTGTGAAGGGTGTATCTGCGACAGTTCTCTAATAATGATCTTTTGGCTTTGGGATCATTTGGGAGGGTAGCATTGTTGAAGTAATGGAGGAAAGGTATTCGCCAGTCATCTGGATCGTGACTTTCGCCCCCAGTATTGATGGCATTGACTTCCATCTTGTTAATACTTGGGCGTTCGAGTACTTCGATATGGAGGGTTCAAGATTCTGATTTGCCTAACATAGCTACTATGTAGGCAACGACATCTGCGTGTCAGCTTTCTCTTCGAGGGTAATGAGTGATAGTAGATTTTTTAGGAAAATGGTCCATGCGCCGTCGAACAAAAACAGTATATTCAGCCATGCGACCGTTAGCTTGATTTTCACCAGTGTAATGTCTCTGAACAAGTTGGGAATCTGTGAAAACTATAAGTTTGGGAATACTGAGTTTGAGTGCGAGGTCGAGGCCATGTATCAGAGCATCATACTTAGCTTCGTTATTGAAACATTCAGAATTTAGCTCAGCTGCCTTCTCTATTCAATCATTCGTAGGTGTAACCAGGACTATACCAATCACTGAACCGTTAGGTCCAGCGGATTCATCTATAAATAAATGCCATCCTGCAGTTGTATTTCATGGATCTGTTGCTTTGGGTTGCTCTTCTGTCAGGTCATCTTGTATTCCTTCTAATCGATATCTTCGACTGGGAAGTCAGCAAGGAAATCTGCTACTGCTTGGCCCTTTTGGGATATTTGCTTCTCGAATGTGATCTCATGTTCGCCAAGGTAAACAGACCATTGTTGAACTCATCTGGATTTTTCTTTTTTGCTGAGTACTTCTCGAAGGGGATAACTTGTTATAACACGGATGTGGTAAGCTTGAAAATATGGTTTGAGTTTGCGGTTTGAAAAAGTGAGGATAAGGAGCAAACACACAAGTTTTTTGTATCAAGTTTCTGCGGATGTTAGAGTTTTACTGATGAAATATATAGGTTTTTCAATGTTTGATTCGAGTCGAAAGGGAACTGAACTGATGGAGGTATATGTGACTGTGAGGTATAAAGAGAGTGTCCCGCCTTCAATAGAAGTGCTGATAATGGGTGGGCGACCAAGGTAAGTTTTGAGTTCAAGGAAGGCCTATTCACATTCGGGTGTCCAGTAGATCTCAGGGCCCTTTTTCTTTTTTGCTTTGTGGACGCCTTGGTCGTGTAAGAGAGAAAAAAGCCAAGAAAAATTGTCTGATGATTTGAAAACGAAACGGCTGAGGGCCGCTTTTTACCAGCCACTTTCCGGACATTTTTCTTGGTTCGGGGAGAAGGCAAGTCGATAAGGGCTCGGATATGGGTTTGGTCGATCTCGATACCTCGTTTGTTGATAAGGTGGCCTAAAAATTTACCAAAAAAAACACCAAATTGTTATTTGCCTGGGTTGTGTTTCATGTTGTATGTTCGAAGTATCGAAAAGACTTTGGTTAGGTCTTGGATATGGGTCCATTTTTGGAGGCTCTTGCACAACATGTCGTCGATGTAAACTTCACCCGACTTGCCAAATAGGGGTTTAAACATGGTTGTGACAAGGTGTTGATAGGTGGCACCTGCATTTTTAAGGCCAAAGGGCATGACGTTAAAATAGTAAAGGCCTTGCTCAGTAATGAAAGAAGTATTAAGTTGATCTTTTGGGAGGAGAGGTACCTAATTGTAACCCGAAGCTACGTCCATCATAGACAAACGCTCATGTCCACCACGGGCATCAAGGATTACAGAGATGATCGGGAGGGGGAGTTGTCCTTCAGTGTGTGCTTGTTATTGTCTGTGAAGTCGGTGCAAATCCTAATCTTGCCTATCTTTTTGGGAACAGCAGCAATGTTCGATATCTAGTCAACATACTTCAATTCTCTGATAAAACCCACGGCTATGAGTTTTTATATTTCGAGGTTTACTGCTTCTCGAAGTCGAGGTGCCAAGGTGCACTTCTTCTGTTTAACTTCTATGGAATGGGGAATGAGATTGAGGTGGTGGCATGCCAAACTGGGGTCGACACCGGGCATCTCCTGGAACATCCATGCATGAACATCTTTGTTTTCTCAAAGGAAGTCTGTGAGCTCGAGGCATTCTACCTCGTCTAAAAAAGATCTAATAAATGTACCTCAACCAGGACCATCGAGTTCGATATAGACAGTGGGTTCGAGGGGTGAGGTGGGATCTGTCGAAGGTGTGGGGATAGAGAGGGACAGTGATTGCTATGGGCGGCTGACGAGCCTCCAGGTCTGATCAATCACTGGATGCTCTCATGACCGGGCGAAGCATTGAGATCCTTTTAAATTATAAGTAGCCAAGGGGGTGGTAAAACGAAGGGTTTGATAAAATGTCAAAGGTATGGCTCGCATGGCATAGAGCCAATCGTGTCCAAGGATACCAAGGTATTCAGACTTCTTATCGATGACAAGAAAGCTGGTTTGGAGTGTGACTGGGCCGGTGGTAACTGGGAGGCTGATTCGGCCAACAACAACTTTTGTGGCACCATTAAAACCTTTAAGTTTAATATTGGCAGCAGTAATGAGGTCGGTTTTCTTCATGGTTTGGGCAGTTTGGAGTAAAAGGACATCAGTTGTACTTCCTGTATCTTTGAGCATTATGTGGAGGATGAGGTTTTCAATCTTAATCATGATGACTAATGGATTGGAATGGGGAAAACGGACATGCGATGTATCACAGTCGATGAATGAGATGCCTTCGGCTCGAGGGGAGAGGCTTGATTCTTATAGGAGGGCAGGCAGCTTCTCCTGGTAGGTGAATTTGTAACATTCTTCGACACGCTTGCTCTTACTCTTTGAACGGTCGCTGTCGATATTGTTGACTTCGATAAAATTTATTCGGCAGATATGCACCTCAGCCGGGTCGACAGCAAGGGTGGATTAAGGTTTGAGGCACAACCCGTCAAGGTAGCTGGGATGGTCGACAACATACTGGTGTAGACGACCAACTTTGAGGATAATTTCAAGAGAGCTCTAGAGGGCGAAGCATTTATTGGTGTGGTGACAGTTACACATGTGATTGGCACAGTAAGGTTCACCTGGTTTGACTTCGATAGGGAAAGGGATACGCCAGATGGGGTCAACCTGTATCTGTGGCAGAAGGGTGCTGAGAGGAGCAATAAGTGTGGGTAAGACCAGCTTTGGTCTCTTTCTGCGAGCTTCGACATTATTGTCATTGTGAGGGTGTTTGCGGTTCTCAGTCTCCTATGAGACAGGAGCGATCAGAGGTGAGGGAGTAAAAAGTGGGCCTTGTCGAGGTTTATTGATAGTAGTGGTTGAAGGTTGCCCTTGTTTACGTGATTCGTAGTGGTACTCAAGGTCGATATAACCATTAACTTTTGAGAGCATCTCCTCGAGGGTTCGAGGTTTATGGAGAACCAGGTACTCTTTGACACGGCTGTGATTTGGCAGGGCATTGGAGTGCGCGAGTATAACATTCGCGCAGTCGAGGTTTTCAACTTTTCGCGCCTCGTTAAGGAACCTCTTGGTGTAGGCTTCAATGGTTTCACTGCTGGATTTTTTGAAGCTGAAGAGGGTATCGACTCTGACCACTCTGTCTTTGTTGAAAGCGAACTGTGTAATGAAAAGGTGGGATAGTTTCTCAAAGCATCAAATAGAGCCACTGGGAAGGTTATGATACCACCGTAGGGGGCTATCTGTGAGACTTTTAGGAAAAAGGCTGCATAGCAGGTAGTCGGCCGTAGAATAGAGGCTGAGAACATTTTGGAATTTGAGGATGTAGGATTGAGGGTCGGTGTTGCGGTATTTACTGAGATTGGGAGTACGGAAATTTGGAGTTACCTCGATGGCGAGGAGTTTGGGGCAAAGGGGGTTATTCAGTCGACTCTAAGAGTTGGGAGTTGGGCTCGCGCTGACGCGAATAACCAATTGGATTTCATAGTCAAAGTCTTGTTGTGTAGAATAGGCAGGATGAGAGGGTGATCGAAGGGTTTGAGGGTGATGAGGTCGAGTGTGTGGTGTGTTTTATGCACTACGCTTCTTGAGACGTTCACGGGCAGGGTGCCATTGGGGGTGTCTGGAGGAGCGAAGGGTGGAATCAAAGGTGTCTTATGTGGGGTGGATGCTAAGGTGGATGGAGGTAGTGGGGGGAATAGTAAGGGTAGCGCCTTCAGCGCCACGGTGAGCCAGAGGTGATGGGATATGCTGTAAGGGCCCCAATCTGTCTCTGGCAGAGATGCGAGACAGGGCTGGTGCTTGGGATGGTAAGGGAACATCTTGAGGCTTCAAACGCTACAGCTCCCAGACCGTGTTGCACAGCTCATCAATTACGCAATTCTATCTTTCGGCATCGTGCAGACGGCGATGCCACTCGGCTTTAAATTCTTGCCTGTGTTTTTCACGCTCCTGGTAAAGCAGGTTGCGATGTCGCTCCTCGGCTTGAGCGAATTGTTAAGAAAGTAAGGCTAGTTGGGAGGCCACTCCATCGATGGAGTTGCCGGCGTGGGCAGAACTGGAATGGAGGGTGGGTGCCATTTGAGGATAATTAATTGAAATTGAGAACAAAAGGAGGAGAATAAGAAAGGGAGATTGGTAGGGTAGGGAAGTACAGACGGTGCCAAATGTATGGGCCTAACGTCGGGCAGAGGGGAAGTCGGCTCTTGCACCACGGGGTTTATCCTTAATCAGGGGATTTAAACATATGATCTATAGTATATGTAATCTACCAATAATATACTTACGCAGAGGCCCGAATGTGACGCTCTATGACCTCTAATGAGGATTTTTAAGAGAGTTTATATTACTGTTGAGAAATCGAAGGTTCGAGTACTGTGGGTTTTATAGGGTAGTCGAAGGTAAACTGAAAGGGCTTAAGGGGGTGATTTTGTAACCTCTCCTTGGTACCCCCTCTATCCTATTTATAGAACATAAGAAGGGCTAAGTCACCAAGTTTAGGTTACATTACAAGGGTACCATCCATATATCGAGCGGGTATCCCTGAGTTGGTATGGATGCCAAAAATGCCGGAGCTGTCACTGTAACAGTTATTGGGTCTGTTTTTATACTTTGACACTGCAGCAGCTGTAAGGTCTGTCACTGTAGCTGTAAGGACCAACCACGCCACCGTCTTGTCCAGTGAGCTGGTTGTCCGTCTTGTCATACTTTGACCATGTATGGATATGGTTGAAGTGTTCTAATGCAATGTAGAGTTCGTCTTTGAGACTCTGCTCAGAATCGAAGCTTCATCTTCGGATAATCTTTGGGAGGCTTGATCATGGGTTGAGTGGGTTTCGAGATGTTTGAGTAGTCCCCGAGGTAGCCTTCGAGTGTTTGACAGGGGTTGAAGGCTGCGAGTAGGCTACTACACTTATCGAATGTATGAATAATTACAAACGTTGTTTCCTGCAATTAATTATGTATTTGTCGAAGAAATGAGAGTTGGAGTTGGACAAACCTTTATTAAGTATTACCAAAAGGAAGAATGTATAAGCGATAAAGTAGTGATGGGAAAGAAAAATTCTTTATTTGATGTATTAAGAAAGAAGGTACATAATCTATATGTAGAAGATCATCAGATGGGTTCTGTTTCATGGAAACTCGAGTTGTACTTCATTTTCAGTTATCAGCTAGTAAGTGTCACTAATAATGTGTGGCCCTTCCCAATTCTCTGATAATTTATCAAATTTTTTTGATCGAGTGCTATCTTGAATTCGTCGAAGTACGTGATTGTCGATGTCCAATGTTCGTTTCCGCACTTTCTAGTTGTACGTCTTTCTTCGGATGTCATGGTATCACCCCAAGTTTGCAATTGCATGATCTTGAGTTCTTCAATCCATTTGAGATTACAAAGAAGTCCAAATTCATTTTCTTCATTTGTACTTTTTCTTTGAGCAGTCGGGAGGTCGAGGTCGGAGGGGATCACAACTTCAGTTCCAAAGGCCATCATAAATAGGGTATAGCCTGTGGACGTTCGAGGTGTGGTCCTATATGCCCATAAAATACTAACTAGTTCTTCAGTCCTTTAGCCCTTCTTGTCATCGAGACACTTTCATAACCTGGGTTTGATACTTTTATTGATAACTTTAGCTTGGCCATTTCTTTGGGGATAATATGATGTCAAAGTAGACAACTGGAATTTTGCATTTATGGAGGAAATTGAGAACTTTGATGCAGATGAACTATTTTCCTTATCTGATCTAATCATTTGTAGACAACCAAATCTGGTGATGATGTGTTCCCAGAGGAATTTGATGACTTTGATTTCGTCAGTTTGACAGAATGGTACAGCTACAACCCACTTGGTAAAGTAATCCATAGCGACAAGAACAAATCTTCGTTTGCCTGATACTGGGTGAAAGTGGCTAATGATGTCAATTGCCTATCTTTTGAATGGCCAAAGGATAGTACTAACATGTAGGTTAAGTGCTCAACTTTTGATGTCTTGGGTGTGGATCTGGCATTTGTAGCATTTTTTAACAAAATCTTCACAATCTTGTCGTATCTTCGGCCAATATAAATCCTGTGTGAATGTTCTTTATGCGAGCGACTTTTCTCTAACGTGTGCGGCACAAATTCCTTTGTGAAGTTCCTGAATTTTGACTTGAGCTTACTTTTACGAGATAGATTTGATTAAAAGGCCTTCACCAATAATGTTATATAGGATTCCGCTAAATTTTTTGAATTGGGGACATTTTTCCAACAGAGACCAAGCTTCATCTTTATTTTTAGGGAGGGTATTAGAGTTAAAATTAGTAAGGAATGGTTTTCTTCAATCTTTAGGATCTTCATCTTCGACAACTTGAATTTGAATAGTATGACTTATATCGAGACTAGAATGCTGGATAACTTCGATCTCCAATATTATCTTCTAACTATCCTCGAGCATGGCAGTGATGTATGCTAGTGTATCAGCATGTTGGTTCTTCTGCGGTGATGTATGCTAGAATGTTGTTGTCTTGAAAATTTTCATCTTTTCTTCGACCAGCGCAGCGTAATCAACCATTTTTCTTGATATTTTGAATGTTTTGTTTAAATGGTTGACCACTAATAAT
This sequence comes from Kingdonia uniflora, assembly GCA_014058105.1. Classification (NCBI taxonomy): domain Eukaryota; kingdom Viridiplantae; phylum Streptophyta; class Magnoliopsida; order Ranunculales; family Circaeasteraceae; genus Kingdonia; species Kingdonia uniflora. The sequence goes on along the minus strand of JACGCM010002358.1, from coordinate 2,131,191 downwards.
GAATCCACGTAAACTACTATTTTTTCTGCTCCAAGTGCCAATGCGAGAACTAAACCATGCAAGATAGCTTCATATTTTGTTTTATTATTTGCTGCATAAAACTTGAATTTGATGGCTTTCTCAATTTGATGATTGGAGGGTATTACTAGGACGATGCCAATTCCGGACCTTCGGAGTCCAACAGAGCCATTTATAAATAATTGCCACCCTGTACTTTTGGACCAGCGTCTAGTTCAGCAATTGAGTCATCTGTCAGCATTTTTATGGAGAAGTCTGCCAAAAGGTCTACCACTACTTGCCCTTTGGCTGATATTTATAGTTTAAAGGAAATATCGTATTCATCAAGGAACATAGATCATTGTTGAACCCTTCTGGACTTCACTTTTTCTGATTAAGCTAGTTTGAGGGAGAATTCGGTGATAACTTTGATGGGGTACGCTTGGAAGTAAGGTCGAAGTTTTTGGGAAGTATACAGAAGAGCTAGAAGCTATTTTTTAGTGGTGGTGTATCTTTTTTCTACAGGCATGAGAGTTTTGTTGATGAAGTAGATGAGTTTTTCAACTCCATTGTCTTCTCGAATAAGAATAGAACTGATTGAGTCATCTGTTGTTGATAAATACATTGCTAATATTTCACCTTCAACTGAAGTACTCATGATTGAAAAAGGCCCCAAGTATCTTTTAAGATTTTGAAAAGCCAATTCGCATTTTGGGGTCCAGACAATTTCCTTGGGTTGTTACTTTGTCATTGGTGATGGGTTTCCCCGAAGAAGGTGGTAAAGAAGTTTGCATCAATCAGAAGACTTCGAGATGATCCTATGTAAAGCGGTAACCTTTTTGGCATGTTTTTGGACATATTTTTTGTTTTACAGTGATGGCATGACCATAAGTGCTTTGATTTGAGGTGGATCATTTTCTAACGCTCACTTGCTAACTAGATGACCCAAATTTTTCCAGATTCAACTCCAAATTGGCATTTCCCAGGATTTAGCTTCATGCTTTATGCTCGAAGGATGTCGAAGATGGTATACAAATTATTACAATAATCCTCTCCTTTCAGGCTCTTGCAGATCATGTCATCGATGTATACTTCCTTGATTTTACCTAACTGATCTTTGAACATTCTTATGACTAGCAGCTGGTATGTGGCTCATGTATTTTTTAAGCCAAAGGGCATGGCCATGTAAAAGTAAGGGCCCTTTTTTGTTACAAATGTTGTTTCTCTTGATACTCTTCAGCAAAAGGGACTTGGTTATATCCTAAAGCTGTATCTATTATTGAAAGAAGTTTGTGTCCTGCTACAGAGTCGAGGAGGTGAGGAATCAAAGGAAGTAGAAAGTTATCTTTGGGTGTAAACTTATTTAGTAAAGTCAACACACACTCTAATTTTCCCCTTGTTTTTTGGGACTGCTGCGTTGTTTGAGACCCACTTTGGATATTTAGCTTCTCGAATAAGTCCAACACGAAGTAACTAGCTTGTCCATTTCTTTATTAATTGCCTCTTGAAGCCTGGGGGCTAGGTTACGATGCTTTTGTACTACTTCCTTGCTGTCTGATATGAGGTTTAGCTTATGTCATGCAATTGAATGATTGATTTCTGATATCTCTTAGAAAGACCATGCAAAGGCGTCGACATTTTTCTTTAAAAACTGAATGAGGGTTTCTCGTTCTGTTGATGATATATTAGTTCTAATAAAAGTATTTCTCCCTGAACAATCAAGCTCTATGGATTCAACTATCTTGGTATCATGCTGTTCAAACGTTGGAGGTAGCTCTTTCAGTAATTGCTACACTTTTATGAGCATTGATGCATGAAAGTTTGTGGTGCTATTTTTGCACATTCGTACAACAGTCTGACTCCCTTTAATTTCATAGACACCATGATATGTTTGAAAATGTAATGAAAGGTGATATGTTGACGGTACTTCTTTGATAGAGTAAAGCCAACTTCGTCATAAGATTCCCATGTATTTAGATTCAGCATCGATGACAATAAATTTGATAAAGGTGGTCTCCGGTCCTGTTTGAACAGGCAACATGATTTATCCTAAGGCCAATTCCTTTTAGCCATTGAATCCTGTGATGGTTGTTGTTAAGGCTTTGACTAAATCTTTGAGGCCAAGAACGCCAATCATTCTTTTGAATAGTACATTAGCTATACTTCCAGTGTCGACAAGGCTACGTGTAAATAGTCATGTCCTACTTTAAGAATTATCACCAATGGATCGTCACGAGAGCATTTAACATGGATGGTATCATAATTTTTAAATGAAATGTGATATGGCCATTTTGCCTTGCTTAAGCTTGGTAAAAGTTTGGCAGATTTTTCTGAAGATGCCATCTTGCAACAGGACGTGATTCTGTCATCCTTCTTTTACTTATTGCCATTCTCAATTTTGATCATGTAAAGATGTCGGGCTGAACCTTGGCCTTGCTTTGTTCCACTTCATTTCTTTTTTGTTTCTTCTTTGAGAAACTTCAGGACATCGATCACATACTCGTGGGGCCTTCCTGTCAGTACTATATAGTAGAAAATTTAAATTAGGGAGTAACAGTTATTAGTTTCATTGCCCATTATGGTACTGACATAAAAGAGTATTTGGGACGTCTGGAATTTCACGTGCTTCTCGAAGAAATTTATCCTCCATTTAAATCGGTAAGATCGCTGACAGGGTGGTCGTCATAGGAGGTAAGACTGTGATAGGTCGATCTTTTTTCCCATATCTTTGTTTGACATTGGCGTTGAAATGCCCACGCCACTTGGCAAGAACATTTGTTGCTGGTTTTGAGTGTGGGGGTAAGAGCATGTCATTGAAATGTATAACCGAAAAACTTTTCATCTTAACTTCTTGGATCGTTTGAGTTCAATGTAGTTATTTACTACATCGATCATTTCTGTGAAGGCTTTTAGTTAGTGGAGTATAAGTTCTTCTCAAACTTTTAAATTGATGTGGAGAGCAGAGGTGAATGCTGGTATGGCAATCTTGGGATCTAAATTTTTAATTTTTTTGCCTCATGTTTAAAAAAAGAAGAGAGAGTCCACTATTTTCTCGTGCTATTTGGAATGAGCATAATTTGACTTTAAAATTCATTGGAATTGGGCAAAGTTGGTAATCGAACCTTCAGGAGTGGTATAGACCCACCTAAGAGGCTCTTCATTGAGGCTCATTTTAAACAAATGACACAACATGTTATCGAGTTTAGAGTATAGGCCGATGGCTGCTTTGAAGTGACAGACGTGGGTGAGTAGGTCAGTAAGGCCTACATATTGTTGAAACTTTAGCATGTGAAAGGTTTTTGGAATTGGCATGGCTTCAAGAAGAGGGGAAATCAGGTTAGTCTTGATCCTATCTAGAGTGGACCTTCAACTTGGATTGAATGGATGTATGGCTTGAATCCTATTGTTCAAGTCGTCTAAGGAAATGAATTGTTGGAAAGCGTTTGGTTCAGTTACTGCTTTCGGATTAAAATCTCTTTACCCTTCTGGGTACAATTGCTCTCTAACTGGTCGTCTTGGAGGTAGTAAAGTTTGATGATGTGCTCATCGACTTCTTTGAGTTATCGACGTTGACGACATAAGGCCAAAATGTCAAGATGTCCTATATGGGTTCCTGGATCGAGACCTAGAAGTTTGTATTCTCTCTTCCCTCGGCAGGCTTTCCCACTGGACAGCTCATGACCAATGATCACTTCGGGCCTATGGAGGTGATCCTTGCCGACCAGTGATTCGATCCTGTTTCCTTAGTAAACATTCCATTTCTCTTTGATGAGTTTAGCTCTGCTGTTCTAGGGTATTCCTTCTCTCGTCCCTCTCAACTTGGAGGGCTTGAGCATGAATCCTCTGATCTTCCAGTCCCTTGTTCCTCTATTACTCCATTTGCTTCTGAAGTTCAAAAATAGCATTATGGAAATTGACGGTTTCTGGCTGGACGGTAACTTGAATGTCCTCATTGTTTCTCTGAGTAATGGAGGAACTTCAGAGGTTCATGTTGTTCTTTAAAATGATTGGGTAAAATAAGTATTTGGTAAAGAAAAAGTAGATCTTCCCACAGATGGTGCTAATTAAAATGACATATTTTCCCTGATGGTAAACTTCGCCAATACTTCAGTATGGAGGTTGCAACTTTAAGTAAGAACACACTAGATTTTACATGGAAACTCAGTAAACCTGAGAAAAACCACAACCTCGAGGAGGGCTTGATGGTGAAATATAATATGTATTATTATTATAATATTTAAAAGATAGAACATATGTAAATGGTAAAGAAAAATAGACTTCTCAAATCTTTTTAACATGTGTTCTGCCTGTATTTATAATAGAAATGGGCTGTTACAAATAATTGGTCTCCTATTTTAATGGGTAGTAGGCAAACTTCACGGATTTCTTACGATAGCTTTATCTGACCGAGTATAATAGCTACTGCAAATGGTCGAGATCTATAAACGTGGTATTGGCAACTTCTCAAATGGTCATGCATCTTTGACTTGGTTTTCTTAGCTTTTCCTTATCGAGTATAAGGAATATGCTACCACAATATCTTCTCGAATGATTAGATACTTTTGAATTGACTCTATTTAGTTTGTCCTTATTGAATCTGGGGAATATGCTACTACTAGGGGAACAATGGTAGAAGGAGATGAACCTAGTTATTTGACGGTGCCTAAACAGAATAATACTATTGTGATGCTTAACAATATAAAAATCAAGGTTGAGAAATTTAATGGCACGAATAACATTGGCATGTGGCGATGTGAGGTTATTGATACACTTAATCAACAAGATTTAAATGAGGTGTTGGAAGATAAACCGGATGAGGTAGAGAAGAGTGTTTGGAAGAAGATGAACAAGAGGGCTTGTGGTCAAATTCGCTCGTGCCTTGCTCAAGATATTACCTTGTAATGAATGAAACCTCGGCAAAAGAAATTTGGAAGATTCTTGAGGAGAAGTATTTGGTGAAAAGCATCCAAAATTTACTCCATTTGAAGATAAAAATTTTCCACTTCACGATGAGATAAGGGATTTCTATGTTAGAGCACTTAAATGATTTCACTAAGTTATTAGCCGACTTGGCGGACCTAGATTAGATTTTTGGCGATGAAGATAAATACTTTTTTTGTGAACTCGCTTCCCAAAGATTATGAGCACTTTGTCATGACGATAACATACGAAAATAGTTCTTTAAAATACTCAGATGTGACTACGGCGGTGGTGAGCCATGAATACCGATCGATCAAAGAAGTCTAGTGGTAACGACTACAAGAGTAAGGTCTTCGGACATGAAGAAGTCTAGTGGTAACAACTCTCGATCGAAGTCGAGAGATCGCGGTGTAAATCGCAATAACTTACAAAAAGACCAATGCGCATTTTTTAAGGAGATGGGCCTTTGGAAGAATGAGTGTCTTGCGCTTCTTAAGAAGAAGAAGGGTGGGAAAGTGGGCTCTTCAATAAATGTTCCTCAAGACACAGAAAATGGAGGTAATGATTATGACTTTTCTTTAACTATATCATCGCGTACTTATATTGTTGATTCAAAAGAATAGATCTTGGATTTGGGTGCTACTTATTTTTCTAGTTGGAAAAGGCTAGAAGGTGGAGCTGTGTTGATAGGAAATTATGATTCCTATCGCATAATGGGGATACGTACCATTCATCTAAAGTTCACAATGGGTTCGTTAAGGAAATTGAGGAGGTTTGGTATATTCCGACGATGAAGAAGAATATTATCTTAACGGTTCACTTGAAGCGAAAGGCTATAAGGTCGTGTCTGAGAATAGCGTGAAGAAGGTTCTTAAGGGAGACATGGTTATGTTAAAGGGTCAAAGAAGAAGTAACAACAACTTGTACTATTTGGATGGTACAACTATTCTTGATAAGGTTGCTACTACAGGAAGTGAGGAAATTATGTTCATTCAAATGTTTGGGGACCCTCCTGGAATCCATCACTTGGGGGTAAACATTCTATTGTGTCTTTTGTGGATAATTGTTCTAGGAGTGTCACTACAAAAATAAGAGAACCTTTGGACGTTAAAAGACAACAACTGGAGCACACGATTTATACCAAAGTTGCCATTTTTCCTACTCCAGCCGACCTCAACCCAAACTTAAATACGGGTTTTACCTATTTCAATCATAGACTTCTCTCCATCTTAATTTTCCGAGATGCTGTACCTAAAAAATTTTGGTTTCCCTCTCTCCCATGATTTTCTCCCACTTATCTAACCTTAAATCGCCAAGAATAGCCTCTATATGTTATGATTTTAGCCAAAATCGGTTTCATAGTTATTTTCCCTTGCAGTTGCTATTTTGAGTTATAGGTAATTATTTTTTCCCAATTTTCATATTTTATATCTTTTGATTTGTTTAAAAACCTAATTAAAACTAATGGGTTTCATCTTCTAGTATTTCTCTCATGATCCTTATTTGAATTGGTGTTAGGTTTCATAGAATTGGAGTTGCATTGGTATTTTAAAGTTGCTTGAGGTACTATTTTTAAGTCTTCTCATTAATTTTCATGTATAAAAATTGGGTACCCTATTTGCTATGTTATTTACAGTTGAATGAATAACATGTTATTGCTAAATTTTAGTAAATTAATATTTTGATTGTTTCCTTGATTGAGATAATTTCATATATCAATGATATAATATGGGTCCTTATGAATAAGTTTTGTAATGACCTAATTTGTAGCTCAAAATAACTCAGAATTAGCTCTGACACCAAATGAAACTGTGACAAAAACTAGTATAAAGCAAGAAATGACACAAGTGATTTAGCATGGAAAACCTTTGAATAGGTAAAAAACCACGACCTCGAGTTGAGGATTTTAGTAACAGTAACTTTTATTGCTTGAGGCTGATATCTTATTACAACTGATCGCTTGAACTAGAAATACTTGATCTTGCAAATAATAAGTTTTGTGTTAGAGTATAGAAAATAGGGTTTTTCTTGATCCCTGTCTCTTCTGGAACTTCTACTTTATATAGACCTGACCCACAACTCGTTATCATGTGGAAGCACATTCTCCAAATAATTAGGTAAGTGGTAGTTAACTGCGTAACTGTTGAGTTCGTAGGAGACAGGTGTCTTTGACTTGTTTATGTTCTTATATTGTGCTCAGTCCACGTTCTTCACTAGTTCATGGTGTATGCGTCAATGCTGATTATTCATGTGACGTGTGAAATGCATGAGTCTGATATTGAGGTAGTTCAATTTTGGACAAGGTCGAAGAACAGTGTTATGAAGCAAGGATTTTGCACCGCTTCAGATTAATTTTTAGACGTTGAAGGCTGGTAGATGATTTGTCATATTGCTGATGTGTATTTTTAAAAGAATTTTATGGTTTTTAAATTTTACAAAATTACTATTCATAGTAACCTATAAAAATCTATTTGATATATGTGTAGAAAAGATATGTTATATGATATATGTATGATGGATCTGTGTAAAAGATAATGATAGAATACCTAGACCTGTATGTAGGTTGAGCGTGAGCAATATTTATGCAGAATCAAATTTCATCCTTAGACCTATAATTAATATAGAGACTTTACCTAATATGGAGGCGTCGACCTCCAGTCGTTCAGCTGAGTTTGATAATGTTGAATCTTATAGGGAGGACGAAGTAGTAGTTGTTCAATTTTCAAATTTCCCTGGATAATTTGTATTATACCCTTCAAACTCTGATGTGCTTAGAGAGTTCTATAAATCCAAGGCCCTTGTAGGTGGAATATGGGGCAACGTCGTAAAACATGTTGGTAGGTAGTTTAGAGATTGTACTACAGTATCTGGGGAGGAGCATTTCTTTTTATTGCCCAATTTAGAGAGGGAAAAATTTGATTGAGGAGTGGACGAATTGATCTCCTTAAAGTATTTTAATAGAAATGTCCAGGGCGACCTGGACGAGGGTTTTCTGTGTTATCTGTCTTAGTTGAAGTATGGATTGATTTTACCCCTTAGCAATCTAGCTAAAGGTATAATGAATATTATAGGGGCTTGTCCTGCCCAACTGAATGAGAACATGTGGGAATTGATCAATGTTTGTGAGAGTCTGAATAGATCGTGGGAAGAGGATGAGGTGGAGAGGAAAATATATCCTGAAGATGTTTTACAGATTTATGGTATAAAAATTATTCTGCAACTAGAGGGGCATATTTCTATTCGAGCTCGTCTCGGCCGCTTTTCTTCAATCTGAATTCAGCAGGTCAAATATAAAATGATAATGTAATATATGTAAAAGGTGGTTGCCTTCAGAGGGATGATGAAGAACCCATGAAACTTCTGTAAAGAACTTTGAAGAAAAGTAAGTCATAGTGTATAACATCAAACTACAATTATTAAAGGTTGTTCAGCTGTTGATAATGTATTATATTTGTTTTACAGGTCCTCAATCGAAGGTTACGAAGAAAGAGTCCCTGTTAGATACTATAACTTGAGAAGAGGTTGAGCTTAAGGCAATTTTGAAGGACCTTGGTATTAATAGAAATAAACGAGCTAACAGCAGGTCCGAGAAGGTTTAAAAGTCTCAAGCGAAGAGACTAATGACGGGGGTTAGAGCCAGTAAGAAAAGAGGGGCTGACAGAGAGAAGCGAGTGGCTTTGCCGAAGGTTACTGAGTTGGATTTTGCGGATGTACCAGAATCTATTACTTCGAGCAAGTTAGCTTAGAAGTTTCTAAAGAAGACGGTTACGAAGTGTGACTTAGCCTCTAGAACCATAGGGAGTTGTGAAGTTGAGGGCGATACAAAAAAAGAGAGGGTAGATCCTCTTACGGAAGTGATTGGGGTGAAGGTTGTGAAGAATCGACCAGTTAAGGAAGATGAGCTGAGAGTTATGGAGTACAGGGTGAGGCTTGAAGCTTACAAGGGTGTTGAGGAGATGAGGGCCTCTCCATAGTTGGAGCCAAGCAGAATGGTAAGTTTTGATGACTTGTTTATTGCTAAATTCTTATTCAATTTTAAGCTAAAAATGTGTTTAATATATTGTAGGCTGCTCATTTGTTGAAGGGAATCTGCCTTGTGATTGAGGAGGGAAAAGCTGAGCTCGAGAATAGGAAGGTAAAGCTTGAGAAGAAGGTGGCTCGATTGAAGTCAGACCTGGTTATGGGGGGTAGAAGCGACTGGATTATCTAAAGGGTGCGCAAGAGATGAAGATTAGCGAGTTGACAGAAGAAATGTAGAAGAACCTGGATGAGATGGTAGTTTAGTGAGATAGACTCGGGTGCCAACTCCTTTTAGTGGGGTACTCCAAAGCTGAGGTTAAAGCTATTATGGATGGTGCCTACATCGAAGAGGATGAGGAAGAAGATGATGTGGTTGGTGTGGTAGGAGGGTTGGATGAGGTCTCTCCCCAAACCGGGCTTGAGAACCAAGGGGATGATAATGAGAAGGTAGAGTAAAATTGTTGAATTTTTTGCTATAGTTTTTGTAGGGTTTGAGAGCTGTAATTGTATGGGATATTGTTTTGTAGGATAAACTTTTATAGTCTAAGAGATTTTTGCAAACATTGTTTGTAGGAACTTAAGGAAATGCGGCTCAGAATTAAGAAATTAGAGAATGAGCTTGCTAAGGAGAAAGATGCCTCAGTATCCCTGTTGACTTCACAAGCAAAGCTGCAGGTTAGAGAAGAGCAAGAAATATTTAATTTGTATGAAGCATTAATGTAGAGCTACAAAGTAAAATTTAGAAAGATAGAAATAGACCTTAAAAGAGTTAAAAGTTTAAGGGGTAATGGTAATCATATGTATCAGATAATACCAAAGTCTTGAGAAAGGTAGAATTTAGAAAATTTATACCGTAAAATTTAATGTAGACTTATGGCCAACGAACTAAGATCATACTTCATCCTTAAGTTTAGAAGCAATCTTACCACGATCGAATGCTAGAAAATAAAAATCTGTTAGAATTTTGAAAGTTTCCTGTATTATGATCTGAATGTTGAGTGTTGTTGAATCAAAATTGATGTATTGTTTATGTGATGTAAATCTAACTGGAATCAGTTTGCTTGAGCGAACAAGAGACACTTCAATATAACCAAGAGTATGTGGTGAAGTTTAATAGGATGAGAAAGGCAACTGAGGATAGGGAGGATCAACATGTTAAAGTACATTTCAAGTATGTCGAGGCAACACAAACTGGTTATGACCTGACTCGGAAGATCGAGGGAAAAGATGCCAAAATTGAAATATGGCAAAAAGAGCTCGAGGAGGCGAGGGAGATAATAAAGCTCAAAATCCAGAATGATGCATTAATGGTGAAAACTAAGGAGACGGACATGGCTCAATACTGTATCCAGTCGTTAGAAATAGCAGAGAAAGAGTTACGAGGTTTTGTGGCCAGTTTGAAGGGCCAAATAAATAGAAAAATGAATGAGCAAGAACAGACTCGAGTTGATCTAATGAGTTCCAGAAGTGAACTGGAGTGATGAAAGAGTAAAATAATTTAGAAGGATAGCGAGCTAGATATGGCTCGAGCTGACATAGCCAAATTGGGAATTGTGGTACAGCAGTTGAGTGCAGCTTTACCTGCTAAAGATATAGATTTCTGAATGGTTCAATGACGATGTGATAAATTGAATGAGAGGGTGGCCCAACTGATGGTAGATTTGGCTATAACCAATTCGCGTGTTAAGAATGTCGAGGATGGAGAGCAGTCGAAGAAGAATAAAGGTGATGCCAGGGTCTCCATTATAAAAGGGGATGTAGTTGAGCTATCAGCTCAAATTAGAGAGCTGGAGGGAGATGTAACTCGCATTCAAGCTCACGTACAAAGAGAAAATAAGCATTTAAGGGATAGCTAAGGTAAGCTGGATATTTCCCATATTAGAGAGCGGGAGTTAAAGGGGGTGATCAGGGGTAAGGACCAATAGAGAAGGAAAAAAGACAAATTGGTAAAGAAGTCTCATACTGGGGGAAGTGTAGGTAAGAGCTGGGAGTTTGAGGAACTTTATGCTCAGGTGGCAGAATTGAAGACGACGAACAAGGCAGAGTCAGATAAAGTAGCGGAGAAGGCAAAAGAGCATAATAATATTATATCCCACGTGGATAGACATATGAAGTGACAAGACGGATGGTATAAAAAGTTGCAAGAGCATTATTAGAGATTGAGAGAGAGTTTTTCCAAGGCAGTTATGCCTGAAGCAACGTGCTCACAAATGCTAATGGCTGTTATTACCTATTTTGTGGAAGAAGTGAGAAGGCTTGAGTTCGAAAGGGATACCTTGCAAGACAATTTATCGGGAAGAGGATGTATTTGTAGAGCCAATGTAGATTGTGGAAATTATATGAGTGTAATGTAAATAGAATTAAGTTCTCGACCTGCTAAATTGGTAGAGCAAGGCAAGATTACTATAGCTGCTCGATCTCAAGATTTTATGTCTGATCGTCCTCCTGTTGTAGGGGAAAGCGTAGTTGACCTCCCATCAATAGAGAAGAATCCTTAGAAGTAGCTTGTAATTGTAACCTGCAGAAGTATCTGTTGCAGACATATTAAGATATGAAAGCTAGTTTTACCTTTGCTTTATCTTATGTCAAGTAGAGTTCTTTAATTGAAAACTAGTATTACATTCGTTTTAATTGCAGATTTTGTATAGTTGGGTGATTAAATGCTAGTACTACCTTCGCTCTAATTTGTATAGATGGGTGATTGAAAGCTAGTTTTACCTTTGCTTTAATATGTATAGATGGGTGATTGAAAGCTAGTTTTACCTTTGCTTTAATCTGTATAGATGGGTGATTCAAAGTTAGTCTTACCTTTGCTTTAGTCTATCTAGAGGCCAATTGAAAGCTAGTATTACCTATGCTTTAATTTATGTAATGTAGGAGAATCTACGTAAGTAGAGAGTAATGTGGGAAAAAACTTAAAAGTTTTCATTGAATAGAATATATTATACACTTTATGGAGATTGAAATCTTACTTTTGGAATGGAAAGAACGAGAATTTTGAAGTAGAGAAACGAGAGACTTAATGATAGTACCATTTCAGTCGCCTAGTGTTCCATGGATTTGGGATTTGAACTCCTTGCTCCATCATGGGATAATATGATCTCAGACCAGTTTGACCAATGATGAGGAATGGACCTTCCTAATTTTCTGACAGCTTCCCAGTATGTGCTTCTTTTCTGTGTTGTGGGATCTTTTTGAGGACGAGATCCCGATTTGGAACTCATGGCTTCAAACTCTTCTATTGTACGAGTTGGCCGCATATGGTGATAATGATCTAGGTTGGGAATAACACGTTCCCAAGTTTCATCAATCCAATTTATATTACAAGCCAATTCAAACTCATTTTCTTCGTCTGTAAGCTCGTAATCTCTGATAAGATGGTGGCATTCTATTGGAATGACGACTTTTGTACCATAAGAGAGGTAGAAGGGTGTATAGCCGGTTGATTGACGTAGAATGGTACACTATGCCCATATCATATGAGGAAGTTTCCGTATCTAATTTCCTTTTTTCAGTGATTGAAGCCTTTTCTTGAGTCTATCCACTATGGTTTTGTTGGTGATTTCAGCTTGGCCATTGTCTTGAGGGTAGTAGGGATTGGATGATGTTATGTTTATTGAGGAAGGCTACAAATTTTTCACCAACGAACTGTGGCCCGCTATCGATCTGAATCAGGTGGGGGCATCAAAACCTTGTGATGATGTGTTCCCAGATAAAAGAGATGACCTCTTCTTCTCTAGTTCGATAGAGTAGAACTGCTTCCACCCATTTTGTAAAATAATCTATTACTACAAGTAGGAATTGTCGGTTACCTGGAGTGTTTGAAAATTCCCCGACGAGATCGAATGCCCACAGCTTAAATGGTTATAAATCCTTGCTTGCATGTAGTTCGAGCACAGGGGCGTGGATCATGTTTCCATGTCATTGACATGTGTTGCATTTGCGTGAGTATTCTTTTGCTTGCTTGCGCATTCCAGGCCAGAATACTCCTTGGGCAATTTCTATATTAGCGACTGATTGACTTGCGGTATAGGGGCCATATGTTTTTCATGTAAATCTCTAAGCATTCTGTATGCTTTCATCTTGGAGAGGTACTTGAGATAAGGCCCCGCGATTGAACGGCGATATAAAAGATAATTTTAAACTATGTAACGCTTCGAGTTCTCGATCAACTGTCGTCGATCTTTCAGATCTGTTGGAAGGGGCTCTTTGTATTTCTTATTGTAGCCAAGATAGGTAATGAAGGGCTTTTGCCAATCGTCATCCTCCTCTTTATCGCCCCCATTGTTTATCGTACATATAGAATGGAGATCAATGTTGGGGGTGGAAATAACTTCGATCTGTAGATATCGTGCATCTATACCCAAGACCCTGGCTAGATAAGCCAAGAAATTGGCATGTCTATTTTTACCTCAAGGGAGATAGTTGAGAGTTGCTTTCACAAATGTGCTCATCTTATCATCATCGAGGGCTGCATATTCAATCATCTTACTATTCTTCTTATAATGTTCAAAGTAATGGTGGACGATTAGTAAAGAATCTGTATAGACTGAGAGCTCTGGGACGCCAAGCTCGAGAGTGAAGTCGAGTCCATGAATTAGAGCTTCGTATTCGGTGACATTATTAGAGACTTCAAAATCCAAGCAAATTGATTTCTCAATTCTATCGTTGGAAGGGGCAATTAATACAATTCTAAATCCTAACCCTGCGGGTCCTGCTGAATCATCTATAAGAAGTTTCCACCCTTTCCTTCTAACCCATTCAGCTTGCTCGTTAAATGCTTTGGTGGGTAGATCTTCTGCAATTTCTTTTATAAGGTTAGGATCGTGCTTTTCCCAATCGGGTTCTTCCACTAAAAAATCCGCGAGAAAATTGACAATTGCCTGACTCTTTTCTAAATGTCGTTGTTCAAACTTGATATCATGTTCTCCCAAACTGACTGACCATTGATGCACTCTTCTGGATTTTTCTTTTTTAGACAAAACTTCCCGGAGTGGGTAGTTTGTCATGACTTCGACTGAATGAGCTTGGAAATAGTGGTTAAGTTTTTATGAAGTGTAAGCAAGTGTTAGAAGGAGTCTCTAGATTTTAGAATGCCTCATTTCTGTTAGAGTAACGGTTTACCTGATAAAATAGACTAGCTTTTTGATCTTCCCCTCAAGTCGAATAAGAACTGAGCTGATAGAAGTATCTGTAACTGCCAGGTAGATGATCGGTTCCTCATTATCTACTAGGGTGCTCACAATCAGAGACTTCCCCAAATAGGTTTTGAGATTTTGAAAAGCTGCCTCGCATTCTGATGTCCATTAGATCTCTTTATTGGGCTAAACTTTTCTTCGTTTGGTACAACCTCAGAGTAGTAGGAATAGCCAACGATAGTGATTTGAAGATTTAGAAATGAATTGGCAGATTGCGGTGATCTTGCCTGTAAGTTTTTATACGTTCTTCATTATTTTTGGAGATGGCATGATGTGGAGAGCTTGAATTTGATCTGGATTGTCCCCAATCCCCTTCTTGCTGATGAGATGGCCGAGGAATCAGCCTAAATGTACTCTTGAATTAATATTTATTAGGATTGAGTCGCATCCTGTAAGATCGTAGAATGTTAAATATTGTGGCTTAGATATGTGATGTGGTCGTTTAACTGTATGTTCTTGCACAAAAGATCATCGGTGTAGACTTCAACGATTTTCCCAGGATGTACTTTGGACATAGTCATTATTAACCGTTAATAAGTTATGACTACGTTCTTTAGTCTGAAGGGAATGATTTTGTAGTAGTAAAGTCCTTTGTCAGTGATAAAAGTGGTATTTTCTTGATCTTCTTCCAAGAAAGGAATCTGATTGTATCTAGAAGCAACGTCTATCATAGGTAGGAGTTTGTGACCAGCCGTGGAATCAAGAATTTGATGGATAATGGGAAGAGGGAAGCTGTTCTTTGGAGTATGATTGATTAGATCATTAAAATCTACATAAACTCAGACCTTTCCATTCTTCCTTGGAATTATGACGATGTTGTATATCCAATCTGGATACTTGGCTTCTCGAATGAACCCCACTTTGATCAATTTCTTGATCTCAATGTTGACTTCATCTCGAAGATGAGGTGAGAGTCATCACTGTTTCTATTTGACTACCATGACATTGATGTTGATGGCCAATTTGTGGCATGCCTTAGTCGGATTAACCCTAGACATCTCCTCGAAAGTCTACGGAAAGATGTCTTGATTCTTTCGTAAGAATTGAATAAGAACATCTTTATCATGCTGTACCAGCTTGGTACTGATAAAATTACCCCTACAAGGTCCATCAATGTCGATGTATTCTGTAGGTTCTTCTATTGAAGGTTAATCATCGATGTTACCAGCTTTCTGTAATTACTATACAGCATATCTGTCTGATGTATCTAGAATAGCAGAGACGGTGTTCTTAAAAGTTCTAGAAAGCTTTTGACTGCCTTTGATTTCAAAGGTGCCATCATTGTATTTGATGTGAAGAGCTTGATGATAAGTGGAAGCGATCATTTCCATTTGTGAATCCAGTAGCATCCCATAAGCCTGAGATAACGAGATTTGGCATTGATGGCATATAATACGATGTCGATTGTGGCTGGTCCAGTGGTAATAGGTAAGATGATCTTGCCTACTAACTTTTTTTTTGAACCATTAAATCTACCGATATCGATGTTGCTCAGAATGACTTGATCGGCCAATCCCATCTGGTCGATTGTGTTTTGAAAGAGAATCTCAATACTGCTTCCAGTAACGATCATCATTATATGCATGACAAACTTCTTCATCTTGAGCATTATGACTAACGTATCATGATATGGAAATTTTATATAACTAATGTCGTAATCTTTAAATTAAATCCCATGCCGGCGATTGCTCGACTCAGGTAGAAGCTTTGCTTCTTTATCTTGAGGTATGAGATCGCAACATTCTGATAGTCTCCTGTACTTAAATTCAGAAATTTTGTTGATCTGATAAATCTCGATCATGTTGCTATGGTACAGATGTTTATCCTCAGCCTGATATTCGACCTAGACTACGTCGAGCTACTTCTTATAGCTGCCATCATTATAGGATTCCAGGTCGGTAATGTATTTGCAAATCTGCCCATCTTTTAAAATGAATTCCAACAACCTCTGCAAAACATAGCAGTTTTCAGTAGCATGATAATTTACCTTGTAATTCATGCAGTATGGGCAGCCTTCGATTGGTTCCAATGGTTGAGATAGACGGTATAGCTTATCTTTGATATAATTGGAAAAATTATAGAGATTTGGATATTTATCTTGGGGAGGACCGACTTGGGTAATTTTGAGGCTAGTCAGTGTTAGCCTTAGAACGTTTTTGATCACCCTGATCCTCCTTCAGTTTATTGTTTTGTTTTGTAGGTGGAGCTTTAGTAGTCAGGAAAGATTTAGTAGATTTATGTCTTTCGGACACCATCCTTTCCAGGTCAACATACCCATTGACCTTGGTGATCATATCCTCCAAGGCAGTGGGTTTGTTGAGGAAGAGGTGTTATTTGCCCTTGTAGTCGAGCTGTAGCGCGCTGGTGAAAGCAGTAACGGTTATTTTCTGATCAAGATTGTCTACTTTTTGCGCGAGCTCCAGAAACTTCTTTTCAAATGCCTCAAGCTTCTCCCCTTGTAATTCTTTAAGACTAATAAGAGAAAATAAATTCTTCTCCTTGCCTTTGTTGTGAGCATACGTCTTGATGAATTGCTTCTGTAGCTGATCGAATATGAGGATGGAATCTTTAGATAAATAGTAGAACCACCGGAACAATTTTCCCTGCAGACTTATTGTGAATTGATGGCAGAGAATGTGGTTGAGATTGGAGTTAAACCCCAATGAATCACGGTATTGTTGAATGTACTCCTTTGGATCTCTATCCTTGTATTTTCGCATCTTCGGAGTATGGAAATCTTTTGGTACATCCATATTGAATAACTCTTTGGCAATCAGACAACCTTGCAATTTGGTAAGATCGCCTTTATTGCCTAGAGTTTGAGCTTCAATCAACTCCTTAATGCGTTAATCCATATGCTCATGTGTGACGTAATGATGTGTGGCTTGAGTGGCTTGGCGAGGTGGTTGAGGATTATGAGTGTCGGTGCCCTCACTTAAGCGATCACGTACTGGAATCCAAGGTTGAGGTTATTATTCTTCCCCTTGACGTTTAGAAGGTTGGGGACCTCTGCTGATATCAGACTGAACTTCGCTGCCCCAAATGAATGGAAGGTTGAGGTTTGTATTGAAAATTTCTAGAAATGGCTTTGCTGGTGATCCCTCGAGGTCCTAACCTTTCTCATGTAGAAATTTGGGAGTACCCCAGAACTTGATCACGATCTCTAATTTGGGGAGCCTGTTAAGTGTCCTCCAAAGCTTGTAATGCAGTTTACACGGTTGTCATCTGGTCTTCATATTGTTTAAACACTATCAAATGAGTTTGTCGCTCGGCTTTGAGCTCCTTCTCGCGGAGCCCTCGGTCTAGAGTTAACTGACGTTCGTGCTCATTATATTTCTCTATTTCGGCGTGGAGATTCGCCCGTAGTTCGATAAACTGTTCTAGCTCAACTGAAAGATTGAGCTAGATTCTCGTTGCAGATCGTCTGGAAGTGACAATGATTGGAGATTGATAGTAGAGTAAATGTATGCCTTAGGATATTGTGGAAATGACTTCTTTCCCACAGACAATGCCAAATGCAATAGCCTAATTCCGATGCTCAAAATGGCTCAGAATTAGCTCTTATACCAAATGTACCTGTGACAAAAACTAGTATAAAGTAAGAAATGATACAGGTGATTTAGCGTGGAAAACCTTTAAATAGGTAAAAAAACCATGACCCCGAGTTGAGATTTTTAGTAACAGTTACTTTTATTACTTGCGGCTGATATCTTATTACAAGTGATCTCTCAAACTAGAAATATTTGATCTTTTAAATAAGAAGTTTTGTGTTAGATTATAGAAAATCTAGTTTTTCTTGGTCCCTGTCTCTTCTGGAACTTCTACTTTATATAAACCTTACCCACAATTTGTTATCGTACTGAAGCACGCTCTCTGAATAATAAGGTAAGTGGTGCTTGACTGTGTAACTGCTGAGTTCGTGGGAGACAGGTATTTTTAACTAGGTCGAAGGGTAGGCCCTTCCAAGTTTAGCTGTCTTTTATGATTGAGTTTATTTCATATATTATTATAAGAGATTATGATATTATATGCTTTATATTATAATATCATAGATAGAATTTGAAGCTGTAAGTTTTAATCCATTAAGTTTTAAGGATCCAAGGTAGTTAATTATTTTTAAAAGCTAAAATTATAGCCTTTGAGGTAGATACAACCCACAACTTTCTTCAACCATGAATGACATTCTTTTTAGCTCCCAAACTCTCAACTCAAGTATTTTTTAAGTTTAGAGCTCTTGTTGCCCTTAGCTATATGTAGATTCGTGCAGGACAAAATAGGCTCAGATTACTGCTATGTAAAGATTCAGGAAGGAAGAAATCTCAGTCTCACGGCAGGATTATACATGGATTGCAGTGAATCACATTTAGATGTAGATAGCAATGAAAAGGGTAAACACCTTTTATTATCTTCTTTTTTATGTCGCCAAAATGCCTTTGATAGAATACTAAATGTAACACTTCACGAATATAATAAGCTTCCTTTAACATTTTATGATAATGTGATAACCCATGTTGAGCATATATCCCCAGTAAAACTAGATGAAAAAACTTTCATTGCTCACAAGCCTTAGGTGAAAAAATTAGGATTCTCTCACCGATAGTCAAAAATGGCATGATGTGTTTACTCGTTCAGAGATAAGGATTCAACTTGTTCTGTAGCGTCTGATCCCGTTGTAGCTAGCTATAACGCATCCATTGCCTCGCCTACCTTCTTCTTCAAAGCATCAGGGGACTCGAGAAGATGGAGAACCTCTATTTAATACATCTCCAACATCATCCCATTCACCTTACTAGCATCCTTTGGCTCGAGACATTTAACCAATGGAAACAACTGCTCTCCCAACATCTAGCGTTGGTGCTCCAGAGTAGTAGAAGCTAAGGCATATGATAGTGTTGTGATTGGCATTGGTCCATTTCGATGCGAATCAACTGGAGATGGAATCACAAAAACATCAACGGGAGCTAGCATCATTGAACTTACAAGTCCCCGGGGTACCAAGGATGGGTCCACTCCATTCCTCGCATTAGGCATGTATCCAAGACCTTGATGAGCATTGCGCTGTATCAACTGCTGCTGCATAAGTTGTGGAGTTGCAACTCTATGTACCCTCATCCACTGTTCAGGCATCCCTTACCTCTGGACGGGTTATGGCATCACTAAATTTTGATGCAATACAAGGTCAAATCCCAGGCATGAGTTATTGTTGAAAGCTGTATCTCGCAGGCTAGGGTGGAAGCATGAGAGTACCACCCTGACCATAATACAGTTGCTACTGAGCAAGCCTAGGCCGATGGTTCAAACTAGGCAATGGAGAGGGCAGAGGCGTCATTCTACTAGGTGTTCAAATTTGAGCAAAGTGTGCCTGTAACATACAGTAGTTTCTGCCCAATCATCTTTCCTTTCATTTCATTTACAAATTATTAGCTTCATCGGGGGAAGAAATTGCAACGAAACCAGAACCTTACTCTGTCCCTGAGAATCAAGCACGATCGTACAGGACATTATGATACCATATTCCGAAAACATATATCCTTCAGTTTTTCATCATTAACCTCCTCGTCAAGATTTTTCAAATACAAATTAGCCCCTTAGAATTTTTTGAATCTACCATTTTTCAAATACAAATATAATATTTTGAATATTCCCCCAAGCAAAACAACATAACATAGGATGTAAACTGCTACTCCAAATGTATCTCCATCACCAAGCCTGAATATTTTTGTTTCTTGTACTTCATGGCCCCTTTAACTGATAAATCGCTATGAGCATCATCTGTCCAAATTTGTTTATCTGCTATTTGAGGGGTTATAAGGAATATTGGATATTGAAATGCCAAGAGCACGAAGCATGAGCCATAAATCATATTGTGTCACCCACTTTAGTAGTAAATTTAGCTTTCAGAAAGCTAGCCAAGTCTTCTTTGCCTTTCTTGAATGTCCAAATGGTGTATGTTGTGTCTTAAATATAGTTATAGTCTACTTATATAATTAGTCTCTAGAACACTGATTAAAGTTTTTTTTTTTCGGAAAGTAATCTAGGGGATTAACCCCATGACAAATAAAAAGATCAGGTTGTTGTTTGGGTAAAGTTTGTTGGATATTAGTAGAAGTACTATGACCAATAATATAGGTAGAATTATAGGTAGATACTTTTTGGTAATTAGTATAACATATAATGTTTTAGGGTCATAGTATATTAAACAATAATATAGGCAGTAAAATAGTCCAATGCTTGTAGTTACTAGTAGTTGTATATGAAATTCTATTCAAATTTGGATTGGTGTAAATGACTAGTTAGAATTGCTTAATTAGATTATTTCTGTTTTTGACATTTTGAAGAAAGACTTTCGTTTCTTTCCTCCTGACAGAGGGAAAAGCTACTATAATATTTATTTATGATATTTCTTTATGTCATTTATTCATTATGTTTCTTTATGATATTTCTTCTACTTCAAGATTCTTACCATGTCCTTGACGTAAGATGTATTTAATTCCCCCAGACAAGGGTTGGATGAAGGCTGATAGTCATTTTGATGAATATATATACGCGGTGTTCGTTCCTTTATCCCATTCGCAAAAGCTAATATAAAGTCTAACGAGTTTTCTTGTCCTTGTGTTAAGTCTTAAAATAAGTGTGCGAAAATTACACTAGCTCAAGTTAGTCATCATTTAGTTTCAAAAGGTATTGACCAATCGTATACTAATTGGTACTTCCATGGAGAACCAATATTTGGAAATAATGAAACCAACTTAGAGAATCATGGGGAAGCCTGTAATCATCCTCACGATGTCCCTAGAATGCTTGATTTGGTAGATCACGCATTTGGGTATGCCCAAACTGAAGATCTTCCAAAATATACGGATGGAGATGATTTCCATGAAAATGTAGATGTTGATTAGCAAGGCGTTCAAGATTTTAGTAATCCACCTGACAATGAACAAAAATATTTGAGGGAAGATTTGATTTGATCTTTATACCCTGGATAGGAAGCGGAGTACACTACTTTGTCTACTACCATTGAGCTCATGAGTATGAAAACAACATATGGGTGGTCTGATAATAACTTTATTGCAGTGTTGCACGTATTTAAAAAGAATCTTCTAAGGGATAACACATTGCCTGAAAATGTATACACTTCTAAAAAAAATGGTTAATTCTTTGGGTATGAGTTTCAAGTCGATTCATGTATGCCCAAGCAATTGAATACTTTTCTGGAAAGAGCACAAGCTTAAGGATAAGTGTCCTACTTATGGTGCGAGTAGATGGAAAAAGAATTTTTGGAAAAGAAGATAAGTCTGAAAGTGCCAGAGAAGGTGTTAAGATATTTCCCCTTGACGCCAAGACTACAAAGCCTTTATAGGTTGATCATTTCTTCTGTTTGATTTGTTTTTTAAACATCTTGATGTCATGTCTTATTAAGTTATATCTACCTCTCAGCATCCCGTGGATTGAGGAAAATATGACATGGCACTCGATATCAACTTCTCTAGATGAAGTTATGAGTCATTTAGTAGGTTCTACGTGTTGGAAATGAGTTGATGCTATGTGATCTGATTTTGTTGGTGAATCGCACAATTTTTGACTCGGACTCGTAACAGATGGCTTTAATCCATAGGGCAATAAGAACATCACTTACAGTTGCTGGCCAGTTATGATTGTCCCTTACAACCTTCCACCTTCTTTATGCATGTGAAATGAGTTTGCGATGTTATCATTATTGATGCCCGAAAAGTTCTCGCAAGGGCTCAGCAGTTGTGGTATGATCGCAACTCCAAATATCAAAAGTTTAACTATGGCCTGTATCCCAATGACGTGGTAAGAAGAACAAAATGTCCAAAAAGAGTTAGACCTAAAGATTGGGAAAGATTTCTTAAGTTGTAAAGAGAACCCAGACTAATAGCTCATCGAGAAAGGGGCAAGGCTGTGAGGAAGGCTATGAAGAGGCCACATACATCTGGCAGACGTGGAAGTGAAAGAACAACTTAAAGAAGGGTAATTCTGCTAATATATTTTGAAGTAATATAGATATTTTTGCTTGTGTTTACACTTTTACTTGACTTTTGCAGAGGAAGAAAAATCCTAAAGTAACAATTTTAAGACAAATGTCTATTTAGCTACTTATACGAGAGCTGACGGATCTTCTCTTACACTAGAGCTTGATGTTGAGCTAGTAATAATTAATACAACTTTTTAATAAATTTCAAATTAATCATCAATATAAAATAAACTTAAGTCTTTTGATTTTAATTTTTTAGAGAAAATAAGTAACATTTGTATCGCTGAACCTAAGACAATCAGCTTAGACATAGACAACGATCCCGTTGCTCAATTTTGTGGTAAAGACACTAAGGGTCGTACACGGGCATGTGGACTCAATGCTTCCTGAAAGGAAGTATTATCATCATATCACCTCAGAGATCAACTACTTCAGGAGAAAATTATGCGCTTGACTATTGAGGTAGATTTGGTTCATGTCAAAGACAAACTTACAGCAATGAATGAAAAGCTTTCAAGTTTGGCGGCGGGAAGGCAAGCTACATCTAGCTCTGCAAAATTCAAGTAAGAATATATCCCCCTTAATAGATCCTCAAGTCAGTTGTAATTAGTTATTTTCATTCATTAATATTTTTCGATATATTAAATGATATCTACATCTTACTCTAGCTTTTTGCTTCCTAAAAATGAAAGGCTATAGAGTCTCTTTCAAGCATGCGCCCATCATCACCGATTTCTTTATCAGGCAAAGAACGCCCATGTGAGCTACTATCCTTCACTAGTAAAATTGTTGCAAGTGGGAGAGCTACAGGAGATTCACATTTTTTTGTGCGCAATGTTATTATTGACGATGTGATGTACAATCTAGACATTGAATCACTAGATAACGACTCTTCACTATCGTCACTCAGTGGCGTAGAATTGGGAACAACAATTGTTTGGGCAAAAATGTTGACACGCTTCTTTAATTAGATAGGTAGGTTACAGTCAATTTGGAATCTTATATAAGAAATCTATATGTTATGCAAATTGATGTATATGCATTTTTTTTCTTGTAGGTAGTGGTACTTGTGCTTCTCTTTGATTTGATCATAATAAGAGCACTTTTATCATATCTCATTTTTTTTACTCGCACAGACTTATGTTATGGTGTTTTTGAGAATGGTTAAGTACATTCTAGATTTTATCTTGGTTAGGGTTTCTAATGTTAAGATTTAATTATGCTACTATTTTTTGGTATATGCATGTGCTATTAGAGCATGTGCAAATATATGTTGAAGGAGCAGTGTTAATATATTGTGTTATTTTTGGTCCCTATACTCTCTGAAAGATTCTAAAGGGTCTAATTGGAGCTTCGAGCATAAGGTAATCCTTAAAATTTGTTTTTTTCCTAACATAGACCACTAATATGACTCATGAAATGTTTTAAGGTTAATATAGTAGAAAGGATATGAAGTTGCAATTATTCCTTTCTCATTGACTAATGACCACTACTCAAATTGAGGAGCAGATGGAAATAATGGGTTTTCTATTGACACCCTCCTTGTTAGATAGTTGGAGCTCCCTCTTATTACTACGAGGTTGACTGCAGCAAACTGCCTCCCTCTAGAGGAAAAATTTATGCAGAGAATCCAAAGATGGAAGAGTAAATTTCTCTTATGTCTTCTATTTAGATACCCCCTCAGGCCACTATAACTCATCTTAGCTCTTTATGCAGGATATTTCTATGGGAAGGGTTCACCTTAAAGAAAATGGCCCATATGCTTAGTTGGATAAAGTGTTGCCTTCTTTATAAGGGGAAGGAGGATGTTCCTTGTAGGTTAACTAGGTCAAGGCAACCCTACCAGCGACTTCTTTAAACTTGAGTGGTACAGTCAACCACATTATATCCAATGGAAACTGGGATCCTCCTATAAGGTCAATCAATTAATTAGCAGACATATGGAGACATTTAGTTGAGATACCCGTTATTCAAGGCGATGAAGATGAAGTAGTGTGGGCTATCATTAATACAGGTCAGTACACTATCAAGAACTCTTTCAACCATATAAGACCTGTATAAAGCAGGAAACCTTGGACTTCTTTTGTTTGGTTTAGCAACAATGCTCCAAGACATAGCTTTATATCATGGCTTGCTATCTAAAGAGCTCTTAAGATGCAAGAAAAATTAAAGAAGATGAAGGAGTTGTTAGTCAGTCCAGATGCCCTTCTATTGTGCTCATGATGAGAATGAAGATCACATTTTTTCACTTGCCCTTACTCCCAATATAGTTGGCTTAGTATTTTAGTAAAGCTTGGCTCAGTAGGCATATTGGAGAGACATAGGATGAGCTGTAGTGGTGTTAATTTTCATTTTAAAGGTAATTTTATTGTTACTCAAATTAAAAAGCTTGCTCTCAATGCCCATTTCTACTATATCTGGAAAGAGAGAAATAATAGGGTCCAAGCAACACAAAGCTCTTTGCAAAAGATGTGCTAGCTAGGATTGTCAACATGGTTAAAGAAAAAATGGCATATGAAAAGCAGAAAGTTAGTGACATTATATCTAATAGAGCCTTCATAGCTGATTGGGATATGGATGCATATGGACAAAGCCCACTATCATTGCCTCCTACTACAAGAAGCCTAATCTAGGTATTATTTCTCTCAACACTGAAAGTTATGTTTAATGTATTGCATTTTGAGCTCCATTATCTTGTTTTTGTTTTTTGCAGATTCATAGTGCTTTAGTTACACATGTAGGTTCTGAAGTTAGTTATGAAGCAAGTTCTGCTCTGGAGACAATGATTTTATTGGCTTCAAAATACTCTCAGGAAATAATTTGTCTGTCTACTTATATAAATGGTAGTTTTCTTCACCTTTTTGTTCCTTTTCAACTTATAAATTCACTCAATCTAGAGCTATATCATTTTACCATTTTCTTTTTTTTAGGTATTCTGGATTACTTGGAGGGATTTAATGATCAAAACTTACACAAGGTTTTTATTTTTCTCGGTTTCATCTTTTCAGCTACCTGTATGACAATGGATAATGCTCATTAATTACTCCCCTAAAATGATAATTAGTCATATATATATATATGACAATGGACAATGGACAATAGATAATAAGTGACAATGAATAACACATTTCCAGCATCAGTATGTTACCTTTTTCTTAAGTACAAGTAATAGTCTTTATGCGTGCAATTGATAATTTGTTTGTAAATATAAATAAGACATTAAGAGAACAACCATCTGTAATTATAAAAATTGTAAGTATAGGTGTTGTGTAAATTTGAGTAAAATGGGTTGAATTTGATTTTTCCGGAGCCTGTTTAAGTAAAGATACCAGAGTTATAGGATTTTTTTTCCAGGTCTGTACATGTGAGTTCCTTGTTGCCATTGATCTAATTCTTGAAACATATTACATATTTGATTCCTTGTTACTATTGATTTACTTGTTGATTTGAATCGGATTAGTGTTTTGAGCCAGAATTATGAGCTTTGGAATAACAGTATGTTTGAAGCGTTCACTTTCTTTGGCTTGCCTTACATGTCTCAGCTTGCGTATGTAATCTCTTGAACTCTAAAGTTACTCATCATTCTTCAGCTCCAAATTATAAGTTCTACTTATGATAGTATTTGTTTCTTTTTGCTTTCATGTCTATGTTTTGATGAAGAAAAGATTAATACTTGATTCATTGATTTTGATTATATGGAACATCACCAGTCTCCAATGCTTTCCATGAACATGATTAGTTGACCAGGTACAAAACTTAAAACTTTAAGCCCCTCTTTGCTATATTTCATTGAAATCAATTGTCTTTCACATTATTCAAATTTTATGTTTGTGGTTCCTCATATTTTGTTTGTAGTTATCCCAGGTTCTCTATTGATGGTGAGGGTGATTAATATGTTGATATTCTAAGAGTATATAATATTCCAAGAGTTTTTAGGTATTTCAAAGTTTGAGCATGCAAATATAAAATGTCTCTATTTTCCATAAGAAACAAGTTGTTCAAACAAGATTTAGCCTCCGAGATTGTGGTTATGGATGGAAAAAGTAGACTTATTACTGATTCCAATCTTATGTATTGTTAACAATTTTTTGAATAATGATGGCTAATATATTTTGAATAATAATATTTAATAATTTTTTATGAATGAAATTTTTTATTTCAATATAATATTGCATTTTTGCTATTAACGACAGAATCAGGGAATTTTTTTTTTGACTTATAAGTTGTTCAAACAGGGAATTTTTTTTTTGATATTTACGACGGCTTTAGCCATCATTTTCTTTCTCTCTTTCTTAATATTAGCCACAAAAGCAACGAGTTCGGTTAGTCATATTTTAGCAACCATTGGAGCTGATGTTGTTAGATAATTGAGGGTGGTACTCCGTCGCTAATTGTGAAAGCAACATGGTTTTGGAGGGGTGAAAACGATAGCATACTATAGTCGCATTTAAGCGACGGACTGGTTTGGTCGTTAACACTTTGTTTGACTAGGGAAAAAATGGCGCATTGTGTTGACGCAACTTAGCGATTGGTGTGAGCAGTTGTATTACCCTAAAAGAATGACAGCCAATAGTGACACAAAAAAATCTGGCAAACAAACGGCAATGGGTAAAGCGACGGAAATTCCCCTTGTTTCTAAGTAAAAATGACGGACTACTGCCCTTGTTTCTTAACCTTTAAGTTGTAGTATATGTGGGTATATCAAGTCCTAGAAATTTTCATGAGGTGGAAAAAGTTGATAGAAACTCAAACTGGCAGAAATATCAAGTTGCCCCATTCAAATAATGGTGGGGAGTATACAAGTGGTCCGTTCTTGCAAGTATGTCAGGATAAGGGGATTGCTCGACATTTCACCATTAGAGAGACACCAGAAGGTGCGATGTATATTGTCCAATCTAGGTTGGGCTAAGCATTCTGGGCTAAGTTTTTGACATACGCATGTTACCTCATTAATAGGTTGCCTTCGACTGCATTTGAGGGTAAAACACCAATGAAAGCTTGGTCGGAAGAACCTGCTACAAATTATGATACTTTTTGTATTTTTGGGTGTCCGACATACTATCATGTCAAAGATGGTAAGTTGGAACCTCGAGCAAGGAAGGCCATTTAATTTTTTGGGAAAGAAAAAGGGTGTGTGAAAGACTACAAGTTATAAGATACGAAAGACTGGAAGATTATTTTGAGTAGGGATGTAACTTTTGATAAGACTTCAGTGATGAAGTCACATGTCTCTGATCACGGAGAGAAGACGACAAGTGAGGGAGCGGGTATATATTGACGCGTCTTTACATTATCCTGATTGTTCGGTACCAAAGAGGGTGTTATCTACCGGTGTGATAGCGGGGGATGAGCCATTTGTTCATGTTCCAGATGATGAGGACACATATGAGAGTGGAGCATTTGGTGGTACGGATAAGGAGACTCCGATGGTGGTGTCAATAATAACTAATAAACCAAAAAAGAATATAATTAAGTCAAGATGGCTTATAAAGGACATGGTGCTTCTGAAGGTGAAGGCCATTGTAGCCTATGTACTACCGGTCGCTGAAGAAAATGTTCCTTTCAGCTATAAAGAAGCTACTTACGGTTCTGAGGCTAAACATTGGAAAGGAGTGATGAAGGAAAAGATGTATTCTCTTTTCAAGAATGAAACTTAGGAACTTTTGAAGTTGCCTAAGGGAAAAAAGACAGTCGATTTTAAATGGGTCTACACAAAGAAACAATGATCTCTTGATGATGATATATGCTTCAAGACAAGACTCGTAGCTAAAAGTTATACTTAAAGGGAGGGGATTGATTACAATGAAGCTTTTTCTCCGGTGGTGAAACATTCCTCCATTCATATCCTTTTCACCTTGGTAGCGTAATTTAATTTGGAGTTGCAATAACTCGATATTAAGACGGCGTTCTTATATGGGAATTTGAAAGAAGAGATCTATATTACTCAGCCGAGTGGGTTTAAAGTTACAGGAAAGGAAGACTATGTGTGTAAGCTGAAAAAATCATTGTACGGTTTGAAACAGTCTCTAAGACAATGATACAAATGGTTTGGTCAGCTTATAATTGGGCAAAAGTACAAGGGGAGTCATTATAACCACTGTGTCTACTTACGCAAGCAAGGTGACAGATCCTTTATTTACTTGCTTTTGTATGTGGATGATATGTTTATTACGTATAAGTACAAAAACGAAATTAGCAAGCTGAAGAAGCAAATGGGTGAAGAATTTGAAATTAAGGATCTGGGTGATGCGAAAAAGATTCTTGGCATGGAGATTTATAGAGATAGAGAGTAGGGAATGGTACGTCTCTCTTAGAGGATGTAAATGAGGAAGGTACTTAGAGATTTGGCATTGATTGAAACACAAAAGCTGTAAGTACGCCCCTTGTTCCTCATTTTAAGCTTGAGGCTTCTATGTCTCCAAAAATCAATG
Organism: Kingdonia uniflora; assembly: GCA_014058105.1. Taxonomy (NCBI): domain Eukaryota; kingdom Viridiplantae; phylum Streptophyta; class Magnoliopsida; order Ranunculales; family Circaeasteraceae; genus Kingdonia; species Kingdonia uniflora. Next base: position 2,102,629 of record JACGCM010002358.1, on the reverse strand, counting down.
AGGAACGTGATTATATGAGTTAAGTTCCTTATGTTAGCACTGTTGGTAGCTTGATGATGTTTGTTATGGTTTGTACTCGGCCAAATATTTTACAGGCGGTTGGTATGGTTAACAGATATATACATGAAAGAGATTATTGGCAAGCTATGATATTTTTATGTGGGTTATGTTGATTCTGACTATATGGGTGATTTGGATAAACGGCAGTCTACTATCGGGTATGTTTTTACATTGGGTGGAGGACCAGTTAGTTGAAGATCTACGCTACAGTCAATGGTGGCCCTATCTACAACTGAGGCAGAGTATATGGCAATGACTGAAACGGTCAAAGAATCTATTTGGATAAAGGATCTTTTGCACAATTTGGCATTAATCTTGATGTGTTCTGTGATAGTCAGAGTGTTATCTTCTTATCCAAAGATCATATTCATCATCAACGCACGAAGCATATTGATGTGCGTTATCACTTTGTCATAGAAGTCTCTCAAGAGGAAGAGATTCTATTGAAGAAGATTCACACCGATGATAACCCGACGGATATGTTTACGAAAGATGTTTCTGGGATTAAGTTCAATTATTGTTTGGACTTGGTCCAAAATTTTCTTATGGATTGATTGGATTTTGGGAAGTACGTGTGACTTGATCCACGGTACATAGGCAACCATTGATTTGGTGCAGTCAATTTTGGTCCTTCGGGACGTTTGTTTGCTTGAGTCCTTGGGGACATTTGGTGAGAGATGGTTTCGTTTTGGGTTTGACTTGGTTGGTGGCAAAATTTGACTCAGATTTGGGGAAATCTTCACCGAGGTGGAGAATTGTAGAGGCTGTTCTATTTCTGCTCGAATAGACACATTGTCTGTTGGAATAGAACAGGCAGAATGACCTTTGCTCGAATAGACTTTGGAAGACAGAATGCCTTTTGTTCGAATAGACATCGGGAAACTCAGTTTTAGTATTGTTTTGAAGCATTTGGTTTGTTTCGAGATCTGTGTTGATTATAATAAGTCTCCCAAGTATATAAGGGAGACTTAGGGTATTTGATAGCCACCCTTGGTTAGATCTTTGTGAAAGGAATTTCTTGAAGAGAAACCTTAGTATTGTGTGATTGTAACCTTGGATCATTAGAATAAACTCTCTCTCTCTCTCCCCTGTGTGTGGATGTAGCAATTTGCCGAACCACATGTGTGTTCTCTTGTAATTGTGTTTATTCATTTAGTTTGTTTGTGCTCTAATCGGATCGAATTGGAGTTCGGCTTCCGCAGCGCGGCTCAACAGGAGCCAAGGAGGACAATAATGAAAGAAGAGAAGAGAGTTTAGTAGCCATGAGTTGAGATGGACTGTTTCTTGTGTTATGCATTTCTTCTACTCTTACAGGACTATTTATAGAATCCGAAGAACTGGTGATGGAGTTCCACCTTAAACACTAAGTTTGCATCAATATCTAGAACTAGAAGTAATCTGAATCAAAAGAAAGTCATCGATTTAGAATGTACGAAGATGGAGCTCTGACCATTCTTGACCAAATTGTGTACCCCGATGGAGCTTTTTCCCTGATTCGCTGCCAGCATTCCAGAGGTTGCTCAATGATGGGTATATTTGTTATCACATTTTGCCAGTACGACCTCTTGCATTCTTACAAGCTCTGCCCATCCTTAACCAAATTGTATACAAATGCTGAGTTTTCCCCCTAATTCACTGACATGAATACAAAATATATTTCAGAAAGAAAAACCTAACAGTATAAGTTTAGAATATATAGAGTTACATATTAACTCTGTTGCATCTTAGCATTCATCTTTAACAAGTAAATAATTTTTGCAATTTTTTTAAATACATATTCTTGATCAATTAACTCTGACTTGTGTATTCTCCACACGCTAAGCGTATTGAAAAACATATTTTGTGCAGAAAACTTATCTCAGAAGATTTAAATTTTGGGGGCAGCTTAGAACAAGACTCGTGCAGAAAAAGCCAAAAATTTCTATCATACCTATGATGACTAAAATATAAATTCTAACTTGGTGAGTTCCATAGTGTTTCCAATTAAATTAGTATTTCTATTGGAAGTTATGTCAATAAGCTATCATGAGTACAGGAGTTAAATCTTCGATTGAATTTGCCAAGTATTGGTAAATAGATGAGACCTCCCATTTGTTATTAAGAAGCTACACTGATCATGCATCATGGAGAGCCAGAGGCCAAAGATCGAGTCAAAGATGTCATCTAGACATGGTGCGTATCTTTTACTTTGACATCTTTTGTACATTTCTCTAAAACAATTAAGTTAAGGGACTGTAAAGAAACAAATTTAGAAGATACCGAGAGCGTGTAGTAGGAATGGGTGAGTAACTGATACCCTTTTTATCGCGGATCACACTAGCCGTAGATCCAGTTGGTTGGTTGCTTGATCATGAAATTATACTGTCTCAGAAAATTGTGTTTTACACCTTTCCCAAATAGACTTCCTTACCAACTTCTGAATATTGTTAAAAGCAGTAGATTGATATATTGAAATACTAGAAGATGCCAAGAGCGAACTGCATTCGCTGATATGCTCAATACCGAGTTCTGCAATCTGTGAACTATTGCTCAAAACGCTCTCTTGAAAGGAATATTGGATAAACATCTCCTCCCTCCTACTCTCCAAGTTGCCCAAGAACTAATCTCTGTTTCCAAACTAGCATTTACATGTTTAGATACCAATCCTGAATCACGGCTGTCGGCCAACCATGAAACATGTATCCCAGGAATTGTCAACCATGGAGTTGTTTCAAACTGTAACTGTTGGTCAGTTGATACATCTAGAACCAGTTATATTTTTCTTATGTCCATTGCAATATCAAGTTTTGTGTTTTGTAGAACAACAGAGATTTGATACTAAAAGATCAACTGAAATGCAAATGTTAATATCATCATCTATAGTAGCATATTTCTCTTGATGTGAAATTACTCCCTTTCACGTCAGCTACTTGTTTAATTCTCTTAAACTTGGTACATAAAACCTAATATTTTAAACTCTAGTCTTTGGAAGTAAGGAAAAATCAAGATAATAAAAATCACTCCAACCCGATATGGTCTGAGGTTTGCTAACGAAGTTTCTTTTGTATAGTAATTGTTTGTGTGCTATATGCAGGAGGGGAATTGCCAACTTGACTGCCCTAACACATAAATTGAATGCAGTTTGGCATGACCTACATGGTCTGAGGTTAGATTTGTTTGATTGATAGCCGAAATCAAGGCATTCTTTGTTTTATTATTTTACTGAGGTTGACAGAAGCAGCAGTGGTTTGAAATTTCTAATCACTTGATACTAACCGATTTCGATTAATTTATGTCAAAATCAATAGGTCCGAAACATTTTGAATTAACGGTCTAACCTTAGCCTAATTCAAGTTGGTCAAATGTTCTAGTGATAACAAACAAACATAAATCAAGCACAAGAGCAAGCAATTTTAACCCTGTGGAAAACATTTCTCAGAAGAAAAACCCACAGGTCGCTGTCGAATCGCCTGACAGCTAAACAATCCAATATAGAAACAAAATTACAAGAATACACTTACTTACAGACTCGATAAGAACATCCCGTGGTTACCTCTCTTCTAATTGAACTCCTTGCAATCAATTCCTCGTTCTCGCAACGCCTCGTTTCAATATCCCGTCAAAGTATCCAAGTTTGAAACTCACAAGTTTTTCAATTTAAGATTAGGTTTTCTAAATCTCCGATTAATTCAATTTGAGCTTTACTTCGCATTGAATCACTCGCTAAAATCTCTCTTCTCTCTAAATATTAAACCCTATAAAAAGTTATTTTAGAAGAGGTAAAAAGTGAAATAAGAAAAGATGTCTTTTATTAGAAAACTAAAAACTCGAAGTTTATTCGAACAGAGAAGTAGTCTGTTCGAACAGATAATGTTTTATTCGAACAGAACCATGATCCTATTTGAAGAAACAAGGTTTTGAGTAACCTATTCGAACAAAGAAAAATTCGGTTTGAACAAGGTCTATTATAACATAGCAAAAGTCTGTTCGAACAGAAACCTATTTTTACCAAAACACGTCACTTTCTTTCTGACCTTTTATAAACTATTAAGGGCTTGATATTTTTGAGAGAGGAGGTATAAACCCACATACTTGTTCGATATTAGTCCAACTATAGTCATTCCATATGCAATCTCTAATGACGAGTAACCACGAGGTAATGCTGACACCTATTGTAGACACGAAATGAAGCAAACTCCAAATATTTCAGGGTTCAAAAAGGCTTTAGATCTATCGGTCTTTATTGAGTTATAAGTAAGCAGCAGGATATTGAGTTTTTACATGAGCTTGCAGGAATTCAAGATTTTATATTAGGCTGGACGTGACATTCAAAATAATTGTAGAACAAGTTACACACTTTTCATAGGTTTGAAGTTCTTCATTTCTCTGTAGGGGTTTTTTATTTATGTTGTAACTAGAAAGATTCAAGGAAAGAATTATGGTTATTACAATGTAAAGAATATAATTAGCCATTTTCAGCATTTCTTCACTAAGTCTAACAATATATATCTATATTACATTACACAATAGTGTTTTTCTTATAGAAAAGTTTGCCATTGTCTCAAAGATAAAGAGGGGCTGAGAATTGTGGGAAAGAACGAGATTGACGGACTAAATTTGTTCAACTTTTGGCTTATAGGTACTTTTGACATAACACATAAAAATGGTGTTTAAGTCTTATTGCTTCTTTATCTCTCCCATTCTAAGCCTACTCTCCCAATTCATTCACATCAATCAACCCCTAAACTTTTTTTTCCTTCATTTCTCACAAAAATCTCTCTCTCTCTCTCTCAATGGAAGTTAAGATTGGCAAATTGTTGGACTCAGTGAGCTCCTTCTTCAGTTGGAGTGATCAGATCCCTTAGTGCAATCGCGATATCATCCATAGATAATTATGGAGAAGTATCCTGGTCAATCTTTCGCCACTCTCCCATCATAGGCCTTTGTGTAAGAGATCTATCTTGGTTCCAATTGATTTAGTAGTCTTTATTGCTTAATTGTTTGTTTATTGGTTGGAGTTATTATAATCTAACAAGTTGCCAACGAAACATGATTTTGTTCTTACCCACATTACCAAAATACTTATAATGAATTCATTGTTCCTATTGTACCATACAGATACAGTATGAGTTTTTGTTTGGAAAGAAGAAAAAAAAATCTTTTTTTTGTTTAACTTAATTTGGGTGTTAACGACTTAGCGGGAGTGAGGATGGAATGACTAGATTTTTTATATACTGGCGGGTAACCTATATTATGATAGTCTATAACTTAATTATCTTTATTTGATTTCATGTAAATCAAAATGGAGGAAACCAGTAAAGTGGAAAACCAACCTTGCGAAGAAATTATTGAAAATGTTGTGAAAATGAATCAGGAAACACTACAAGAGGCACTTTCCAGACACAGGTAATTTCTTTTTTTATGCTGCATGATAAAATTTCCTTGGTACCTTTTGTTCTCATTATGGTCTCTTACAATTTTCAAGAGCATTTATGCATTTGGCGAACAAAACTGATCACATTTTGGATTTTGTTATTCTTTGTAAAGTGTATGCTATAGTTGCTTAACTTTGTTGTCTGATTACGTTGTGTACACAACCACATATTATTTCAGCGTATATAAAGGGGTCCTTATTTTATTGAACTAAATGGTGGTGTAAATATAGTCATTTAACAAAGCTTCAGTCTGGATTAGGCTGACATGCATGGACAATAAATCTTATTTTATAAGGTTTAAAATATTGCATCAAGGTGTTATATTACTAGTTGAAGCTTTCAGTGTATTATAAACCTATTGCAGTTTAATTTTGATGTAAGATAATCAGGATTAGTTAGTTTCAAGCTATTAAAGCTCGTGAAATATATATTTTTTCATAAACGCACTTTACTCTTTTTGGTGCAGAAAGGGATTGCCCAGTTGCAGAACAAATAAACTGCTATGAAAAAAGTGGTTGCAAAGCTGAACAGAAGGCCAAGAAGAAACAGGTGGATGATGAGATTGCAAAACTTTCTTCAAACCTCAAAGAAAAATAATGTCGAGCATGGGTTTCAATCATTCTGTACTTTGAAATTGGTAATGTATACTTCATACTTCACAGTGTCCAGCTTGGGTTTCAACCATTTTGTACTTTGAAATTGGTAATGTATACTTCATACTTCATTTGACATGTAAAATAATGTGCTCGAACTATGTGAATATATTAGGTTAAATTATTGCTTTATTTTTATTTTTTTCCAATAGTTGCAACTGCAGTATATTTAGATTCGGTCGTCGCTTTGGTACATGAGAAATTATGTTTAATTTTGTTATGAGTAGTGATTTAGTTTCCATCAAGGGAGATGGATAGGTTTAATTTTAATTTGATTCGGCCATGAACATTGATCTTACTGGTAGCGCCGAGGGTACGTCAACATAGTCACGGGTAGCTCCGTAGGCGCGTCGATATTGTTGTCGTGGCGAGCCACAGGTAGTACTAGTATATATATATATTGCTATTTCCTTTCCATACTATAATCCTCGTATAAGGACCAGGTGATACTGACGTGATTACTACAAATACGGAAGCGAGATTCGTATGAAGATCACGTTATATTTGAAAGCTAGAGAAAACTAGGGTTTCAACTAAATAAATCAACTTACTTTAATCAAAATCAACTGAGAAACAAATAAACGAGACCTCCCATTTTATAGAGCACAAGGGGGGTTAAAATTAAGAACCCAAATTCTTATTTAAATGGAATTCAACTTAAATTGGGAAACTATTAATAACTCACATTGGACCTTTCCAACAGAGCTTAAGTTAAAGTATTAAATAAACATAGGTCACACGGAGGTAGACGACCCTATGAGGGATGTGCCACATCAAACCCTCCGTCTGAGAAGATTTCGTTCACAAAATTAAGGGGGTAGTGCTTCAGAGGACTCACACACTTATGTAGTGTGCATCCCAATTTTTTCGTCTTCATCCCGCTGAACGTATACAAAATCTATACGGTGGAACTCTTTTGAAAATCTTGAAGTCTTTTGCGGAATTTTCTGTACCCTGCGATTATACTCGAGGTCTTTAAATCCTAATGTTGAAGAACATCTAAAGCTCAAGAAAATATAGAAACCCGTATCTCGAACTTTGCTAAAATACCCTCTAAAAATGGATTGACCAACGGCTATTTTTTGGTTGCACTTTGGCACATTACTTGGCATGTGCACTGCTAGAACATAACATTTTTTTGACTTTGAGTATTTAAGGCATGCCCTTGCTTACCAGAATTATTGCATAAGTACTACCTATTGTTGAAGTTGGGTTGGCACTAGGGTCATGCTTATTGCTGGTGCTAGTCAGTGTATTATTGGGAGAACATTTGCTGCATGTGAGGTGGGAAGATAAGGTGCTCCTGGTTACACCAAATCATCTCCTTTGCTTTTTCCTTCACGATCTGTTATTCTACTCCCCAAAAATTCTACAACTTCACCAGTTTTGTTTGCCATCATGGCTTGAGTTCCGGCTATGAATTTACTTGGGGATACCCACTGGACACCGTAGTGAGCTCCAGTACCTCTTTTCGCAAATTCTCGCGATATCGTAAATTATGGCGGTGCTTTTTATCGCGGATTTGGCAAAAAAATGGATGCCGTTTGCCATTGCCTTTGAATGCGCAGTTGCTGTCGTTGATGGTAGGTCATTGACCGGACCTTCCAAAACGGTCCACGTCGTTTTGCTCGCCGTATCAAACATCGAGGTTTCCGGTCCCACGTCACAATTGACGGGAAGACATACAAATGGGATTTCCATTTCACCGGTCTATGCGGTGGTGCTCCAATCTTTGGGATAGTCATCGTAAATAGGTGGTAAAATCGCCGTTGATTGGAAGGGAGGCGGGAAAAAAGCTCCTCTACCCAAAGCCTCGATAAGCCCTTCAAGCTTATCAAGATTATCTGATATCCTAGCTACATTGTTGGCGAGTGTAGGCTTCTTCGTCACGGGTCTTCTACGAGGCATCTTTGCTCTTGAAACTAACTACGCTAGATTCTAACGTGGCTCTAGTACCAATTGACGTAATTATTACGAATGCGGAAGCGAGATTCGTATGTAGATCACGTTGTATTTGAAAATGAGAGAAAACTAAGGTTTCAACTAAACAAATCAATTTACTTTAATCAAAATCAACTGAGAAACAAATAACCTAGACCTCCCCATTTATAGAACACAAGGGGGGTTAGAATTAGGAACCCTAATTCTAATTTAAATAGAATTCTACATAAATTGGGAAACAACTAATAACTCACATTGGACCTCTACAACAGTGCTTAAGCTAAAGCATAAAATAAAAAACATTAAATAAACATAGGCCATGCGGAGGTGGATGACCCTATGAGGATGTGCCACATTAGATACTTTAAGTATTTACCAACTAGATAAACAATTTTTTTTATCCCTTTCCTTTTCCATTTTACCCCCATATCTAGACCAACACTTATTATGGATCAAGTAGAACTTGACAAAAAGCATACCAACTGATTTGTTGCAGCAATCAAATATCAATGGAAGCACAAATTACTCATTAATTCCAAGATATTCCACAATACAAGTTTTTATCAATAGCTTAGATTTGTTTTTCTTATGTAGCACAACATTTCTTGCTTGAATTGAGTTAAATTTAGGCCTCTGAACCAAATTTATTTTGGAGAAATGACACTTTGTTGAATGAAAATATGAGTACAAAGCAGGGCTGAGCCTTACCACTTGAATAAATCAAAACTAGCAAATCAAATCTTGCACATCTTCGCGGCTACCCAAATCTTGTCTATCAACCATTAGACAGTCACATAATTGTAGTCACGGATCTTCGAGTCATGCATCTATACACTATAAGAGAATTATGAGGATGCTTTATAGAAATATATTAAAAAAATGCTTTAACATATTAGGCACTTTTCAAAATAATTTTTTTCTACTCGGAAAATACTAGAGCGACTAACATTTTCAATTACTTTTGCCCTTTAACTTGAAAAACACAAAGCATTTGGAAACTCTTAAATGGACCAAATTTTGAATCTTGTTAATAGGAATTAACATCATTTAGACAATGGATTGACATATAAAACTTCTGGTATAGGCCAAATTCAAAAACTTCATGAGATGAGGTGAAGAACATGATAGAGATGGGAAGGGATTGACATATAGATCTTTATTTTGGTCAAGGGACAAAGTTCCTTATCGTGGATAATAATCACTGTTACAGTTTCATCCATAAAACCTTCAATTTCACTGAATTGCAATCTAAATATTAATCATAGAACCATACAGTAAGATACCAAGATGAAAAAGAAAGTAAGATTGGAAAAAAAAAACAAAAATAAAAAAAAACAAATTAAAGTTGAAAGTAAGTGATTTAATAAAGCCAATCTTCTCTGCCAAACTCAACATTTACATCCTTCATGGACTCTTTCGAATTCTTGATCCCACTCTAATAAAGCGATAATTATACCTTTCAGTTGCTTTGGAGTTTAAGACCAAAATGTCACGCCCCCAAAATTTGCTTCTTAATAAACTCTTAAGAACGCAAATTTTGTGGTGTAACATCGGGAATCCCCCGAAGATGAACCCCCAAAAGATGTACTACAATTTAAAACAAATCGTAAATACATCTACAACAGTATGAAACTACGCAGCGGAAGAATAATCTAAAAAGAGATAAAATAAAAAATGATTACCATACTGGTAACTAGAACTCCATAACTGGCAAGTCTAGCATGCTCCAACTCACGACCATCGCTACTGCAATGATTCACCTGAAAAGGTATATGCGCAAGGCGTCAGTAAGCAACGCCCAACACGTACAAATATCCATGGTCATAAGTCATAACATACCAAAATAATCACATAAGAGAGAGATGAAGAGACCATGGGTAGTATTGGAGAAGATCAACCAAGTTACGAGTTTTAAGGAGATGGTTTAAGTAAAACAAGAAATCTCAATATGGTAACAACGATAACATAAACTTTGATCTAACTACTGCGACCAAAGAGGTACGGTAGATGCAAAAATATAATTAGGAAGTCAAGTACGCAGGGTCACTTTTAATTAAGTGGGACCACACTCTCGTACCCTTCTGTAATTAACAGAAACGTATCCCTTATTTTCGAGCCTAGGATTGGCGGATTCTTTTTTATTGAGCCAGGAATTAGCAGGTACCACAGTTGATCAGGGCGTTCAAGAAGTTTCAACCTACAGGTCTAAAGCCTAATTTATTTTCACTTTTAGGGATCTAAACCCACAGAATGCTCGCAAAGCATGCAGTCGAGAAGTAATAGGGAAATAATTTAGGGACTTCCAACCCTGGGACAATGATTAGCAGTAACCAAATCTTTTGTTTAGGGAATCGAACCTAAGGGCCGCAACAACATTTCCCTACTGTGTACAATAACTCGAAGTCGCCCAACGGAGTGGAAATTAAAGAGGTTTGAATCCAAAAATAATTAAATGATATGTCTGCCCCCGCCTAATCAGCATCTGGGACTATATCAAATGACTTAACGTTCTTGCAACTAGATAATCTATCTACTCTCACTTTAATAACAATTAGGGACTCTATCAAATGAAGTAAAGCTCCAACATCTAATGATCTATCTGTCAATATGGCTATAATGAATGGAAGTCCTAAACCTTAAAAGGTATCTAAGTCGCGTACTACTAATCATGGGAAATCTAGATTAGCTGTCACAAAGGATATACTAAAGAATCATCTAAGACTACTATAGAATGATCGACCAACCCTAAAGTTCTAAAGGATATATGATCTCTTCTAGTCATCCCAGATATAGATGCTTAGATCCAAATAATGATGCTTAGAGGTCACCATGTCCAAAGGATCTCCTATGCTGGAAAAGTCCATACCTCCAATAAATCCTCAAGAAACTTGTTGTTATACGACGCTCATCTTGCTATTTATAATTTTACACTTAATTAGAATGTCCAAGTCAAATACAACTCCAAACCAAGCCATATCTAAGACCCAAGTTGTACTCCATAAGTCAAATGCTGTATATCCTTTATATTTTGTGTTAACTACTTGCTCTTGTAGGAGTTTCAAATAATATCAGCATGGCATTAATTTTAGATTCACACTCCAATATTTAAACATATGTAAAACTCCATATCAAATACCTTTTTTGCACCATCTACTCCTCTGAAAATACCCATAAGCTCCACCAAATGGCATCTCAAAACTAGCCTGAAATAATCAAACCTAGTTTATTAGGGAATGCCTAAACCATCCACGACGTCAGTCCAAAATTTACCATCGATTTAATATGCCACCATCCAAATCATATTAAGTGTTAAATCATTAACTACAATACGCGGTTAATAGAATATCTAAGAGGCACAGAGTTGGCAAATTCTTAGTATGTAGGGAAATCCACAATATGAAAGGAACCTACTGGTTGTTACATTAAACTCTAGGCTATCATAAAGATCTCATACCATAACATATCCTTATATCACTATTATAACCATGGCGTAATTCCCAAGTCTTCTTTCCATAACAAAAATAACAATATGAAGATGGTAAAGAAATACTAAAGCATCAAGCGAGTAACCCCTGCTACTACAAGCTACAATGGTTCAATAACTATAGGATGGTTTAAGAACACTACCAATAGGTACATCTCCCTAACGGAGCTTGACAAACATATTCCAGATTTACACTATCACAAATAATTTCTAAAGAAATAACCTAAGTATCTCATGTAGCATACGTTCCAAGCACGAGTAATTCTTACACAAACTTAAATCATAGTAATGTTAAAATTGGAATCCAACCTCTAAACGAAAGCCTGATGAAGTAATGGGTTCTAAGATAATCAAATTCATGGCATAACTATAACAGTAATATACCACTACAATATATCCTCAAGACCTATCATTTGCTGAATTTTAGTCATGAAATAACAATGGATAAAAGTACTTGCCTTATATAGGACTTGGAGAAGGAAGAGGAAGAACAACTCAGACACACTTTAACATATAAGAACCAAATGCTTCATCATCTCCTTCTAAATTTTGGATGCAGTCTTTACAGATCTTACAGTGGGTTTAATGCTAAGAATCATGGGGGCGATACAAGGGTTTGTGGCGCCCAATATGTAGGTGAATAGAAGGTCTCTAAAGCAGATTTCAGGAGCTATTTCTAAAGAAAAATTTGTTAGGAAAAGAGGGGTTTAGTTGTTGTATTTTGAGAGAAAGAAGAGGGGTTTGATCTTGGAGAAAAATAGGAGAAAAGAAATGAGATAAACTCAAGAATCATGGTAAATTACAAGGGTTTGTGCAGCCTTGGTTTTGGGAGTAAAGAGATGAAATATGTAACTGATCTAGGAGGAGTGATTATGGGGGAAGGGAGGAGAATAAGGGGGATGGATTCGTAGGTAGTTTGGGTTGTTTCTTATTTGAAAACAAGGGATTAAGATCCCATGCTATTGGAAGTAATATAATAACTACAACGGCAATAACACCAAGCATATAGCGATGTATCCAATAGGGGAAAAATGTGGGGCGTTACACCAAACCAGACACGACCACCACGTTTTAAAGCCCTGTCAACTTGAAAATGTCAAAAATAACAAGCAGTTTAAGGCCCCTGTACAATGACATTATAGTCTAGACTCACCACAAACTTTACCTAATACACATCAGTTGTTTCAAATAAATGTTGAATAGAAAAATATAAGTTTTTTTTTACTCTAGTTAGGTTCCATTTCTGCTCGTTACAATATAGTCATTGAGTTGTGAGCATAGCCAAACAATGGAATCATTCCATTAAACTGCAATATCTTTTCTCTCAACTTTTATCTCCTTGTTTTTGTATTGGCGCTTAACACTGCATCACCAAATTCTGGAGAAATGGAACCAACTAATACACTCATTAAGTAGAAGTCTAGCCTCCTTAAACATTTTCATTCCCTCATTCCTACATGGACTCTTTCCAATTCTTCTTTTGGCACCAAAAACTAAGAAATCCTTGTCACTGGACTGAAATTTCTTGCAATGACCCAAGAAAGGTTATCGGACTACAAGTATCAAATTTGGGTTTAGAAGGTATGCTCCACGACTTTCACTTCTCATCATTTCCAAAGCTTATTAGTCTTGATCACGGATCTAATAAGCTATTTGAATTTATCCCCACTGCAATTAGTAATCTTTGTCAACTCACTTATCTCGATCTTTCTACTAATCAGTTTTCAGGGAATATCCCTGCTTCTTTAGGTAACTTCAAAAACTTGACCATTTTATATATCCATCACAACAAACTCTTTGGTTCCATCCCTCCGAAAATAGGAAACTTGAAATCTCTCATGGACTTGGAGATCTACAATAATAATCTCAGCGGTACAATCCCAACTTCTTTAGGTAACCTGAGTGACTTATCCATTTTGTACCTCTTTAATAATCAACACACTGGTTTCATCCCACACGAAATAGGAAGCTTGAGATCTCTTGAAAGTCTAGCATTATACACTAATAATCTCGCTATTTCTATCCCTATTTATTTAGGTAACTTGAGTAACCTAACCACTTTGTATCCATAGGGGAATCAACTCTCTGGCTCTATCCCTCATTAACTAGGGAATTTGAAATCTCACGTGGACTTAGTAATCAATAATAATAATCTCAACGGAACCATCCCTACTTCTTTAGGTAACTTGAGTAACCGAACCACTTTGTATCTATGGGGGAATCAACTCTTTGGTTCTATCCCTCGTGAACTAGGGAAATTGAAATCTCTTGCGGACTTAGCGATCAATAATAATAATCTCAACGGAACCATCCCTGCTTCTTTAGGTAACTTGAGTAACCTAACCACTTTGTATCTATGGGAGAATCAACTATCTTGTTATGTCCCTCGTGAACTAGGGAATTTATAAAAATCCTCTCGCATCCCTCATAAGAAATTAGGGTTTAAGTTAAGAAAATTGAGGATGAGTGTAAGCTATGATCAATCTGAGTGTGAACGATTTCTATAATTCGTTTTTGATCTAGGTCAATTGTCATCAATCAGAAGAGGGGATTCTCCATAAGCTAATCGAGGACGTGGTAATGGAAGTCGATCATCTTCAAGAATTAAAAGGGCGAATGTCCGACTTGTTGAACTGCAGTCACCGACAAAAAATCTAGATTTTGAGGATGAAACTACTAGATTGATAAAACTCGTCAAAGAAAATGTGAAGTTGAATACATCTAAAGCTATTCCAAGCAGTGATTCTTCGATGGTCTCATTGGAGAATGTCATTAATGATGAAACACGATCTCTAGACCCTGAACATGAAGATGATGATGCCAATACTCAAAGCGTCGATGAGATTGATTACAAAATGTTGGAATTGACACTTTGGAAAATGCTGAGGGAGATTCAGAAGTCAAAATCAATTGAGGGTTTGATGGGGATTGAAGCTCAAGAAACTCCTGGGAGTAATTTTAATGAAGATGGCTCTCCAATTGAAGCTATTATTCACGATGGTAATGGTCCAGCTGTGAGTGCAATTGAAGAATTAAGTGCAAGGGAACCTGCAATTGCCAAGGGAGGAGATAGTCATGGTCAGGTTAGTGGATCTAATGTTAAAAAATTTCCTACTCTTCCTTCTACCTGCAAAACTTTTGAGAACAATTTAGAGATAAGTACTCCAGGTGATAATTCTTCCAGGCCTAGTTAAGCTCAGATGTTGGGTGCCCCATCCACAACAAGAGGTAAAGCTAAGTTAATTTACATTCCACCCACTTTAATTGGAGGAATTGGTACTGCTAAGATGAATTCTAGCAACTTTTAGGATAACATTAAGAATAGTGAATCGATTATTGTGGGAAATTTCATTGGTAAGCGACTTCCTTACAAATACTTCAAAGACTCTCTCTCTAAGGTTTGGGGCCTCAAGAGTGACTTTGAGATGACTTTAAAGAGGAATAACATTTACTTTTTTAGATTTGAGAATGATGAGGATAGAGAAAAGTTTTGGAGATGGGTTCTTTCCATCTTGCAAGTAGAATGTTTATTATTACGCCATGGAGGCCTTTTATTGAGTTTGAGCCTACCGTGGTCTCTTCTATTTCGATATGGGTAATACTGAAAGATGTACCGAATCAGTTTATGAATGTTAAAGGAATTGGATTGATTGTAAGTATAATTGGGAAACCTTTGTGTCTTGATAGAGTAAGTAAAGAGAGGAAGCACAAATCTTTTATCAGAGTTTGTATTGAGGTTGAGGTTGAGGTGAGTAGCCTCTAACCTGGATCTTTGCCCTTGCTTATTGATGAGAAGTTTACCATTATTGTAATTTCTGAGTACAATTGGGTACCAATTAAGTGTATTGATTGTAATGTCTTTGGTCATAGCTCTATGACATGACCCATTAAGGTAGCTGAGTTTCAAGCTAAAAAGGAAAATAAGGTGGAAAATAAAAAGAATGATAATTGAGGCCAAAAAAGCTTATAACAAATAAGGCTTTCAACTTGGTACTAAGAAGAGTGCGATCTTCAATTCAAAAGGCAAAGGAGTTGAGAAGAAAGATGGTTGGGAATATCCCAAATACACTGCAAAGAAAAGTGTTAGTACTAACAATGTTGGTATTACCGCTTTTATTCCGGTTGACCTCAATGAGGAGAATAAAGAGATGAATGAAAACCCTCCTGTTAACAACATTAAGCAAGGGTATTTGGCTAGATCTGTAGCTTTAATAAGTTGGCTTCATACTCTAATTCGACTAGAGCATGTTCTGGAAATAATAAGAAGGCCTAGGAAGCTAAAACTCTAGAGAGACAAAGGGCTAAGGAGACTATGGAGGAAAAGAGGAAAGAATAACTTGCAAAATCCAAGGATATTTTCTTTCCCCTTAGTTATTTGGGCCTTTTAGTTTATTTTTACCCGTGGGTATTTATGTTGCGTTGTTCGTTTTATTACCCATACGGGGTTGTTGGTGTTCTTAATTTAGTTGGTAGTTCATTTGGCTTAGCGTCCAGGTGTTAGGCTCTTCCCCCCTCCCAGTTTGTTTAGTTGGAGGCTAGGGTAGTTATCCCCATCTTGTACTAGTTCTGATTTTAATTTTATAGGGGGCGAGGGGGGTGGGGGGGCGGTCCTTCCAACCCCAGCTTACCTTCCAAAAAAAAACAAGGGAATTTGAAATCTCTCGTGGACTTAAAGATCAACAATAATAATCTCAGCGGAACCATTCTTGTTTCTTTAGATAACTTGAGTAACCTAACCATTTTGTATCTATGGGTGAATCAACTCTCTGGTTCTATCCCTCGTTGACTAGAGAATTTGAAATCTCTCGTAGACTTAAAGATGGACAATAATAATCTCATCATAACCATCCCTAATTCTTTAGGTAACTTAAGTAACCTAACCACTTTGTATTTATGGGAGAATCAACTTTTTGGTCATATCCCTTGAGTACGAGGAAATTTGAAATCTCTCATCGACTTAGGAATCAACAATAATAATCTCAGCAGAACCATCTTTGCAGTAGGGGCCAAGTTTAGTAAGAGGGGAAACTAGCTCTTACACCACGAGGTTATCTTCGACCTGAGGCTTAAACAAGAATATAAGATAATAATAAAATATATTAAGGAAATGGCACACTTGCGTGGAGTCCTAGAATGGGTTACTCCCCGACCTCTAGCGAGGATTTTGAATGATTGATGTTATATATATAGAGTTAGAAGATAGGTCGAGGAGGAAGTGAGTTACAGGGTATTCGAAGGTAATCTTGTAGGGCTTTTTGGGAGAGATTTTCCAACCCCTTCATAGTGTCTCCTCCCTCTTATTTATAGGATATAAAAAGGGCTGAGTCGCCATGGGAGGTCAAATTAAATGTATATCCTTTGGGGATAACTGTTTTGTACTCGGAGTCGATTCTGACACTGTAGCTGTCAGGCAGCACATTTTATTATTCTGTCAAGTGAGCTGGTTGTCAGATGTGTCTGCTTTCGACCATGTATTACCATGGTCAAAGTCTCTCTATTACTGATGCTAAATTCTGGAACTTATCGTCTATCTTTGGCTTTGACTATAATGTCTTTAAATATTCGATTGATGTCAGAAGACTTCTTAGACCTAATTGCTATCTAGTTGGGCTTTGAGTCTCTAGGTAGGCTTCGATGCAGCCTTCGATTATTCGACTAGTGCTAGAAGGCTGCAAATAGGCTATTACACCTGCTTCTTTAGGTAACTTGAGTAACCTTACCACTTTGTATGTATGGGAGAATCAAATCTCTGGTTCTATCCCTCCTGAACAAGGGAATTTAAGATCTTTCATGGACTTATTGATCAACAATAATAATCTCAACGGAACCATCCCTGTATCTTTAGGTAACTTGAGTCACCTAATAACTTTGTACCTTCATCGCAACAAACTCTCCGGTTCCATCCCTCATGATATAGGAAACTTGAAGTCTCTTGTCGACTTAGAGATTCGAGCTAACAATCTCAGCGGTACAATCCCTGCTTCTTTAGATAACTTGTGAAATCTAAGTGATCTAGTTGTCACGTACAATCAATTTGAAGTCCCTTCAGCTAATTTGAAGTCCATCAGCTGTCTTACAACATGTTCTCTGGTTATTTTACACCAAGCCTATGCCTTGGTGGATCACTTGAGAATTTTACGGCGGCTAATAACGATTTAGTAGGTCTATTTCCAAAAGGCATGAAAAACTGTACGAATTTAGTCAGGGTTCGACTAGATAATAACAATCTCACTGTGAACATGTCAAAATTTGCATGCTTGTATCTAAAGCTGGATTACATTGATTTGAGCAATAAGTGAAGACAGTACAAGAACCTAACAAGCCTGAGATTGTCTGGCAAGGTCTAATGTTAGGAAACTGAGGGGGAATACCGTAGCGCGGAAGCACAATGTGATTGAGCAAGAACTGAAGATCTAATTCTAATCACGGAGAATTCAATCCAAGACAATTAAACACATACACAAGGTTTAAGTTAGGTGGAAAACCAAAAGGACCAAAACCACCCCTGACAAGCACGGCGAATCTATTATCAATTAGGGTTACAAGAAGTTCCAGAGATTACTCAACCACACCTCTACCCTTACAAATAATCCCCAGCAAGAAGCCCTAGAAAGAAAACCCAAGAAATTTCTCCAGAGTAAAACCCTAAATTTCTTCATTTTCCCTCTCTAACTTTTTTCTCTTACTGTACAAAGGCCTTTAATTCACACTCTATATTTATGAACTTTCAATTAGGTCATAAGCGAACTATGCATTACGATACAAACCATCGCCTTGGAATATGTCCCTTTCAAAACAAACTTACAAAACAAATAGAGCATTTTTCATTTGAACGACCTAAGTCTCATTCGAACGACTTCGCCTGCTTTTAGCCGTAACCCAACACCTAAGTGCAGCAGTTCCTTCTAAGCTTAGAGAATTGAACAAGCTAAGAAGACTTTATCTTTCTTTGAATCATCTAGTCGGAGAGATTCTAAAGGAATTGGCAAAATTAATGTTCTTGTTAAAACTAAACCTAAGTCATAATAAATTTTTTGGCTGGTTGCCTTCAGAAATAAGAACCTTATCTGAAGTAAATCATCTTGACGTATCATCCAATAACTTGACTGGAGCGGTACCCGGGCAAAGTAGGCATCTTGACAAAGCTACAATACTTGAGCTTGAGTAGAAATCAATTCAGTGGCACCATCGCCTTAAAAGTTGGTAATCATTTTTCTCTACAATTATTGCTTGATCTTAGTCATAAAGACCCCACGGGAGAGATCCCATCAGAGCTTGGAAGTTAAAAATTCTAGGAAAATCTAAATCTTTTACATAATTTACTTTCCGGCCTCATCCCACCTTCATTCAAAAATATGATTTGCTTGACATCTGTTAATGTTTCTTATAATGAGTTGGATGGTAATCTTCCCGATAGCAATACATATGAAGTGACAACTTTGGAAGCGCTCAGAAATAGTAAAGGTTTGTGTGGTACTAATCAAGGTTTACAAGTCTGTAATTCTTCTACAGTAAGAAAGTCGCGTGCAGTTGGGAGTCACAAAACTGTGATCATCATCATACTTACTCTTACAGGAGTGATCTTTCTTATGTTGGTATTATTAAGAGTATATAATCAGAGCCTCTTTAACTACTTCCAGCTGTAATAACTGTAAGCAATTTCTGTTACAACATTAAACTACAGTATATTATTCTATTATTTATATATTTTATAGAATAATATAAATAATAGAATAATATAAATAATAGAGTTGTAACAGTTTACTGTTACCAACAGTAACTACATATAAATAGAGTTGTAACAGTTTCTGTGAATCTCGATCATTTTTTATTTTATTTTATTGGTTTCATTCTTCTCTATCACAACATCATCTCAAGCTTCTGAAGTTCATTCATGGGGATCAAAGCTTGAAGGTTATTATCAAATATCGTCAATTTGAAGCTAATCATCCTCTACTACAACTCATCATCATCATCAACAATGGCACCCTCGAGCTCCAATTCAGGTTCACTAATAGCGATTCACAACATTGTAAACCTCGTTTCGATCAAATTGACCAAAGATAACTACATACTATGGAAATCACTATGGATTCCAATACTATGTAGTTTCAATCTTCTTGGTCTTATTGATGGTTCTAACATATCTCCAGCTGAATTCATCACCAATATTAATGAATTGGGGAAAGAATTTATGATCTCTAATCCTCACTTCTCATAATGGATCAAAGGAGATCAAACTCTTTTTATATGGCTGAATGCAACTCTTTTAGAATGATTACTTCCCTATGTAGTTGGATTACCATCATCAAAACTTCTTTGGCATACTTTGGAACAAAGGTTTTCGTCAATCTCTCAATCACATGTGATGCAACTCAGGTCGAAGTTACAATCAATCAAGAAGAACAATGACTCTGTCTCAAATTATCTCCACAACATCAAGCAAATTGTGGATAATCTTATTGCATCTGGCTCTCTCATGGATGATGAAGACATAGTCTTTCACATTCTCAACGGTTTACCATTATAATATGATGCGTTTACAACCTCTATTCGTGTGCGATCAACTTCAATAGCTACAGATGATCTTCATGGCCTCTTACTGAGTGAATAGCTTTCCATTGAGTCAAGAAATAAGACTCATCTACCAAGTAATTCCACTACACAAGCCTTCACTATAAGTAGAACACAAGGTGTTCAACAAAATGTGCAAGTCAAAAATTTTAACAACTATAGAGGCAGAGGAGGTAAAAATGGCAGAGGTGGAAGGAACTGCAGTCAAAATTATCAGAATAATGATTCTCATCCACTTTTTCGCAACAACAACCATAACAATGGCTATAACAGGTATCAATATTCTTCAGATGGGGATTCTTCACGAAACTTTACTCAAGGCAGGAGTTAGTCTTACTATCAGAATAATGGTGCAAGTAGCAGTTACTCACAAAGGCCAACTTGTCAAATCTACAACAAATTAGGGCATTTTGCAATTGATTGCCATAATAGGATGAATTATGCCTATCAAGGTCGAATAGAACCCTCCAGATTAACTGCAATGATAGCCAACAGGAGCTCAACAAATTCAACATCCAATTGGTATGCAGATACAGGAGTATCCAACCATATTACCTCTGATATCAATAATCTATCTGAACTTTCAGACTATGATGGCAGTGATATAGTCATGGTGGGCGATGGACAAGGTTTGCAGATCTCCCATACTGGTTCTTCAAATTTTCATCACCATACTCCAATTTTAAACTCACTAACATCTTGCATGTTTCTCAATTTATAAAAAATCTCATTTAACTGCACAAATTTGTTAATGATAACAATAGCTCAGTAAGTTTTGCCTGCAACTCATTCTTTGTTAAAGACAATACCTCAGGGAAGATTCTTTTCGAAGGAAAATATGAAAATGGCCTTTATCCTCTCCCTCTTCAAGCATAGTCTACAACATCCAAACTCTCACCAACTACATTCATTGGAGTTAGGACCAGCTTTACCATTTGGCACCAGAGACTTGGTCATCCCTCTCTTTCTACTTTACATTATCTAGTTAGTCATAATAAACTTCTTCTTAGTAGTTCAATAAAAGATGTCACTTTCTGTAATGCTTGCTAATTTGGTAAAAGTAAGAAATTGCTTTTTAATCTTGCTCAGTCAAAATCTTTGTTACCTTTGCATATTATACATATAGATTTGTGGGGTCCCTTACCACATAAATCCAACTGAGGATTTAGATATTATGCAAGTTTTTTTGATGACTACTGTAAATATTGTTGGATTTTTCCTCTATATGCCAAATTAGAATTTTGCAGCATCTTTGTAACTTTCAAATCTCAAGTAAAAAACCAAGTTAACAAAAAAATTAAAATCCTCAAGTCTGATGCAGGGGGCGAGTTTACTAGTAATGATTTCAAATCTTTTTTAACCACACATGGTATTTCAAATCAATTTTCCTGCCCACACACTCCTGAACAAAATGGCATAGCAGAAAGGAAGCACATGCACATAATTGACCTCAGTAGAACCCTTTTCTTTTAAAGTCATATTCCCCTTGATTATTGGGTTGAAGTTTTTCATACCTCTGTATATCTCATTAGCAGACAACCCTCCAAAGCTCTTCAAAATATCTCTTCCTATCCAAAGCTCTTCAACCACATACCTGATTACTCATTTCTTAAAGTTTATGGTTGTGCATGTTTTCCTTGGCTCAAACCATACATGTCCCACAAACTTCATCCTAGGAGCAAATTATGTGTCTTGATAAAGGTTATAGATGCCTTGATAACACTACTAAGAAATTTTATATCTCTAGGCATGTTGTTTTCAATGAAACAACTTTTCTCCTTCTATCCAACTCTTCTCAGTTTAACATCACTCCTCTAAAATCACATAACTCTATACCTCTTACTCTCCCTTTATTTTCCTCAAATCATTCCACTACCAATAATGCAATATCACATCCTCCAATACCTTTAACTACTCCTACCATCAATAATGCAGTACCACAACCAATTTCTACTCCTTGTATCATACCTCCACACACTGACTTTCCTACACCTACCCAAACTGTACCTACACCTACTAACTTACCCTACTCCTACCCAAACTATTCTTACATATATACCTATCCATTTACCTTTATTTACCAACAATGAATCACTGTCCACTATTTTTGCTTCTGTATCTACCACTGTTTCATCACATGCCTCTGGATCTACAAGAATAAATAGCACCGAAAGTGCCCCTATACATCACATGGCTAACAGATCAAAGAATGGGATATATAAGCCAAAAGTACTACTGGCAACAAAGCATCCTCTTTCAGACTTGCATACTAATACAATAACTATACCTGTACCAACCTATTTTTCTCAAGCTGTGAAAGAACCAAAGTGGAGAGATGCCATGTCATCAGAATATAATGTCATACAAGCTACAAACACTTGGTCTCTTCTACCCCATCCTCCTAATCATCATATTATTGGTTGTAAATGGGTTTTCAAGGTCAAACAACACTCAGATGGCTTTATAAAATGATATAAGGCCAGACTAGTATCTAAAAGCTATCACAAAATACAAGGGATAAACTTTTTGGATACATTCAGTCTTGTGGTTAAGCCTACAACAATCAGACTGGTTCTATCCTTAGCTATCCAGTTTGACTAGGTCATAAAATAACTAGATGTGAGCAATGCCTTTCTTCATGGGCATCTCCAAGAATATGTTTACATGTCACAACCTCCAGGCTTCATCAACAAAGACGAAACCATACATATGTGCAAGCTACACAAGTCCCTTTATGGTTTAAAACAAGCTCCTAGAGCTTGGTATGAGGAACTAATGCATGGTCTTCTTGGTTTGGGTTTTACCACTTGTACATTTGATCCCTCATTGTTCATAAGACACTATGCTGGTACAGTCACCTTTATCCTTGTATATGTAGATGATATAATCATTACAGGCTTATCCATCTCCTATTATAATTAGATAATCACCCAACTCAGTGCAAAATTTATAATGAAAGATCTGGGCAATATCCATTATTTTTTGGGATTAGAGGTACACAAAACATCACAAGGACTCTTCTTTTCTCAGTTCAAGTGCACACTTGATCTTCTCCAAAAAGCCTCTATGATAGGGGCAAAACCTTGTAGCACACCTGTATCCTTTGGATTCAAACTAGATACAACAAGTGGAGAACTTCTTTCTAATGCATTTGAATATAGGTCTTTAGTTGGTGGTTTACAATACTTAACTTTAACAAGAACAGATTTATCTTTTGCTATTAACCAAGTCTGTCATCACATAAATGCACTAAGAAGTTCTCATATGATTACAGTCAAAAGAATTTTAAGATTTCTCAAAGGAACTATTTCTCATGGCATTAACTTCACAAAGGGTACACTAAGTCTCACAGCCCATTCTGATGCAGAATGGGCTAGGTGTCCATATGATAAAAAATCTACAAGTGGTTATTGTGTATTCTTTGGTAATAATCCTATCTCTTGGAGTGCTAAGAAACAACCCACTGTGGCTAGATCCTCCACAGAATCTGAGTACAGGTCACTAGCTCATACCAATGCTGAGCCCACATGGATTTGCAAACTTCTTAAAGATCTCCAATTTCCTTTATCTTCTGTACCAATTCTCTGGTGTGACAACATCAGTGCAATAGCCTTGGCATCAAATCTTGCTTTTCATGCAAGGTCCAAGCATATTGAGATAGATTATCACTACATCCGAGGGTTGGCTTTACTTAAACTTCTCCCAATAAAGTATCTCTGCACTAAGGATCAAATTACAGACATCTTCACAAAAGGAATCTCTACACAGAGGTTCAAGATACTTCAATACAAGCTCTCAGTTCTTCCTCCACCCTTCAACTTCAGGAGGTGTATTAAGAGTATATAAACAGAACCTCTGTAACTACTTCCAGCTGTAATAACTGTAAGCAGTTTCTATTACAACAGTTAGCTACAGTGTGTTATTCTTCTATTTGTATATGTTATTTGTATATCTATAAATAGAACTGTAACAGTTTAGATTAAATATAATACAAAAACAATGTTTCTCTGCTCAAAGTCTTTCAGGCATCTATAGGAATTTATTTATATTATTGCCGAAGGAAAATAAATGTAAAGAAAGAACAAGAAATGTAAACTGGAGATCTATTTTACATATGGAATTATGAAGGGAGGATAGTGTATGAAAATATCATTGAATTAACTAATAACTTCATGGATGAACATTGCATTTGGATTGGAGGATATGGAAGTATTTACAAAGCAGAGTTATCTGGTCAAATAGTTGCGATTAAGAAGCTTCACCCGTTTGAAGATGGCGAGTGGGCGGGATCAAAAGCGTTTGTGAGTAAATTTTTTGTTGAGCCGCACCACGGATCTCGACCACCAATTCCATTCGATTAGCGATGAAAAATCTAAGGGAATATACACATTTACCGTGGTTCAGCGAATTGCCTACATCTACACAAAATAGAGAGAGTGTTTATTGAATGATCATTGGTTACAATCACAAACCAATTTGAGGTCTCTCAAGGTTTTTCTCCCCAAGAGATTCTTCCCAAATAAATCTCACCAAGGGTATAAAATTCTCTATGTTTCCCTTATATACTTGGGAAACTTATTACATCAATAAGGATCAAGAGGTAAAACCAATGGTCGAAGCAACTTCTAAATATTTAAATCTGGATGCAAATCTGGATCATAAGGCCATCTGGATGTTAATGGTCTGTTATCAACAAGGTTATGATGGAAATCTGGATTATAAGCTTATTACCCGACTTCCATCCAGATTCCACCTTTACCCGACAATTTTCCACCTCGATGAAAATTTCTTCAAATATGAGTTAAACATCGCCAACCCACCAAATCGAAACCCAAATCAAACCCTCTCTCACCAATATCCTCAAGGACCTAAACAAACAAACATCCCGATGAACTCAAGCAAACAAATGCCCCGAAGGACCAAATCGAACAAACGTACCAAGGAACCCAAATAAATAAAAGTTATGAATGACCCAAACCAACCAAAGGTCCCAAGAAACCCAAATAAATGAGCATCCCAAAGGACCCAAACCAACCAAATACCCCAAAAGACCAAATCGAGCAAACGTTCCAAATGACCCAATCGACCAAACGTCCTAAATGACCAAATCGAACAAGCATCCCAAATGACTCAATCAAACAAATATCCCAAGGGACCAAATCGAACAAGCATCCCAAAGAACCCAACCAAACAAACGTCCCAAAGGACCAAATCGAACAAGCATCCCAAATGACCCAATCAAACAAACGTCCCAAAGGACCAAATTGAACAAACATCCCAAAGGACCCAACCAAAAAAACGTCCCAAAGGACCAAATCGAACAAACGCCCCAAGCCAAACAAACATCCCAAGCCAAACAAACATCCCAAAGGACCCAAACTAACCAAACCTCCTAAAGGAACAAATCGAGCAAACATCCCAGAGGACCCAAACCAAATAAACGTCCTAAAGGACCCAAACCAACCAAATGTCCTAAAAGACCAAATCAAACAAATGTCCCAAAGGACCCAATCGACTAGACCAAATCAATGGCTGCCTACGTACCGTGGATTAAGTTGCCCGTAGTTTCCAAAATCCCCATGAGGTGCCAAATCAATCTATAGGAAAGAGACGCATCGTTTCCTTCTCTTGATCTCAATGAATCTCCATACCAAGAGACTGTTTATACCTTTTTCTTGGAGACTTCTTCAAACTGTACAACGATCTCTTTAGTAATTGACATACATAGTCTTCCTTTCTAGCAACTTTAAACTACTCGGCTGAGTCATATAGATATATTCCTTTAACTTCCCCTGTAAGAACATTATTTTAACATCTAGTTGTTACAACTTCAATTCAAACTCGCTACCAAGGCCAAAAGGAAACGAATGGAGGAGTATTTCACCACTGGAGACATTATAATCAATCCCTTCCCTTTTAGCATGGCCTTTGGCTAAAATTCTTACCTTGAAGCGTATATCATCATCTTGAGAACCTTGTTTCCTTTTGTAGACACACTACAACCAATCGCCTTCTTTTTCTTAGGCAACTTTGAAAGTTTCCAAGTTTTGATGTTACGAAGAAAATACATCTCTTTCCTCATCGCTTCATTCCATTGGTTTGAAGGAACATCTTCTTCAACAATCGGTAGTAGGTAGGCTACCATGGCCTTCGCCTTTGGAAGTACCATGTCCTTTGAAAGCCATTCCGGCTTACTTACATTCCTCTTTGGTTTACTGGTTGCTATTGACTATACCACCGGAGTCTTCTCATCAGTATCACCAAATGCTTCACTCTCGTCTGTATCTTCATCATCAAAAACATAAACAAATGGCTCATCACCCACTATCACATCGGTAGATGACGCCCTCTTTGGTACAGAACTATCTGGATCATGTAAAGACGCATCAATCTCCACCTACTATAAAATCTTGTTTATCGCAGATGTCTCATCAAAAGTGACATCCCTGCTCATCAAAGATATGTGACTTCATCATAAAAGTCTCATCAAAAGTGACATGCTTGCTCAGAGCAATCTTCCGGTCTCCCATATCCTATTACTTGTAGCCTTTCACACTATTATTCTTACTCAGAAAAATGACCATCCTTGCTCGAGGGTCCAACTTACCATCTTTGGTATGATAGTATGTCGGACAAGCTTCCATTGATGTTTTACCCTCAATTATAGCCGAAGGTAACATATTAACAAGGTAGCATGCATATGTCAAAGCCTCTACCCAGAACATTTTGCCCAACCCAGAACTGGACAACATACATCGCACCTTCTCCAGTAAAGTATGATTCATGCGCTCTGCTGCCCCCATTTTTTTGCGGTGTTACTCTAATGGTAAAATATCAAACAATCCCCTCATCCTGACATGCTTGCAAGAACGGATCACTTGTATACTCCCCACCATTATTCGAATAGAGCAACTTGATATGCATGTCTGTCTGAGTTTCTATTAACTTCTTCCACCTCATAAAAATTTCTAGGACTTCATCCTTCCTCCTGATGGTATATACCCATACACACCTTAAAAAATTATCTACAAAAGATACAAAATAAGTGATACATTCTTTGAGGGTCCCCAAATATCTTAATAAACATAGTCAAGGGTTCCACGAGTACGATGGATAGCCATGATTAGCTTATTTTGATAGCCCTTGGTTCGCAAGAACTCTTAAGGACTTCTCCCCCGTATGTGTCAAATGCATATGCCTAGTCTAGTGGAATCTCTAAAGGTTGTCTCCTCACTTCCTGCACTAGCAACCTCACCAAGAATAGCCGCACTATCAAAATAGTATAAGTTGATACTTCTTCTTTGACCCTTCAAGACTACCATGACCCCCTTAAGAACCTTCTTTACACCATTCTCAGATACGACCTTGTAGCATTTCGCTTTAAATAAACCTATTGTGAAAATATTCTTCTTCATCGTCGAAATATACCGAACCTCCACAATTTCCTTAACCATCCCATTTTACAACTTTCAACGAATGGTACCTATTCCCATTATCTGACAAGAATAATCATTTCCCATCAACACAGTTCTACCTTCAATCTTTTTCAAACTAGAAAAATAACCCCTTTCAGAATAAATATGATAAGTAGCACCCGAATCTAGGATCCATTCTTTTGAATCAACAATACATGCACTCGATGATATAGTTAAAGAAAAGTCAGAATCATTGCCTCTATTTGCCGTGTCTTGAGCAACATTTACTGAAGAGCCTGTTTTCCCACTTTTCTTCTTAAGAAGCGTAGGACACTCAATCTACATATACGTATCCTGAATTTTGGGATGTTGAGTTACACAACCCTGTTTCCTCTACGCAAATCCATGTGGTAGACAGTTGCTATTAGCTTTTGGTGATCAACCAATTTTTTTGGGTGTACCATGTACTCTATCTCAGGTGGGCTCACCACTCGATATCGTTTTATGTGTCATAGTTGGCTGTTATGAAATTCAACATCTGTTTTCTTCACGAATATTAACCGAGTTGAACTGAATTTCCTCTTCTTGCTTCTTTCAAAAAGTTGGCATACAGCCATCTTGCACAGATGAAGTACATACTTCCAGAAGCCATTCAGGTTGAGAAGATCCTGATACAGGATGAGAAAACCCTATATATGATGCCAGATTTCAAATTTATTTTACTGAAGGGTTCATCTAAATTTGGGCCGCTGTGTAGAGTCTTTTGAGCTAGATTATTAGAATTTTTCAACAACAATTCCGAGGTACTTTTCGAGCCAGTGACTAATGTTGCATGTGTATGTAAAGATATTTTGTAGCTTTTGAACTATCTACAAAATATACTTAATTAAGTAATCAAGTGATTGTGTTACAGCCCCTTCAAAAATTTAAGATGAGTAGTCCAAAGGTACAATTTTTTCATCTCTTCTTTTAACGTATTTTTACAACTAATACACAAGTCTTACTGACATTCTTTGTTTTTGTGTTGGTTAGACAATCGATATTGTTATAACCAATTTGATTGAATGGGTCTAAAGATATTGTTATATCTACATTCATAGAGGAACCTTCAGTTTTGTTTGTAGTTCTATCTTTTCGCATATCGTAATTATCGATTAATAATGATTATAGTATTTTTTCATAGTTGATTGTGATAATATGTACTGAACTGATTTACAAAAATCTTCTTTAAATAATTAGGTATTCTTTTAGTGTATGTGAACATCTGTCTCTTTTTGGTTACTTGATGTAAATAGAGAGTTTGGGATTTTATAAGTATTAGTTATTGAAGTTTTTTTAGTTATTAGTTATCTTCTACAAGGTTAAGTACTTATAAGAGTTGTACTTGCATGTCGATGGATCGATAGCTTAAATCGGTATGAGCACTTATAGTTTGAGAAGATGATGGTTCGAATCCATCTGGATCCGCTTGATTATTATAGCATAAATAAAAGTATTACAAATTTTTGTATTGATTATTATTTTTTGCATAATATATTGCAAAATACCCGCAAAATAGAAAATATTAATGCAGAGGATATATGATGGTATTTACAAATGATACTATAAGTAGACGATAACGTTTACTAAACGTTATTGAAAGAGTTTCAATAACACAAAGTAAATGTTATCTATTGTTGATTTGTAATAACATTTAGTAAATGTTATGTTAAGTAAACAATAGCAACCAGTAAACACTGTTAAAAAAGTTTTTAATAGCATGCAAAAAAAAACTATTATAAAAATGATAACATTAGATGTTGCTGCCGTACAGAATTTGATTATCTATCAGATGGATGTGAAAACCACATTTTTAAACGGTGAGCTTGAGGAGGAGCTATATATGGATCAGCCTGAAGGCTTTGTGTTACCTGGTCAGGAACACAAGGTCTACAAGCTGAAGAAGACCTTATAGAGTCTAAAGCAGGTTCCTAAACAGTGGCCTGACAGGATTGACTAACTTCTACTTTCAAATAGTTTTAAGATTAATGTTGTTGATAAATCCTTATATTATAAAGTATTTGGTAATTTCTGCACAATAATTTGTTTGTATGTTGATGATTAACTTATATTTGGTTCTACTCTTGAGCTCGTATTAGAAACCATGAACATGTTTAATGTAAACTTTGATATGAAGGACCTAGGTGAGGCTAGCGTAATTTTGGGCATGAAGATTATATGTACAGATTCTGGTATTTCTCTTGATCAATCTCATTATATTGAGAAAATCTTGAAGAAGTACAACTATTATAATCACAGACCTGCATGTACTCCTTCTGATCCTCAAGTAAAGTTATTCAAGAATACAGGAGATGTTAGACAACAAGAATAAGTAAGTATTATTGGTAACCTTAGATATGTTACTAATTGTACAAGACTGGATATTGATATAACTTATGTTGTAGGGGTTCTTTGTAGATTTACGAGTAAACCAAGTTTAGAGCACTGGAGTGTAATTGAACGAGTTATGTGATACCTGAAAAGGTTCATGAACTTGGGTCTACATTATCAAAGGTTTCCTACAGTCCTTGAGGGATTTAGTGGTGCAGATTGAAACTCATTTTTGGATGACTTTAAAGCTACCAGTGTATACATTTTTAGTATCGCTAGCGGGGCAGTTTCTCAGAGGTCCAAGAAATAGTTTTTTTTTGCTCAGTCGAATATGGAGTCCCAGTTAGTGGCACTAGCTATTTCTAGCGTGAAGGCAAGTTGGTTAAAAGACCTTCTGTCATATGTTTCTTTATGAAGTAGGCCTATACCGTCGTTCTTGATCCACAGTGATAGTAGTGCTGCGATAGCTAGAGTACAATACAATTACTATATTGGTAAAAGTTAGCAATTCATTGTAAATACAACATGGTGAGAGGGCTTCTCACGTCGAGTACCATGACAGTGGATTTTCTAAGATCAGAAAACAACCTTGCATATCCTTTGATGAAAGGATTGTCTCGAAACAAAGTATGGAACACATTAATAGGGATGGGACTTAGCCCTGTAATAGCCTAATATTGTAATCTGATCTTAGTCTTTACACCAATGATAATCAAAACGTTAGTAAACGATGAATAATTGCTAACACAAAGTTTACCATAGAAAACCTCTGAATATGTTAAAAACCACGACCTCTATTGTGGTTGTTGGGTTCCTTAGAACCAATGGTTCTGGTCAAGATTGTTGCATGGGAATTACTTATGGCATTTGGGAATTTGGAAAGTTATCTTTAATATTAATTACAGTACAAATAGTACTATTGTTTTCTATTGTAGTTGTGATTAACCAAGTATTTTTCTGACTCTATAACCTTTCTCTTATGTACCATTTCTTATGTTGTCTGCAGCCTTCCTTATGTTGAGAGGATGGTAACCACTAGACGATAATCTCGGGATGCTAGGATTCTTGCAAAAGTGGAAGAACTGCGGTTCTGATACTTTGGGAACCAGCCTCTATGTCTTTCTATATGAATTTCGGTGTGCCCTACCTACCACGGTATAATATTTAAAGAAGTAGAGGAGATAGATGTCAATCATCATCAAATGGTATGCTTTCATTATCTGTTGACATCGGAGGAAGAGCGCAGGAATGGGTTGCTTCTATTGGTAGAGGAGGCTGTTATAACTGAAGATGAAGCGGCAGGCATTTTTCTGAGGGAGTCTTATAGGTACCTTGCTTGTGAGTGGGTTCTATATAAAAAATAGGACCCTTCTCCTTTCAATGTCATGTGGGGTGGTGGGGGTTATGGTGGAAGAGACAGTGGTGGAGGAGGTTTTTCTTATATACAATCATCGTCTCTTCTCATGAAGAAGATCCTTCTGCTGAAGGTTGGTTCAAGTACAAATACCTTAGCTTCCTCAGTTTCTAGAGGAAGTTAATCGTGTGAAATGCTTTAATTTTTCATCTTCAGGATCTGTTGCGGCCACCTTCTTTTTCTTGAAAATGACTTTCGGTCTGTGAACTGATGTATTGTAGTCTGTAAGTAATCTATAGATTTTTTGGAAGACTTGCTATCTGTAAAGCATTCTATAAATTTTGAGATGTAAGAAACATTCGAGCTAATGAAAACTTCATGTTCTGCCAATTTTGTATTGAATTTCGAACATATATTTATATGACTAGCATACTAGTAAACTGTCTTGCTTGATAAGGGGAACTTTGAACTGAGAAAGTAACTCGAACTGTGGAGGAATCAAAATGTGAGGAAGTAAATTAAAAAAATTTAGAAAAGAATTTTGGGCATATGTTGAAGTGTGACACATACTTGTGCTGAACTAAAAGAGGTTTAGTTGGTGCGAGCTATCATACATCAAATTGTGGTAGAATGGGCCTTATCAAATCAGACTGTAATGAACTTGGTACGTTTACCAATGAATATATTGGGAAGTGAGGATGAAAAAAGGGAAGTTCGAAAATGTAAATGAGGTCGTTTGGTGAATGCAAGCAAATAAGTGGCTAATGTGAACTGGTTGTAGAATGCTCGATCTCTTTGGAAAATGTCTTGATGTAGGTAGGTAAATGATATCGGTTTGCAGGTGTTTTCTTGGAGCTACTGCTGGATGTTCTTGAATATTTTGTGCGAACTCTATCTTTACGGATGTATCATCTGCGCGAAGCATGTAAATAAAATTTGAGGATATAATTCGTAAGTACTAGCTGTCAAAATAATCTCCAAATTCTGTTGATATCCTTATTTCTGAAAAATTGTTCTTGTAAAATATATCTTCCCTCAAAATTTGATGGTTATACAACATTAGTGGTGTAAATAGATCTTCGTCCTAGCTATATAAGATGTTGATCCATTGATGTTATGCCTTACATTCCTCTGCATGAAAAGTTTGATGTTGGTTGATTGGAAGATACCATGGTTAGGTCGTGTTCGTCATGCATCGGAAGGAAGGTTTAACATCAAAGTGGTTGAATTCTATGAGCACTATTTTTGCTTGCTGCCTTACAATGTTGTGTTACCGGAGTAGCCGTTGAAGTTAGGCAGTTTAGATGACAAAGGTAGGCGTGCAGAGTATGATCGTTATTTCTTGTGTGATGTGTACCGTGAGTTACTGTTGGATACAACTTTGCGAAAAGAGGTTGTTCAAGAGATCGTACGGCACAAAATTGTTTAAGAGGATGTGAGAGCAGCAGGAGAGGAGATAACACCATGTGGTGAAGTGAATCATCCGGGTTACTTTAAATGTAACTACATGTGATTGTAAGCTCGAACTTTGAGAGCTCAAAATAAATAAGTAATCTGTTTCCAGTGTATTGTTTTTGTTATTTGCTGAAGGTATAATGCTGCAAATTGAATCTACAAACTAAAAAATATGATCAATGTGTTTGATAAACTGTTCATGTGGCAAATATTATGGATTACATTTGTCAGATTCAGGCAGCTGTGCAGTTAATTTTGAATTTTGAATATTTAGCTATTTTTGAAATGACATATATTGTGGTACAATCTTGATTAAGTATAAAAGAAAGGTGATGAATCGGCAGATTATCTTGGGAAAGAGGGACTAAAATATTTAATGGTTGAAGGCAGAGGCAGACCAGATAACAACAAACATGATCACAGAAGTCATGATGATGTTATGAAGCAAAAAGACGTACCTATAGGGGCAGTAGGGGTGACTGACACATGCCTGAAAGAGTCATCATTTCATAAACAAAGGGTGAGTATAAAAAATCGTTTCTTTCTTCCCTAAAAATTATCTACAATTATAGAGGGAGAAAAGAGTGGTGTAACCAGTATTTCTAGAGAGAGGAAATTGTAGTAGCATATTCCCCAGATTTGACAAGACTAAATCAGCATGATATAGTCAAAAGTTGCTCAACATTGTATAGTAGAAGACAGCTCAGCATTCTAGAAGATACCATGAATCCTCGACATACCAAAAGTAGTCATTGAAGCTTGGTCAAGAAAGAACTGTTAGAGATCCGCGAAGTTCGCCCACTTACCCCAGAATAGGAGACTATTTCTTTCCTTTTGTAAACTGCCTGTATCTACTATAAATACAAGCAGAGAATAGATTCTAAAGGACCCCCAGAATTCTTGCTACCTTCACTCCTTAACCCTAGCAACACTCTGAAAGCTTGTAATAACTAGCATCTACTATATTTTACATCAAACCCTCCTCGAGGTCATGGTTTTTCTCAGCTTTTACTGAGTTTTCCATGTTAAATCCTGGTTGCTTAGCTCTTTATTACGCAATCCTTACAAATAGTATTGGAAAAGATTTTCCACCCGAAAAGTACGCCATTGCAATTGGCGCCGTCTGTGGGAAAAGCCACACATTTATTTTCCGACTCTAATCTATCATCCTTATAATGACAAACATGAATCTCAAAAGCCAATCCAACATGGTGAGAGATCATGACAACAATCCGATGCAGGGAACAGTCGACCTTCATAGTGCAGTAGTCAAACTCCAAAAACATATGGTTGCAGAAAAAGTCCAAAGAGTAGATGATCAGCGAATCTACACTGAAGCTCTTCAAGTGGAGAGAGACGAACAAAGAAGAGCGTTGGACCATCAAAGTCAGACACATTAGAAAGAGATAGACAGACTAAGAAGGACTCATGATAGACTCACCATCATGCAAGCGTCACCTCCATGAACCCGAAGTGATCACCGGTCCAGAGAAACCCAAAGAGATTATTAACAAAGAGAAGACTGATTCCGATCTTCTCAATCAAGATCTAGAAATCCTAATAGGATTTCTCGGCATTTTCGACTCACATCTTTAGCATTGACAACTCAAGGTAGTCGACACACTCGTCATTAAACTCCACAACCACCTGAAAGAAGATCGATCAGGGACCGATTGGGACCAGAATGACAAGGAGATTTTGACCCCCAAGTCATAGCTATACCAATTCCTCCTCAATAGTTTATCACATTAGACGACCTAAACAACAAAATCTACGCCATAAACTCTGATATACTAAGCAGGCGATCTGCTCTGAACAGGATCGAGACAAACCCCATCTCCCCTCATCTCGAACTTATGCCCATCCCAGATAATTTTCATATGCCCAAATTCATCCAG
Source organism: Kingdonia uniflora (assembly GCA_014058105.1). Lineage (NCBI taxonomy): Eukaryota > Viridiplantae > Streptophyta > Magnoliopsida > Ranunculales > Circaeasteraceae > Kingdonia > Kingdonia uniflora. The sequence continues at coordinate 2,068,011 of JACGCM010002358.1, read as the reverse complement.
TATGCAGGCCTCACTGGCCCACTTACCCTTGTTCAAAATTTCAAAGCCGTGGTAGGTTTTTACTCTAAACTCGACCACATGCTTTGTAGGCTATTTAATATGAGCCTAAAAGAAGAACTTCTTAGATGGTTCCATACAATCCAAGAGGGTTCCATCACCACCTTCATCCAATTGCAGCGTCAGTTCGAGTCCAATTATGCTCACGCTAAGGTGCGAGAGATAACAGTGGATTCATTATTTTTCTTCGAACAAGGCGCAAAGGAAACCTTAGCAAGTTTTTATAAATGATTCTTACAAGAAACAAGGAAACTTTGGAATTCTGATCCCAAAATTGTTGTCCCTGCGTTTACCTGAGCCCTTCATATCGACTCCAAAGTCCACGAAGAGCTCACGCTGCACAAACCACGGACAGTTACCGAATTGATTGATGTAGTTAACAATTACATCGAATTAGAACGGTCGAAGAAGGAAAATATGAAAAGCCCTTCTGCCATCCATTCTTGAGATTCAACTTCAACTCCACCTCAAAAATTGGCAACTACTGAAGTACCCGAACGGCGTAGCTGGAACACTGACAGCAATCAAAAATGGGAAGGTAGACCAGACAGGCCAGTCTCGGTACTGCCGCCAATGACAACCACTCTATCAGCCATTTTACAAATGATAAAGGAAGATGAATGTTATCGAGCACCACAAACCATCGCAGACATCCCCAAAAAACCTTTCTGCCAATATCACAATATATATAGCCATGAAACTGACAACTGCTACTCTCTCATTCGATTCTTTCATCGCATCCTGTTCACTTGAAGACTCTATAACTATGTCATCGACATCCAGAAGTTTCCCGAAGACGAAGCCAAAAATAGAGAAGTCGAGCAAAATCAAAATCAGTGCCATGCTCGCCACCTGTACATGATTGTGATTGAAAAAGGCAAAAAAAGAAAACAAGACGATCGGATCACATCCTGCTGTAAAATGACTTCCTCAGGCAAATCTGTAAAACTTCTTCCCACATCGAGAAAATCCAAATGTCTTTTCCATATCACTTTCGAAGACTATGATACTACCCACGTGAAGTACCCCCATGATGATCATCTTGTCATTGTGCTCAATATCGAACAGGATTACCTCCATTCAATGCTCATCGATACTGGAAGCGCCACAAATGTACTATTTTGGAGAGTAATCGAAGTCTTAGGACTCAGCGACTCTGTTAAAGCTTCAACAATGACAATCACTAAATTCAATGGGTCGAAAGAATCGGCCACAGGAGAGATCACTTTAGCAGTTCAGGTTGGATCTGAAACTACATTCGTCAAATTCCTTTCCATTGATGCAGAATACAAATTTTTGGGAATTACGGGACGAAGTTGGTTACACTCTATCAAAGTTGTACCCTCCATGTACCATCTGGCTTTGCATTTTTCAGCAGACCACGGAGTCTATGAAATTAAAGGTAGTCAAGCAGTCGCACGTATGTGCGAGAATACGACCACAAATCCTCACACGACAAAACTTTTCAAAGCATAGAAACTAAAGAAGGAGACACCCCTCATATTCGAGCAGCACGACACCGAAGCAATCCAAACCATAGACCTCGATGGTTCTGGATGTCACACCTTTATCGACTCCAAACTATCATCTGATGAAAAAGAAGCCATGATCCAGCTCCTCAAAAAGAACATCCTCATCTTCGTCTAGACTTTCCAAGAAATGTCAGGAATCGATCCCTCGATAGCGTGTCATAAACTAAACCTTCTTCAAGACAGCAAAGCCGTCATTCAAAACTGACAAAACCTCCCTTCTCGCCTTCGCGAAGCCGTAAACGAAGAGATTGATAAACTCCTTAGTGTTGGATTCATTCGAGAAGCCAAATATCCCAAATAGGTATTTAACATTGTGGCAGTACCAAAGAAAAATGGGAAAATCAGGGTTTGTGCTGACTTCATAGAACCAAACAAATTCACTCCAAAAGATTGTTTTCCTCTACCACTGACTCTGCAACTGCCCGATTCCATCACCGGACATGAACTTCTATCAATGATAGATGCCGCCTCTGGCTACAATCAAGTACCATCTACCAAAGATGATCAAGAAAAAACAACCTTTGTTACTGAATGAGGTCTCTACTATTACACAGTAATGTCTTTTGGGTTAAAAAATACTGGTGCCACTTACCAACGGCTGGTGACCCAAATGCTCAAAGACTACATCGGTAAAATCATGGAAATCTATATCAACGAAATTATCTGCAAAATCCTAAAACGCGAGGATCACACCGCACACCTCCAAACCATCTTTGATATCCTTCACAAATACAAAATGAAGCTCTACCCAAAAAAATGCCAATTTGGTGTTGCATCCGGAAAATTTCTGGGACACCTAGTCAGCAAAAGAGGAATCGAAATCGAGCTAGCACAAATTAAAGCACTCACTGCAATGTCATCTCCTCGAACAAAAAAAGATATCTAGCCATTTGCAGGCAAAATTGCTACACTTCATCTCTTCATCTCCAAGTCCTCTAATCGATGCGAACTTCTTTACCTCCATCTTCGTTGTGATCCTACAGCAGTTACAAACAAACAACACAAGGAGATTGTTTAGACTCCTAACTGTGAACTAGCTTTTCAAGATCTTAAACGATACTTGGGGCCACCTCCTATCATGAGTATACCTATTTATGGAAAAACACTCAAAATGTACTTATCTGCAACTGAAGATTCCATCAGCTCTATCCTAATTTTAGACAACGCAAGCATCGAGAAACCTATTTACTTTATCAGCAAAACTCTTATGCCTGCTGAGAAATGATATACAACCACAGTGAAGCAATTGTTCACCTTAGTTTATAGCTCTTAAAAACTCTGTCCATACTTCTAAGCTCACCTCATCAAAGTCATTACAAAATTCCCCTTCAAACTCGTACTCTCAAAAAAGGATAAATCTTGATGAGTTCAACAATGGTCCATTTTCCTTGGGGAATATGATATTTCTTTCGAAGCACAGATATCAATCAAGGGACAAGCAGTTGCCAATTTCTTAGCTGATTTCCCTATCGAAGACCCTGATTGGGAAGAACTCGAAGACATTTTCACAGATGACTCCATCGCAGAGCCTGACGTATGGTTAAAAAGTACGGGATGGTGACTCTTTACCGATGGTTTCGCGGGCCCAAAGGGATCAGGAATTGGAATCGTCCTCATAACACCTTCAAACCATCGCATAGAGAACGCCATCAGGCTTAACTTATATGCTTTCAACAGCGAAACAGAGTATGAAGCTATACTCCATGGACTCGATCTCGCACTCGTACTTGGAGCAGAAGAATAAGCAGTTATGTTGGTTCTTTACTCGTGGCCAACCACTACAACAAGACATTCCGCTCAACTGGAAAAATGGTCGAGTACGCAGCTCTAGTCGAGGCAAAAATGAGCAAGTTCAAACAAGCTTCAATATTTTATCTACCGCGACAAGAAAATTGCCACACTGACGCTTTAGCATACAACGCTGCAATACTCGGAGACAGTGAAAGACGATCTTTGGACATCAAAATCATCGAACATTCTAGCCTCAACGTAAAATCCACCTTGCAGATCACTATAACAGAAGACGAAGATATTGACGACTTGAGGATGCCATTTTATTTATACCTCAACTCAAACATCCTGCCCAGCAATAAAGAAGACGCCCCTTCACTATTGGCCCGTTGCCCCAAATTCACAATTCATAATAAGATCTTATATTGTATCACAGGGCGAGGACCACTGATCGATTGCATTTCTCAAAAATAGACCCACACAAAAATTTAGGAACTTCACGAAGGTATCTGCAGCGCTCGCATATTAGGACGATCTTTGGCACAGAGAGCTTTCACCCAAGGTCTATAATGGCCAAAAATACAACAAGATTGTGAAGCTTTCGTACGGAAATGTTATATGTGCCAGATCCATGCTCAAGACATCAAAGGCCCAGTACTCAACTTACACTTCAGTAATGTCCTCTGGCCATTGAAACGTTGGGGGATCGACATCATTAGACCTTTCCACCTAGCATCAAGAAACTGCAGATTCGTTCCTGTTGCCACAGATAACTTCACAAAATGAGTCAAAGCAGTTCCCCTCTATCAAACAGACGAAAATGAAGTTATCAAATTCCTCTGAGAGCACATCATTACTAGGTTTGGCTGCCCATAGATAATCCTATCTAACAACAGAAAACAATTCATCAGTAAAAAAGTCCTTGCATTCCTCCACAAGTACAAAATCTAACTCTCCACATCCACACCCTACTACCCTCAAGGAAACGGACAAGCTGAAGTCATCAATAAAAGTATCAAATCAGGACTCCATAAATGACTCGATGACAAAAAAGGCAGATGGGTCGATGAACGAATTAGTGTTCTCTGGGAATTCAGAACAACTCCTCAAACTTCAGCAGGTTGCACACCGTTCATGATGGCCTTCAGTACTGAAGTAGTCATCCCCTCTGACCTTGATCTCCCCAGTGCACGAAGAACCATATCAGATGAAGACAACAAGCTCGGTCTCCTCTACAACCTCAAATGGATCTAGGAAACCCAAGACCACGCTATTACAAACTTGGGACAGTATCATGATACCTTAAATAAGGCCTATAACAAAAATCTTTGACCATGAATATTCGATATCGGCGACTTGGTCCTTCGACGAATTGTAGATTGTCACTCTACCTAAAATTTTTGGCAAGTTATCTAAAGATTGGGAAGGGCCCTACATCGTCAACGATAAGACAGACAACGGCAGATATTGGCTGATGACAGAAGATGAAGTCAACCTTAAATTCCCATGGAACACAGCTCAGTTAAAAAAGTATTACAGATACCTATTTGTACCAGCTTTTATTACTTCAAATAAACACTCTTTACTATCGCCTTTACTATTCATGTCTTGATCTCGATCCAACTTTACAGTTACATCCAGACAAGCATTAATCTTTCTAACATCGACTTGATCTTGTTCCATACTTTATACGTATGCCTCAATACAAGCTGAAATCATTACTACTCATGACTTGATCTCGATCCAACTTTACAGTTACATCCGGACAATTATTAATCTTTCTAATATCGACTTGCTCTTGTTCCATACTTTACTCGTATGCCCCATGATAAGCTCACATCTTTACTATTCATGACTTGATCTCGATCTAACTTTACAGTTACATCCAGACGAGCATTAATCTTTCTAATATCGACTTGATCTTGTTCCATACTTTATAAGTATGCCTTTAAACAAGCTCTCATCTTTACTATTTATAAATTGGTCTCAATCCATACCTATTGAGTCTGCATCCAGGCTAGCAATCTATTTACCTCTTGATTAATATTTATGTTATCAAATATAAATACTTAACGTCAACATACTTTCGCAAAATGCTTAAAATTCGATAAAAAGTACTGATTCTAAACCAACAAATTTAGGCTGTTTCAGTTCCACTGACCATTTTGTACAACCTTCGATAACTACTTCCATAATGTTCTACTCTACAGGGGAAGATATGACGTCATCCACATTGAAAGATCTTTCCACCACGGGCACATCCCCTACTTCGCCTGGACGAGATGCATCGGCCTCTATCATCACAACATCCTAAACCATTCCCGCCTCATCTCGAGCATCACTCGAACCTGACTCTTCGTCATTTGAGCTCAAATATTCACATACACCACCACAAGACATTGCCACACTCCTGTACAACTTCTTCCTCTCCTCCAACTCCTTATACTGATCATAAAAATGGTCGTGGACCTTCTTACACTTTTCGAGCTTATCGTATTCACCTTGTCAAAATATTGGCATGCTCTAGCTGCATTTCTTCTCAGGCTTGAGCAACTTGATCCCTTACATCCTTCTCAAAGTTTGCTCTTTGTAGTGCCAAACCCTCCACATTCTCCTTTTCCAACGTCTTCCTCAATTCTCGAATAGCAGCGTCCCTTACCTTTTTCGCATCAAGCTTGTAGGTATTGAGCCTTGCATTCAGATCGTTCTTATCTTCAATAAGCAATTCCTTCCTCCTCTTCAACTTTTTCTCGATATTTTTATAAGCCAACATTTGATTAGCCAAATCACTACTGCCAATAATACGCCCTTTGACCTCTGTCAGTAACTTCATAATCTACAGTACATTCATAAATTGAGTATTCGAATGACATACAAGTTTCTTTAATCGCAACAAAGCAGAAAAATTCCTCACCTTTGACATGTTCCGGCTGCCCTCGTTAAAAAATGACACCAAACTTTGAACCCCAACCAAACAATCATCAACCTCAACCTCCAGAATGTTCGTCCCCGACATGAAAACATCCATTGACTGCTGGACTTCAGCCTTATTTTCTACCATAAACTTCTTCTTCGACGTCTCTCCACCCACCTTTTTCTTCGGACGCCCGTCCACCACATCAGCTGGCTCAACAATTTTAGCCACTTCTTCTGCTCTTGATTGTCGAGTAGCCCTCTTGCGTAGAAGCAGGGATGGCCCATCCTCACTTGCACCCCTTTACTTTTTTCCTCTTACCCAGAGATACCCCAAGAATCGCATCTATTTCCGTATCAGTATTATAACCTCTCCGCGAAGGATTCTCCAACGGAAGGCTGCTATCTGCAGCTTTCTTGTTCTTGGCAGACATTTTCCCATCAATTACTGGGATTCAGCACCTTTGGCCCTTAATCTTTTTAACCCTGCTTCCTCAAACAGCTTACCCACAAACTTTTGGTCGACAACCAAATTGTCATGTCGGCCAAAAAACCCCTTCTTTACCCTGTAAAGTTCTTCTCTCACTTCTGAATTTTTGTCAGCCTCCTTCAAAGCTACACACAAATACAAATACAATTACACACAATACATAATATCCACATCTACAACATTGACAATTACAAATTATCTCACCACACACCTAGATGAAATGTTTTTCTCTTTTAAGGCTCCCTAAGATCTTTCTTATCGAACTCATAATTACCAGTCACAAGTAGCCTTCACCACTATATCGTCCCCCTATTGAAACCATATCATAAAAAAGTGGTCTTTTCAAGAACCTTGTCAAGTATCGGTAACCTAACTTTGTAGGGTTCATCTTTAGTGTGTAGTATACACACAAATCATCGACGTTAATCAACTCCTCCTCCCTGGACTCAAATCGACCATTAATCACCCCACATACTCTAAATAAATAATACACATTCAAATTGAACTGACCAGGGGAAATGTCAAAAATGTACATCAACTTTTTCTAGTTAGCTCAAAGGGGCAGCTTCAAATCTTTCTTAATTTGTTCTTGATGCACGAGAATACCTCCGGTGGAACATCCTGATCGGTCATGTCATATTGATACTCTTCTAACCTAATATTTATAGGAATACTGTATTTCTTTTTAATCCTCCTAATTTCCTTTGTTTCCGGATCTTCCCCATAACATACATCCACACCCTCTTCAATATCATCATCCCCACTACTACTACCTTCTCGGTCACTTGCCTGTGGCTCACGATCTACAGCTGTATCAGTGTCCTCCTCAAACATTTCGACAACCCTGGGTACCACCCTAAACTGGTTCAGACCAGCGGCATCCGTACTACTAGATCCCACTCTATACCTACCTCCCAATTGTTGGGCACAAATAGTTACATCAACCTGTAAAGGCTCAAGATTCTCGTATATCCCTTTATCATCAATATGAGTTGGTTCAACAATTTTAATGAACCTGTCAAACAAATTCCATATTTTTGTCACAATTAGTATCTATCATATGTGATATATATATACGTTCATAGGTTCATATGTTCATAATCATAAGTTGTCGAGAATAACTCTCCAACACATCTTTCCCTTTTCAATCCGCTACTATCACTAATCATTAATGTTATTCATATAGTTCTACATACCCTTAATATGATTCTTGTCGTATAAATATCTTCGATTACAAACAAATATACTCACCTTATTCATATAATTCTTGATATATTTTTATCAACATCGATAACTTATTAGAATTTTTTTTATTCATGTCGATTTGCAGGAGACCCGATAGCTTCTCGAAGACCTGTTTTCCTGCCAAAAAACCATCGCTCAAAATTGTTCTCTCGCACCTTCTCCAGCACAAAATCTGGCAAAAATCCTAACAACCTGCACAAATTTCTAACACCCTCGCAGTATCCATAACCGATCACCCAAAATGTACCATAACCACAACACCACCAACATAGTCGCTCTCTCCCCTCCTCTCTTATATCTCTATCCCCCAAATCCGTCCATAACCTCCTACAACTTCATTCTTCTCCAAAACTCCATTAACAGTCACCACAAACTCCATTAACGTCAGCTCCCATTAACGTTGTTACTTGTTAAACCCAGCACTCTATTGATATTCAATATAATTCCTTCAACAATTCATTTAAGCCTACTTAATCCTATTTATTAATCATGAAACAAAGACAAAAAAAACACGAAAAATAAGAATTTCTGACCTTGTTTCCACATTGCTTCAGTGTCCCTTTCTTTCGCTCGCTTTGCTCTCTCAATCAGCACGTTGACCTCCTCCTTCGCAATTATAAACAGCCACTCGAGAGACGAACAATAGCAGCTACCAGAGAAGAAAAAAAATTGAGTTTGAAAAGTATGAACAGTCGCCCACATCAGACCGATTTATAGGCCCCACATGACTGTTCCTCTTACCACCTCGCGACCGTACAACTCCTTGAACGAAACACCTTATACTCCCCTTCTTGAAATCAATAATACTTTGCCTCCTCCACAACAACAATCCCTTACACTCTTACTCCAATCCTACCATATCTCGAGGAGTATCTTCTGCTACATTCTTACTCAACAAAGTACTTCCTATTTTGTCAAACAAAAAAAATTACATCTTGTTCCTTATACCTCCTGATCTCCCCAATTGGACCACATTTTGCCATTTAATAATTCACGTTGAGTCCCCTATATAAAACCTCTACCTACACATTCCTATATATCTGGACAAAATATTCGACAAACTACACATAAAAGTTTAATTCGACATTCTGGCATACAGGTCAAATGCATTTTATCACATATTTCCAACAAATACATGTTACATTTGACAACACAACCAAAAATTCATTTAACCAATAAACCTCCTGACAAGTTTCATTACATTCCATTTTGCCTAAACATTTAACCATTACATAAAGCCTACATCTCAAACATTTACACTTTATAAACCCCTAGCTACAGCTTCACCTTGCATCTTCACCAACAATATGACATGAGCCCACATGTCACCACAACGTTCAGGAGGACGCCAAAATTGAAGTTTCACATGAAACTCAAATTCTTCTTTAGCTTCCTACTTCGCTCATCCCTTCATAATCTGGTTCCTCGGGATAATGAAACTTGAGATGGAAGATGTACTGGGTATTCAGACGAGATCTTATCGCCTTTACCCATCTAAATACCCCATCTCGGGCCTGAGATTTCGTCTTCACCATCTTGCGTGAATGTCTCACCTCTACAGCAACAAGCTCTATTTATAATCCTTTTAATCAAAAAGTCCAGCTCACCTGAAATTATTATGCTTTGGAACTCTGCGCAATCAGAGTCAAATCAATCATCCTCGAAATCAGTCATTGTCCCCACACGGTCAACTACCTTCAACTTTATATACATGGCAAATATTCGACAAAATTATATCAAAATGTTCTCATAATACACAGTCCTCGACAAAATACATAGAAACAAATAAATTAGATAATCGCAAATTTATATATTTCATAACTTATTTCATACATTCGACATCTATCCATTTCGATTATATTTCATTTATTATACTTGATGTTTATTCTCTTACAATTGTTCCCCTACGTTCACCATCTTTTCGCAATACTTCCTTCGACATGTAAATAATTTTGATGCTAGCTTTTCACCAGAATCTGGCATTAAAGCCTCTTTCTAGTCCTCAAAACTCAATAAATCTTAAGTTAATAAACTTCTAAGAGATGCTTCAGCAGAAAAAAGACAACAAAAAATTGTAAGACAACTCACATGTTCGGCAAGATCCCTAGACGCCCATCTAAGCTTCAGATCTTCATCATCATCACCAACAGTTATCCCTTCTCCCCTAAACTGATACAGCCCATTACCTTGCTAACCACATGATGATACAACTATTTCTAACAAATACACATCGTCTCTGCTTAGTCCTTGTTCTTACGCCAATATTATGACCTCATCACAAGACGATTTTACACCGATCAATTTGTGTCAAATTTTTTCATTAGAATGTTCACCGTATTTATCCCCGGACACATCATAAACCATACTTAGGGCGGCATCATTCCATAAGACACCACCATCCCACCTTCCATAACCTCTAATTTATACCAAATTTTAATCCACTATATTCAATGTACAGCATTAATTGTGCCTCAGGACCGACCTGACCAGATACAGTTCACCTTGACCTTTGTAATGACATACGCTGACTTCTGAAAATATTTGGTAACTTCTTCAGCTTCCAGTTTTCTTCTCGACGCAACTACAAGTATTTCTGTCAAGAATGGGGAGATTGTATTAGCATATTCCTCAGATTCGACAAGACTAAGCCAACATGAAATAGTCGAAGGTAGCTCAACATTGTGTTGTCGAAGGTATCTCAACATTGTATAGTAGAAGACAGCTCAGCATTCTAGAAGATACCATGAGTCCTCAACTTACCAAGCGTAGCCGTTGAAGCCTGGTCAAGAAAGAACTGTTAGAGATCCATGAAGTTTGCCCACTTCCCCCAGAATAAAAGACTATTTTTTTCCTTTTGTAAGCTGCCTATATCTACTATAAATACAAGTAGAGAATAGATTCTAAAGGACCCCCAAAATTCTTACTACCTTCACTTTTTAACCCTAGCAACACCCTGAAAGCTTGTAATAACTAACATTTACTAGATTTTACATCAAACCATTCTCGAGGTCGTGGCTTTCTCAGCTTTTACTGAGTTTTCCACGTAAAATCATGGTTTCTTAGCTCTTTATTACGCAATCCTTACAAATAGTATTGGTAAAGATTTTCCTCCTGAAAAATACGCCATTGCAGAAATGTTTGAGTTCTGAGTATAATCCCGTAGAGAAAGCTTTACTTGGTGATAGAACTGTGTTAGAGAAATAACGAAATAAATCACTCTCTGTGAAAGCTGTAGGCAAAGTAAAAGATTGTGGATCTTCTAGTACAGGTTAGTTAATTTTATTCCTTTGTTTTGATTGTATTATCAGGTACTCTATGTATGATTAAAAAATTTCACCGCCTTTGTACGTTATTGGTCTCGGGATGTCAAATTTGGGAATGTAGGGGGACTAAGAAATGATTGCTTGCCTGCATTTAGTTACTGTTTGCAAAAGCTTTGGGAATGGTAACAAAAATCTAGAGAGAAAAAATTGTTTTTAGAGAAGAAGAGGGAAAGTTGAAAATAATTTTATGTTGTTTTAGAAAGTTTCGAAAATAAATGCCTTGACTGGGTAAAAAAGTATAAGTAGGGTTTGTTTCTATTGTGTGTATGGTATAGCATGTAATTGTGTAAGTGCTGAATCACAGAGGTAGAGAAAATGAGAAAAGATTGTATGTACCTGTAGGACCAGCATGCATTCAAAAACATAAAGCCTATGAGCAAATTTTTAGTGTCATCCAGTTCGGAGGTAACCTCATCGTCAGGTAAGGAGGACGATTGTGAAGACATGGATGAAACGGTAGGTAGGAGGGAAGTTACTGTAGGTGTAGAGGTTGGAGAACCCAGTGAAGTAAGTAATGCTATAGAGGAAGGTGGTACAGAGGTGAAAGATAAGTTATTTTACATATATCCTCAGGGAGTAGATATAGAGAAAGAATATCTGAAATTGAAAAACAAGTTAAAAGGGGAATGGGGAAATTATGTGATGGAACAAGGCCTATGGTTTAGGACCTTAGTACCGGGGAAAGGGGAAGAAGGGGTACATTATCAAGTGCCCAGTCTTGATTTGTGAAATAGAGAGAGAGGAATAAGTGAAGACGTAAAAATTATGTACTATAATGGGGCGGGGATGGCAGGCCCACATGATGGTTTTTTGTATTATCTGAACCAAGTCGTATATGGCCGTAGGATTCCTTTGACCTTTTTCCAGAAAGGGGTTATGAATGAATTACAGTATTGTCTTGCCTAATTAAATGAGAATGTTTTTGAGATGATGAGGGTGTGTGAGGCATTGAATGAGAAGTGGAGAAAGCACGGGACTGTAAAGCAGATCGTAAAAGCTGACGTGTTGAAAATTTATAGAATCTTATGTCAAAGGTCATAATAGTAGTTACCTGTTTAGTGACTCGTCTAGACCAAAGTTTTTGACTTTGAATCTACTGGTAGACCATAAAACGACCACCTTGTATGGGTAGGAGCAATTGTATGCAGGTTCCTAATGAACCAGCGCTCGACCTGGACCATAAATATTTTAATCCGAGTAAGTAACGCCTGCTAGTTTGAGAAAATATCTATTTATCCTCGAGCTGCTAATTATTTCCTTGATTTTATTTGGCAGGTCTTGATCCAAAATTCTTTCCTGATAATACAAGTTTGTTCGACTGCGTATCCCTTGAGCATGACAAGATGAAGCAAGTACTTGGTGATTTTAAAATCTGTAGGGATTAGAGGGTAGACTTCAGAGTTCCCAAAGTGCATCAAGCTCATGAAAATTGAGCTATGGCTGAGAAGAAGAAGACTCTACTTCCTCTGGGGGAATTGACTGATATGCCTCCACCTCCACCAGGGAGCACGAGCAGGCCCCAAAAGTTTCAGAGGCTAAAAAAGACAGTGCCAAAAGCTTTATTCTCTACTGTGGTGGTGGCCCAAGGGAAAGAGGGCGATAAGCTTGCTGCTGATGGTGTAGTGGAGGAGCTAGTGGTAAATTAGGTCACTCCTCAAGGCGTAGAGAAAATATTTATAAAAAGGAAATAACACAAGGGTTAAGGCAGTGATCAAACTAGGGCTAAGGTTGTTGTCCATCTCAGAGACATAGAGCAGAAATGTTTTAGAATGACGGGGACGGAGCCGAAGAAGCTCGAAGAGGCGTTTCAGGAGCAAACAGTAAATGCACGTACTAAAATTTTATAATTATTATTTTGTGATTGATATATGTATTACTGATTTCGTTTCTTATATTGGCAGCTCTCAATGTTGGTAAAGGGAGCTACCAGTTTTATTGTGAAGAGGAACCAGGAGTTCGGGAAGCTTACTTAAAAGTTTGATGCTCAATCAGCTTGAATAAAAGAGCTCGAGAAGGAGCTCAAGAAAGAGAAAAGAGCAAGAAAGAAGAGATGAAGGCTGCTGAAGAGTGGTATACAAAATTGTTTGAACACGAGGAGACTCTATCAAAAGTATTTGTAGAGATAAGGGCTGAGAGAAACCATATGATCCAATCTTATCAACACTTTGGATTAACCAGTGTTGATATCAAGCTGGGCCTAGCTAGCAGGTACCATGATATTTTGTCCACTTCAAATGTGGAATACGAACTGGCTGAAGTTGCTGCTCTAGCTAATGTATCTTCTCTGCAAACTGAGCAAGTTCTAGCTGTTGGTACGGAAATAGATTCTCTGCCTAAGGTAGAAACTGGCAAAAATATTTAGTCATTTTGTGGTATCCTATTTTGAACTATTTTATTTTGTCTTGACTTTGATGAGATTGTGTTCTGTGTATTCCGAAACTGTTAAGTTTGATAGACATCTCTTTATTGTTCTTTGTTGGAATGTTTGTTTGATAATAAAAAAATTGCAATCTGTGTAAGAGATAAAGTGGTTGAGAAAAACGGTTTCTACTCTGAAGAGATTGTTGAGTAGGGCAAGGGATTCTGTTACTCACATTCAGCAGGTACTAAATAAAATTGAGTATGAGATAAGGCAGTTTAAGTCTAATTCGGAGAAAAAATTTAAAGAATTATATGATCTACAGTGTAGGTATGCTAAGATAAAAATAAAAATGGATGAGGTTTTAAGAAAAAAAGAGGAGAGGGGGACATTAGTACAAACACCGAAAGACTTGACTTGCTTTATTGACCCGAGTAATAAAGCTAGGCGTCAAATGATTTTTGCAACTCTGACACTGTATTTTAAGGCCGAAGTAGATAGTGAGTGGGGTTTAAAAGTATCTTATGTAGAGATCTTGAAGGAAAGGGGTGTAGTACCTGACCCAGCCTGAGTTATGCTTTTGCTCAAGAAACACGTAACCGTCATAGTGTAGAGGTGAAAAAATGCTCAGCTCGAGTTGGTGTGATAAAGAAGGCAGAAGGTGACTTGAAATCGTTGGGTGTATTGCAGAAGGAAATGCGTAAGCGTCTACACAGGGCGCATATGCAAGTTAGGGAACATTTGCATCTGCCACGAGCAAAAGTCACAGCTCGAGCAAACCATGAGCGTCATATAGAGAGTATGATTGAATTTTATGGAGGGGAGTTGACAAGGGTAGAGAACAAATTTAGAAAGTATGTAATAAATTGTTGGAAATACTTTGATGTAGAGAATGAAAAAGATGAAAATATATGGTTTACATAAGATAAGGAGGAAAAAGTTATTCAAAAACCAACTCCTAGGCCGAGAGAAAATTTGTCAGAAGAGGACGAGGAGGAGGTCGAGAACTAATACCTCGGTCACCATGAAAGCAGCGCCAATAAGAAGTGGTGACCTTTATAACACCTTTGGATGTGCAGGCAGATAGGTTAAGACGATCGGGAAATAGAGGGCAGTCCTCTCGTAGCTCGAAGGAGCGAAAGTAAAGAATTTATGCTATTCTACAACTGGCATATGCATTAGATGTCTGTACAATGTGTTGATGGTAAATAAAATTTGTTCTCTGTGATGACAAAATAGATAAAAATAGAGGTGTGGAATGATTGTATACATGTATTATATTGTTGAGTAAAATTGTTAACTGTGATATATAAACTATTTTGATATACGAACTGGTATGTATGTGAAAGTTAACTATTACTGCAGGTGGAATTGTCAATGTTAGTGTTAAGTGTTGCATATTTTGAACTAGTAACTGAAAACTGATTTGAACTTTCATCGGGAAGCACTAATAAGTGCTACTGAGGTAAATGTAAAAATGAAGGTGAGGGCAACCGAAGAGCAAAGTATAGTGGGTCGTTTGACCATACAGTTGGAAGATAAAGATCTTAAACTAGCCATTGTACAAAAAAATGGAGGAATTAAAGGAGTTTGTAAAGGAAAAAAAGTTGGACATCAAAAAAGTTCAACGTCATGCATGTAATATTTTGAATCGAGTAAACCAGTAGGAGGCAAAACTTATACCTGCGCGAATTAAAATGACAGAGTTGTTGGCGATGTTGAAGAAAGAAGAAGACAGTGCTAAATACTTGCAAGTTCAGATAAATATGCTAAAAGCGGAAGTAGATGACATGCGAGCTGCTGTGAGGGAGGCAGATGGGCGTGCTCATAAGTTTGAAGGAATGTGGCATGCTGCTAATATTAGGGTAAAAGAGTTAGAGGAAGCTAACAACGAACATAATAAATAAATAAAATAGCGTTGGCTTAAGATAGAGACTTTAGAAGACACAGTTCAAGTGCTGGAGTTAAATGTTTTAGAGTACTAAATGGAAATTGGGGAACTGATTAGCTCGAAGACCTAATTAGAGGCAAATTTTGAGATGGCTAAATGAATTATTAATACAGAGGTTATTGAGAGGGAACATAATCAGTTCGTTATGGAGGAATTAATGACTGTATTGGGACAAAAGGACAAATTCATGACGGTAATGGAAGCACGTAATAAAGCTTATGTGGATAAATAATGGGCAATGGAAGATTGCTGTAAAAATTTAGAAGTGATGCTGAATAAGGCCAAGGGGAAAATTACGGAGCTTGTCATGCCTGACAAGGTTAAGCTCAAGGCAAGTTATGTGCATAACAAAAAAATGACGACGGTGCTCTCCTCTTTTATGTCCGAGTACAAGATGCAGGAAAAATAAAGAGATACAATTCATGACAGCATGGATGTAAATGGCGTGTTGTGTGACATGCAGCTAGTGTGAGCTGAGTATCTAGATCGCATTATGTCAAAAATAGGTACTCTTACTAAGAGAAAGCTAAATGAGGGAAGACAAATTGTTACTTTGAGGGTACCAGAACTGATACGTCTACGACTGTCGGGGCATGGGGAAAGTTTGTATGGTGATGCGCTGTCTGAAAGTTAGAGTGATTGAGGAGGCATTGTTATTAATGAAAAATGGAAATATTCGTACTATACAAGCTGAAATACATTAGATAGAGTGTGAAGGTTATAGTGCAGCAAAATTTGACTAATAGTAGAATTAGTGATCTATACGTATTTGTACTGACCTTTTGATAAACCAATTGTGGTGCAGAAGTCTTTTGTCTGTATGCTGGATTGGGAACCAATAGTCAACCTTTCACATGATTGGATATCGAATTGGCTGATGCAATAAATGATCTGTAATGTAATAGAAGATTGAATTGGCTGCAGCAACAAATGATTTGTAATGTAATAGAAGATCGAACTGGCTGAAGCATCAAATGATCTATAATGTAATAGAAGATTGATTGGCTGAAGTAACAAGCGATCCATAATATAATAGAAGATCAAATTAGCTGAAGCAACAAACGATCTATAATGTAATAAAAATTTGAATTGGCTGAAGTAACAACCGATCTGTAATGTAATAGAAGATTAAATTTGCTAAAGCAACAAACGATCTATAATGCAATAGAAGATCGAATTGGCTGAAGCAACAAACGATCGGTAATAGTAAAATGAGGTGAACCCATTTGTTATCTGTGATATTAAAAATGTGCTCTGTATATAGAAGTACTTTTATGAGATAGTAGAAAAGTACTGTAATATAGGGCAAGTAAACACAAGTATTTCATTGGTGTAAGATCGGCGTACAAAAGTGTAAGATATAGTAGAAGAGTACTGTATGAAATAGTAGTAAGTACTCTGATGTAGGTCGACCAAACATAAGTAATTCATTGATGTAATAACGACGTACACAATTAGAAGAAATAGTAGAATAGTACACTGTGAAAGAATATTATCTGCGATATAACTAAAATTTCTTCATGTTCCAAGGATTAAGGACTCGATCTCCATTTTTAGGAAGGAGGTCGTAAGGGGTAAGTCCGCTTTTACCGGCAACGTTAAATGGTCTTTCCCATTTTTTTACGAATTTCCCAGCATTGAGTTCATTTCTATATTTTAGTATCTCTCGTAGGATGAGATATTTAATATCAAACTCTCTATGATGAACTCATTTGTTATATGACCTTGCTAAAGCCTCTTGGTACCTTCCAAAGTTTATGATTACTCTGTTCTTATTTCCTCTATCCAGGTCATATTACACGCTAACTGGAACTCGTTTCTTCGTCTGTCATGGTATGATCACGTAGGGTATTAGGAGGCACGGGGGCGAAGCCCCAAAAAATAATTTGGGCCATTTAACGAATATAACATTATATTTGACTAGCAAATTATCTGGATTCACTTCTCCTCTCGTAAAAAACTTTAAAGCTTTTTGCGACAATGACATGATCAACTTAAGGTGAAAATAAAATATCAAAATAAGGGTCTTATTTGATATCATCAAGAATTGAACCTTAGACTTTTGGATTAGGAGCTCTATAATTTACCAGCTGAGATAACTTTCCTTGATATCATTAGGACAAAGAAAAATGAATATTTATATTTTTTTTTAAGTTTATATACTTATATATGCATATTTAACAAAATTCTTGGGGGTGTGAATGATTGCTTCAGTACCATATGCCAATAAGAATGGCGTACATCCAGTCGATACTCAAGGTATTGCTCTGTATGCCCATAATACGTGTGGTAATTCTTGCACCCAATTACCCTTCTTTTCTGTCAAGTACTTTTTGATACCGTCGACCATAGTTTGGTTTGTTATTTTGGCCTATCCATTTCCTTGTGGGTAATACGGATTTGAATTAGAGTGGATGATATTATGTTGGTTGAGAAAATCAACGACCTTGGAACCAATGAACTGTGGTCCATTGTCGATTCTTATGAGGTGGGGGCAGCCAAACTGTATTAATATTTTTCCATATAAACTTGATGACTTCGTCTTCACGTGTTCGACAAAAAAGGATTTGTTTCTACCCACTTGGTGAAGTAGTCCGTTGCTACCATATGGTGCTTCCGTTTTCCTGGTGCAGTTGGGAATCCTCTTACGATATCAAGGGCCAATCTTTTGAATGACCAAACAACCTTGTTAGAATGTAGTTCCAAAGATGGAGCTTGAATTTTAGGTCCATGTCGTTGGTAGGCATTACATTTTCTGACATATTCGATGGCTTAAGCTTTCATTTTAGGTTAGAAAACTTCTTAAGTAAGAGCTCGGTTTGCTAAAGACCGTCCTGCTGCATGGGATCCATAAATTCTTCATGTAAATCGTGCTGGAAGGCTTGGGCCTCCTTATTAGATAAACATTGGAGATAGGCTCCTGTAACCAATTTTTTGTAAAGTAGGTTGTCGTCTACGATGTATCATTTAGCATTATTTATCAGGCGTCTTCTTTCATTAACATCCTTAGGGAGTTCGCCATTGAACTTATTGTCTGGGGTGATATATGTAAGGAAAAATCATCTTCAATCATCTTCGATCTCTTCGTCGCCCCTAGTATTAATGGCATTTGAGCTGATGATGTTAATGTTGGGGGTAAATACGACTTCGATCTTTAAATATCAAGCTTCTGTTCTGAGAATTCCAGCAAAATTGATGAGGGAATAAGAATGCCTATTTTCTCTACGAGGCAGGTGTTTAATTGTAGCCTTTTTAAATTTGCTCATTCGGTCGGCTACTACAGTGGCGTAGTCGATCATCTTTCCTTTTTTCTAGTATTTCTATGTATAGTGGTTCACTATTAAAAAAAAGTCTATGTACACAGATAATTTTGGCACACCAATCTCTAGAGCCATATCCAGTCCGTGGATTAGTGCCTCATATTCGGTTTCATTATTGGTAGCTTTAAAGTTGAGTTGGATTAATTTCTCAATTCTATCATTGGAAGGTGTGATAAGAACTATCCCGATGCCTGACATAGCTGGTCTGGCATAACCATCAGTTAAAAGACACCAACCTTTCTTTAATATCCAATCTAATTTTTCCTCGAAAAGTTCTTCATTTATGTCGGTACTATCCTCTTTCCAATCAGGGTCATCTACTGGAAAGTCTGCAAAGAAATCTGCTACTACTTGCCCTTTTCTAGAATGTCATGGCTCGAAACGTATATCATGCTCACCAAGGTAACCGATCATTACTGAACTCGTCTGGATTTCTCTCGTTTGGATAAAATTTCGCGCAAAGAGTAATTTGTCATTACTCGAACAGAATGAGCTTGAAAATATTTCTATAACTTTTGTGATGCATAGACGAGAGCTAAAAGTAGTTTTTTAATATTTGTGCACCTTATTTATGCTGGAGTGAGAGTCTTGCTAATAAAGTAGACATGATTTTGCCTTTTCATCGAGTCGAATGAGATCTGAGTTTATCGATTCATCAGTAACAGCGAGATATATCGTAAGTTCTTCTCCTTCTTTAGGTGTACTCATTACTGGTGGTTTTCCCAAATAGAATTTTAGTTCCTGAAACGCTGCTTCACATGCCATAGTCCATTCGATCTCAAGATCTCTTTTAGGTTTCCCTTTCTTCGTCCCTTCGCGTAGGAGGTCGAATAGCCGTCGACACCGATTTGAAGACTTGGAGGCAAAATAATTTATTGTTGTTATCTTTCCAACTATCTTCTGTACGTCTTTATTTGTCTTTGGAGAAGGCATAAATAATAATACACGAATATGATTTGGGCAGCCTCGATACCTTGCTTGCTGATAAAATGTCCCAAGAATTTGCCTGATTGGACTCTGAATTGACATTTATCAAGATTTAGTCTCATTCTGTAGGACCAAAAAATTTCGAAGGTCGTGTGTAAATCTGCGAGATGGTTTTCCTTCTTGAGACTTTTACACAACATATTATCAATATAAACTTCTAGTATTTTCCTAAGATGGTCCTTGAAAATCTGTATCATCAGTCTTTGATAAGTGGCTCCGGCGTTCTTAAGGCCAAAAGGCATAACCTTGTAGTAATATAAACCATGTTCTGCGATAAAATTATCTTTTGGAGTACGTTTATTGAGATCTATGAAATCCACGCATACTTTGATCTTGTTTTTTTCCTTTGGAACTGCTACGATATTCAAGATTTATTCGGGGAAATTGGCTTTTTGAATAAAACCAACTTCAATGAGTTTATCGATCTTTTTATTGACTTCTTCTCGTAGTCTTGGTGCTAAAGTTCTTTATTTTTATTTGATTGACTCAACTTTATCTTTTAAACTAAGCTTGTGGCAAGCCAAATTTGGATTAATACCTGGCATTTCGTGGAATGTCCATGTTAAGACATCACTGTTATCTTTGTGAAACTGAATAAGTGCATTCTGCTCTGTGTGAGCAAAAGAGTTTCAATGTAGGTTCCCCATTTGTTTCTACTGATTTCGACGTAGTTTGTCATTTCTACACTTGGCAGCTGGTTTTTAATAGAGTTCTCTGCAATGTTCTTCGTGGTGTTCTATAATTGATATAAGAGTTGCGATGTTGGTGGCTTTGATACGACGGTAACAGTAATTTTGCAAGCACAAGCTAGCTTCTGACTGTCTTTGATTTTGAAAGTACCACCATTCAGTGCCAAATGATAGGTCAATGGGATAGCTCACATATTATGCAGCCAACAGCATCTCATGATTCCCAAATAGTAGGATTTTGCATTAATAACATAAAATACTACATCAACCACTGCCGGTCTAGCAGTAGTAGGAAGTATGATCAATCGTGCTTTGGAAGAGTAATTCGATACTACTGCTTGTATCCACCATTATTGTATGTAGTACGATATTTCTCATATTCAGGATAATCACGAGTGTATCATGATGAGGAAAGTTGACATGGCGAACGTCAAAATCTTCAAAGGAGATCCCTATGCCTTGAGAACTAGATACAGGGAGTAAGCGAGGTTTTTTATCGACCATGGATAAATTGTGGCATTGGCCAAGATGTCGTCTTTTGAATCTAATCGATTTGCTAACTGTATGAGTTTTGATAAAGTGGCAGGGGGAGATATGGTATAAATGTATTTTTTTGCCGCTCTTTCTATCTGTACGATCTCAGCAATAAGCTTGTAACTCCCATTTTTATAACTTTAACATCCACTATGTACTCATGCATTCGTCTGTCTATAAAAATATACTCTAATAGTCACTGTAAAGCGAAGCAATGTTCCATGCCATGATGTCGGACTTTATGGTGTATGCAATATGGCTTTCTTTCAATGGGTTAAAGATATTGGGCATTGCGGAAGAATTTATCCTTTTGAAGTGTGGGATATAGGCTGGCTATTGTGACAATCATCTTGGGAATATAGGACTTGGGCAAATTACTACCTCACCGAGTTCGATCGTCATTAGATTTGGTTTGCTTCCTGACCCCTCCGTAATCAGTAGCACGATTAAAATCTTGTTTTGTGGATTGATCTTTTGCTGTCAAAGTTAACTTCTGGGGTTTCTGCCTTTCGGATACCATCCTTTCGAGATCGATATATCCATTAACCTTTTCGATTATGTCCTCTAAAGTTGTAAGTTTGGTTAGAATTAGGTACTCTTTCGCTCTTCCATCCACAAGCAAAGCGTTGGTGAAGACCAAAATAGTAATTTTTTGATCAAGTTGGTCCACTTTTCTGGCCAACTCCATGAATTTCTTAGTAAATGTTCCGAGTTTCTCTCCTGGCACCTCCTTAAGGCTGAACAGAGAATATAAATTCTCCACTTTGTCTCTATTGTACAAGTAATTATTGACAAAGAATTTTCGCAACTGTTCGAAAGTTATAATGAACCCTTCTTGTATTGAGTGGAATCATCGCAAAGGTTTGCCTTGTAAGCTGGTAGGAAAGATACAACATAGAATGCAGTTGGATGTAGAATGTAAGCCTAAAGCATCCTTGAATTCTTGAAAGTGCTCTACAGGATCATTTCCTCTGTATTTTTGAATTTTTGGGGTGTGGGAACTTCGTCGTCCAATAGTTCTTGAGCAATCGAGCTTTTTTGTAGTTTGTTGTGGATGCCTTTGGCGGCGGTTTGAACCTGGGCTTCAAACAGTTCCTTGATACGTCTTTCAACATGTTCCTGGGTCACATACTGTCGAGTTGTGGTGGTCTGGCGTGGGTCGCCACTTCCTTCACTTAGTCGATCACGCGCTGGAATACAAACTTTTCCACAGGTGGATCCTCTGCTTGTCAGACTCCAGCAGGAATGTCATCAACTTCTTGGTAGACTTCCTATACCTGGACTAGCACGACCCCCGACTGATTATGATTGGATCGGAAATCACCTCCCAGGCTGTTAGCTTGGGGTCCTAGCCTGCCTTAAATGGAAACTACCGAGGTGGCTGCCAACATGCCTTTGTTCTTTTGGGCCGCAATTTATTGTCCCTGTAGATCTTTCAACGTATCCTGCACATTCGCCAGCTGCTGTTCCAGAGTGGCTCATCTTTCTGTCTCGAAGTGTAGAGTGGCCTTTAATTCTACTAATACGATGCTTCCTTCTATTGGGCCAATCAATATAATCTAGTCTGGCATTTTGTGAAGAGAGTAGGTATCAGCTAGTTTGAAGAATTGTGGCTAAAAAAGCTTCGTTCCCAAATATGGCACAAAATATAATAGCCTAATTTTGTAATCTGATCTTAGTCTTTACACCAATGATAATCAAAATGTTAGTTAACGATGAATAATTGTTAACACAAAGTTTAGCATGGAAAACCTCTGAATAGGTTAAAAACCATGATCTTTCTTGAGGATTTAGAAAGAGAGAGAGAGAGAGAGAGATTTTATTGAAGATTGCTAGCTATTACAAATTATGTTCTGAATTATTTTGTATAGAGTTTTTGAGTGATGATTCATCTGTCCTTAATCTGTAGTTTTATGATATTATTTTTAGATCTTATAATATGACCGTTTGGTGACCATTATTATTTTTAATGATTAACGTTGCAATATAGATTTGATGAGTCTTTGAACTGACTGTGTAATTGTGTGATCTTCCTGTCTTGTAGCGATTTCATTAATGACAGAGTGCTTGCTGATTCGAGCTATTTATGTAGATGTCAAAAATAATAAGTAAAAACTTTGTAGTTATTTTGTAGTGTGCCATTAATGTGCCACTTGTATATTGACAAGGTCGAGTGGTCGTATGATGGTCGAAGATGAAGCTTGAGTTCGAAATGCAGAATAAACCACTACAAAGCCCATTTTAAAATTAGGTATGGTGAGAACCCAACCAAACTGACTGAAGATCCTAAGAATTAGGTTCAATAGAGAAAATAAGCCATATCATGATATTTGAATCATGCAACTTATGAGTTTTTTTACTCAAAAGTTCATCCTGATGTGTATATGTTATATGTGCATGACATCCTGCAGCGAGAGTCAGGTTGAATTTTCTTGAAAACTCTTAATGAGGACTATATCTCATATTTTGAGTGGGGTGCCTAGCTACGGGAGTACTCTTGATAGACTCACCAGGGTGATTGTGGAAGTGGGGCCCCTTCCTATGAGAATTGGGGCTAAATACTCTAGAGCTTTCACCTATACTAGTATCAAGAATAGAGCCATAATGGGATAGCTATTTCGGAGGTTACACCAAGTAGGAATGTGTGTGGTTTTCCTTCACTACATAAGCCGAATAATGAGTTCAAGACTCAGATTACTTATTATTCTTATGTTTTGGGGATTGCCCAGTACGTAAAGGTTCAAGTCTTTGGATACCTTTACATATGCACAGTTCTATATATCTCACTACGAAACTGCTTTCGTTCGCTGGATTTTATAATTGGGGGATTGTTGGATTTTTAATAATCTTGGTTAAATATTGTTTTATAAAATTATTTTTGGTTATCCAAACTACTCATATTCTTGTTTTTACTTTAGTCCCACATTGGTGAGATAAACGTATATGGAAAGAGATAAAACCCAAGATACACTTGTAACTGGAATACAAGTAGTATATGAGGGGGTGTATAGTGGTGAGAGTGTGGGAGGAGGTTTTAGACCATCTCATACATGGACATCCCTCGGGTGGCCCGGTAGGCTGGGCCGGCTTGGTCTTGGGAATGGGCATGGGCATGGGCTCGGTTTCGGGTTTGGGCAATTGGCTCTGGAAGCCGAGGGGGCTCTTGGGGCTTGGGCTAGGCCTTATGTAATCCTTTTACAAAAAAAATCCAAGATCAATTTTGTGAATACAAAACTATAACGGCTATATTTAAATTAACTTAATAACGGACAAGACTTCATAAAAAAATTTAAAAATGGGTCCCCCACAGGATAAGTTCAGTCAATAGGAATTTTTCAAAAAAAATTGGAATCAATTTAACTAAGAAATGGGCTATTTATAACCGTTTCAATGTCTGAACCAGTCCTAGACCAGTCTAGCTTGGTCTGGGTCAACGCTTGGACTAGGTTGACTCGGTCACATGTGTCGTGTACATGTCTGCCACGTGTCACTCCGGTGACTTTTCCAGTGACTGTCCGATGACCGGCCAGTGACAGTCCGGTGACTGCCACGTGTCACAGCACGTGCCACGCAAGTGACAGGCATGCCACACATGTCATGCCACATATCCTCGACACATGTCACTGCTGACATTAGCAAAGGATTAAATGTTCTAATATTGTAGAGCAATTGAGAGAGATGATTTTTGATTGATAATTTAGAGAACTGTAGAACTCTACGTATTACAATAATGAGATAACCCTATTGAATTGGTTACCTAACCATCTCAAACTCTCCCCATAACCCTAAAAACATATGGGCTTTGTTAGGAGTCCAATAGGACACCCCAACCCAGTTGGGTTCCTAGCTAGGGCCTGGACCCAACTCCTAACAATTAAGATGTTTAACGTGAAGAAAAAACAAACACCACCTTATCAAATGACCCTAGGGATGCAAAATCTCTTCCTTGATTCCTCATATTGGAGTGGATATGTCCATTATACCCTCCCACAAATTATAAACTCCATACCCTCTGTCCCATCACACCAAAATTGACCATCTTCTGCAAAGAATCAAACTTTTTATTCCCTTTCATCTCTTCTCTCCTTCAATGGTAATTTGTAGACCTCACAACACAAGTACTCTGTCTTCTCTTTCTCTCTTCACCCCATTTCCAAGGTTTAAAAAGGCACGTTATTTTTGGCTAGATGACAAGAAAAATATGTTATAACGGCCGTTATTTGTCCTGTAACGGTATTATATTAATACAACGGTTGTGTTTTAGTTTTCTCTATATATAAATATTAATTTTCAGTTATAACAACTATTATAGATGTTATGTTACAAATAACATCGCTATAACGGTATTATAATACCGTTATAAATGTTATTTTTTATATTAAAAAGGATAATAAAGGAAAAAATCAAAGTAATTATTATTGAAGTTATTACTTATTACAACATTGAAACAACACACGACACCACACCGAAAAATTAAATATCACACCAAAGCATGAAACATCACACCAGAGCATTAAAAATCACATAAACATCAAATGGAAAATGATTATTGTTGAATGCGGTATTGCATTCACTGGTAAATGGAGTCGAACTAATTGGTATCAAACTCAGAGTATTTCGAAGGTTAGCCATGCTCCAGATTGATTTGGCTTAAATATAAATCAAAATACACCTCAGGCAATGGCTCCATTGGTGTTTGATACATAGGTGCTTGCGACAATTTTTTTAGGAAATCTGTGCTAATAACATAAGTAAGTACCTCATTTTCTCATTGACCTCCAGGTCTTCAAGTAATAATTCTCTTGCAAACTCTTCTGGTCATTCTTCATGTCTAGGCAACAAATGTTCATTGTCATCTTTAACAATCCATTCACATAATGGATCTTCTAATAAAATAGCTGACATATTTATGGGGTCTACATGATAATGTCGATGTCTATCTTCTCTTCTCCTTTCAAGCCGAACATTGTATTAAACAAAGAAAAAATCATTGATTTTCTTTAAAAGTAATCGATTTCTAATCTTTCTGTGGATCATGTCAAAGGTACTCCAGTTCCTTTCACATCCGGACAAAGTACATGTTTGACTTAAAATTCTTATAGCCAACTTTCGAAGATGAGGCAACTCCACTCCATATGAATTTCACCAATCAACTAAGAAAATGGCTCAAAGTTCAGTTAGAAAATGAATGATAAGTAAATAACATAATCTTATGGTAAATAATTTAAAAACTCACCAGGACTTCCTTGCTGAGCTGTTATGTGTGCAACTTCTGACCCCATACAACCTGGCTTGAAAGGAAGCTTTCCTATGTGTCAAATAGAAGTTTCTTCTTATCACTATGCTAGTATTTGATATAATAATTTTTTATATATATATCATAATAGTAGTGCGGCCTACCACTTTAATAGTTCTTTCATATCACCTTAATGGCTATTTCATATTATATCACAAGAAATGATTTTCCTCAAGAATCATATAACGGCATATAACGTTCATTAAAAGTGAAGAAAAGCATTGCAAATAACGTATTGTTATAACGGTAAGAAGAACCGTTATAGCATAAAATAACTGTCTTTAACAACAAATGACGGGTGTAATTTTTTAGAACGGAACCTGGGGTATAACGGAATGGGCTCAAAGCGTTACCATTATAACGGTTGTTATAATGGTTATTTAAAACCATGCCCATTTCTTTGAGATTCCCCCCCCCCCCCCATGAACTTGTTTTTCTCCAATTCAAACTTCAGATCTGTTTAATTTGGGTGTGTTTGTTTCCAACTTGTTACTTCATCTGTTCTTACCCAAAACTTCAATTTTTGTGTAGTTGAGTTGTTTTAGTGTTGATATCTTAGTTCTTGTAAAGATTCAATCTTTAGTAAGATTTAACTAGCCATAGTTATTAGTTGTTGCACTATCTAAGTCATTGAGATATGCAGTGTTTGACTTTAGTGGTAACAATGTGAAAGAGGTGTGTTTTGAGTCTCTTGTATGTTTTTCATAACACCATAAGCGTTGAGGAGTAATTAAGAACTTCAGGGATGGGTTTTGGTTTTGACTGCATTGGATGAATTTTGTCGTGATTATGAAATTGGAAGTATGAATTCTAAAGTGGTCTTGGTGGCAATTGGCGAAAAGAAAAGTAGATCTTATTTGAAGACTTTTTCATGGCTGGAAAACTCAAAACATGTGGAAGTTTAACATAGAATTGTAGAGAAGGAATCATATAACCCAATTCTACATATAGACCATTACTATATCTTGAATAGTGCTGTTGAAGAAAAGAAGCATGATAGTGTGAATAGTGGGGTTTCAAGAGAGAATTTTACCAAGTAAACTTGAACCAAACAATCCTTTTGGAGTAATACAAAGCTTGAGAAATACTGGTAAGTAATGGCTGAAGACGAACTTTAGCACCAGAGCAACTAAAAAGAATAAACGAGGACTTGATGAAAGGTGTTTTACAGTCTAGGTTAGTTTAAGGAATTCATAGGTGTATATTTTGCTCTCTAGGTGTAGAAAGTGGGATGCGTGAAAATTGGGAGAATTAATAGATGGATTTGAGGGAAGAGTATGGAGAATATGGAAGG
Source organism: Kingdonia uniflora (assembly GCA_014058105.1). Lineage (NCBI taxonomy): Eukaryota > Viridiplantae > Streptophyta > Magnoliopsida > Ranunculales > Circaeasteraceae > Kingdonia > Kingdonia uniflora. The sequence continues at coordinate 2,040,290 of JACGCM010002358.1, read as the reverse complement.
AAAGAGAAAATAGGTGCGGCATATTTCATATTAGGATGAGGAAAAAATAAAATAAGGAGCTACTGTTAGACCAGAAGTTAAAATTGAACAATGGCCGTCGGAGTCTAGCTAGCCTCTAATTGGAATCATCAAGTGGCAAAATCCTTGAATAAATAATAAGCACACCCTCAGGCCATAGCTTTTAGATTAATGAAGGAAAATGTGAATTTCCTGTACAGTTCTCAGCAAACTTAGGCCTGGACAATGTATGGCAGACACGAGAATTTTCAAGGAATTCTCTAGAGTTAGCTCTTAGAAATCCGAAGCGATGGCTTGCGAATGCCCCTGTAAATGCATGGAAATGTTATATGTGAAGAACTATGAAGTTTTGAAAAATAATAATTTTTGTCAATTATTGACCTATGACAAATTCTTGGAAAGATGAAACCTATGACAAATTAATAATTAATGTTTTAGTGCTTAAACTTTGTATGTGCATAACCTGGATCTAAAATGAGCTTCTAAATGTGTGGGAAAACTGACTAAAATGAAATGGACAGTATAAGTTTGTGTTCGTTATTATGGTATGAAAAACTAGCAATATATGGGAAAATGAATAAGATGAGAAAAACTTAAGTATATCAACACAGACATCCAAAGTTTTGATATTTTCTATGTTCTTAGCAAATACTTAGTTCTTACATAAATCACTATTTACACAATCTCCTTATTCATATGGTTACCATATGAAAACTTAGTTCTTAGCAAAATTTGATATATTCTATTCCCTTAGCAAATACTTAGTTCTTACATAAATCACTATTTACACAATCTCCTTCTTATTCATATGGTTACCATACGAATACTTAATTCTTAGCAAAATTTGATATATTCTATGCCCTTAACCATTGGGCTCCTAGCCTAGTGGTGGTTGCAACCCTCCACCAAGAGAGGAGTCATGGGTTTGAAACCCCATGGGATTGGAAACTCAGGGTTACGGATCCTATATAAAACCGGCTTGCCTTCAAAAAAAAGAAAAAGAAAAAGAAAAGTAAGAAACCAAAGTAGAAAACATGCAAAAATATAGTAAAATGGAAAGACTAATATGCCATGTAATAAATATATTACTTGTACTACCCGTGGCTCGCCACGATGATTACGTCAACGCGCCTTCGGCGGTAAAACAAAATGTGTTCATTAACGCGCCTTTGGTGCTAAAACCCAATACAAATTGTTTTGTTTTCAACCTATGTACATTATGTAGGGCGAGTATAGTATTTTAAAAAAGAAGATTACATTAAGAAGAAAGTATAAATTAGATTTCTAGCAAGAAATGTTATATAAAAAAAGATTACATAAATGATATAGTAAGTTTAAATTAGATTTTTAGCAAAAAATGATTTATGATAGCATCATAAAAGCTAATAACTACCGTCGAATACATCCAACAAAATGTTCAATAGATTTTTAGCTTATTCACTTTTTGTAATCAAATACATCTTAGTCACAACCAACATAAATCAGAACCGAAGATGTACGACACATCTTGCCTCTACTATGGGACGAAGTCGAACCAACTAAGGTGAAACATGTTTTATAAAGTACCTTATTTCAAAGATAGGGTCAGTGCAAGGCGTGTGAACTTGACTCTAGGCCAAGAAAGATTTCCATCTAATGGGTACCCAAAATGTTACACATATTCAAGAATTTCATTTACCAGAAGACATGTGTATCCTTAATTAATTACCCGGTTCACCATGGTTCTTCCAACAAAAACATCTTCAGGAAATGCTAAGGATATTTTCCATTAAATTAGCGAAGACCGGAGGAGTTGGCATTTATACTTTGATAGTAAACCTAACCCCTACATAAAGGCGATAAAATGATCATCACAACACAAATTTAAGTAGCAAAAATAATTACAGCGTAGTTTTGAGCTTTAGGTTAATATTGTACAAAATTAACATTTAAAGAAATTCACGAAAGATGAAAACTTACAATGCAAAAAGCTAAGTGCTGTATATGCCCTTATATCAATTAGTTAAGGGTTCCCCTTCGTTCTTTATATCGAAATAATGCCAAAAATAATCTAAAAATTCAAAGAATATGGTTAACACAAAAAAATTCCAAGATGAAAAAGTACATACAATAATCACCAGTCATTAATTATTGCAATCTTAGCAAGGGGGGGAAAGCACAATAAGTAGATTTTCCCAATCACATTATGAGATTATCCCAATCACAGTCACAGTTAAACAACTATAAACCCAAAAGCAATAGAGAAAAATAATTTAGATATAGAGAGAGATAGAGGTCCTGATCTTTGAGGAAGATGTGCCTAGGAGTAAGATTTTTGTGCTCTAGAATGATATCAAAGCAGTAACAGCAAATACAAATTAAATCTACAATTGGAAAATTAAAATAAAATAAGAGAAACCTTAATTCGTACTACTTTTTTGAATTAATTCATAATAGATATAATAGTTTTCACGGCTAAGGTGCTTTAAAATATTTAAAGTACATCAAAACCCAAAAAAAAAAATTCTACTTCAAAAAATACTTCCTTTCACAATTGTTCCATAACCTATTTACTAAGTAACTCAGGAATAGTAAAGCTCTTGAAACCCAATACATGCAAATAACCCCAAGTACCTAAGCCCAAACTTTGGCATGTCCATTTGGGGTTCGCAACTAAACTCGTCTTTGATGTCGCTCCAGAAGAAAAAGTTTTATAAGCAAAAGGTATTGGTTAAAGAAGAAGGTAATCTAGTTTCCTTCCAGCCTTCTTCCTTGTGGTGGTTTTTGCCTCAATTTTTTATGGATCTCATACATGGTTCAACAATAGCATCAAACCCTTTATTTTCTTCATTCAAATCACTTTAGTTGTAGATAACGCTTTTTAAAACCAAAATAGGATGCCTTGGGCACTACAATTATTTCCCTAATAAGATCCCATAGTGCAAGTTTTACCGTCCATGTGGATATGCATATACTCCACCTGTTAGGACTCTTTCACCCAACCCATGTTCAATGTATATATATAAAATCTCAACCAATAGGCATCTGAGATCGAAACTATAGGAGTGATTTTAACTCTGTTCTTGCAAACTACTCAATGAACAATATGCAACCATTTCCTTACCTTTGTCATCAACTACAGCAAAACATCAATAGCAAGATCCTAACCTTATATCAGGGAATTTTAGCTTATCTATCCAAGCATAAACCAAAGTGTGAAGCCATGAAAACATACCATCATTGTTGCAATCAATGAGTGATGTACCCAACAAAAATAATTTGTGGTCTCGTGAATCTCCTCACAGGCAATTACAATGAGAATCAAAATTGAGGAAATATCCAAAGAACTTAGTTGAGTAATAATCTCTTACATACATTGGATGTACTTACCTACAGACCCAATTAACAAATAAATCAAACACCGTCATCGCCTCCTTTTCTCCTCTAAATGAACAATCAAAACTTGGACAAACCCGAGTGATTATCATAAGATTTAAATTGTACTTCGTCCGACGTACCTAGTACAACAAATACATTCGATAATGTTTCCCCGTGAATGCACATTCTCTGTTCAAGTACACTTAAGCACTCAAGTTTCTATTTGTAACATTTAATCAGATACTCTCTTAGTTGCAGAGATCACCCGAAGAACTTGAAATACTCAAGCAAAACTAACGAAATACTTTATCTACATCGCACATACAAGCGAATTACATTTATTTGTTGCAATAGTAACAAGCAACTTGGCCAGGTATTTGTGCAACATCAATACACCAGAAAGGGTCTAATTTAGTTAGCCTGCAACCTCATCTAATAGAACCTCTGAACCAAAGATGTATTTAGCCATACGCCTCTACGCCTTTTGTAAACAACAATCCCTCCAAATGTGCATCATATAACCTTCAATAATTAGGGCTTGTATATGAATATGATGAAGGACATACCGATTTCAGAGGTTAATTTGGTGCCTGGTCCCAAAATGAGCTTAAGGTGGTGTCTTACTTGATTTTGTCTGCGATGTTTTCCTCTGTTATCCAGCTGAAAATCGTACCAAATAATCCGAGAAAGAGAGACCATAAATTTGCCATAATACATCGCATATAACTTTTAATAATTAAAGCTTGTAAGTGAATATGATGAGGGACATACCAGTTTGATAGGGATTGTTGAAAAGCTCCTTCATCTTGAAGCTCATCGAGCTCATATCAGCCGCAATTTTTCGCCCTACCTCGGCTGAACTGATCTTCAATCGTTCCCCAAAAGCACTCACCTTCTCCATTAGATCGTCACTCATGGTGGAAACTCTAATTTACAATATAGGTTTAGATAATTAAAGTATTAAGAGATGATCGAAACCCTAAAATTTGAGATTGGATTCGATTTGGGAGAAATCAATTTTGAATTTTGTTTTGAGAGAGATATTTAGCAACAAACTTGATAATCGATTTGGTTTTCAATTTTGCTATATAAAGGGGCTCTTATATTTGAAAGGAAGAGGAGTGAGAGGTTTTTGAAAGGGGAACTTAATAATGAGAAAGAGAGAATCGCGATTGAGAAGAAAAAGTCGGGATGATAGAATTATTTAACAATTGGCTAATAAGACTAAATTACCCTTTGTCTATGTTTAGTCTAAATTACCCTTCAACTTGTTTGCTCTATCATGAATTAAATAGATCTAGACCGTCAATCTCGCCCTTCTCACTAAATCCCAACCCCTCTTTATCCTTGAGGCAATGGCGAATATGTTTATACGAAAAACACCGTTGCCTAATGTATAATAGAGTTTTGCAAATGCAAGCTGGGATTAAAGAGATTCACGAACCAATGAATTAATCAGAACAAGGTTATATCCTAAGGAAAATCGTTCCCGTGGCATCCTCGTCTAATGTAACATGTAGGTTTGGACTATAGGAACTGGGGATAGAATTATCTAAATACTTTGGTCACCCCCAGTCAGTTGAAGGAAATCTCAACCTCTTTAAATCTTATTCCATGTGGAGAGGATAAACTGCCTACCGGTTGAACCTATTTATTCTCTCTCCTAATTAAAACAAATTCTCTCTTCATCTTCTTCATGAAAGTGAGACTTTTTTAAATTATCTTTAACCCATTTCTTCCACCACAATTTTTTAATCAGAGACCAAAAGTTATGGCAAAGGTTAGCATTACCTATATGTTACACCTGTAAAATTATAGCACAGGTTTACATGTAAATAAATTTGATGGAAGCCTTTGCTGTGTAAAAGCAGAAGATGAGTTTTTTTGTTGTTGGTGGTGGTGTTGTTGAAGCTCATCCTCGTTCATGGGAGTTATTGGTGAGAGAGAGATTGATAGTTGGGGTTGAGAAGAGGAGTAAGAATAAATGGGCTTTCTACTGCTGGTTTTGTCGCCCATTCTGCTATAGTCTACTTGCAGCCTTCTAGCTCCAGTCGAACACTCGAAGGCTACATCAAAGCCTACACGAATACCTCGAAGCCCATTTAATCAGTAAGCAAGCCTTCAAAGGCTACAAGACGATGAAGACCCGAAAATGAAGCCTTGACTATGAACAAGCCTTGAAGATGAAGACAGATCTGTCAACGCACGAACTCCACATCAATATCAGAAACTCTTTGACCATATTCATTCGTGGTCGATGGCAGACATGTCAGACAGCCAGCTCACCAGACAAGAACGGCGACATTGTAGGTTCATATAGTTGCAGTGACAGAACCAACAATAGCTTCAGTGTCAGAGCACAGTGCCAGACCAAATATTTCTGGCGTCAACACCAACTCCAGGATACCCGCCTGATACCCGGAGGGTACAGTTGTAATGTAACCTCCCATGGTGACTCAGCCCTGCCTATATTCTATAAATAGGAGGGAAGGGGAACCAAGGAGAGGTTACGAAATCTCCCCCCGAGAACACTTGCAGTTTACCTTCTATCTCATGGTAAATTACCCAGGACTCGAACCTTCGACTACTCGACAATAATATCAAATCTCTTAAAAATTCAAATCAAAGATTGTGTAGTGTCCAATTCTAGGCCTCCACGCAAGAATATTGTTAGTAGGCTTCTAATATTATGGATTAAATGTTTAAATCCTCTGATTGTAGATAAACCCCGTAGGGTAAGAGCTGACTTCTCCTCCATGTGAAGTTAGTCCCCAACATTTGGCACCGTCTGAGCTTTCCCACCCTACCTATCTCCCCCTGTCTTGCACTTTCTTTTTCCAAGTCCTGCAAACCACTTCCAATGGCCCCCACCCTCTGCCCAACTTCCACCCATGCTGGCAACTCGACCGACGGAGTGGCTGGCCAGCTAGCCCTTCTTACCCAGCAGTTCGCACAGACTGAAGAGCATCACCGAACGCAATTAAGTTTGGAACGCGAAGAGCATCGGCAAGAGTTCAAAGCCGAGCGGCAGCGTCGTTTAGATGATGTCGACAGACAATACCGCGCCATTGACGACCTACGTAACACAGTTTGTGAGTTGTAACGGTTACAGCCTCTAGATGCTCCTCCACCATCCCGAGCTCCCGCCCCATCACGCGTCTCTGCTCGAGATCGATTGAGGCCCCTACAACATCTTCAAGTACCCCCGGTCCATCTTGGTGCTGAGGGTGATGCCCCTACTGTCCCCCCTACTGGCTTCATTCACCTTGGCATCCACCCCACACAGGATTCCTCTGACTCAACCCTTCGATCCTCCAGACACCCTAAATTCTGCCCAGCTCAAGAACGTCAGCGCCAAACACATGTCGAACAATCGGCTTCATCTGCCTCAAACCCATCAATCCCCCCCTCATCCCGGCTATTGTGCACAGCAAGACTTCGACTACAAAATCCACCCTGTCGTCTGTGTTAGCGTGAGCCCAATAACAAACTCATGGAGTCGATTGAATAACCCCCTCTATCCCAAGATCCTCGCTATCAAGGTGCCTCCAAATTTTCGAGCCCCAAATATTAGTAAATATTGTAACATCAATCCTCAATCTCACATTCTAGAATTTCAAAATGCTTTAAGCCTTTACTCCACGGCTGATCACCTGATGTGTTGACTTTTCCCCACCAGCCTTACAAATAGCCTTCTTCGTTGGCATCATAACCTTCCTAATGGCTCGATTCGAAGTTTCGAGCAATTATCCACCCTCTTCATAGCCTAATTTGCCTTCAACAAGGACCGCGAGGTCATAGTCGATGCCCTCTTCATTTTCAAAAAATCCCCCAGTAAAACCCTTGAGGCCTTTACTTAGAGGTTCCCAGACGAGTCGCACAAAGTTGAAAGCCTCGACTGCGCAAACGCCATACTCACGTATTTGAACGGTTTGCCAGATATCAGCCGTGCCAAAGAGTACTTAGTCCTTCAGAAAACATGAACCCTTGAGGAGATGCTCTCAAAAGTCAATGGCTATATCTACCTTGAGCGCCTCCACAAATCAAATAAATAGGGGCAGCCTTTGACCACCAACCCAAATAAACCTCGATAAGACCCATCCTCTACCCCTACACCCTTGATCGCTCCCGTCTCACAGAAAACTGAGAGCCGCAAACGTCCTCACACTGACAATAATATCGAAGCTCATGAGAAATGTCAGTAGCTGGTCTTACCCAGACTTACTACCCCTCTCAGCACCCTTCTACCACAGATCTAGGTAGACCCCATATGGCGTACCCCTTTCACCAGTGAATTCAAATAAGGAGAACCTTACTTCACAAACCACAAGTGTAATTGCCACCACACAAATAAGTGTTTCGCCCTATAGCACTCTCTCGAAATAATCCTCAAAGCAGGACGTCTACATCAGTATGTCGCCTACCTCCCTAGCTATCTCGACGGGCCATACCTAAAGCCTCAACCTGCCCCTGCCGTCGATCCAGCCGAGGTAAACATCTACCAACTTCACCTCATCGAGGTTAATAATATCGACATCATCCCATCATCCCTTCTAAAAGGTAGCGTAAGCGCGTTGAAAAATGCTACAAACTTACTTACCTGGAGAATCTTCCTGCCCTCCTACCAGAATCAAGTCAATATCTTCGACCCGGGGGTATCTCTTTCATCGACTGTCATACCTCGCATGTTCGTTTTCCTCATTCCGACCCTTTAGTCATCATGATTTAGGTCGAACACCTCGTCCTCTGCACCATACTTATTGATACAGGAAGTGCAGCCAATACACTTTTCTTTCAGACCATCAAAGTCATAAACAAAATAGACCTCATCACTGCCGCCAATGTCGAACTAAAAGGTTCTAATAGGGCCACCGAAGTTGTTGTTGGTCGAATTAGTCTTCTAGTTACCTCCGACCCAGTCACACTTCAAACCAGCTTTCCTAGTCTGAATATCTTAGTATCCTCGGGCGTGACTGGCTCCATACCATGTGTACCATACCTTCGACCTACCATCAAACCCTTCGTTTCACTACCCCCCGTGGTACATGGAATTTAAAAGGCTCTCAACGCCACACTATTTCATGTGAGCATCCAGAGATCGATAAGACTCAGAAACTCATTGGACTCCCATAGCAATCACTGTCTCCTTCTGTCTCCATACCTTCGACACCCGCCATCTCACCCATCGAACCCACTATTTATATTGAACTCGACGGTCCTGGTGGTGGTACGTTCATTAGAACCTTTCTTGACGAGGTAGAGCACCTCAAAATTTCAGACTTCCTTCGAGATGCCCGGTGTCGACCCCAGTTTAGCATGTCACCGCCTTGACCTCGCCCCCACTCTACAGTAGTAAAATAGAAGAAGCGTACACTAGTATGATGACTTTGAGAAGCTGTAAACCTCGAAGTCGATAAGCTCATATCCCCGGGTTTCATCAGAGAAGTTAAGTATGCTAATTGGATATCCAATATTATGGCAATTCCAAAAAATAATTACAAGATCATAATCTATGTCGACATTACTGACCTCAACAAATACAAACTAAAGGATAGCTTCCCCCTCCCGAGCATTTTTCGAGTACTTCTGATGCTACTGTGGACAATGACCGGCTCTATGATGATGCGGTTTTGGTTACAATCTCAGGTACCCCCCATCCCTGAGAGCAACTTAAAACTTCATTTATTACTAAACAGGCCCCCTTAACTGTTTTAAACGTCATCCCCCTTCGGCCTTAAACATGCTGGTGGCGCAACCTACCACACTCGTCGCAACCATTTCAAAAAAACCCTTGCTGGCAAGAGTCGTCAAAGTTTACTCGATGACATGTATGCAATAGCCTCTAAAAAAACCTACCCACATCCATGGACCTAACCAAAGTTTTTTCATACTTTCACACAAAAACATACACTGAAACTAACTCTAGAAAATACCAGTTTTTTGTATTTCGTCTGGACAAATCTTTTTAGCCATCTTACTACAAATACGATATCGAGATCGACCCTGACCATAATCGGGAGCCCTCTCGATATGCCTTCTCCCCCCAACCAAAAGATGTCTGAAGGTGGCTGGCATATAGTGCCCTCCCGTCTTCATGTTCCAATCATCATACATGCTGTGCTTGGCCCTTTTCTCTCTTATGCGACCAACGGTGTCCACGGCTAAAAGAAAAACAACCCTGAGACCACTAGACCCCAACTAATGAACACCGGTCCTCAAAACGTAAAACATACCTTGCTGACCACCCATGCTCACACACCCTCCTATCAAGACAAACTTTCCTATACTCGCGGTCACCGAACCTCTATCATTCTGTTCTGATTCGACGCGAATCCACATCGTGAAACATAATATTTTATTCAGTAAAACTCTGACACCCACAGAATATCGATAACGAATGTGCACATTGCTCCTCACCCCTCGTTTACACTTCCCGCAAACCTCAACCCTATTTTCAAGATCACCCTATCGTGCTATACAAGTTATCCCCTTCGGATGTGCTCCGCAAGCAAAGAAAAATCCAGATGATACAATAGTGTTCCATTTCCTTGCTGACTTCCGTCCGTTCAAAGATGTGACTGAGAGAACTGAGACAATCCTACCCAAAGACCGCCCACCACAGGATCCATGGAACCCTAGATACAGGTTGGCGTCTCTTCACAGACAGATCCACTGGTACCCACATTCAGGGGTCTATAGAGGTCCTGGGCTACACCCACCAATGATCGATTGATGACACAGTAAATTAAACTTGTGAATCTCGCAACACGAGTGATATGAGCCTGGTACCCTGGCCATTCGCCTCCCTCGCACCTTAGCATCCTTAACTGTCATTTCACAGATTTCCAACATATTTTCTGAGACAATACACCGTGAGACATCAGGCGGTCGCATGGCTGGGGACAACGTTTCTAACCTTTCCTACCATATGTTCAAATACACCAGAAAAGCCCACGGGCCCTGCACGCCATGCCTTCTAGCCATGGTATTGAAGCATTACTTACTTTACGTCATTTAAAAGAGCACCACGAGATTTCCAACCTCCCAACGAATAGATAATAAATTTGACTCGGATGTAATCATGTTTGGATCGACGAACCAAGGCCGAGCCATTGAAACCTCGGCCTTACCATCTACCCTCCAGTCAAGTTCAATTTAACAGCGCTTTCCCAATAAGTTTCAACAGAAGATCGTTGTACTTCAGAACGTGTCACACAGGTCTTCGAAGCCTCGAAATGTCGCCAAGCTGGCCGAATCCTGGGAATGACCTTATGTCCGTTACATACAAACTGATAAAGGTCATATTACTGACTGATAGAGAGAATGAAGGAACCCCTACCAATCATGGAATATAATGTAGTTATGTCTACGCAAGGCATGGCTTTACCTTTTCTACGATGGTTAATCACTATAAATTAGGATAAGCAGCTTTTCCTCATATAATTGGCTACACCATCTCCCTACAGGAGCAACCCCTCGCCAGCCCACACCCCCAGCCCCCTCAGCACCGAAGAGTTTGACCAGCCAGACCTACGGCCCCTTCGGTCACAAGTATCAGCAGCAACTAGTCTACCACTGAGTCTCCGCGCCATTTCCCATCTTCACGTCACACCCACATCACTCTACTTCTATAGCCTCTGTCTGAACAACATCGTCAAAACCAAGACCAGTTGCAATTGGGCAAGCCTTGTACGAGATTTTCAGGATCAGATCCTAAATCTTGATAAACTCCTGTGAGCCTAACATTATTTTTACTTCTTATCAACTTCCGTTGGAAGGTCTCCTCTGTTCTGCATAATCTACCGTCTCATCATCTTTACATTCAGAACTTTCACTGAGTGTAAACCGTTGAGCTTGTAACCTCCATCCTCCTTCACGCTCTTATGTCCCTTGATCTCGCTTCCAACGCCATTGTATGGAAAGCAGACGATGCTTGGGCCCCTCGAGCACGCTCCAATTTGCCAATCGCCTGCTTTAACTGCCTTATTGCTACCGTCTGTGCCTTGTTGAAACCTACACCCAGCATCTCTAACTACTAATATTCAACCATCAGTATCTCTCGAAGCATGGTGCACTTCAGAAAATTTTCGAATTTCACAAAAAATAAACAGTTACCTAATACATACTCTTCTACATCTACCTCGAAGCTTCGTTTGGATCAGTGCCACAGAGTTCCGCCATCGAACCATCCTTAGCTCGAACCTGTTCCTCCCGTTCAGACGTGGTTAGTTATTTGTCCATATCCTCTACATTATCCTCCCCCAGCACTCTACGCCTCATCTGCTGAGGTCCCTTTGGCTGTTGTACCTTTGGAGATTCGGGAAAGGCCTTCCTTTTCCCTTTATCAGCCTGCATCGATGCCTGCTTTGATGCCTTCCTTAAAATATCACAAACTACTTCGGGCACTGGCAATTCCTGCTCGACCCGCTACGCCTTCAGCACATAATTTACCTTCCTCGACAATTTTACTTTCTCCATTCCTTCGACACCTCTCTTCCTTGATAGCTTCGACGTAATGGATACATTTCGAAGCAGGGAATCTGTCTTCTCTGCCTTTTCCTCTTAATACCAAGCCCCTGGAACACAGAGTTCACCCACCCCTCATCCGAGTTGACTAACGTATCAATATAATCCCTCCTATTTGCCCAAGTCCGGGTACTAGGACCTGCAAAACAAACAGAATAACGATAATCAGCCTATTCGATCAATACGTCAAAAAAATCTTCGATAGACAACTTACTTGGATTATAAACCTTATGTTGTAACTTATAAGGATCCTCTCCTTCGATATTCTTATAGTTACCCCGTACTACAACTAAAGCTTTATCCCACCCTGGACCTGTCGAACACAGATCAAACATCTAAGGCTTATCCGTGTGACACTGGATTTGATAGGTGCCAACCTTCTGGTTTGCTTTCTTAGAGTAGAATGAGACAATGTCCTACCACTCGATTAAACTTTTCCCATCACCTTGCAGTTTTACATTCATACCCTCAATTACCTTCATCATTTCATAAAAATTCCCATTCATCAGACACGGGGCCTGTTCCCAAAAGTTTAGCACCTCCTTCACCAGCCTTCGAAGGGGTAATTGCATCCATAACCGAATTTGGCCTCTATACGCCATAATACCCACTCGAGGCTTTGATTGGAAGGTGTACCCTGACCCCACCGCATATAATATTACCCTTACCTTTGACAGTACAAATTTAGCCACAAATCGATCTAATCTCTACCTCTCTCTAGCCGAGACAGATCCATTAGCCTCATCCGAATCAGTCGATTCCTCACTATGATTACTTTGCTCCTCCTCTCCTCATTTATCACCCGAGGGCTCAACACTACCTTCGCGTCTCCCTCTATCTCCTCCCAATATTTCTTCATCATCACTCTCCTTGGTCACTACTGTCTTACGACGTTTACTTCTTGAAGCCTCAAATTCAGGAAACGTTATTTCTAATGGGGAAACTTTTGCAATATCTAACTCTTTAAAGTCGTTGCCCTCACCCGTCGGTGCACGACCAGACACACTAGCCTCATTTTCTTTAATCTTTTCATCTATTAACCTCAGTCTCGAAGATCGACGGGTACGCATCTTATCCTATAGAAGAAGAAGCACTCAATTAGATCAATATATTCGACTATTCCATGTTAATAACCTATTTTTACCAGCCCTCTCCAACTCAGACCATCATAGTCAAATCCTCGACCATAATCCCTGCTATACCGTCAATACCCTCAGAACCCCAAAAAAGTTTACCTATAGATACATGTTTTCCCTCGGTCGTCGGTCATATCATCACAATTATAAGCCCTAGCAGACTCTACACTACTATGTACTCAATATACAAAAATGGAAGATGAAGCAACAAGACAGAAGTAAGAAGGACATACCTGTTTGAGCAAAGTATATCAACTACCTTTTAGTAATTCAGACAATCCCATATCAACTATTGATCTCTATGGAACAATGGCGTATCCTTCTCTTTCTCTCACTCTCTAATTTTTCTATAGGTGGGTAACCAGGAACAGTAACAATGACCTTCCACTATATATGCCTCCTCAGAATACCAAAAGCAGCATCGATTTCCGAAACCGCTATCATTACCACTACCTCACTACCCTTACTTTTCGGATACGATGTGTTTTGTCGAATATACCCTTAATTACCCCGCGTGCACATCTCACGCACACATTTCCATAATTTTATATATATGAAACAACTCGAACCTTCTAATCCCGACTCAAAACTGTCAAATCATATCCTTACATCAAATCAACCTTTTTTCTGTAATCCAAGGAAGCATCATGATGCCTGCAGGACACTCTGTCCTAGGCTCCGTACAGTTTTTGGCATGCCAGCTGCTTGGATTATCAGTTTTGCCAATCGACCTTTAACATACTTTCCTCTTATCCTCGAATAATCGTTTACATCAACTCTCGAACATTAGCCCTCACATAACCTGATATTCGAATTCAAAACATGCCAATAATGCGTATCTCAAGAAAACTATTTTTGCCCCTAAATTACCTTTGAGTATTATGTTTGTCTTACTTATACAAAGACAGTTCAGTATCTCACTTCGACAATCATCTCATAAATTGTTAAGTTCATTCAGGCAGACTCCCGTACACCGAAATATAGAAGAAAGCAATCATTAATCAAAAGAAACTACAAACACTCCTACCATCATATTTTACCACAATAAAGAAGCCCTTATTTATAGACGGGAATGATCTTCGAAGACTCAACCTCAGCATCTTCCTTGTCCACCACATCCTCAGCCAAAGACTCCAGGAAGGCCAACCGGTCGCCAGAATACGGGCCCATCATTTGTAGTACCCCCCACCAGTACGCATAGGGGATCCCACTAATGGGTTCCCCTGGCTCCACTTTAAGCAAATCTGGCATAGCTCAATCTAGGCCTTGATCGCCAAAATACCTCTGCTTCAGTTCGAGTATCTTCTCCTGTATATGAAGGACCCTTGTCGCCGCCCGGCTTTGGTACTTTGTGTTTGGAGCATTTCCGTTTCATTGGGACGAAGACACATACATTTTTCTCGGAGAAGGAGCAGATGTGTGAAATTCACCTGAAAACACCCTACTTATACATGAAAGCAGATACATTTAAACCCTCCTTAATCAGAACCGCATTTATCACAGTCTTCAAATGTTTCCCTAAGAATCTCAGCAATCAAACCTTTTGAACTTCCCAGACTCAACCGTTTCATCAGCATGCGCATCCAGCACCTATTTCTAAGGTTTTACAATCGCCACATCCACAGTTTCGAACCCTCGATCCCTCTATGCCTCCTCCTACAACTCTGTCAATACATACATCGAATTTTAAGATTTTAGAGTCAATTACTCATTTCAGGTTGAATATTAACCATTGTCTTCGATACCTACATGTCATGTCGAAGTACTTTTCCCCTCGAAGATAGTTTTTTCTATTTAATTACCCATCGAAGTTAAATGTTCAATTCCGCGCCTACAATCTATTTGTCTACCACATTTTTCAAATACAAAATTACACAATTTCAGTGAAATACTATTCTCATTTCATTATGTTGATTACAACAAAGAGAAGACAAAGGAAGAAGAGGAAAATCTAAAGAAACAATAACAGAAGCAAAAACCTTCAAACACAGTAATACAGAAAATTACAGTCGTACAAGAACAAAACCTATCACCACCACCACCCTTCTACCACCTTATGAAGATCCCAGCCTATTTTCAGATGGGCCAGATCCTCCTGTCGATCTCTGCCCCTCCACAAACTGATCTTCTTCCTGAATAAGACGTTCAGCTAAACCCGACAGGAAGAGTTAACGCTCTTCAGCAGCTGTGAACCTCCACCGCAACATTCCCCACAAGTATGCATAGGAATGCCCGTTGATCGACTCCCCAGGCTCGACCTCCACTAGGTCCGGCATATCCCAGTCAAGTTCCTTGTCCCCAAAGAACTTTAGTTTCCGTTCAGCCATTTTCCGTCCTATACGACAGTTTCTGGCAAAACCCATTCTTCCCAGATAACATGTGTTGGGAGTGGTATCCATTTTTTTTTACGGAAAATAGCAAAAGAAAATGAAGATGAAGAGTATATAGTGGTACCCCATAAAAGCCCTATTTATACCTTCATTAATAGCATTTATTACTCCGTAATCACAAGAACTTCGTAATTGCTCTCCTATATTACCTTCCTCAAAATTCAAATATGCCACAGTCAACCGTTCAACTTCCAACAACCAGCAATTTTCTGCAGCAAACGCCTCTACGCCTATTTTTGAGACCCTTGCTGAGAGGGGGCGAATGTAGTAGCCTTCTCGCAGCCTTCATCCCCTAGTCAAATACTCAAGGGCTACATCGAAGCATACACGAATACCATGAAGCCCATTCAATCCGTAAACAAGCCCTCCAAGGCTACAAGAAGATGAAGCCCCAGAGACGAAGCCCCGGTTATGAACAAGCCTCGAAGATGAAGAGAGATCTATCAGCGTACGAACTTTACATTAGCATCAGAAGCACTTCAACCATATTCATCCGTATTCAAAGGCAGACATGTCAGACAGCCAGCTCACTAGACAAGAACGGCGGCGTTGTTGGTCCTTACAGCTATAGTGAAAAAACCAACAATAGCTACAGTGCCAGACCATAAATTTTTGGCGTCAGCACCAACTCCGGGAAACCCGCCTGATACCCGGAGGGTACACCTGCAATGTGACCTCCCATGGTGACTCAGCCCTACCTATATTCTATAGCTAGGAGGGAAGGGGAACCAAGGAGAGGTTACGAAATCTCCCCCCAAGAACCCTTGCAGTTTACCTTTGATCTCTCTCTAAATTAGTCAGGACTTGAACCTTCGATTACTTGACAATAATATCAAATCTCTTAAAAAATTTCATCAGAGGTCGTGAAGTATCCCAATCTAGGCCTCCACGCAAGAATATTGTCAGTAGGCTTCTAATATTATTTATTATATGCTTGAATCCTCAAATTGTAGATAAACCCCCCGGTGTAAGAGCCGACATCCCCTCCTTGCAAAGTTTGGCCCTTGCACATTCGATCAACATCGAGATCACCAATGAATTCAGCGAGGGAGCTATTATGAGTTGGGACAAGGTGGTTGTTAGATTTGTACAATCCCCTCACTTGTTTTCTAGCTAGACACCCTTATGTGCTATTGCATCTGTAGTCTCCCGTGTTTTCTGAAACAATAAATATAAAACCAAATTAGTCAAATTTGAGAGATGAGAACAACTGAAGCAAACCTTCTCTTTTGTCAAGTAAAGATGAGTTTATTATTTAGATTGAGAGTTCTTACTTTTCTTTCTTCTCAAATAGAAGCCTTTTGTTCTTCTTTCAAGCAATGAATGGCTTAAAAAGAGGGAGATGGTTAGGGGTCTGTTTGGTGACCCAAATATTTTTTTCCTGAGAAACTGTTTCCTTCTTTTAAATTTTCTCATTGTTTCCCATTTTAGATTTCTCAGTATTTCAACCATTGGGTTGCCTAGTGTGAGACAATATAACAATTTTTTTTTTCTCACATTTTCATTACAGTAGTGTTTGGTTATCCATTTCCCACTTCGTAAAAAAATACAAATAGGAAAAATAAACATAAATATTATTCTAAAATGTATTTCAAGCGAACATTATTAAAAAACAAAGTATGCGTTATTCAACCAAACATCCTAAAACCAAACTCAAAATAAATTAATGCACCTAAAACATAATTAATATTGCTTAACTCTAAAATTTTAAAAAATAACTAAGAATCAGTACTCTTGCTCGCTTAAAAAATAATAGTTCAACCACGCCAACTTTTGGTCATCTTTAGTATGCAAAAACATAGTTGTAATTCCCTTGTTGACCGTGAATTGTTTTATTGCATCAAACTTAGCAAACATACCAAGTCCTGCCATATTGTCAATGGTTTCACCATATTTTTCAAACAAAGTTGCAATACTTTCAGACTCACCCTAAGACTTTGTGATATGCTATTCAAACTATCAGCTAAACCTTTAAGATGACTATGTAATACTGCACTAGTTGACCTAGTTTTCTGTCTCTTCGCACTTGAAGGAGTATTTTTGGCAAGTCTTTTAGCGTGATCTTCTTTAGTGGGAGAGTGATCTTGGGCATCATGCACAACTAAATTTTCAATATCAACATCCAAATCTATGGTTTTATTGTCGTTACCATTATAAGCCAATGTCATTTCATCATCCAATGTAAAAATAGTGTGTACCCTTGACCCTGTAGCTATATCTTTGCCAACCAATTCATAAATTACGATCTCGCAAGCATATGATGATATCGACCTAGGTTAGCGATAGCGCGTTCCCTGGTCTTATCTATCATATTGAGGTTACAAGCCAATTCGAACTCATTATCCTCGTCAGTCAGCTCGTGATCGTGAACTGGATGATGATATTCAAAATTAATAACAACCTCAGTGTCATAAGAAAGGAGGAATGGGGTACACCCAGTGGATTGTCAGGGAGTGTTTCGATATGTCCACAGCATGTGAGGTAGTTCACGAACCCAATTTCCTTTTTTCTGTGAATGAAGCCATATTTTGAGTCCATCAACGATGGTTTTGTTGGTGATTTTAGCTTGGCCATTTCCTTAAGGGTTGTATGGATTTGATAGTGAGTGGATGATATTGTGGTGATTTAGGAAGGTTACGACTTTATCTCCCACAAATTGGGGCCCATTATCGATACGAATTAGGTAAGGGCACCCGAATTAAGTGATTATGTGGTTCCAGATAATGGAGATAACCTCTTCTTCTATGGTTCGACATAGTTGGATTGCTTTTACCTATTTTGTAAAGTAATCGGTAGCAATGAGTAGGTGACAGCAATTTCCTGGAGAGTTAGGAAATTCGCCGACGAGGTCTAGTACCCATCTTTTGAATGGCCAGGAAACCTTGCTTGCATGGAGTTTGAGCGCAGGGGCGCGTATCATATTTTCATATCTCTGGCAGGAGCAGTACCTGTTGGAATCCTCTTCTGCTTGCTTGCGCATACTAGGCCAGAATACTCCTCAAGCTATAGCTAGGCTTGATAATGATCTACCTACGGCGTAGGAGCTACAAGTTCCTTCGTATATTTCATGGAGCAGTTCGCCTACTTTTGACTTCGAAAGGCACTTGATGTAGGGGGCTGATCTTCGTTAAGAAGCGAAGATGACTCTTACAACACGGAGGTCAACCTCTCATCAAAGATGTACAAGTATATGGCCTAAAAAGAGACTAATTAGAGACAAATACTTGCGTAGAGGCCCGAATGTGACTCTCTACGACCTCTGATGAGGATTTTTAAACTGTAATTCTATTACTAATGAGTAATAATAAAGATCAAATACAGTTTGTAAGTGGTCAAAGGTAAAAAGCATAGGGTTTGGAGAAGATTTTTCTAACACTTTCTTGGTTTCCCCTCTCTCTTATTTATTGTGACATAAGAGGCTGAGTTACCAAGAGTGGGCCAGGCTAGATGATTACTATCCGGGTTTTCCGGCGGCGGCATTTATTACAGACATCCCTGTCACTGTAGCTGAGAGGCCAATTAATACGTCGTCCAATCCGTTTGAGCCGACTGCTAGTCTCATCACACTTCTACTATTTGAGCGTTCAGTCGAAGGGTATCTGCTATTATGTGTTGATCCGTTCTCAAAGGTTTATCTGTCATCGAGGCTTCGACTACAAGAGTTCCTTGAGGGACTTGATTCTGAGTTGAAATAGTTTTTGATATGTTCGAGTAGGATACGAAGTAGACTTCGAGTGAGGAGGTCGAAGGCTGTGAGTAGGCTACCACATTCGCCCCCTCTCAGCAAGGGTCTCGAAGCCAGATGGAGAGGCGTTTGCTGAGAAAACTGTTATCTTTGAACCTGTTCTTGTTTGACAGCTAGTTTTTGGGAAAATAATAATATGGGGGGGTAATTTAGAGGTTTAGGTGGGTAAAAGGTAATAAATGGGGTGAGGGCTATAAAAATTGGTTCTTGTGCGGGGATTTTGTATCTTCATCCATCTTCAACATTGCTCTGTTCTTCATTCTGAATATCTAAATGGATAGCCTGCCCAATACCCGTTATCAGAAGAGGATGGGGTTTGCTCGTGATCGTCGTATGGGGCAGAAAATGGCGGAGCTGCACATGAGGTTTTTCGGACAACATGATCTGAATTAGGATATGCCGGATCTTGTGGATGAGAGGCCAGAGGAGTTCATCAATGGCAAACCGTACGCCTATCTCTGGGAGCAATTGAGGTCACACTTTACGACCAAGCCGAAATGTTATCTTTTCTTGATGGCATTAGCTGAAAGCCTTGTCTGTGCAGAGGAGATCATCGAGGAGGAACATGCGGCGAGCAGACCCGGTTCTTCCAGATGTAAGGTACTAGGTTGATATTGTGAATGTTTTGGTATTATTTTGTGTAGTTTCTGTTTTGTTCTGTGTGAGGAAGTTGTTATGAGTTTGGGGTGGTAGGGGAAAATATAATTTGTTTTCCTGGATTCGGTAATTAAAATGGACAGAATATTTTGATCGTGTCTGTATTCCTGTTATTTGGTTAGATAATGTAGACGAATGCAAATGACTACTCTTCTAGGCGCAAGGTATAAAGATATGCTCGAAGAAAATTATGATCGAAGGTTGATGATGGGTTGCTGTGAAGATTGAGTCTTACGATGGTCGAATGTTCGATGTTGGAGATATGTTCGACTGGGAGTCCTTGGGGATGAGATTTGAATGCAGGTACAGACGAATCAGTTACGTCTTGGAAGTTGGAGAGGTTACATGTTGACATTTCGTTGTTGGGAATTGAAGGTTACCATTAATTCAATTAGAGAAGAGGGAAAGTTCTGGCGAGTTTGGAGGTATAAAAATGGGTAAGGAGGGAGAGATTTCTTTATCTGTCTTGCAGCATTCTTTTCTTCTAACTGAGTACTTCCTGTTTATCAATATGGCTGAAAACGTACAGGTTGCTTAAGATCAAATGGCCGTGAGGGCGAGGAGAATTCAAGAGGCCCTGCTAGGTCTTCAACGAAGGTTTAGGATAGAGGACAAGATTAACGTTGAAATGCTAGATCTCTTTGAAGCGGAACCTGGAGCACCTCTCTATGATATGCCATTCGCGTACTAGAAGGGAATAGTGTAAATGATGGGGCCGCTACCCGGCCATCGGTTGTCGCTTCTCAAAGGCTTCGCGGAGGATATAGTGGATCAGGAGGATGAAGCTACGGCGGCCGTTGTTGCAAAGAAGGAACCTGTTAATATATAGTGTTCCCTTTTGTAGTTTCTCATGTTGCTGCATTCATGTGTTCTGTTTCTCTCTTCTTTCCATTTTTTTTGCATGACTTTTGTAGTGCTGCCCTCGTTGTCAGAATGAAAAGTGCTTTGATGATAGTACTAATAGAAATTGTTGTGAAGTGTAGGATATGGTAGTAGAATCTGAATTCCAAATATAATACTGCTCGCTACGAGGTCGATATTATAACTGTATCGATTGAATATTTGGAATATAAAACTAAACTTGTTGGGATAAAAAAAATATACTTTGTCAAAATTGAAAATTTTGTCTGAAGGCATGAAGTTTTGACTGGTCAAATGGGGGGTTTGTTGGTATGAGAGATTTAATAAATCTGAGGTAATTTGTTAAAGATCCTTTGAGGTGTAGACTAGTCGAATGTTCCAGTTCGGAAGTGTAACGTCGGTGAAGTTTGATAGTGTATCGAAGGTGAAGTTTGAAAGTGTATCAAAGGTGAAGTTTGATAGTGCATCGAAGGTGAAGTTTAACAGTGTATCGAAGGTGAAGTTTGATTTGACTGGCCGATCTGATAATCCAAACGGTTGGTCTGTTAGATTGGTACGTGCGTTTAGGGCAGTGTGCCGGGAAGTAATGATTATGTTTTACTCGTTTGACGAAAAAGGTGGTGATGTGACTATTGGATTCTGACTGTTTAGTTTTGACCTGGGAGAATAAGGTTCGAGAAGCTCCGGCAATACATGTAATTTTAGGCAAACAAGTTGTTCGTACGTGGGAAATGTTAAGGGTATATTTGTCAAAGCACACTGCTAGCCGAAAAGCCAGGGAGGTAGGGTCGCGGTAACGATGGCGGTTAATAAATTGAGGTGTTTTAGGGTTTTCAAAATATATATAAGTGAGAGATGAGAAATTATTGTACTAGTTTGCTGTGAAAACCATAGAGAGTGAGAAGGAGAAGGAAAAGCGCCATTGTGAGCGTGGAAGCTGTTAGGACATCTGAGGCTGTGATCATTCTGATTTGGGGGTAGTTTTGCTAATTTCAGGTATGACATTTGATCTCTACGAACTTTGTTCTGTTTGTTTTTTTTTTTAGTTTAGAAAGTTGAGGCAGAACAATCTGTGTTTGTGGTTTTGAAATGGCACTTGAGAGGTTGGAGAAGGGAAAGGTCTGGGTTACGACCCGGTCTGTGACTTTTTTTGGAGGGGGTAGATAGGATGGTCATGGAATTTGTCGAATTTGCCAATCTAATTGCGTGCCTCTTCTTCTGTAGGCTAAAAATGGATAACCTTCCGGCTTCGAGACGGGCACTGATAGATGAAGAGATCGAAGAAATCGAAGCTAGTATTTATGGTCAAGCCCCAATGGGTGATGGTAGTGATGTAGAAGTTTTAGATGAAATAACCGAGGCCCCATTTTCAATGGTACTGCCTGCTGAGGAGGTTATGGTTTTGAGGCTTCGAAGGATGATAGTAACTAAGGATAGTGAGGAGGAGGAAAAAGTGTAGGGGGAGAGGGATGATGTAGGGCCCTCGGGTGAGTGAGAGGGAGATAAAGGACATTGTAGCGATAGCGGGGATTCAACTGATTCGGATAGCGTAGGGGGTCTCATTGCAGCGTAGGATAGGGTTAGGTTAGAGCGGTTTGCCGCTAAGTTAGAACTGTCAAAGGTGAGGATATTTTTGAGTGTTGCAGGGGCGAGATTGACCTTTAAATCGAATCCTGGGAACGAGATTATGGCTTATAGGGGCCAGATTCGATTGGGGATGAAGTTACCGCTTCGAAGGCTGGTGAAAGAAGTTCTAAATTTTTTTTGAGGTGTCTCCAGTACAAATGAACGGGAATTTGTATGAGATGATGAAGGTGATAGAGGGGATGAATGTAAAATTGGCTGGTGAGGGCCAAAATTTGATTAAGTGGCTTGATACTGTTACCTTTTACTTGAGGATGGCGAGTCAGAACCCAGGGACCTATCAGATCCAATGTCACCCTGAGAAACCTTCGTTTTTTGATTTGTGCTCTACGGGTCGAGGGTGGAATAAAGATTTGCTGATAGTGAAAGATAACTTCGAGAATGTAGACGAGGATGACCCTTATAAATTGTATCATAGGGTATATAATAAAAGTAAGTTTGTTGTCGAAGGGTATGTTGTTGATGTGTTTCTGAAATAAGTGATAACTGTGTTTTGTTTTACTGTTGTAGGTCCGGGAAGTTCAACTTGGGAAAATCCGGTAAATTACTTTGATAATCTACTCAAGGCTAGTGAAGACTGGGTAAATTCAGTGTTTAACAGTCCCAAAATAAAGAGGCAAAGGATGAAGAAGGCTGATTCCTTGCTTCGAAGCGTACCCACTACGCCGAAGCTAGCAAAGAGAAAAAGAAGTGAAGGTTCTTCTAAGAGGTCAAAGGAAGTGGGAGGAGAGGAGCTACCGAGGAACTATCAGTTTGTGCCGAGACCTCGCAAGGGGTCGAAGCAAGTGGCAACGGTGCCCGAAGTAGCTGTCGATGCTTTGAGGTTGAGGCCAAGGCCAGTATCGACTCATGTTGAGAAAGGGAAGAGTCGTGCTGCTCCCAAAGCCTCAAAATTACAGTAATCGAAGGATGGCCAAGGCAAGAGGCGTAGGGCACTGGGGGAGGACGATACACAGGAGGAGTATGAAGAAATAACTGAGGCAGAATGACAGGAGCAGGCTATTGCTAAATAATCTTTGATGGTCGAACACTGGGAGGACGACCCAGATGAGGCGTCGAATGAAGTAAAGAGGTACATGCTTCAAGTTACTATATACTGCTCCATATTGTGATATTCTGAAATTTCTTTCGAGTTCCTCGGAGTTTCAAGGTTCACTGACTGATTGAATATTTTAGCAGGCGGATGCTTGGGTGCGAACGTACAGCAATGCTATAAAGTCGGTAAAAGCGAAGTTGCGGCAAGCAAGGGAAAATCTTGATCTTTCCCGTGGGACGGAGGCATCATTGTTGCCTGAGGTGAAGAATTTGAAGCATGACCTTGGGATTCTTACCGAATCTTATGATGAGAGACTCGAACTTCAGTGATCGAGGCTAGAGCGGGAATGGGCTACGAAGCTTGGAACGTGTGAGAGGGAGTAGACTGAATAGAAGGTGCGGTTCTAGGGACAGTACGCTGGCAAATTCAAGGTGACTATGAGGTTAAAGACTTTTATAGATGAAAAGGGGTATGATCCTGTTACACTTGAACCATACCCTGAGTCTCTAGAATTTGTAGAAGGTGATGAGGTCCAGCTGAAGGAAGTAGAGTTGCCCGTTGTTCATGAGACAGTTGAGAGTACTGAAGGTGGCTGAGATACTTCTCTCCTTGGAGCACCCAGTAGTGGTCTTGCTGATGGTAGAGCCGTCGGAGTCTCGAATGAAGCCGCTGAGGTTGCTGATGGTGGAGCATCTGTGGAACAAGAATGTGAGACCGTGCCGGAGTGAGGTACTTGTAGTTGGGGTTGTTCGTCATTTTCTGCTGACATGTGGTGATTTGTAATATGTTGAACTGTGCTGCTGCTATTTTTCTTTGAACTTCTGTAGTTAATTTTGAACATGCTAATGTGTATTTTCTGTGGTACATTCAGAGTCTGCTGAATCTGACTTTCTGATGTAGTGCCTTAGTAGTCATTCTATCTTATGCTAACCTTGGAATGTTGGAATTTGTATGCTTATTCTGCCAATTTTGCTTGCTTTTAACTGTTGATGATTGATCTTTGACTTTCTCTGCGACTGCTGCGTTGACAGATAATATGTAAGATACTTCCTTGATGTTTACATGACTGTAGCATTGTCGATCCATGTAGATAGTGGATGTAATGTGGATCAAACTCTGTGTGCTCTTTTTGACATCGAAGGCCGAAGCCACAGCGATGTTGAAAACTCGAAACATTTCCAGGTCGCCCCCGAGTATCAGTCGGGTTGAAGGGACATGATACTTAGGGGAAACCCAAAAATGTGTTGAACTTCGAAGTCCTAAGCCTCAGCGAAGCATTATCGAATCGCCTCCAACGCATTCCCGAGGGTCCGGTCTTTCGACCATCCTTGCCCTTCGAGTTTGCTCGAATGCTGGAAACTTGAGCAATTCAAGGCCGCCCCCAAGTATCTGTCGGGGCAAGGGTGGACATGATACCCTGGGTAGACCTAGAAAAGGACTGTACTTCGTCGGTTTCAGAACCTGGATGAAGGAATATCGAATCGCCTTCAATACATTCTCGAGGGTCCGGTCTTTCAACCATTCTTGCCCCTCGAGTTTGCTTGAATTTTGGAGTCTTGAGCAATTCAAGGTCGCCCCCAAGTATTTTTCGGGGCGAGGGCGGACAAGATACCCGGGGTTGACCAAGAAAAGGATTGTACTTCTAAGGCCGTAGCTACAGCGAAAGAATATTGAACTGCCTACCATACATCCCCGAGGGTCCAGTCCTTTGACCACCCTTGCCCCTCAAGTTTGCACAAATTTTGGAGACTGGAAAATTGCTGAGATCATCCTTAAGTACCAGTTGGGTCGAAGGTTGACAAGGTATTCGAGTTAATCCAAAAAATTCCAAGTGAAACATGAGACGAAGTATTTGTGACAAAAGCCTCGTTTATTGATCATTCTGGATTACATCGGTGGTACATGATTATAGGTAAGGCCTTTTATAAGAGACCAACTGCATTATGTTTCAAGGGTTTGGTAGAGGCTCTTCGTCTTCTCTCATTAAGTAGTAAGATCCTTTGTCTGTTTTATCACAGATAATGTAGGATCCTTCCCAAGATCCGGCTAATTTGCCAGCATTCGCAGGCTTCGTCGACTGATTAACACGTCGGAGTACTAAATCTCTAACATTGAAACTTCGTGGTCGAACTCGCTTGTTGAAAGATTTCTGAAGTAATGCGTGGTAGTGGCCCAGGTTGGTGATAGCTCGGTCTCTGGTTTCAACGATCCACAACATGTTGCATGAGTTCAAACTCATTATCTTCGTCTGGGAGGCTAGGATCTCGAGTGAGTATTTTGAACTGAGTTGTAAATACTGCTTTTGTTCCATATGTTAGGAGAAAGGGGGTGCATCCGATAGACTTTCTTGGTGTTGTGCGATAGGCCAAGAGGACGTGTGTAACTCTTATGCCCAACGTCATTTCTTTGTATCGACTCTCTTCTTCATACCATCATCGATAGTTTTGTTAATTACTTCGACTTGACTGTTGCCCTGGAGGTAGTAAGGTGTGGAGGGCGAGAGAATAATGTTATGTTTATTGAGGAAATTCCTTATTTTACTGCCAACGAACTGGGGACCATTATCGTACCAAATCATGTGGGGGCAGCCAAAGCGAGTGATGATGTTTTCCCATATAAACTTGATAACTTCCTCTTCTCTGGTTCGGCATAAGGGAACAGCTTCGACCCAATTGGTGAAGTAATCAGTGGCAAGGAGGATGTTTTCTCTGCTACCCGAAGCTTTTGGAAACGGACTAATGAGATCAATGGCCCATCTTTTGAATGGCCAAGAAACTTGGCTGACATGAAGATCTCGAGAGGGGCAATGGATGCCATGAGTATGATGTGCTGCATATTCTGAAGCTTGTTTTCTCATATCGAGCCAAAACAATCATTGGGTTACAGCTCGAAGGGCCAAAGATCGACCAGCGGTGTAAGCACCACAGGTGCCTTTGTGAAGCTCTGCTAAGATTCGAGAGGCTTTGGTATTGGATATACATCGAAGGAGGATGCCATTTGGAGATTTGCGATGTAGTTCATTGTTATGGATAGTGTATCTACGGCAGTTTTCAAACAGTGGACGTCTTGCTTTGGGATCATTGGGAAGGGTGGCGTTGGTAAGGTAACGAAGGAATGGTGTTCGCCAATCATCTAAATCAAGACTCTCACCCCCAGTATTGATGGAATTGATTCCTATTTGGTCGATACATGGGCGTTTGAGTACTTCGATGTGGAGGGTTCGAGATTTTGTCTGTTCCAGCATAGCTGCTATCTAGGCGAGGGCATTGGCATGTCTGTTTTCTCCTCGAGGATAATGGGTAATTGTTGATTTTTCGGCAAATCGGTCCATGTGCTGTCTCACAAGTAAAGCGTAGTCAGCCATGCGACCGTTAGTTTGATTTTTTCCTGAGTAATGTCTCTGAATGAGTTAGAAATCGGTAAAGACTACGAGTTTGGGAATGCCAAGATCGAGTACGAGGTCGAGACCATGGATCAGTACTTCATACTCTGCTTCATTATTGGAACATTCAAAGGTAAGTTTAACTACTTTCTATATTCGGTCATTTGTCGGTGTGACCAAGACAATACCAATTCCTGAATGATTGGGTCCTGTGGAGCCATCTGTGAATAAACGCCAACCAGTAAGGGGGTCTCATGGATCTACGACTTCAGGTTGATCTTCCGGTAGATCGTCTTCGTGTTCTTCCTAGTCGCAATCTTCGACCGGGAAGTCGGCGAGGAAATCTGCTACTGCTTGGCCTTTTTGAGATATTTATTTCTCGAAGGTTATGTCGTACTCGCCAAGGAATACAGACCATTGTTGTACTCGTCTGGATTTTTCTTTTTTACTAAGTACTTCACGGAGAGGGTAACTCGTGATGACACGAATGGGGTGGGCCTGAAAATATGGTTTGAGCTTGCGGGCTGAATAAACAAGTGTCAGGAGCAATCACTCAAGTTTGGAATAATGGGTTTCGGCAGGGGTTAGAGTTTTGCTGATGAAATATACAGGTTTGCCGATGTTGGAATCAAGGAGAATGAGTACTGAACTAATTAAAGTTTTTGTGGCAGCGTGATATAAGGAGAGTACTTCACCTTCGATGGGGGTACTGATGATGGGTGGGCAGCCGAGATAAGTTTTGAGTTTGAGAAAGGCGTCTTCGCACTTAGGGATCCAATTAATCTCAGGGTTGTTTTTCTTTCTTATTATATGGGCGCCCTGACTGCGCAAGAGGGAGAAGAGCCAAGCACATCTATCAGAGGAATTGGAAATAAAACGGTTAAGGGTTGTTATCCTGCCGGCCACCTTTTAGACGTCTCTCTTTGCTGTGGGTGAGGGTATGTCAATGAGGGATCGAATATGGATGGGGTCGATTTCGATGCCACGCTTACTGATAAGGTGGCCCAAGAATTTTCCAGATGAGATGCCAAACTGGCACTTCTCTGGGTTGAGTTTCATTTTATAGATGCAAAGTATTGAGAAGATGTCGGTCAGGTCGTGGATGTGGGTCTGTTTTTGTATACTCTTGAATAACATGTCGTCGATGTAGACTTCGACTGACTTGCCAAGCAGGGGTTTAAACATGGTTGTGACGAAGTGCTGGTAAGTGGCACCCATATTTTTAAGGCTGAAGGGCATGACATTAAAACAATAAAAACCTTATTCAGTTATGAAGGAAGTTTTAAGTTGATCTTCTGGGAGGAGGGGTACCTGATTGTAACCCGAAGCTGCATCCATCATGGATAGGCACTCGTGTCCAGCAATGGCATCGAGGAGTGCTGAAGTGGTCGGCAGTGGGAAACTGTCCTTCGGTGTGTGTTTATTGAGGTCGGTGAAGTCGACGCAGATTCGGATCTTTCCATTCTTCTTAGGAACTGCCACAATGTTCGATATCCAGTCAGCGTACTTAACTTCTCAGATAAAGCCCACGGCTATAAGCTTGTCTACTTCGATGTTAACCGCTTCTCGAAGTCGTGGTGCCAGTGTAGGCTTCTTTTATTTGACTGTCATGGAATTGGGAATGAGATCGAGGCGATGGCATGCCTGGCTGGGGTTGACACCAGGCATCTCCTGAAATGTCCAAGCAAATATGTTCGTGTTTGCTCGAAGGAAATCTGTAAGCTCGAGGCATTTAGCCTCGCTGAGAAAACTTCTAATGAATGTTCCTCGACTAGGGCCGTCGAGTTCGATATAAACGTTAGGCTCGATATGGGGGGGGGTATCTGTCAAAGTCGATGGGATAAAAAAGTGTAGCGATTGCTATGGGCGTCTGACAAGTTTTCTGGTCTGGCCAATTTCTGGGTGTTCGCATGAGCGGGCGAGACGTTGAGATCCTTTGAGGTTCCACGTACCCTCGAGAGTTGCAAAACAAAGGGTTAGGTGATAGGTCGAGCGTATAGCTCGCATAGCATGGAGCCAGTCCCGGCCGAGTATACCAAGGTATTTGGATTTCTTATCGATGATAAGAAAGCTGGTTTGAAGGGTGAGTTTAGTTTAGTTTTCTGATACGATAGACGACAACTTCGGTAGTCCCTTTGAATTCTTTTTAACTCAACGTTGGCTGGGGTAATGAGTTTAGTTTCCTGCATTTTTTCAACGGTGGGTAGAAATAGGACGTTAGCTGCACTTCCTGTGTCGATGAGCATTGTGTGAAGGACAATGCTCTCAATCTTAATCATAATGACCAGAGGATCGGAATGAGGGAAACGGACGTGTGATGTGTCACAATTGATGAAATAAATGCCCTCGAGACGAGGGTGACGGCTGCATTCTGGCAGTAGGGTAGGGAATTTTTCCTGGTAAGAAAGTTTGTAACATTCGCCGATGCTCTTTTGGCTACTAAGCAAACGACCATTGTCTATATTATTGACTTTGATGAAATATGATAGGTAGATATGTACCGCGGCTGGGTCAGCCGTAGGGGGAAGAGGGATTGGAGGTAAGGCCCATCGAGATAACTGGGAAGGTCGGTAGCGTACTGGTGCAGACGTCCTGCTCGGAGGATGAGTTCGAGAGAATGTTGGAGGGCGATGCATTTGTTCGTATGGTGACAATTGCATTTGTGATTGGCGCAATAAGGCTCCCCAGGTCTGACTTTGATTGGAAGAAGGATGCGCCATATGGGGTCTGCCTGAATGTATGGTAAGAGGGTACTGTGGGGGACGGTGAGTGTAGGCAAGATAGGCTTCGATCGCTTCATGCGAGCTTCAGCACTACGGCCGGTATAAGGGCGTTTACGACTGTTAGTCTCCTGTGAGACGGGAGCGATAAAGGGTAGTGGAGTGGGATGCGAATGCTGTCGCGGTTTCTTGAAGTGGGTAGTGTTCGAAGGTTGGATATGTTTGTAGGATTCTTAGAGTCTTTCGAGGTCGATATATCCGTTGACCTTCGAGAGCATCTCTTCGAGTGTTTGGGGTTTGTGGAGGACGAGGAGCTCTTTTTCTCGACTATGATCAGGCAGAGCATTTGAATATGCGAGGATAGCATTTGCACAGTCGAGGTTCTCTATTTTCCATGACTTGTCGAGGAATTGCTTTGTGAAGGCTTCGAGGGTCTTTCTGGTTGAGTTTCTAAAATTAAATAATGCGTCAACTCCGACTTCTCTGTCTTTGCTGAAGGCAAACTGGGCGATGAAGAGCTGCGTGAGTTGCTCGATGCTTCGTATCGTACCATTTGGGAGATTGTGATACCATCGAAGTGGGTTTTCAGTGAGGCTAGTTGGGAAAAGTCGACATAACAGGTAATCGGCAGTAGAATAAAGGCTTAGTGAGCTTTGAAATTTAAGAATGTGGGTTTTGGGGTCTGTGTTGCGATATTTGCTGGTTTTGGGGGCATGGAAATTAGGGGGTATGTCGATGGTGAGTAGGGTGGCACAAATGGGATTGTTGAGGCGGCTCCATGAGTTTAAAGCTGGGCTTGCGCTGATGCGAATAGCAGGTTGTATCTTGTGGTCAAATTCTTGCTGTGTGACATGTGCAGGAGCGGGAGATTGGTGATGTCGATGGTTGCAGGGTCAAATTTGTGGTATATATTTAGCACTGCGCTTCCCGATTCGATCTCGAGTGGGATGACGCTCGCTGAGTCGGCTTTGACGGCCCGAGGGTATCTTGATGAATGGAGGGTGGACTCAAAAGAGTCTTTTGTGGGGTGGATTTCGAGGTGGATAGAGCTAGTAGGGGGAATAGTACGAGGAATACCTTCGGCACCGATGAGAGCTGGGGGTAACTCGAGGTTTGTTGAGGGTCCAAGGTGGGCGCGGCCAGATATGCGCGATTGATCCGGCATCAGGGACTGACGGGCGGGTTCCAAGGGCTTTAACCTTTGAAGTTCGTGGACTGTATTGTGTAGCTCATCGATTGCTCGATTTTGTCTATTTTCGTTGTCTACTCAGCGACTTCGTTCGGTTTCCAATGCCTGGCGGTGGTTTTCTCGTTCCTAGGTGAGTTGATGCTGATGGCGCTCTTCTGCGTAAGCAATTTACTGGGATAGTAAAGTGACTTGAGCGGCGACTCCGTCAATAGAGTTGCTTGCCTGAGTTAAATTGGCACGGCGGGAAGGGGCCATTGAATAGGAGCGGTAAATGGTAGGAAAGAAAGGAAGGTAACAAAGACGAGGTAACTGATAGTGTGGGAAGCACAGACGGTGTCAGTTGTAGGGGCCTGATCTTTGTTAAGAAGAAAAGATGGCTCTTGCAGCACGGAGGTCAACCTCTCATCAAAGATGTACAAGTATATGGCCTAAAAAGAGACTAATTAGAGACAAATACTTGCGTAGAGGCCCAAATGTGACTCTCTACGACCTCTGATGAGGATTTTTAAACTGTGATTCTATTACTGATGAGTAATAATAAAGATCAAATATAGTTTGTAAGTCGTCGAAGGTAAAAAGTATAGGGTTTGGAGAGGATTTTTCTAACCCCTTCTTGGTTTCCCCTCTCTTTTATTTATTGAGGCATAAGAGGCTGAGTCACCAAGAGTGGGCTAGGCTACATGATTACTGTCTGGGTTTTCCGGCAGCGGCATTTATTACGGACATCCCTGTCACTATAGCTGAGAGACCAATTAATGCGCCGTCCAATCCGTTTGAGATAACTGCTAGTCTCATCACACTTCTGCTATTCGATCGTTCACTCAAAGGGTATCTGCTATTATGTGATGATCCATTCTCGAAGGTTTATCTGCTGTCGAGGCTTCGAGTACAAGAGTTCATTGAGGGGCTTGATTCTGAGTTGAAATAGTCTTCAATATTTTCGAGTAGGATACGATGTAGACTTCGAGTGAGGAGGTCGAAGGCTGCGAGTAGGCTACCACACTTGAGGTAAGGCCCTGTAAGGGAAAAGTGGTAGAGCATACCATTTTGAGTAATGTAATGCTTTGAGCTGCTGATCAGCTGTCGACGTTCTTTTGCATCTGTTGGGAGTGGTCCGTTGCACTTGTTGTCAACGCCGAGGTAGGCTAAGAAAGGCTTTTGCCAATCATCGTCTCCCCCTTTATCGCCTCCAGTGTTGATCGTGCATACATATATGTGATCAATGCTGGGGTTTGAATTGATTTCGATCTAGAGGATATCGAGCTTCTGTTCCCATGACCCCGGCTAGATATGTCAAGGAAT
This sequence comes from Kingdonia uniflora, assembly GCA_014058105.1. Classification (NCBI taxonomy): domain Eukaryota; kingdom Viridiplantae; phylum Streptophyta; class Magnoliopsida; order Ranunculales; family Circaeasteraceae; genus Kingdonia; species Kingdonia uniflora. Next base: position 2,008,327 of record JACGCM010002358.1, on the reverse strand, counting down.
CGCCGTGTCTATTTTCACCTCGAGGAAGATATTTGTGAGTTTCTTTCGCTAACTTACTCATCCTATCTGGAACGAGGACTGTGTATACGATCATCTTCCCGTTATTCATGTATTGCCCGGAATAATGATGAATGATGAGTAATGAATCTGTATAAACTGAGATTTCGAGGACATCGAGCTCAAGTGCGAGGTCGAGTCCGTGAATGAGAGCTTTATTCTCGGTGACATTATTTGAGGCCTCAAAATCCAAGCGGATTGATTTCTCAATTCTATCATTAGAAGGGGTAATCAAAACGATCCCGACTCCTAACCCTACGGGTCGTGCTGATCCATCTGTGAAAAGCCTCCACCCAGACGTAGTGATCCAGTCAGCTCGTTTATCAAATAGCTTGGGAGTTGGATTCTCTTGTATGTTTTCAGTAAGGTCTGGGTCGTGCTCCTCCCACTCTAGATCCTCTATTGGAAAATCTGCGGGAAAATCAGCAATGGCCTGACCTTTTTCAGAATGACGTTGTTCGAACTTAACATCATGTTCTCCCAAACTGACTGACCATTGTTGCACTCTCGTGACTTCACTTTTTTGGACAGAACTTCCCGAAGTAGGTAGTTTGTCATAACTTCGACAGAATGTGCTTGGAAGTAGTACTTGAGTTTCTGCGAAGTATAAATAAGGGTGAGAAGAAGTTTCTCAATTTTAGAGTACCTTGTTTCCGCTGGTGTAAGTATTTTACTGATGAAGAAGACTGGCTTCTCCATTTTCCCTTCCAGGCGAATGAGAACAGAGCTAAGAGAAGTATATGTGACAGCTCGGTAGATTAACAGTTTCCCATTACCTATTGGGGTGCTCATTATGGGAGACCTCCCCAAATAGATTTTGAGATTCTAAAAAGCTGTTTTCCATTCTTGTGTCCACGTGACTTCTGTAGTTGGCTGAACCATTCCTCGTTTGGTACATTCGCGGTCTGAAGATTTAAAGATGAAACGGTTGATCGCAGCAATCTTGCCGGCGATTTTTTAAACGTTTTTTGTTTTCTTCGGAGAAGGCATGTCGAGGGGAGCCTGAATTTGATCTGGATTGGCCTCAGTCCCTTTCTTGCTAATGAGGTGGCCTAGAAGGTGGCCAGAATGTACCCCGAATTTACATTTATCAGGGTTGAGACGTATTCTGTAAGATCGAAGGATGCTGAATATTGTGCTGAGATCTGAGATATAGTTATCTGACTGTACGCTTTTGCATAATAGATCATCGATGTAAATTTCAATGATTTTCCCTAGGTGTGTTTTAAACGCAGTAGTCATCAATCGTTGATATGTAGCACCTGTGTTCTTGAGCCCGATAATGGCCATTTTCGGTGATAAACGTTGTCTTCTCTTGGTTTTTTTCCAGAAGTAGGATTTGATTATACCCTGAAGCAATGTCCATCATAGAAAGGAGATTATGGCCTACTGTAGAATCGAGGATCTGATGAATGCTGGGAAGAGGGAAACTATTATTTGGAGTATGTTTGCTCAGATCAGTGAAATCTATGCAAACTCAAACCTTTCTATTCTTCTTTGGGACAACGACAATGTTGGATATCCAGTCTGGATATTCGGCCTCTCGAATGAATCTCACTTTGATCAATTTCTTGATCTCGGTGTTAACATCATCTCGAAGATGAGGCGAAAGTTGTCACTGCTTCTGTTTGACCGTTGTGGCATTGATATTGATGGCTAACTTGTGGCAAGCCATGGCCGGGTCAACTTCGGGCATTTCTTTGAATGACCATACAAAAATGTCTCGATTGAGTTGTAAGAACTGAATGAGAGCATCTTTCTCATGCTGAACTAGCTTGGTTCCGATGAACGTACCTCTTCTAGGTCCATCGATGTTGACATATTCTGTGGGCTCCTCTGAAGGTGATTGATTGTCGAGGTGATCAATTTTCTGTAATTGTTATGCGGCCAATCTGTCTAAAGTATCTAGGATGACAGAGACAGTATTTTTACAAGCTCGAGAGAGTTTCTGACTACCTTTGATCTCATAAATATTGTTGTCATTTTTGAATCGGAGTGCTTAATGATAGGTGGAAGTGATTGCTTCCATATTGTGTATCCAGTAGTGGCCCATAATCCCAAGATAGCAAGATTTGGCATAGATCACATAGAAAACAATGTCGATAGGGGCTGGTCCAGCGGTAATAAGCAAGATAATCTTGCCTACTCATTCCTCCCTGGAGCCATTGAACTCACTGATGTCTGTGTTACTCTGAATGACTTGGTCGGCCAATCCCAACTGGTCGATCGTACTCTAAAAAAGAATTTCAATACTGCTTCCAGTGTCGATCATCATTGTGTGAATGACAAACCGTTTTATCTTGAGCATTATGACTAACGCATCATGATGTGGAAAATTGACATGGCTAGTATCGCGATCCTCGAAGGAATTTAGAGTTGGAGATTGCTCGACTCGGGAAGAAGTTTGGCTTCCTTATCTTGAAGTATTAGATTACAGCATTCCGAGAGCCTCCGGCACTTTGATCGCTGGAATTAGTGATCTAGTTGATTTCGATCATGTTACTGAGGTGCATATAGTAGAGATGCTTCTTCTCAGCTCTATCGTTGACCTGAACAACTTCGAGTAGCTTCTTACAGTTGCCATCATGGCATAACTTCAAGTCAACAATGTATTTGAGCATCTGTTCTTCCTTGAAAATGAGCTCGAGCAACCGCTGTAGAGCATAGCAATTTTCAGTAGTATGATGATTTTCTTTATGATATAGGAAAAATGGTCAATTTTTGATGGGCTCCAGTGGTTGAGAGATGCGGCAGAGCGGGTCTCTCAACAGCAATGAAAAATTTGTAAAAATTCGAACATTCAGCTTTGGGAGAACGGGTTTGTTTTACGGACCACTTCTCCAAGGGTATCTAGTGTTTCCCTTGGTGCGTCTCTGATCTCCCTGCATCTCCATAGGCTCACTAGTTTAATCTGCAGGTAGGGCTTGGTAGAGAAGACAGATTTAGTAAACTTTTGTCGCTCAAACATCATCATCTCTAAGTTGACGTAACCGTTGACTTTGGTGATCATCTCCTCTGATGTTGCAGGCTTGTTAAGGAAGAGGTATTCTTTGGCTTTGGAATCGAGCAGGAGAGCATTAGTGAAAGCGGTCACAGCTATTTTTTGGTCAAGGTTATCCACCTTTCTCGTGAGCTCTAGGAATTTCTTTGAGAAATCTTCAAGCTTTTCTTTATGTGACTGCTTAAGACCGATAAGAGAATACAAGTTCCCCTCTTTGTCTCTTTTGTGAGCATATATCTTGATGAACTACTTCTACAGCTGATCAAACGTGTAGATAGAATCCTCAGGAAGAGAATAGAACCATCGGAGTGGCTCCTCCTGTAAACTTGTGGCGAACAGACGGCATAGAATCTGGTTGAGATTGGAGTACAACCTCAATGAATCACGGTATTATTGAATATTTTCCTTCGGGTCAGTACCTTTGTATTTGTGAATTTTGGGAGTATGGAAGCCTTTCGATATCTCCATATCGAATAGTTATTTGGCAATTGGACTCCCTTATAACTTCGTGGTATCGCCGGTAGTACCTAGAACTTGTACCTCGATCAGCTCCCTAATTCGGTTGTCCTTGTGTTTGTGTTCTTTTGTGACGTAATGACGTGTTGGCTGAATCGCTGGACGTGCTGGCAGGGGATGATGAATTCTCGTACCTTCACTCAAGCGATCTTGGGCTGGAACATGATGTAGAGGTCGATGATCTTCCTCTTGATAGATGGAAATCTGGTAACCTCGACTGAATTTTGATTGGACTTTTTGCCCCAAATGGATGGAGGGCTGCAGTCCGTATGGTAGATTTCTAGAAATGGCTTTACTAGCAGCTCCTCGAGGTCCCAATTTGTCCCTTGCTAAAATGCGTGAGGTCTCTGGAAGTTGATCATGGCCCTTGGCTGGAGGAGCTTGCTGAGTATTTTACAGAACCACAAGTGCAGTCTGTATCGTCATCATCTGATCTTCGTGTCGTTTGAGCATTGTCAAACGAGTTTGTCATTCTGCATCGAGCTCTTTCTCTCGGAGCTCACGATTCTTTGACAATTGTAGTTTGAGTTCAGCACATTTTTCTATCTCGGCGTAGAGATTCACCTATAACTCGGTGAGCTGTCCCAGATCTGCATAATTTTTGATTTTCATCCGGAAGAAACCATAATCAAAAATCATAATGAAACACTGCCTTAGGGTATCGTGGAAAAGCAATCTTTCCCAAACACGGCGTCAAATATAATGGCCAAATTCCGCAAGCTCGATATGATTAAGAATTATCTATCACACCAATAAACCTGTAACAATACTCTAATAGAAAGTAAGAAATGGAAACAAGTATTTTTAACGTGAAAAACCTCTGAACAGGTAAAAAACAACGACCTCGCATGGATAATTTTTGTAAAAGTATCTTTATTGTTTGGAGTGGATTTCTTTAATACAAGTGATCTCTAAAATATAGAAATGATTTTGATCTCGTAAATAAGAAGTTTGAGTAATTTTTCTCGTCCCTGTTTCTTCTTAAACTTTTCCTTTATATAGGCTTTCCCAGAGCTCTTTATCGTGCTGGAGCACGTTTTCGGAATAATGCAGTTAGTGGCGGTTGACTGAATAACTGACGAGTTCATGGGAAAAAGGTGTCTTTGACTGGGTAATATTTTCTAGGTTTAGCTCAATCCACGTTCTTGAGTAGTTCGTGGCGCTGGATAGAATCTTGACTGGAATGCTAAGTGTTAAAAATATGTGAACCTGGGATGGATGTAATTCGAGCTGGATGAGCTTGACTTTGTATGAGATCGAGGGATAAGTCCCTACAGGTACGACCTAGAACCTTAAAGAACTTAGAGGTCGCCCCCGAGTATCAGTCAATTCGAAGGGTTGACATGATACTTAGGTTTGACCGAGTCGGGAAGTGTACTGAACTTCAAAGGTCACCCCAGGGTCTAACCACGGGATCGAGCCTAAACAAAGCATTATGTTGTCACCCCCAATGCATTCCTGAGTGTCCAGTCTTTTGGCCATTCATGCCACTCGGGTTTTCTCAAATTGGAAACTTGAAAAATTTTGACGTCACCCCCAAGAATCAGTCGGGTTGAAGAGTGCACATGATACTTATGTTTGACCAAGAAATTTACTAGACTTTGACAGCCTGAGCGTAAACGAAGCATTATGTGGTCGCCCCCAATGCATTCCCGAGTGTTCGGTCTTTCGGCCATTCATACCACTCAGGATTGCTCGAGTTGGAAACTTGAAAAACTTTGAGGTCGTCCCCAAGTATCAGTCAGGTTGAAGTGCGGAAATGATACTTAGGTTTGACCAATAAATTCACTAGACTTTGAAGGCCTGAGCCTAAATAAAACATTATGTGGTCGCCCCCAATGCATTCCCGAGTATCCGGTCTTTCGGCTATTCATGCCACTCGGGTTTACTGAAATTGGAAACCTCAAAAACTTTGAGGTCGCACCCAAGTATCATTCGGGTCGAAGGGTTGACATGATACTTAGTTTTGACCATGAAATTCACTGGACTTCGAAGACCTGAGCCTAAACAAAGCATTATGTGATCATCCCCAATGCATTCCTGAGTGTCCGGTCTTTGGGCCATTCATACCACTCGGGTTTGCTCAAATTGGAAACTTGAAAAACTTCAAGGTCGCCCCTATGTATCAGTCAGTTTAAAGGATTGACATCATACTTAGGTTTGTCATAGAAGTTCATTTTGAGGTAGAACATGAAGCTCAGAGGATAAAAAATATGTTCATTGATTATACTGTATTTATATCAGTTGAACAAGGTGGTGGTCACGGCCTGTTGTATGAAGCTAATTGCATTGTGTTCTAAGGGTTAGGTAGAGGTTCCTCAGCTTCTGTCATCAGATAGTAGGATCCTTTGTCAATTTTATCATGCACGACATAAGGTTCTTCCCAGGATTCGGCTAGCTTACCGGCATTGCGAGGCTTCGATGGGGGTGTGACTCGTCGAAGTACCAAATCTCCAATATTAGAACTGCGGGGTCAAATTCTCTTGTTGTATGACTTTTGGAGAGAAAAAGGTGGTAACGATCGAGGTTAGCGATGGCTCGGTCTCTAGTTTTCTCAATCTATAACATGTTGCATCCAAGTTCAAAATCAATATCTTCATCGGGGAGATCAGGATCGGGTGTTGGTACTTTGAACTGGGTTAGCAGCACAGCATCGGTACCATAAGCCAGGAGGAAAGGAATACAGCCCGTCGCCTTTCTTGGTGTGGTACGGTATGCCTTTCTTCTCATTGATGCGCTTCTTAAGACGATCGACTATATTTTTATTGATTGCTTCGACCTGGCAATTCCCTTGTGGGTAATAAGGTATGGACGGGAAGAGGATGATGTTATACTTAAGGAAATTGTAAAATTTGGTCCCAATAAACTGTGGACCGTTGTCGCATCGAATCATGTGAGTTCAGCCAAAGCATATGATGATATTTTCCCATAAGAACTTGATTACTTCTTTTTCTCTTGCTCGACATAGAGGCACGGCCTCGACCCACTTAGTAAAGTAATCTATGGCTACCAGAAGGAAGTCTTGTCTGCCCGAAGCTTTTAGGAAGGGGCCAACCAGATCAATGGCTCACCTTTTGAATGGCCAAGCTACCTGGCTGCAATGAAGGTCTACTAAAAGATTTCGGATGTCGTGGGCGCGACGTTAGCATTTGTCAGAGTATTTTGCATACTCTTCAGCTTGTTTCTTCATATTGGGCCAGAAAAACCCTTGTGATACGGCTCAAAGGGCCATAGATCGAACAACAATGTGAGCACCACATGTACCTTTGTGGAGCTCGATAAGTATAGTAGTGGCTTTGTTTTGGGAGATGGATCGGAGGTGTACACTATTAAAATAAGCGAGGAATGGTGTTCACTAGTCATCGAGATCGAGACTCTCGCCCCCAGTATTGATGGCATTGACCTCCATCTGGTCTATACTTGGGCCTTAGAGTGCTTTGATATAGAATGTTCGTGAATTGGACAGGACTAACATGGCTGCTATGTAGGCGAAAGCATTGGCATGTCTGCTTTTGCCTCGAGGTTAATGTGTAATGGAAGATTTTTGGGGGAAGCAATCCATGCGCTAGTGGACAAGGGCAACATATTCATCCATGCGACCGTTTGTCTAATTTTCACCAGTGTACTATCTCTGAACAAGTTGTGAATCGGTAAATACTGCAAGTTTGGGAACATCAAGTTCGATAGCGAGATCGAGGTCATGTATCAGGGATTCATACCCAGCCTCGTTCTCAGAGCATTCAAAGTTTAAATTGACGACCATTTCAATTTGGTCAATGGAGGGGGTAACCAGGACAACGCCGATCCCCGAACCATTAGGTCTAGCGGATCCATCTGTAAAGGGATGCCAACCCGTGTTTAGGTTACAAGGGTAGTTCAATTCAGGCTGGTCTTCGGGTAGATCATCTTTGTGTTCCTCCCAGTCGATGTCTTTGAACGGGAAGTCGGCAAGGAAATTAGTGACTGCTTGGCCTTTGTCAGATATCTGTTTCTTAAAAGTGATGTCGTGTTCACCAAGATAAACGGACAATTGCTGAACCCGTTTAGATTTATCTTTTTTACAGAAGATTTCTCGAAGGGGGTAGTTGGTGATAACGCGTATAGGGAAAGTTTAAAAGTATGGTTTGCGCTTTATAGCAATGTAAGCGAGTGTAAAGAGCAATCGCTCAAGCTTGAAATATTGAGTCTCAGCAGGTATCAGTGTTTTGCTGATAAAGTACACGGGTTTCTCGATGCTGGATTCGAGTCGAATAAGAACTGATCTAATAGAAGTGTCGGTAACTGTAAGGCATAAAGGAAGCATTTCACATTCGATGGGGGTGTTGATGATTGGTGGTCGACCAAGGTATGTTTTGAGTTCGAGGAAGGCCTGTTCATAATCTGGTGTTCAATTGATTTCGGGGTTGTTTTTATTTTTGGCCTTATGGACACCATGGTCGCGTAAGAGGGAGAAAAGCTAGGCACAGCGATTAGAGGATTTCGATATAAAACGGTTAAGGGCGGCTATCTTACCAGCAACCTTTTGGACATCTTTTTTCGTTCGAGGGGAAGGCATATCGATGAGGGCGCGGATATGAGTGGGATCAATTTCGATACCTCATTTGCTGATGAAGTGGCCCAAGAATTTACCAGATGAAGCACCAAACTAACATTTGTCAGGGTTATGTTTCAGGTTATAAGAATGAAGTACGTCAAATACTTTGGAGAGGTCCTGGAGATGGGTCTATTTTTGGAGGCTTTTGCATAACATGTCGCCGATATAAACTTTGACCATCTTGTAAAGCAAAGGTTTAAAGATGGTGGTAACAAGACGATGGTAAGTAGCCTTCGAATTTTTAAGGCCGAAGGGCATGACGTTAAAGTAGTAAAGACCTTGTTCAGTAATAAACAAAGTTTTAAGCTGGTCCTCCGGGAGGAGGGGTACCTAATTGTAAGCCGAAGCCGCATCTATCATTTATAGTCGTTCATGACCTGTTGTGGCATTCAGGACTGTGGAAATGATCAAGAGGGGAAAGTTGTCCTTCGGTGTGTGTTTGTTGAGGTCTGTGAAGTCGACGCAGATTCAGATCTTGTCGTTCTTCTTAGGGATAGTAACAACATTGGAGATCCAGTCAGCATACTTGACTTCTCTAATGAAACCTACAGCTAAGAGTTTTTCAACCTCGAGGTTCAATGCTTCTCAAATTCTTTGTGCCAAAGTGTGCTTTTTCTGCTTCACGGTGGTAAAGTGAGGGATGAGGTCAAGACGGCGGCAGGCCAGGGTTGGGCTGACACCAGGCATCTCTTGGAAAGTCTAGGCAAAGATATCTTTATTTGTTCGAAGAAAGGTGGTGAGCTCGAGGTGTTTGACCTTATCCAAAAAACTGCCAATGAATGTGCCTCGACTAGGACCGCCGAGTTCGATGTATTCAGTAGGTTCGACAGATGTGGTGGAAGAGTCTAAAGGTTTGGGGAGGGCAAGAAGCATTGATTGCTATGGTTTAACGATTTTTCTAGTAAGATCAATCCCAAGGTGCTCGTAGGAACGGGCAAGGCGTTGAGAGCCTTTCATGTTCTACGTGCCACAGGGGATAGTGAAGTAAAGCATTTGGTAGTAAGTCGAAGGTATGGCTTTCATGGCATATAGCCAATCACGCCCTAGAATTCCCAGGTATTCAAATTTCTTATCGATGACGAGAAAACTGGTTTGGAGGGTGACTGGGCCAGTGGTGACAGGGAAGCTAATGCGGCCAATGAAGACTTATGTGGCCCCATTAAAGCCCTTGAGCTCGACGTTGGTTGCTGTGATGAAGTCTGGTTTTTGTATGGCTCGAATGGTATAGAAGAACAATACATCTGCTGCACTGCCCGTATCAATAAGCATGGTATGGAGAACGAGGTGTTCGACCTTAATCATAATGACCAAGGGGACGGAGTAGGGGAAGCGTACATGAGAAGTATCACAATCGATGAAGGATATACCTTCAGGTCGAGGGAATTGGCAAGATTATGGGAGAAAGATGGGTAACTTCTCTTAATAGGTATGCTTACAACATACTTCGACTCGTTTGTGCTTGCTTCAAGTATGACCACTATCGATGTAATTAACTTCGATGAGATGGAGCTGGAAAATGTGTACCTCGGCCGGGTTAGTGGTTGGTGCAGGTTGAGGATTGAGGTACGATCCGTCGAGATAGACGACCAGCTTTAAGAATCATCTCGAGTGATCGTTGCAGAGCATAGCACTTATTGGTAGAGTGGCAGTTGCATTTATGATTTTGACAGTAAGGCTCATCTTTACGGACCTCATTGGGGAAGGGGGTATGCCAGATAGGGTCGGCTTATATTTGTGGGAGAAGGGTACTGATGGGGGCAGTGAGCTTTGTTAGGACCGGCATCGGTCATTTTTAACGGATTTCGGTAGGGGTAGCATCAAAGTGAGGGCATTAGCAGGTCTCGGTCTCCTGTGAGACGGGAGAGACCATAGGTGCAGAAGATGGTCAAAGTTTGTTATGGTTGGTGGTCGAGGCTTGCCCCTGGCGATTTAATTTGCGGAGGCGTTCAAGGTCGATGTATCCATTAACCATAGAAAACATCTCCTCGAGGGTTTATGGTTTATGAAGCACTATGTACTCCTTGACACGACTGTGATCTGGTGATGTGTTAGACTACGCGAGAACACGTCTGTACAGTCGAGGTTTTCGACTTTGTACGACTCATTGAGAAACCGTTTGGTGAAAGCTTCAAGCGTTTCGTTGAGGGATTTGCAGAAGTTGAAAAGAGTATCGAATCGGACCTCATGGTCTTTGTTAAAGGCAAACTGGGCAATGAAAAGGTTGGACAATTGTTCAAAGCTGCGGATAGAGCCGTTAGGGAGGCTGTGGGATACAGACTCAAAATATTTTTGAATTTTAGGGGTATAAAATTTTTGAGGTACTTCGACTGCGAGGAGTTTAGGGCAAATAGGGTTTTTTAACCAACTCCACGAGTTCGGTGTGGGGCACGCGCTGACGCGAATAGCGGCACGGATTTTCTGATCGTGCTCCTGTTAAGTAAGGTAGGCAGGAAGAGGAGGAGATCGCTTGGGTCGAGGGAGATGAGGCCGAGAGTTTGGCGTGTGTTCAGCGCTGTGCTCCCCGAGACATTCTCAATCAGAGTGGTTTGTAGGATGTTGGGCATTTTGAAGTATGGAGCCGGAAGAATCCTCTGTGGGGTGTGCACCGAGGTGGATTGAGCCAGTAGGTAAAATGGTGGGAGCACCCTCGGCGTCAAGGCGGACTGGGGGAACTTCGACTTGGGAGTTAGGCCCATGGCGAGCGCGGGTTGAAACGCGAGAAGGGGCAGGTACCCAGGATTGCAGAGGAGCATCCTGGGTTTGGTCCTGCTAAAGCTCTCGAACTGTGTGGCCCAATTCGTTTAGGGCACGATGTTGGCGCTCATTATTATCCAAACGACGTTGTCCTCCAGCCTCGAGCTCATTGCCTTTGTCTTCACCTTCTAGAAATAGCTTATTGGAATGACACTTTTCGGCTTGGGGGAACTATTAGCTGATGAGAGCGAGTTGTGCGGCTATACTGTCGATGGAATTTCCAATGATAACAGAGGTGGAGTGAAGGGTGGGGTCAATTAAGAATGGTTGTGAGGGGAAAAAGAGAAAGAGAAAATTTATAAGGGAAACTGGGTAGGGTGGATATAGCACAGACGATGCCAAATTTAAGAGCCATGTTTTGTAAAGGGAAAAACTAACTCTTACACCTCTGGGATGTCTTCGACTAGGGGACTAAACCAGTCTCTAACACAATAATAAACAATATTATTATACTAACACGCTTGCGTGGAGTCCTAGAATGGGTTACTCCACGGCCTCTAGCGAGGATTTTTAATGGATGATGATATATATCTAGTATAGGTAACAGGTCAAATAAAAGTTGATTACAGGGTGGTCGAAGGTAATCTTTGAGAGTTGGTGGGAGAGATTTTCTAGCCCCTTCATCGTGCCTCCTCCCTCCTATTTATAGGATGTAGAAAGGGCCGAGTCACCATGGGAGGTCAGGTTACATGTATACCTTTTGGGGACACCTGACTTCTACCTGGAGTTGGTTCTGATACTATAGTTGCTAGTTCTGATACTGTAGTTGTTGGTTTTGACACGGTAGTTATCGAGTGGCTTATTTCATTGTTCTGTCTGGTGAGCTGGTTGTTAGGCGTATTTGCCTTCGACCATGTATGACCATGGTTAAAGTTTGCTGCTCATTTATCTTTAACTATGGCAGTTAGCTTCGATGATTCCTTTGAGTGTTCGATTAGTCTCGAAAGGCTTCGTAGACTCAGTTATTGTCTTGTTGGGCTTCGAGTCTCCAGGTAGGCTTCGATGTAGCCTTCGATTATTCGACTTGTGCTTGAAGGCTGCAAGTAGGCTACTATATAGCTAGAATCTCTACAGCATAACAGAATCCATTGCAGTGGTTGCATGTAAACTTGAAAAGAAATAATATGTTTCGCAGACCTGTTGAGAGATGAAAGCTTGTTTTAAATTTGTTTATCATATGTCTGGTAGAGCTCTTCGATTGAAAATTAGTATCACTTTCGTTTAAATCTCGGAGATTAGTAGAGTCAGTCAAACCAGGCATAACCAGAATTTAACTTATAGAATGTTGCAGACATAGTGAAAGAGATGAAAGCTAGTTTTACCTTTGTTTTATCTTATGTCTGGAAGAGTCAAAAAAAAGTGTTACCTTATTTTATTCTCAGAAGATTTAATAGAGTCAGCTAAACCAAGTGTTATCCTTGATTTAACTGGTATGATATCGCAGACATATTGAAAGAGATGAAAGCTAGTTTTACCTTTGATTTATCTTACGTCTGGTAGAGTCCCTTGATTGAAAACAAGTGCTACCTTTGTTTTAATCTCAGAAGATTTAGTAGAGTCAGCCAAACCAAGTATTATCCTTGATTTAACTGGTATGATGTCGATTGAAAGCTAGTATCATTTATGCTTTAATCTGTGTATTGTTTACGAAGTAGAGATATGTATGGGAGAAAAACTTGTAAGATTCATTGAATTCCGAAAAAGAATGTACATTGAATAGAGATGGAAATCTCACTTCTGGAATGAAAAATAGGGAAACAGTAATGGAGTAGTGAGAGACTTAATGATAGTATCGTTTCATTCACGTAATATTCCAAGGACTCGAAATGTGGACTTCCTCTTCTCTCATGAGGTAATTTGATCCCAAGTCTGAGAGACCTGTGATAAGGGATGGACCCTCTCAATTGTCTGCTAGCTTCCCAACATGCAGTTCTTTGCGGTATTGAGGTATTTCTCTGAGGACGAGATCATTGATTTGGAAGATACGGCCTCTGACTCGTTTATTGTATAAACTGGCCAACATATGGTAATATCAGCCTAGGTTAGCGACGGCGCATTCCCTGGTTTCACCGATCTAATTGAGGTTGCAAGCTAATTTAAACTCATTTTCCTTGTTAGTTAGCTCGTGATCTTTGACAGGATGATGGCATTCGGAGGAAATGACGGCCTCGGTGCCATAGGAAAGGAGGATGGAGTACAGCCTGTCGACTGATGTGGAGTGGTACGATATGCCCATAATACATGAGGAAGTTCTCGATCCCAATTCCCTATTTTCTGCGAGTATGGCCTTTTTATGAGTCCATCCACGATAGATTTGTTGGTGATTTTGGCTTAGCCATTACCTTGAAGGTAGTAGGGATTGGATAGCGAGTGAATGATGTTGTATTGGTTGAGAAAAGCTATAACTTTTTCTCCAACAAATTGGGGCCCGTTATCGATACGAATTAAGTAGGGGCACCCAAACCGAGTGATGACATGTTCCCAGATAAAAGATATGACCCCTTCTTCTCTAGTTCGACAGAGTAGAACTGCTTCTACCCATTTTGTAAAATAATCGGTAGCTACGAGTAGGTAGTGGCGGTTACTTGAAGAATTAGGAAATTCGCCGACATGATCGAGTGCCCATCTTTTGAATGGCCAAAACACCTTGCTTGCATGGAGTTCGAGCGCAGAGGCAGGGATCATTTTTCCATACCGCTGACACGTGTCACATTTGCGTAAGTACTCTTCTACTTTCATGTGCATGCCAGGCAAGAATACTCCCTGTGTAATAGCTCCGTTTGCCAGTGACTGACCTACGGTATGGGAGCCACAAGTCCCTTCATGTAAATCACGGAGCATCTCGTCTGCTTTCTATTTGGAGAGGCACTTGCGGTAAGGCCCATTGGCTGAACGGCAATATAAGGTACCATTTTGATTGGTGTAGCACTTTAAGTTGTCAATCAGCTGTCGGTGCTCCTTCGGATCTGCTGGAAGTGGTCATTCGCATTTGCTGTTGATACCGAGATAAACTATGAAAAGCATTTGCTAATCGTCTTCTCCCCCTTTATCGCCCCCAGTGCTGATCGTGCAAACAACTATGTGATTAATACTGGGGGCTGAAATCACTTCGATATAGAGATATTGTGCTTCATTACCTAAGACCCCGGCTAGATATGCCAAGGAATCGACGTGTCTGTTTTCTCCTCGGGGAAGATAATTGAGAGTTGCTTGTGCGAACTTGCTCATCCTATCTATAATGAGGGCTGCATATTCGATCATCTTGCCATTCAGCTTATATTTCTCAGAGTAATGGTGTACGATGAGTAGTGAATCTGTGCAAACTAAGAGTTCGGGGACCCCGAGCTCGAGAGCGAGAATGTGTCTGCGAATGAGAGTTTCGTACTCGGTGACATTGTTTGATACGATTTCTCAATTTTGTCGTTGCAATTAATACGATTCCAATTCCTGACCCTACGGGTCCTGCCGATCCATCTGCAAGAAGTTTCCACCCTTTTCTTGTAACCCATTCAGCTCGCTCGCCAAATGCTTTGGGGGGTGGATCTTTTGTAGCTTCCTCTGAAAGGCCAGGATCGTGCTCTACACACTCGGGATCTTCCAGTGGAAAATCCATGAAGAAATTGGCGATGGCCTGCCCTTTTTCTAAATGACGTTGTTCAAACTTGATATCATGTTCCCCTAAGCTGACTGACCATTGTTGCACTCTCCTTGATTTTTCTTTCTTGGATAGAACCTCCCGAAGTGGGTAGTTCGTCATGACTTTGACCGAATGAGCTTGGAAGTAGTGCTTGAGTTTCTTTGAAGTATAAACAAGAGTGAAAAGAAGTTTCTCAATTTTTGAGTACCTCGTTTCCGCTGGAGTAAGGGTTTTGCTGATAAAGTAGACTGGTTTCTTGATTTTTCCTTCAAGTCTAATGAGAACAGAGCTGAGTGATATATCTATAACTGCTACGTAGATAATCAGTTCATCATTATCTATTCGGGTGCTCATGATAGGAGACTATGCCAAATAATCTTTGAGATCCTGAAAAGCTACCTCGCATTCTGATGTCCATTGAACCTTTACATTTGGCTGAACTTTTCCTCGATTGGTGCAACCGCAGAGTAATAAGAATAGCCAACGACAGCGGTCTAAAGATTTTGAAATAGAACGGTTAATAGCAGCAATCTTGCTAGCAAGTATCTGAACGTCTTTTATCGTCTTTTATCGTTTTCCTCAATCTATTTCTTGCTGATGAGGCGGCCTCAAAATTGACTTGAGTGTACTCTGAATTGATACTTATCAGGATTGAGACGCATTCTAAAAGATTAAAGAATGTTGAATATTGCGTTGAGATCTGAAATGTGATTGGTGGACTGTACACTCTTGCACAAGATATCATCAATATAGACTTCCACGACCATCCCGAGATGTGCTTCCAACATAGTAGTCATCAATCGTTGATAAGTTGCACCTACATTCTTGAGTCCAAAGGGCATGAATTTGTAACAGTAAAGTCCTCTTTTAATGATGAAAGTGGTCATTTCTTTATCTTCATCCAAGAGTGAAATCTGATTGTATCCCAAAGCAGCGTCTATCATAGATATGAGTTCATGACCTACCGTGGAATCATGGATCTGATGAATGTTGGGAAGAGGGAAACTGTCCTTTGGAGTATATTTGTTGAGATCGGGGAAATCTACACAAACTCGGGCTTTTCCATTCTTCTTTGGGACAGGGATGATGTTGGATATCCAATCTGGATACTTGGCTTCTCGAATGAATCTCACTTCGATCAATTTCTTGATCTCCATGTTATCTTCATCTCAAAGTCATGGTGATAGACGTCACTGTTTCTGTTTGACTGCCGTGGCATTAATGTTGATGGCTAATTTGTGACATGCCTTGGTCGGATCGGCCCAAGGCATCTTTTCAAAAGACCACGTAAAAATGTCTCGATTCAGTTGTAAGAACTGAATGAGGGCATCTTTTTTGTGTTGAACCAACTTAGTACAGATGAAAGTACCTCTACTAGGTCCATCAATGTTGATGTATTCGGTTGGCCCCTCCATGGAAGGATGATCATTGGGGTGATCAGCTTGCTATAATTGTTATGCATCATACCACTCAAAGGTATCTAGAATTACAGAGACGGTATTTTTGCAAGCTTGAGAAAGCTTTTGACTACCCCTGATCTCATAGATACCATCATTGTGCTTGAAGTGGAGTGCTTGATGATAGGTGGAAGCGGTTGCTTCCATGTTATGAATCCAGCAACGATCCATAATCTCGAGATAATGAGATTTGGCATTGATCACAAAGAAGATGATGTCGATTGTAGCTGGTCCTACGGTAATAAGTAAGATGATCTTCTATACACACTCTTCTTTAGAACCATTGAATCTACTGATATCAGTGTCACTTTGAATGACTGTCATGATTAGCTAAACCAATTTGGTGGATAGTGCTCTGAAAGAGAATCTCAATACCGCTGCCATTATCGATCATCATCGTGTGCATGAATTTTTTTTTCATCTTGAGCATTATGACTAATGCATCATGATGTGGAAATTTGGCATGGCTAGTATCGCAATCTTCGAATGATATCCCGAGCCGGCGATTGCTCGACTCAAGCAAAACTTTGGCTTCTTTATCTTGAGATGTGAGGTCGCAGCATTCGGACAGCCTCCTGTGCTTGAATCTGTTAGAGTTGGTGATCTGATTAAAATTTGTAGTAAAGTGATTGAATGCCTTAGGATATCGTGGAAAGGATTTTTTTTCCCACATACAGTGCTAAATGTAATGGCATAATTCTGTGAGCTCGAAGTGGCCTGGAATTAGCTCTTACACCAATGCACCTGTAGCAAAATCTGATTGAAAACAAGAAATGGCAGGTATTTAACCTGGAAAACCTATAAATAGGTTAAAAACCGCAACCTCGGGTTGAGGATTTTTATAATAATGACATTTATTGCCTGAGGTTGATATCTTATTACAAGTGATCTCTAGACTTAGAAATGCTTTATCTTGTGAATAAGAAGTTTAAAGTTTTTAAGAATCTAGAAAATATGGTTTTTCTGGAGCACGTTCTCCAAACAATGTGGTTAGTGGCGGTTGACTGAGTAACTGTTGAGTTCGAGAGAGACAGGTGGCTTTGACTTGTTTAGGTTTTACAGTTTGAGCTCAGCCCACGTCTTTCATCTGTTCGTGGAGTAGGTGGCAATGTTGACTGAAGGAGTCATGTGGAGAATGCGCGAGACTGACATGGAGGTAGTTCGAACTGGAGACAGCTCGATTTAGGTAAGATCGAGGGATAGGCCCTTACAACACCCAAAACTAAATTACGTCCAAAAAATCATCATACACCAATATCACCTGCGACACCCTCCAAGCATCAACAACACCCCAATTTCATTTCAAAGCCAAAAAATACACAAAACCCTAAAAATAGATTTCTACCAATTTCTCAAAAAATATGCACTCTTACGCAAATTAATTCTTACCAATAACTCCTACAAATATAAACTACAAAGGGTTTGAAGAAATTATCCTTATATGCAACCAAGCATCGAATCAAAGAACTCCAAGAAATAGAAAGACTAACCTTGGTGACGAGAAGCTCGTGAGTATCTCTCCTTGGCAAGTTTTGCTCTCTTTATAAGCACCGTAATCTCCTCAGAACCAATGATGGAAGGATTAACAGCGGCATAACACAAAGAATCACCTTTAAAATTTCCTGAAAGAGTAGAGTGTGAACAGTCGGTACCCGATGGGGTATTTACAGGCCTCACGTGACAGTTCGATGCACACCTTCGAGACTCTTCGGCTAACTACTTACCACAACTCCTAGCGCGCCTCTTCTCGAAGCCTTGAACCCTTCTTCTCCTAAAAGACAATAGGCCATGACACTGCTACTTTAAACCATTTAGATACATCTCCACCTCCTCTATTTTCTCAATCTTCACCACTGCAGTTCTTAAACTCATAAAAAGATATTGTATATCAAGTTCCTTATAGCTTAATATATCACCTACGGGAACACACCTCGCCATTGTACTTTGAACAAATAAACCATATCTTTCTTTTTTTATCAACCTCCTATTTATAAGGAACAGTTGCAGCCAAAATACAAAATTCTAATTCTAAATTCTAAATTCTAAATTCTAAATTCTAAATTCTAAATTCTAAATTCTAAATTCTAAATTCTAAATTCTAAATTCTAAATTCTTAAAAGTATTCGACGAAAATACTACCACAACATCAAGATCTTAAGGTTCTTCTCGACACAGCAAGTAATTGTATAGAGAATGTGATTGTAGTAGCATATTCACCAGACTCGATAATGAGAAGCTAACAGAACCACGTCGAAGGTATGTGATAGATTCGAGAAGGTAACAAGTCCATGTCTACATATCTCGATCTTCTACCGTAACCGTTATACTTGGTCTAAAAGAGTTGTTACACATGATCCGAGAAGTTCGCCCACCACCGATTAAACCAGAAGACCAATTATTTTATAACTGTCTGTATCCATTATAAATACAGGTAGAGCATAGGCCAACAGGGAAATCCTTTTTGGGGTATCAATCTTAACTATAATTATCAAATCTCTCACCAATTGTAATAATCAAGCACAAATAGTTTTATATCTAAAAGTCCTACTCGAGGTTGTGATTTTTCTCAGGTTTTACTGAGTTTTCACATAAAATCTTGCGTATTTTTGTTATATTTACGAAATCATCATAACCTCATTATTAAAAGTATTGGCAAAGTTTACTAGCCAAAAAACTAGCCATTACGGGCCTGCTTTCGCATTCTAGGCCAGAATACTCCTGGCGTAATTACTTTATTTGCCAATGATCGACTTGCGTCATGGGAGCCACAAGTCCCTTCATGTAGATCCTTGAGCATTCCATCAGCTTCTGCCTTCGAGAGGCACTTGAGGTATGGTCATGTGACCAACCTTCTATATAATTTAGTTTTCTGAACTGTGCAACACTTTGAGTTTTCAATCAATTGTCGACGCTCTTTTGGATTTTCTAAAAGGGTCCTATTACACATGTTCTCTGAGCCAAGATATAGGAGGAAAGATTTTCTCCAATCATCTTCCACATCGTCATCGCCCCCAGTGTTCATCGCGCATACCGTTGTGAGATTAATGATGGGGGTTGAAATTACTTCAATTTGGAGATACATTGCTTCTGTTCCTAACACCCTGGATAAGTAAGCCAAGGAATCGTTGTATCGATTTTCCTCATGAGGTAAAAAGTTGAGAGTTGCTTTATTGAATCTGCTAATTCTGACAGAAACTAGGGCTGCATAATCAAACATTTTGCCATTCGTCTTGTATCGCTCAGAGTAGTAATGGACGATCAGCAAGGTGTCAGTGTAGACCGATAGTTCATAAACTCTGATCTCCAATGTCATATCCAAGCCATGAATTAAGGCTTCTTAATCTGTAAAATTGTTGGAGGCTTCAAAATTGAGGCGTATTGATTTCCCAATTCTATCGTTGGAGGGTGTAATCAGTACGATTTCAATTCCTGACCCTGCGGTTCCAGCTGATCTGTCTTTAAGAAGTCTACATCCCTCTGTGTAACATATTCAGCTCATTCTTCAAAAGGTTTTGAAGGTTGATCATCTTTGAGCTCTTCTGTTAGATCTGGATCGTGCTCCTCTCAATCTGGATTGCCGACTAAGAAGTCTGCTAAAATATTAGCTACTACCTGACCATTTTCTAAGGTTCTTTGTTTGAACTTGATGTCGTGTTCTCTCAAAATGACAGACCATTATTACACTCTGCGTAATTTCTCCTTCTTAGATAGTACTTCTCGCATGGGATAATTTGTCATGACTTTGACTAAATGTGCTTAAAAATAGTGTGTGAGCTTCTGTGAAGTGTAGATGAGTGTGAGGAGTAGTCATTTGATCTTAGGATATCTTGTTTCTGCCAGTATAAGGGTTTGTCTATAAATTACACTGACTTCTCAGTCTTTTCTTCGAGCCGAATGAGAACCGAGCTAAGAGAGTTATCTGTAACTATAAGGTAGATGATCAATTCCTTATTTTCTATTGGGGTGCTCATAATAGGATATTTCCCCAGATAGATTTTAAGTTCTTGAAAAAATGCTTCACATTCTATTGTCCAATTGATCTCTTAAATCTATCATCTTGTGCCACTTCTGGTAGATCCACAAATTAGCATGAACAACCATCGACACCGATCTGAAGATTTTGAGACGAATTTGTTGATGTCAACAATCTTGCTAGCGAGCTTCTATACATATTTCTTTGTTTGTGGTGAGGGCATAGAGATTAGAGCTCGAATAGGATCTGGGTCAGCTTCGATTCCATTCTTGCTGATGAAATGTCCCAAGAATTTGCCATAGTACACTCCGAATTAACATTTTTCTAGATTGAGTTTCATGCGATATGCCCTTAATATGTTAAAGACTATATCGAGATGTGCGATATGATCTTTCTTCTGTAAGCTTTTGCAGAGTTGATCACCAATATATACTTCAACGATCTTCCCCAAGTGTACTTTGAACATGCTTGCTACTAACCTTTGGTAGGCTACGCCAGCATTCTTTAGACCGAAAGGCATGACTTTATAATAGTAAAATCCTCTTTCATTGATGAAGGTCATCTTTTCTTGATCCATGTCTAAGAGGGGTATCTGGTTATACCCTAAAGCAGCGTCCAATATAAATAGTAGGTTGTGACCTGCTATAGAGTCAAAGATTCAATGAATGATGGGAAGGGGAAAACTGTCTTTCGGTGTGTGTTTATTTAGATCTGTGAAATCAACACAAACTAGAACTTTCCCATTCTTCTTTGGAACTACTACAATGTTCAAGATACATTATGGGTACTTGGCCTCTCGAATGAATCCGACCTCGTTCAATTTATCGATTTCGATGTTGACTTCATCTCTGTGACGAGGTGATAGCATCCTCTATTTCTTTTTTACTGCCATAACTTTATCTGTGATACTCAATGTATAACACGCCTTAGCTAGCTCAAATCCCAGCATTTCTTTGAAAGTTCAAGGGAAGATATCTCAGTTTATCTGTATAAATGTATGAGAGCTTCATTCTCCTGTTAAACTAGCTTGGTATCAATATAAGTACCCCTGCTATGTCCATTGATCTCAATGTACTCTGCAGTTTCTATTGTGGAAGGCTGATCATCGGTGTGATCAACTTTCTATAATTGTTATACAGCAAATCTGTCAGATATATTAAGTATGGTAGATACGGTATTTTAACAAGCTAGTGAGAGCTTTTAACTTCTTTTGATCTCATAGATACTATCGTTATACTTGAAACGAAGTTCTTGATAGTATATGGATAGAATTGGTTTCATATTTTGTACCCAGCAGCGGCTCATGATCTCCAAGTAGCAGGATTTGGCATTGATGATGTAAAAAACAACGTCAATAGTGGTGGTGGGTCCAGCGGTGATGGGTAGGATGATCTTTCCAACTCATTCTTCTTTAGAGCCGTTAAAACCACTAATATCAATGTCATTTGGTACAACTTGGTCTGCTAGTCCCATTTGGACGATTGTACTCTAAAAAATGATCTCAATACCACTGCTGGTATTGATCATCATGGTATATGTAATGGCCTAATTTCGGGATTCAGACTTAGCCTTTACACCAAATGTGTCTAGAACGCTCAAGAACAGTACACAATAATTAACAAGATAATTTAATGTGGAAAACCTTTGAATAGGTTAAAAACCACGACCTCTCTTAAGGATTTTGAGAAAGAAAAGATGATCATATTGAAGTTGCTAACTTATTATAATGAGTGTTCTGAGTAAGATTTCGGAGTAAGGGTTCTTCTGTATAGAATTGCCTGTCTGTAATCTGTAGTTCTCTGGTCCTATTTATAGGTCTTATAATATGACCGTTTGATGACCATTACAAAGTAGATGTAAAATATTCTTTGACCAGATAATGTAACATTCTTACCTATGTTGCTGTACAACGGCTCTATTGATGACTGTACACTTGCGTAAATTAAATTATTGTTGTAAAGGTCGAAAGTTATGCCTCGAAATGAGGAATATTAAATATGTATTTAGTAGTGCTTCTTGTATGTTGATGAGGTCGAGGATGAATCTTGAGTTCGAGATACAAAATAAGATATTACAAGACGGCTCTCAACCAAGAGCACAAGGAGCCTCATGGACGAGTGGTGTTGGTTGAGAAATTCATGTTGTATTTGTTTCTTGATGTTTCTGTCTTGAATCTTTTTTTGCCACATGCTTTGTTGGTGAGATTAAAGGTTCGTATGTGGTTCGAAGATGAAGCATGAGTTCGAGATACGGAATAAGCCACTACAGTATACATGACAATTTTTTTTATTCTAAGCATAATAACCAGAGCTTCATGATGTGGAAACTTGACATGACCGATGTCGTAATCTTCAAATAAAATCCCAGTTCATCAATTGCTCGATTCAAAAAGGAGTTTAGCTCCTTTATCTTGAATTGTGAGGTCGCAACATTCAATTAATCTCCTCCTTTTGAACCTGGAAGATTTGTTAATCTGATGGATCTTGATAATGTGACTATGGTAGATGTGGTACAAGTATTTTTCCTCGAATTGATCTTTGACCTGAACTACTTCAACTTGCGTCTTATAGCTTTTATTCTTGTATCCTTCTAGATCGATAATATACTCGTGCATTCTCCCATCTTTGAAAATGTACTCCAGCAATCTTTGTAAAGCGTAATAGTTGTCAGTTTCATTATGAGTTACCTTGTGGTACAAACAATACAGTCTGCCTTCGATTGGTTCTAGAGGCTGAGATACACGGTCAAAATTTTCTTTCTCCAATATAGGATAGATCGATGAGATCCTGACATTAATCTTTGGAAGGACTGGTTTGGGTAATAAATTACATTTTCAAGAGTTGCCAGTATTTGATTTAGCTCGTTTTTTTATCACCCTGGTCATCCTTTTGTTTACTGCTTTTATCTGTATTTTGACCATTCGTGGTTAGGACATTTTTAGTGGATTGGTAAACGCTAAAGCGGCTGTCTTCTGGTCGAGATTATCAACTTTTCGAGCAAGTTCCAAAAATTTCTTTAAAAAAAACTCGAACTTTTCCCCCTAAGACTGCTTGAGACTAATATGAGTGTATAACTCATCTTCCTTGTCTATATTGTAAGTGTACGTCTTGACGAAGATCTTCTGCAGTTGGTCGAATGTGAGGATGGAATCTTCTGGCAGAGAATGGAAACACCGGAGCGGTTCTCCTTGTAGGCTTGTAGAAAACAACAGACACAGAATGTGGTTCAAATAAGAATACAATCCCAGTGAGTCTCAGAATTGCTGAATGTGCTCTTTTAGATCGGTGCCTTTATACTTACGTATTTTCAGAGTATGGAAACCTGTCGGTACTTTCATATCAAATAACTCTTTGGCAAGTGGACTACCATGCAGTTTGGTCAAATTGTCCATATTGCCGAGAGCTTGAGCTTTGGTTAATTCCATAATTCGCTGATCCATGTGCTCATGTGTGACGTAGTGATGTAGTGCTTGAGTGACTTGGCATGCAGGTCGGGGGATATGAGTTCCACTACCCTCGCTCAAAAATTCACGAACTGGTATCCTGGACTGAGATCGCGGCTACTCTTCTTGGCGTTTGGAGGGCCTACGTCCTCTGCTAATTTATAACTGATCTTCCCGTACTAAAAGAATTGAAGCTTCTGGTATGTGTGGGCCATTGCGTGGATGTCAGGAAGATCCGTTGCTAGTTGCTTCTCGAGGTCTCAACATATCTCGCGCCTAAACTCTGGAGTTTGCCGGTATCTGATCACGTTCCCTGGGAAGGTGAACTTGATGATTGTCTTGCAAGACAGTCTGCGTCGTTGTCATTTATTCAATATGTCTCTTGAATTTTGTTTGACGAGCTTGACATTCAACTTATAGTTCTTGTTCGCGAAGCTCGCAGTTGACCAACAACTGACGTTCGAGCTCATTTCGTTTCTCTGTTTCGGCGTGAAGGTTTGCCCTTAATTCCGCGAGCTGATCTGGTTTTACTAAAAGTTCTTATTGAACTCCAATGGTTGGTCGCTTTGAAGTCAGCATGATTGAAAATTGATCGTTGAGTAACTATATGCCTTAGGATTTCGTGAAAATGCCTTATTTCCCATAGACAGCGCCAAATGTAAGGGCCTAATTTTGAAATAGCCCGAAAGGCTCTTACACCAAATGTATCTGTGACAACAAATAGAATAAGAATAGAAATTGACACAGGGTTTATCTTGGAAAACCTCTGAATAGGTAAAAATTACAACCTCGGCTTGAGGATTTTAGTAACTGTAACTTTATTGCTTGATTGAGATTGATATTTTGATTACAAGTTATGATCTCTTAAGCTCGAAAAACTTGGTCCCTCTTCTTCTCTGTTCTATCCCTTTTAGATACCTTAGTCTCGGTTCATTTAATGTACCAACACGTTCTCCTAAATTGGGGGAAGAGTAGAGGTTATCTATGTAACTGTCAATTCATGGGAGACAGGTATTTTTGACTTGTTTCGTTTTACTTGGAGTGCTCGAGCCATGTTCTTTTGAAGTTTGTAGTCCATGTGTCATTGTTGATAGCGTATGTCACGTGCATGTTGTGTGAGTATGGCTTTGTACTAACTCAATGATATCCGAGTTCGAGGGATAAGTCCTTACTTACTCCTAAATATTTATTTAATTTAATACCTCCAAATTATTTTATACCAAATTTGCCCATATCTTTTAATTTAAACTTTAATTCCTTTACTTGAAACTAATCAACAAGTAGCACAGGGAAGTTTTTTATTCTCTTTATTTTTCTCATAGATAAGTTCCTTAGTACATCTTAAAACTAAATGCCCAATTGATTGTTCTTGAACACGATATGCGGTAGGCGCTAGTAGCGAGCTCTTTCAGTTTTCTTTCCCGTCTACAGCTTACACTTACTTCGTAGTCTTAATTAAGGAAGCAAAGACAACAAAAGATGTAAATCTCTAAGGGTGACCCGTTATCTAGGTATAAATCCAACAACAATTTGAAGCTAGCCTGACAAGCCATAATATCAACATCTCAAGGAAGATAGCTCCTATAGGGAGAACTAGAAAAAGATGAAAAACTTGTTGATGAGAGTTGAAACATGTTGCTTCCTAATTTTAAGAAGAAGAATATGAAGCAAAAGAAGGCGATAAGTAAGGAGAAGAAACCATACACAACGATACGTGCGCTTCAAACGATCAAAATAACATAACCAAAAGAACATCATAACATAATCAAAAGGAATTTGATTTAATCATTACTGATGTCTTTATTAAACTTAATAACGGAACAAAAAGAAGAAGATAAATCAATCGGATGTCTTTATTGAAACTAAATTAAAACAAAAGACAATCCAAAACTAGATAATTTATTGATAATCTAACAAAGCTCGGTAACAAACTAGAAAGAGAGCTATTGTAAGCCGGGGAAGAAGAAACCCTACAAAGAATTTTTTTTATCTTGTGGAACCTGTTACAAACAATTGGAGTATTGAATTTAGTGTTTTAAGAATTTAAATTAGGGATAGTTCAGGCTTTATAAGAGACTAGGGTACTAAATGTAACTAACAAAATGTAATTTTTGAACTACTTTAGACCCTATTTACAAAAATTATTCTCAACTTTAATTAATTTTTGGACCTGAAGTAGTGTCAGATGAAATTGGACCTCACTCACTTAGTTTTTTTATCTTCTTTTTTCTACTAAGTGAGTGAGGTACTTTCAGAGATGCTCTAACCATGATATCCAAATATTAGGAAATTGAAACTTGGAGATGATCACAAATTAAGTTCACATAAAAATAAATACTATAACTTTATCATGTGATATAACTTTATCATGTGCTCAAACCTATATTTAGCACGGAGATTCTTTCGCAATTCCAACTGTAAAGTTAATTACAATTGGCAAATGCCTAGAAAATAAATGCCAATAAGTATTGTAAAAAACAACCTGCAATTTTAAGAGGGAAACACGGAGCTTCCACAAATAGTTGCAACTATTGGGATATGATGAATCTAGAGCAGAATAATAGTAAAGCATGAACAAGAGAGAAAGAGATAAAAAGATTTATTGATTATCATAACCATGTTCTCTGTACATAGTACAGTGATATATATAGACAACCCAAAATGATTCCCTATTCTACTCTAACTCTCCCCATAACCCTATTGGGCCTATGGGTTTACTAGGAGTCTGCATAGGACGCCCCAACCCTGTTGGGTTCCTAGCTTGGGCTTGGACCCAACTCCTAACACTCCCCCTTGAGGTGTTCCATACTAGGATGACTTGCCTCATTAAAACATTTGCCTAGCAAAACCCCTTGGGCAAAAAGTTGTGCAGGGATAGAGTATAATCATATTCCCTGTATGGGTTATAGACGCGTATACGTTCCCTCATTAAAACTTCCAGCCAGTAAAACCTCCTAGGATAAAAATTGCACTATCAGAAAATAGAGTACAACACGCATGTGTCCACGTTAGGCTGGGACTACTCCCCCAGACGTCGATCTCCCTGAGATAATAAATCTTATAAACTGCGCATGTCGATTCCATGAACTAATCTCTTGAATGTAGGATATGCAAGAGCCTCCGTGAATAGATCAGCTAGGTTATCTTCTGAATAGACATGAACAATGTCGATCTCATTCGTCTTCTGCAACTCGTGTATGTGGAAGATCTTCGGTGAAATATGCTTCGTTTTGTCACCTTTAATAAATCCACCTTTGACTTGAACGATACAAGCTGTAGTGTCATCAGTTTATCTTGGATAGAATTCAGACCGCAACTCCCATTTATATGGTTGATCATTGACCGCAACCAAAAACATTCTTTGTCGCCTTCATTTAGTGCAAGAATCTTCGCATGGTTCGAGGATGTAGTAACCATCGTCTGCTTCACTGATCTTCATGAAATCGCAGTATCTCCATACAAGAATACATAGCCCGATTGAGATCGGCCTTTTATGTGGATCTGACAAATATCGTGCATTGGCGTATCCTATAATATCCCGTTTGCCAAGTTGTGGATAGAACAGACCCCAGTCTATCATGCCGATGAGATATCTCATAATATGCTTAATCCCATTCCAGTGCCTTTGGGTAGGAACCAAACTATGGCAAGCCAAACAGTTTGCTGCGAATGAGTCATTGGGTCTAGTATACCCAGCTAACTATAGCAAAGGACCTTCTAGCTAGCACCATCTCCCTAGGAGTTTCTCCCCCCATTAGGATGGTGGAAGATGTCGTTGTCCATACCCAAGTGTGGACACGCAATAAACGACTTAGCACCGTGTGCTACATCCATATTGAAGTGTTAGATAACTCTAGATAGATATTGCTTGGTGTATGAGTGCCACTATCAAGATGTTCGATCTGCAAATCTAGACACTCTTGATTTCCCAAGGTCTTGTATTTCGAATTCCTTCCTAAGGTATTCGGCGGCTCTCGCGATCTCCCCCGGAGGTCTAATGATATCCAAATCATTTAGTATACTGTTATAATGAGTGAAGCTAATCTTTGTGTTCTAAATAAGAACGCATGAACAGATAAGGATATTTGCAAAGTCCCTAACCTTCAAATACTCTGTCAACTTACTATGTCTCATGGGCCTCAATTACTTCAAGTCAATAATAACTTTTCCAGTTATATTACGTACACACCTCGTGTGTCAGGCTTGGTTGCTTCCGGAAGCTTATACCTTCCCTGGTTGCTTCATGTATATATCCGTATCTAGTTTACCATATAGATACGCGGTATTTACATTAGACGCATGCCTAGCTTGTCCTCGATAACTTGATAGACTGATCAGTACCGAAATATTATAGCGTCTATAACCAGGTAATAGGTCACACTGCAATCGATGCCAGATCTCTTAAAGATTTCCTAGGCAACTAGTCTTGCCTTGACCAAATTATCTCTCAGAGTTAATTGTGTTTCCGTACCTTTCCCATTTATGACCGATAGGCTCAATTATATCATTTCGTATTATGCCAGCAAGATGAGCTCCGCTTGGATTCTAGATGTCCACTTTGGCCAATGCATAACAACATATAGTTATTTACAATAAGTGGCTCTGAATCCTCATCCTTAATGGCGAGCACAGCAACGAATATGAATACCTTGTCGATACATCTCTACTAAACGATCCTACGTTGTGCAATTACAGACTTTTAATAAATCAATATCTTATTATTATCATACGTATGTGCCACGCCGAGCTAGTCTCGTAATGCATCAATTGGTCGCGTAGCTACTATTGCCTCGTCAATGGGTGGTTCCATCCTCGATGAACCGACTACACCATTAGTCTAATTTGTCCCTTATTCTAGAGCTCTCCGGCTCATAATACTTTTTTCCAACGGTGCTCTACACTAAGCGCGAGCCTGAGATTCGTTTGCGGTACTAATTCCCCTGGAATGTTCTGCTGCAGTACTAGTTCCCCCAGGTACATATACTTACAGTACTTCTATAGTGCCTATGAATGCGTCTAGCAAATCATTTGCGACCTTTTGGAAGTTTGTAATCCGTTAAACCTTATTGTCACCTAACTAATGTATAGGGATCTAGATAAGACAGCGATGGTGTTTTTCAAGACCTCTTGGAAATATCCTCAGCATTGACTGTCATATCTCCCCCCAATATTGGGAATATCGCCTCATCAAAGTAACAACTATCTGCCCTGCAGGATATACGTCACTACTGGGTCCAAATATCCAGTGATAAATGTGAATTCTAACCCACATAATACTAGGCCGACGTTGAGGGTTCCATCTTCATACATTGTGGTGCGATTGGCACCTGTAAGGAATATCCAAATATTCGTCGATGGGCGACACCGGGCACCGACCCAGTTACTAGTCACATTTGGAAAAAAATAATTTGATGATTTGCTAAGGGATGAATCCTAATTAGTGTTGTGGGAGCAAGAATGCATATCCCACACACTAGCCAGAAGCTGTGATCGTAATAACAGTGGCCTAGCGAGTACCCGAAATCGCTTAATTAGGTTTTCTGCCAATCCCGAGTTGGGTATGGTATGGGGTACTCACGATGCTCAATTATCTATCCCATTTAGCGGTAAAATAATCATCAAAAGCCTGTGAGTCCAACTCCCAAGCCCATGTCGCATCGATCGACTTTGATCGGTTAATCCAGGAACTGAGCCTGCGATCGAATGATCTAAGTGAGATGTCGTGCCAACTTTGTATTCCTAGAACCATATCCGACATGTGTTTTTTATGACCATAAATATGCAAGTGTGCCACTATGTGGATGGAAAGGTCCACATGGGCCTCTATGGATGCGGTTAGAGCAAAGGCGGGAAATCTCACTCCACCTTGGTCATACTAGGATGAAATACTAGACTTTCCTCGAAAGAAATAGTTACACGTACACTCTCTAAATCTGCTTTCCATGTAAGGAAAGTTGAGATGTAATCCCGATAATCCTCCTCACTATCCGAGCCCTGAGGAATGCATTGGAGTCTGTTCCAATAGCGTGTTCGAACCTTTAGACATGGAAGGAATGCACAGAACCCTGTCTGACATTATCCTCGATAGTTATTACGTGATAAGTATTATCATGAATCTCCCTTAACTCAATAAAATCCAACTGGATTGACTAGTTTATAAACTGGACTGGATACCCTGTATCGTACCGTGAGAGAGTAATAGCGTAACGCACTCAGTGCGTTCTATCATGTTGGTCGTGCCAATGATATTCGTGTCATCCCCGATGCACAAGGTTAGACAAGAAATATATGCATTGCGCAAAAGGATCAAGTGCGTGGTACTAAATATCTCTTAGACATATGCCGCTACTCATCCGATTATCGGTCATACTCAATGAGCAGAGAGATCCATAGGCAGGTTGTATGTAGTAGATCAACTATCATACATATAATTTAACTACTTCCCAAGTAATAAATTCGAATAATCACAATATATTAGAACAAAAAATATCGCATGTATGTCCCGAGTACTTTATTAAAATATAAATAATATGTTCCCAACAAAATTAAAAATACTGACAACAAAAAGTAAATCAAGTTTATCTAGAAAAGAAACTATTAGTGCTTTCTCTAATGTGACATCACATGTCTACGGAGATATCATTACAGATTACTCTGTATGTTGATCCATGACGGCATTCGTGTCGTCGAAGAAGTCTGACGCTTCAAACTCCAGAGGGGCGGAATCAGTATCAACAACTGCCTGGTGGGTTCCGACTCTGTTGCCGGTAGCCACCCGTGGTGCAAGGCATTCCCGTGCCCAGTGTCCTGTGTCACCGCAGATAAAACAAGTAGATCCCTGATCAGTCTTCTTTTCCTTCGCATTGCCTGGTGTCCAGGATTTCTTAAATCTTTTACCTCTCCTAGAGCCAAAGGGTGTCTGGTTCCCACCCTTCCTGTATCCCTGGTAACCTCCCCTGCCCCTTCCATATCCTCATCCCCGACGTACAGAGTTGTTTCCCCGAAACTGAATATTGTTTGATGCAGGCAAGGGAGCACTCCCAGAAGGCCGCATTACATGATTCTTCATTAGAAGTTCATCGTTCTGCTCAGAGAGGAGCAGTGCTTGAATCAAGACTTCATGAGTCTTCATGTTCTCTCGCTGATATTGCCTCTGAATCGTAATATTGCCAGCATGGAAGGTTGATAGAGTCTTATCTATCATTTCAGGATCAGTGACCTTTTTCTCACACAGCACAAGTGTAGAAGTGATTTTATGGACTGCTAAATTGTAATCAGTGACCGTCTTAAAATCTTATAACCAAAGGCTGTTCCATTGGTGCATAGCTTTGGGGAGCATAATAGTCTTTTGCTGACCATAACGCCCCTTAATACTTGCCCATAGGCCAGCTTGCTCAACCTTGTTGAGGTATTTAGTTTTGAGATCATCCTGAATATGATGATGGAGGATAAACAAAGCCATTGCTTTGTCCATAGGTTCTTCCTTGTTGCCAATGACGATGGTCTTCTGTAGACTAAGAGACTTCAAGAACAAGTCAACGTCAATGCACCAAGTGAGGTAATTAGCTCCAGTGAGCAGCAATGGTGGAAATTCAACATTTTGAAGCTTCACAGACATCTAGAATGCAAAAATAGATATCCTAATTAGAGACAAAACGTATCAATTGCATGAAAGACAGATCATAGTACTTAGAATAAAGCTAAAAAAATGATTCCCAATAATATTATAGGTAAACCCTGTTCATATTCTAAAACTCATGAAATCCTTTTATAATAATTAAATCCCAAATTTTACCCTGATGATCTTAATCTTATGCGTGCGTTTTAATCGAACCTTAGCCAATATTGTTATTTAAAACTACTAGATGTGTGTTATCCTTATTCTGAGAACTAGAGTGTTTTAAGCCCTCTAGTTCTAAAAAGGTAGGTATATTCTAGCCAAATAAACTATTTGCTACGAATATGAGGAGTATTAGATGTTAAGCTGACAAGTGGTTCTATCTCGAAATCAGCTGGGTTCACAAGATAGGTTGATTAGGCCTATTTTTGAACTAACAATCTAGAGTACTATAGGTTGCTATTAATGCATATATACCTATAAATGCTATGCATGTAACATCTAATTGCACCTAGATACGAAAAATTGGTTCCTCGGACACCAAGTTTTTTGAAATAAGACTAAGTCAATTCCTAATTGTGCTCTAGCTATTTGTCCTTGACAATAAACTGTGATTTAGATATGACTCACAGTCGTATAGTAAAGTAGTCTTGGTTTCGTATTATTTCTGATCCCTGATCATTACAATTAGTACCCTAGGGGCATACCAGTAATATCTTATTAGCTATCGTAAAGATACTTAAATAGGTATTACTCCATGTACTTATATCACATATAAGTGAACCAATGTTCCTATACAAGGCACCCATTCCCAAAAAATTTAAAAAATATATTTTTATAAAAAAAAAAATCAAAATGGGTCCACCACGGGGTAGGTCCAGTCAATATGAATTTTTCAAAAAAAATTAAGCTCAATTTAACCAAATATAAAGCAAATTATAGTCGTTTTAGTGTCTGGACCGGCTCAGGACCGGTCTGGGTCAAGGCTTGGACCGGGTTGACATGGTCTGAACCGGTCTGACTCGGGGTCACACGTGGACCACACATGTCACACACGCACACATGTCACACACATTGCACGTGTCACACATGTACACTAATCCGATCTATGATATATTATAAATTTGAATATAGGTATAAAAAAAAATGTAAAATACCTCTTCTCCTGATCAATTGGTTTCCGTGAAATCTCTGATTAGACAGAAAACATGAACAAGAGAGAAAGAGAGAAATTTATTGATTATCATAACCATGTTCTCTGTACATAGTACAGTAATATATATAGACAACCCGAAAAGATTCTTTATTCTACTCTAACTCTCCCCATAACCCTATTGGGCCTATGGGTTTGCTAGGAGTCTGTATAGGACACCCTGACCCTGTTGGGTTCCTAGCTTGGGCTTAGACCCAACCCCAGCAACCACCTTTATTTCTGAAGATTTTGAACCTCCATAAAGTTGGAAGAACTGTAAAGCCGAATTCAAAAACCAAAAGCATATTAAATATAAAGCAAAAACATCATATTCAACTCCCCTGATCCAGAATCACTAATAGTTATTTGAGAATAATTTAATAAAACTAAAATTCAACATTGAAAACCAGACTGTACGGAGCAACCCAAAAGCAAAAAAGTATCTGGGTGCTGTTGAAAATACTAAAAATGACATAAAATAGTTCTGGGTCTTGACAAGATACAAAACAAGTTCTTTGGGTGGTACTGGATGGAACTGATCTACAAAAAAACAGAGGGCAATTCCACAAGCAGCTTTGGTTAAAAATAGAGCCACTCAACCACAGTCACGACACGAAAGCTAACCTCAATAAATGAAATTAATATCTACAATACTTCTTTGAACTTCTTAAGTCTACCTCAGACAACGTCATCTGAAACTCGAAGTTTCCAAATTTTGGAACCCGGGTTTACTTCAAATATGAGCCCATGTACAACCTTACACCCATATCCAGCGGCCCATCTTCCCCTCCGATGGCGTGGAGTGCCACACTTATGGAGGAGAGGATTTGCACAGTTAGAGGGAACACGGGAGGATCTACATCACTGATGTGTGAGATCCCAGGCTTGTCAATGGAACCAATCTCCTTCATTTTCAGGTCACATGGATTAACAACCAACGCAACGTCATCCAGTGAGCAGTTTTCACTAGAGTAGCCTCTCCTCTGAGAGCGTTTTTCTGTAGAGAAATCTAGCACTAATGTAGATGTTGAGTCAAGCCATTCTACTGTCAGACCATGAACTTCATCGTACTGTATCCTTCGCTCCATCTAAAAGAGTAACGTACATACAGCCATCGATTAAATATAAGAAAATTACACGAAAAAGAAAAAGTTCATGGAAAATAACTTACAGCAAGCTTAGGAATGTAAATGGACATAAATCTCGGTCCAAGACCCAGAACTCTAGCTTGTGTGATTAAAGTCTGCCAAAGAACAAAAAAACACAAGTACGAATCAATGACTTGGATCGCACATGAATAAATCCATTGGTTTTTTTGTTTTGCAAAAAGTGAGCAATTTATTACTAAATTAAATGATTACAATCAGATCAGCAGCTAGAGTAGACATGTCCTACCTTTGCCAAACTCAAAACACTAATAGAACCTGTATGGTTGATAAGGAGTTTCCATTTTCTTTATGAAGTCATTAGCACTAAAATTAGCTTCCCTCCATGTACCAATGAATCCATTGTAATAAGATTCTAAAGTTTTCACACAATAGCTAGCTAGTTGTCAATGCTCCTCGATGCACTTAGCTCGATTTAAACCACACCTTAAGATAATAGCTAGTACGAGCCAGTTTTTAGTTTTTACGATATTGGTAACTTGGGGTTCGAACACAGCCACTGCAAAAGCAGGCACCCATGACAAATCAAATTATAGCAAACCCGAAGACAACAAAGAACTAAGGCTAAATTATATGATATTGTTAGGCCAGGAATCAGGGTCCAAACTCATGGCATCCCCCTAAATTATATGACATTATTACCTAATTTCACAATCTTGCATGTCATATTAGCTTTTTCTCGTTTAGATTATGTAACAATGACATGGGTACGGGGTGCTGGACACAACGAGAAAAAGAGAAGCAACTTGATAATAGTGTTGGGCACGTCTGTCCACGTGTTCTAGTGTCGGTGTCGGATTTGTGTCAGTGTCGACACATATTTTTCAAAATATGTCGTGTCCATGTTACATAGTTAGAGACTGATCCTTTTATACTTTTAAAATGAGAAGCTCCGCACGTCTCAAGATATTCTCACATCTCCCAGTTTTTGGGAATATAAGCAAATTTATCCAAGAGGGCCATTTGTCAGATTAAGGCCATATCCTTATGCAAAACAAAAGTGAAACGAAATGAAGAGCAGTATGCGTTTCTAAATGGTAACACCACTTCACTCCGTAGATTTTTTATGAAGTCTAAATAAAACAGCAGTTTCTACTCTAAATGAAGGTAAAGACCGCAGACGATCCCAATAGATTGAGGACAAGGGACTGGAGATTGAGACATTTCTTTCAAAGAAGATTACATTTTCCGTTTCCTAAAATACCAAGAAATTAATATGGGCAACCCTAAAAAGGATTTAGCCTCTTTTCAGACAAAGTATAGTATGCCTTCCAAGGGGAAAAAACTTTGGAAGTCAGAATCTAGTTTCAAAAATATAAATAGGTATTAAGAGTCGGAACATCCTACAAATTTAGTAGCTGTGGGCGGGGAGGAGTATAAGTCCAGAACTCCGGAAGTGTCAGTCTAACTAAAACGATAAAATGGGATTCAGAGTTCGAATATCCTTAAGTCTTCTCCCACTCAAAATAGTTAGTAACAAAGGTAAGTTCTACAAATGAACCGGAAATATAGTATAAAAAAAACATATATAATAATCGGCAGAATTGCGCAAAATACGGCAATAATACTATGTACCTTTTTCTTCTTTAGCAGTATCCACAAATACAGCTTCCCACTAGCATCCTCCGCACGTCTAGTAGCCAATCTTCTCTCATTGCAATAAGCAGCAATATTTGCAACTACATCCATACTAGGAACTCTATGTTTTAACGAAGCAGCAGATAATGCTTCCCTAAAACCCTTAGACTCAATAATATCTTTGTGAAACTTAAGACCTGTGAAATATTTTGTCAAAGCAGAATTTCCCCTTTCTACCTTCAGATAAATATCTTCAGCTTCAATTACAGCAGCCAATGTTCGATGCACTACAACATCAGGATACCTTCGAAGAGGTGAAGTAAAATGCGTATAGAAAGGAACTGCCAATGAATAGTGGGCACACTCATTTTCTTTGCCTTTAAATTCCCCCGTGCAGAAATATGATGCTAACTGCATCAGTTTTGAAGCATATGAGAGAAGAATATCGAAAAAAACTGGATCTTCCATGAGATTTTCTCTAAGCTTTTCCAGTGACAGGTTAAGCTGGGAAGAACTGGAAGTGTTTAGCTTTAAACCATGCTTGGAACAAAATGCTTCGAAATCTTTGAGCTTACGTGGTTTGGGTTCTGGGTGCCTACGCAGTAAGGCACTATCAGGAAATGCTCTAGATATCACTTCTGCCACTGTTCTATTTGCCAGGAGCATGAACTCCTCTACAAGGAAGTCTGACTCTGTTTGTAAATGAAACATGCTATCGTACGGAACTCCACACTCATCAAACAACAAAAAGAGCTTCGAGCTTTCTAAACAAAGAGCCCCATCTTTAGTTCTATTTTCTTTCAGAATCTTTGAAATTTCATAAAGGCTTCTAACAGAACCAATGACATCTTGCAACCCAAACCGGTTGTACACTTTGGGAAATGCACTACTATCCATAGACTCACGCTGTTCAATGATGTCCTGGGCATGTCGATGGGACAGCTGGCAACAGGAACGAATCACTGTATGACCAATCCAGCGATCCAGGACTTCCCCTTCGAGATTTAGATCAAAAACAATGGAGATGGCAAGCCTATCTACTCCAGGAATAAGTGAACCCAAGTCTTCAGAGAAGAGTGAAGGCAACATCGGTATTTTATGCTGCCTAAGATAGACACTGGTAGACCTGGTCCGCGCTTCTATATCCAAAGCAGTGTCTGGAAGAATAAAAAACGACGCATCAGCAATGTGAACCCCAATTTTAAAAACGTTACTGGAAACTCTTTCAACTGATAGAGCATCATCGAGATCAGTAGCTGTAGCTGGGTCTATAGTGAATGTGCAAAGATTTCTAAGATCTTTTCGTCTTCCAAGTTCCTCCATAGGAACTTCCCACGGAATATCTGGAAGGCAGGAAAGCATATTGGGAGAAAACTCAGAACTGCGAATTGCATTTTCAAACAAAATTGAAGCACTTTGCGGTTCAATCTCCCCACCACGTCCAAATATATGGATGATACGGGCTAGGGGTACAAGACTTTCTTCCTTCCATTGGTAAATTTGTGCACCCACTAATTCCATCTCCACTGTTGAATCGCCACCTTTTAATCTCTTATTGATGTAATCTGGTAAGTTTTCCACAGACACCAACATTCTTGGAAGTTTTGCATCATTGGGTACAAATTTGATGAACTTTCGATTGGTACCTGACATCAAATTCTTACTTTTCATGGTATCCTTTTGATATCCTTCCTTATAAGATATGTCATCCTTGAAACTTAGAAAACCAACAACAGAATCACGGCGTGAAGACCTTTTAACAATAGCTACAACCTTTCCAGTCGGCCGTTTCAACGGGTATGACTTGATCACAGAACATATCTTCCCTAAGGAGTTTGAAACGGCTTTATTAACACCGTCCAATTCGACAACTTCAGGGAGAACGTTAGAATCGTTCATTGAAGAAGGATTATTCAACTGCACAGCTGATCCTTTCAGCTTAGTCCACATTTCGTCGGGGTCCAACTGAACTGCTACAACATCTCCTTCTACCTAGAAGGACAAGCTGGAAAATTCAGACATTCACTTTTATTAAACCATGTTTTATGTTTCTTAATAATTCCCAAAATTTGTTTCAGCTGAAAATTATTTTCCCGTTGAGGCAATCATCATCTCGGGGAATGAGTTTTTGCCCTCAGCTCCATGTAAACACCATGAAGTCATGACATGTCACAGGTAATTGAGATTTAAATGTAAATTAAAAAAACAGGGAATATGCGGAAAAATATACTGACACCAATTGATACTGAACAGCTGTGATTACTCAGAACAACTATAACCAGGATAAACTAACTGGAGCTGAAGGATAAAGCTGAAAAGAAAAATGGTAGTGTGACCTACTAGCATAGTTACTAGGAGATATAACCTAAGAACAGAAATACTAATCCTTACAGCTCTATTTTGTGAAGCAACTCCGTTAATAAGTATATCCGTGGGTACCCCATCAATTGTACAGTACGCCTGCAATGCAAAGAAGAGGAAGATAAAGTTGCATGTCCTACAGACTAAATTTGCAACCATAGAAATCTAATAAGAAGGTGAGATTCCAGACCTCTAGCTGATTGTAAGCGTTCACACGAAATGATGCTCTAAACACTTCGCCTCCCTGCAACAGAAGAAAGTATATGAATATTTTGGTCACCTCTTCTTAGTCCCCCCAAATTAGGAATGAATGAATATTTTTCAAAAAGAAGCCTGTTTCAAATGCATTTGATAAAAATGCAATACAATCTTTATAATGTTTGCTACAGAACACGCCATTTTGCTTTTTTAGGGTGAAAAGTTACATTTAAAAATTTTAACAATGACTTTTCAGCTACAAAACATATACATTTGAAGTGCAGTTTTGAATTGAAATTTGGAAAATTCTGAAAAATCTAAAAGATGGAAAATAATTAAAATTGCAGTTCCAATTCAATAATAAAATTTAATTAGTCATTTCCTTTATTTTCAGTTAATTAATCATTTACCTCTAATGCCTTACTAACAGTCTCGTCCGACCAGTGTGGAGTGAAGTATCTTGTTTGCTTATTAACACAGAAATCAGTTTCAATGGAGGAAAACCCCAGCGATCCATTGGTCTGATTATGAGTGATTGGTAAGGGACATGAGTTCAAATATAATACTTTGGCTGAAACAGAGGGAAATGAAGAGCTGTCTCCCTCTTTACCCAAGTTGGGTGCATCACCATAAATATGCATTGTTGGTAAAGAGCTAAAAGCAAGATTTGCCCTTGGACTCTGCAAGGATGAGGAATTTTCCGCCGATGGTAAAGTTACATAGTTCGAGAAACACTCAGTACTCGCCTCTACACATCTCCCATTCTCATTAACACAACTATAACTTACACCTGCAAAATAATATATATAGGCTCAGTCAAAATAAATCTAACTGATTTCATTACTCTAACTATGTTGATTCGTAAAATCAAAGAAAAGTATAATTTTTTTACCGGAATTGGGCGAAGTTTGCTTAGAGCGGCGACTCGATCGACGCTGCTTCTTCTTCTTATCTTTGCTCAATTCTTCAACTACGATCTGCTCCGTCATTGCACTCATATTTTACTCGAATCGAGATATAGAAAAATGAAAGAAATTGGAGACGATTGAAGATTAATTCTTGAATCGCTCTCTGTTTGTCTCTCTCTGGATTAAATAATTAAAATAAATAATTATAGAGAAAGAAAAGGAGAGGCGGTGAGGGCGGTGTGAATGAGAGAGACAGTGCCGACTTTTTCATGATGATCGTTTTGTCTTCCGCTCTTTCTCTCTCTTTCTTTTATTTTTCAACTTTCAGCGATCTTGGGATTTCACCCTGGATGGTATCGTTATTTACAATTATACCACATGCCTAGACCTACTCTAACTTCTAAAACCCAACTGATATTGTTTGGTTTTTGATGCCACCCATTCTTGACTCAAGTCTTGCTTATAAAAAGAGGGAAGAAACGGCAACTCGATCTTCTACCTTGTGTAGCTTATTCGGCATATGAATTTGTTAGATACACAGGTTGCTGGACTTGTTTAAGATGAGAACTGTAGTGGCTTATTCTATATCTCGAACTCAAGTTTTATCTTCGAACAAAATGAGTTTTCAGTCTCACCAATAGAGCACGTGGCACAATCAGAAGCAAAGCAACAAAATCAGGAAACATAGACAGCACGAATGTCTCAACCAACACTGTAATAGCCTATTTTCGTATTGGACGAAGATAGTTCATTACACCCTTGAAATATAGAATGTTAGCTAAGAACTGAAAGTAACTAACACGAGATTTAGCGTGGAAAACTCTGGAATAGGTTAAAAACCACGACCTCTCTTGAGAATTTTAGAAAGAGAGAGATGTTAGTTGATGACTGCTAGCTATTACATAGAGAGAGAGATGTAGAAAGGTCTCTTAGAAGGTCTCAGAGTAGCCTCCCTAATTTGTAGCTCTCTGGTCCTATTTATAGGTCTTATAACATTACCGTTATTGCTTTAATGAGGAATGTTACAATATCAGGTTTTGATGAGTCTTTATAATGGTCTTCATAATGATCGAGTAACGGCTTGAGTAATTCTTATTCCTTGTAACCGCTCCATAATGTGTCATAAATGGCCACGTGTTTGTTGACAAGGTCAAGTAAATGCGTAATGGTCGAATGCTTGAGACTTGAGCTTGAGTTTCAGAACTGGCTTTTACATCCAATCGGGCTGAAGGTCAATATCTGGGTTTAGGTCGAGTATTGGAAATAAGCCACTACAACTACAATCATACATTCTAATATATTATCATCCATTCTACTACACTATCATACATTCTAAATCATACATTATCATCCATTCTACTACACTATCATACATTCTAAATCATACATTATCATCCATCCTACTACATTATCATACATTATAATACGTTATCATACATTCTCTTACATTCGAATAGTTGCTTTAAACAATCCAACTATGCAGTTTACATATCCGAAGGTTAATGATGTTTCTCAACCAACACCACTCGTTCATCATGCTTCTCGTGCTATTGGCTGAGACGGGGCGAATGTAGTGGTTTATTTCCAATACTCGACCTAAACCTAAATTTTGACCTTCAGCCCGATTGGATGTAAAGGCCAGTTCTAAAACTCAAGCTCAGGTCTCAAGCATTCGACCATCACGCATTTACACGACCTCGTCAACAAACACGTGGCCATTTATGACACATTATGGAGCGGTTACAAGGAATAAGAGTTACTCAAGCCATCAGTCGACCATTATGAAGACAATTATGAAGACTCATCAAAACCTGATATTGTAACGTTCCTCATTAAAGCAATAACAGTCATGTTATAAGACCTATAAATAGGACCAGAGAGCTACAGATTAGGGAGGCTGCTCTAAGACCTTCTAAGAGACCTTTCTACATCTCTCTCTCTCTATGTAGTAGCTAGCAGTCATCAACTAACATCTCTCTCTTTTTAAAATCCTTAGGAGAGGTTGTGGTTTTCAACCCATTCAAGGGTTTTCCACGCTAAATCTCGTGTTAGTTACTTTCAGTTCTTAGCTAACATTCTATATTTTAAGGGTGTAAAGCACTATCTTCGTCCAATACGAAAATAGTCTATTACAGTAGTGATGTTGTATTCTCTTGTGTATAAGTCAAATTGAACAAGTCAATAACGAACTATTAAGAGATGTTTAATTGTTGAAATAGTAATGTTGTAGGTCTAAGTTACAGGTCGAATTGAGCGTATCAATAAGCGACTGTAATGAGAAATCTTGATCTTGAAATAGCTGTATAACGAGTCTCGACCAGGTCGAATTGAGCAAAGCAATAAGCAAACTTTGGGAGAGCGTATATACTGGAAGAGCTATGTTATAAGTCTCAGTTACAAGTCGAATTGAGCGTATCAATAAGCGACCATAATGAGAAATCTTGATCTTGAAATAGTTGTATAACGAGTCTCGACCAGGTCGAATTGAGCAAAGCAATAAGCAAACTTTGGGAGAGCGTATATACTGGAAGAGCTATGTTATAAGTCTCAGTTACAGGTCGAATTGAGCGTATCAATAAGCGACCATAATGAGAAATCTTGATCTTGAAATAGCTCTATGACAAGTCTTGGCCAGGTCGAATTGAGCAAAGCAATAAGCGACCCTCGGGAGAGCGTGTATACTGAAAGAGCTATGTTGTAGGTCTCAGCTACAGGTCGAACTGAGCATATCAATAAGCGACCGTAATGAGAAATCTTGATCTTGAAATAGCTGTATGACAACTCTTGGTCAGGTCGAATTGAGCAAAACAATAAGTGACTCTCGGGAGAGCGTGTATACTGGAAGAGCTATGTTGTAGGTCTCAGTTACATGTTGAATTGAGCGTATCAATAAACGACCGTAATGAGAAATATAGTATGTAAAGCTGGGCTGGTTGTATCTAGGCGGCAGCCTTTAGATTTGGTCGAATTGGACGAACCAATAACCGACCTGTAAGATGTTGGTCGAGCTCGCCCCGAGTATGGGTATAAGTTATGTCGATTGATATTCAGTCTGTTGTGCCTAAAGTTGAGGACGTGTGTTGTGTCTGAATCTGAAGTCGGGCACACCCCGAGTATGATTTACGTTGATTGATATTAAACCTGTTGTGTCTGAAGCTGAGGACGAGTGTTGTGTCTGAATCTGAAGTTGGGCTCGCCCCCGAGTATGAGTATGAATAAGTTGTAATCGCCTCGAGTACCTTGACCTCGAGCGCCTTGATCGGGCTCGCCCCGAATGCAACTTGGGTCAATTGACTGAATCCAATGTTTTAGGTTTGTATGTTTGATGAATCGAGCAGTTCTGGAGTGCGCAATAACGTCTTAGCTGCAGTAGGCATGTTGAGTTTTGTAGCTTTTGTTTGGCCTAAGATTCATAGTAAAGCCCAACCTATAGAGAAGCATAGATAGTGTTCTTGACTGCGGCCATAAGGCCTAGGTCCCTTGAGCGCTCATCATTGTAGTTTACTTGTAACTCATTGAGGTTTGTGTGCTGAGTGTTCAACGTACAACAACCATTATAGATATTGTGTCTTTGAAGAGCATTTCTTGCTGCAATAGCACTTGGACATGATTTGTCTATAAGAGTTTGAAAGCTTGGGCGGACTTCCGCCATATGTTGAGCCGTAGTGTCCAGCTTTCATCAAACGCGGCAGCCTCACTAGTAAAAAGCTTTTGTCGAGAGCGGATTCTTTGAATGGCTATCTGAACCAAATTCTGGTGATGATAAAGAGAACAAACTGAATTGACAGCGACACTTTTAACCGTTGAATTGCGCTGAGTTTCACTAACTGTAAGGAGAGGCGACACCTCGGGAAAAAAATTGATATGTTGAACCCACGACCATGTTAGGCCATCTCTTCTCAGATAACAACTGCGGTCTTTGATCATTGACGCTACTGTAGTAGAATTGTTGAAACTCTTGGTGAACCAATGCGACCTATAAATTTCATTGGATTTTTACGAACTGTTACGAACTGTAGAAAATTCCTTGAAGTCGCGTCGCTGGGATTGCGTTCTGCTATTATTAAGGTCGATCAAGGCTCAAGTTCGACCCAAAAAGCAAGCTCGAATTGAGAATACAAATAACTGAGCTCGAATCAGATGATGCATAGCTGCGTCCTGGATAAAAAGGAATGATGGTACCTCGATTCGGCCTCCTGTAACGAGGTTCGTTGTCGATCTCGAGGGAGAAATTTTTTAGAGCTCACATTCGGACTCGTTAACGAGCTTCTAGATCTCACAAGCTCGGTTTAAAGAGAGAGAGACCTCATTGTTGAGTTTGATCGAAAACCTCATTGCACATCAATGGTGTTTCTGAAATACGATCCCAAGAACTCGAGGAAGATCTGTAATAGACAATATGGCTTGAGCGTCATACTCTAGGGTTTGTCAGACTGGTACTAGTGATCTCGTCTTCGATTGTGAAGAATTCCTTAGAATTAACGATACGAACAATCGCCTCGTCAATGCTGATGACGATGATTAGAGAGAGATGATGATGATCGTGATTATTGAAGTTGTTGCGCTTTAAATAGTTGCAGCCAAAAGAATTGAAATGTTTCATTCCAAATATAGCTCTTTCCTAAATCATAGCCGATCCTCATTGTTATGGACCGAACTTGAATCAGCTTGTAAATTAAAGATTTGAACCACGTGGATCGTCTAGGCAGAGACGAATTGGAGTAATTTCCTTTCACTTTCTCAAATAGGAATATTGAAAGAGGCAGAGAAACAGAAACCTCAAACGTGTAAGCTCGGCGTTTGGTTTGGTTTTGAGCATTGGCTAATCGTTCGCGGTTCCCACAGATGGCGCCAAATGTAATAGCCTATTTTTGTATTGGACGAAGATAGTGCCTTACACCCTTGAAATATAGAATGTTAGCTAAGAACTGAAAGTAACTAGCACAAGATTTAGCGTGGAAAACCCTTGAATGAGTTAAAAACCATAACCTCTCCTGAGGATTTTAGAAAGAGAAAGATGTTAGTTGATGACTGCTAGCTTTTACATAGCGAGAGAGAGAGAGATGTAGAAAGATCTCTTAGAAGATCTCAGAATAACCTCCCTAATCTGTAGCTCTCTGGTCCTATTTATAGGGACCGTTATTGCTTTAATGAGGAACGTTACAATATCAGGTTTTGATGAGTCTTCATAATGGTCTTCATAATAGTCGAGTAACGGCTTGGGTATCTCTTAATCCTTGTAACCGCTCCATAATGTGTCATAAATGGCCACGTGTTTGTTGACGAGGTCGAGTAAATACGTGATGGTCGAATGCTTGTGGCCTGAGCTTAAGTTTTAGAACTGGCCTTTACATCCAATCGGGCTGAAGGTCGAAATCTAGGTTTTGGTCGAGTATTGGAAATAAGCCACTACAGACACCACTCATCCATAGTAATTCTTGTTCTCTTGGTTAAGAGCCGTCTTGTAATTGCTTAT
Source organism: Kingdonia uniflora (assembly GCA_014058105.1). Taxonomy (NCBI): domain Eukaryota; kingdom Viridiplantae; phylum Streptophyta; class Magnoliopsida; order Ranunculales; family Circaeasteraceae; genus Kingdonia; species Kingdonia uniflora. Next base: position 1,964,399 of record JACGCM010002358.1, on the reverse strand, counting down.
TTCGTATCTCGGACTCAAGCGTCATCCTCGATCTCATCAGCATACAAGAAGTACTACTGAAGACATGATCAAACTTTCCTCGGTCCAAATCATCACTTTCGACCTCTACACTAACAGTTCGATCTGCGCAAAGTGTACAGTTATCAATAGAGCCGTTGTAGCAGAAATTAAAACGTTACACAACCTGGTCAAAGAATATCTTGCTTATAATTTGTAACGTCTATCATTATTAGACTTAATGGTCGTCAAACAGTCATACTATAAGACCTATAAATAGGTCCATAAAACTACAGTGGAAAAAAAAACATTTCATATCAAGAAGGTCTCTACAGAACTCCTTGTAATAGTTAGCATTCTCAATAACATCTTTATCTTCTAAAATTCTCAAGAGAGGTCGTGGATTTTATTAACCTATTCAAATGTTTTATGCGCTAAACTTTTATGTTAGTTATTATTAGCGTTCTGATTACATCTGGTGTAAAGGTTAATCCCGAAATTAGGCTATTACAAGAACTGTAGTGGCTTATTCTGCATCTCGGACTCATGCATCATTTTCGTACTACATACGAACTTTCGACCTAATCAACAGAGCACGTGACACATTTGTAGCATGATCAGAATCAAGATAACAACATAAGGAAAAATATAAGTTTCTCAACCAGCACCACTCGATCATGATACTGTTCGTGCTCTTCGTTGAGAGCCGTATTGTAATAAGCTTATTTTGCTTCTCGGACTCATACCTCATCCTCGAACTCATCAGCCTACATGAAGCATTACTTAAGATATATTCAGTATCCCTAAGTTCGAGTCATTGCTATTCGACCTCTACATCAACATCAACAGTTCGAGACACAACATCATCAATAAAGTCATTACAAGAACTAGCAGAGACAACCCGTTATACAATCTGGTCAAAGAATATCAAGCTTATATTTTGCAATGTCCATCATTAAGAATCTTAATGGTCGTCAAACGGTTATATTATAAGACCTATAAATAGGACCAGAGAATTCGAGATGGAGGACAGAGGATTTTTCATTCTAACATTCTATATACTCAGAACACTCATTGTAATAAGCTAGCAATCTCAATAATATCAAATCTCTTTCTCAAAATCCTCAAGAGTCATGGTTTATAACCTATTTAATGGTTTTTCACGCTAAATCATCATGTTTGCTACTACTTACTGATCTTGAACATTTTAAATGCATCTGGTGTAAAGGCTAAGTCCGAATCCTGGAATTAGGCTATTACATTTGGCGCCGTCTGTGGGAACAAAGTTCTCAAACTCATTGTCTCAAAAACCGTTGATTATCATTACTTAGGATGGTAGTTCCAGATCAGATTACACCAGTTACTCCAGCAGAAGAAAATGTCGCTCTAGCATAACTGAAGGCTAATCTGAACTCCTAAACAAAAAGACATGCCGCTCTTGAGCAACAACTAGCGAGTATACAAGATGCGTTGAAAGTTTTACAGGGTCAGTAGATCGCCACTCAGAAGAACAAATCTATGTAACCTGAAGGCTCGCGAATCTCCGTTCATGACAAAATAGGACCTCTACCGAAAGGCAATCACTTAGGAGGTGCACTTCGATCTAATCATCACCAACAGAAAATGGAGCCCATTCTGATCTAGGAGGTCTACCAAGAAGTAGATGGCGGCCTTGCAGGAGTCAGACAGACCAAAAATCTACCTCGAAGAGTTCGAGTTCCAGGAAAAGAATGTTTAAGTGAAGGGAGTGGCAACCACAATCCTGGAGAAGGACGCGTCACACGCCCAGGTACTTCAACACGACAATATGTGACTCAGGAACATGTTTACAAGTGAATCAAAGAACTGTTTGAAGCTCAGACTCAGACTAAAAGAATCTACAATAGATTATAGAAAAGCCCGATCTCACAGGAACTGCTGGATGCTGAGGTGTACACTGGATTCCACACTTCAAAGATCCGAAAGTATAAATAAACTAATCCTGTGGAACATGTCCAGGAGTTCCAGGACGCTTTAGGCCTATATTCTACATCCAACCATATTTTATGCCGGCTCTTTCCTACCAGCTTATCAGACAAACCCCTGCGATGGTTCCACACACTACCCGAAAGATCCATCACAACTTTTGAACTGTTACGAGAGATCTTCGTCAAGAATTACTCACACAATAAAGACAAAGAGGAGAATCGATACTCTCTTTTCAGCCTTAAGCAAATGTCGGGGGAGAAGCTCGAGACGTTTACTAAGAAATTCCTTGAGTTAGCCCGAAAAGTAGATCGGCTCGATCAGAAGATTACTATTTCGACTTTCATTAATGCTTTATTCGTCGATGGAAGTACAAAGGAGTACTTTATCCTAAACAAACTTACAACTTTGGAAGATATGATCGAAAAAGTTAACTGATATATCGATCTCAAAAGAATGGTGTCCGACACATAGAAAACTCAAAAATTAATATTGACAGCTAGAAATCAATCTGCAGGCCATGATTTCAACCGTACTACTGATCAAGGAGGAGACAGGAAATAAACAAAGATTAATGACGAACGTCCCCGAAAGAGTAGTAACTTACTAAAACCTTGTCTTCCCAAGATAAATGTAACCATAGCCAGCATTTATCCTACACTTCAGAAGGATAAGTTTTTTTGTAATGCATAGTATCTCCAGCCCATTGAGAACAAACCTTATTGTATTCATCACAAAGTCCGGCATCATGAGACAGAATACTATTTTGCCTTACAACAACTATTGGAGTATATCTTTACAAATGGACGATTGCACGAATACATTATAGATGTTGAGAGCTACAAGAATGGGAGTTACAAATTTCCTACAGAAGCCGTACAAATCAAAGAGCCGGCAGGGGAAAAGCATTTGCACCACATCCAGCTCAGTCACTTTATTGAGATTCAAACTATCAACCAATCGAACAGAAGCAAAAGACATTGAGTCAGCCAATATCATGACTAGTCCATGAACGATAAAAAAGTTCCTTCACTTCTTGGATCTAGCTCCTGACGCACAGGGATTTCTTTCGATGACTATGATGTTCGTCATATCAACTTTCCTCACCATGATGCTTTAGTAATCATGCTAAAAATGAAAAATGTTGTACTACATACAATGATGATAGATATTGGTAGTAGTATTGAACTACTGTTTCAAAGCATGATTGATCAGATGGGACTAGCCGATAAGGTGTAACCCAGTGATATTGACATCTGTGGGTTCAATGGTTTTAGAGAAGAACGTGTTGGAAAGATAATACTTCCTATTACATTAGGACCAGTAACAATTGATATTGTCTTTTATTTTATCAATGCAAAATCTTGTTATTTGGGTGTAATAGGATGTTGTTGATTGCACAATATGTGAGCTATTCCATCAACCTATTATTTGGCACTACGTTTTGAATGGAAGGGCGGCATTTATGAAATCAAAGGAATCCAGAAGCTAACCTGAGCCTACAAAAACTCTGTTGCCATCGAACCCGAGCCCTCACAACCACAGCTCGAATAGTAATTACAGAAAACAACAAAAAACATTATAGAAAACTATACAGTAAACTCTGTAAAAAACCATCTGCCAAGTGCAGAAACTACAGAGTGTGTCGAAATTAATAGAAACAAATAAGGGACATATATTGTTACTCTTCTGCCCGCAGTAAAACAAGATGCCCTCATCCAGTTCTTTAAAGACAACAGTGATGTTTTTGCTTGGACATTCTATGAAATGCCGAACATTAATCCAAATCTTGCCTGCCATAAGCTTAATTTGAAAGAAAAAGCTGAAGCAGTCAAACAAAAGCAGAGGAATTTAACATCAAGGCTTCGGGAAGAAGTCAATAAAGATATTGATAAACTCATCGAAGTAGGTTTTATCCGAAAAGCCAATTATCCAAAATGGATCTCGAACATTGTAGCAGTACCAAAGAAGAACGACAAGATCAGAGTGTGCGTGAATTTCACAGACCTCAACAAGCATACTCCAAATGATAGTTTTTCCATTCCTATCATAAACCATCTGCTAGATTCTACTGTGGGACATGAACTCTTATCTATGATGGATGCAGCATCAGGGTATAATCAGATACCTCTGCTACCCAACGATCAAGAGAAAACAATTTTCATTACAAAGCATGGCTTGTACTGCTATAAGGTTATGCCTTTCGGTCTCAAGAATGCTGGAGCTACTTATCAAAGACTGATGACACAGATGTTCAAAGATCACCTCAGAAAAACAATGGAAGTCTACATCGATGATATGTTGTGTAAAAGTCTTTAAAAGGAGAACCATATCACAGATTTGCATATAAATTTTAAAATTCTCCATTTCTATAAGATGTGACTCAATCCTGACAAATGTCAGTTTGGGGTTCATTCAGGCAAGTTCTTGGGACAGTTGATTAACAAGCAAGGAATAGAAGTTGGTCCAGATCGTATTTGCGCACTGTTATATATGCCTTCTCCTAAAATAAAGATAGACGTACAGAAGTTAGGAGGCCAGATTACTGTAATAAATCTCTTTGTCTCAAAATCTTCAGATCAATGTCGATGGTTATTCAATCTGCTGCGTGAAGGAATAATAAAAAGAAATTTAAGAAGGATCCTAAGATCGAGTGGACAGCCGAATGCGAAGCAACAGTTTAGGAACTCAAATATTATTTGGGTAAATCACCACTGATTAACACACCTCACAAAGGGGAAAAACTTACCATATATCTTCCAGTTATCGATGAATCACTAAGTTTAGTTCTCATTAGACTTGATGTAAAAACAGGGAAACATATCTACTTCATCAGCAAGACCCTTACTCCAGTAGAATCCCGGTATACTAAGATCGAGAAATTACTCTTAGCTCTCGTTTACACGTCGCAGAAGTTGAAACAATATTTTCAAGCCCACTTAGTTCGGGTAATGACAAATTATCCTTTGTGAGAGGTCTTATCCAAACAATAAAAATTCAGACGAGTGCAATAATGGTCGATCACTCTTAGCGAACGTGAAATCTATTTTGAACCACGACATTCTGAAAAGGGTCAAGTAGTAGCAGATTTTCTTGCAAACTTCCCAGTAGAAGATTCTGACTGGGAAGAGGACAGTACGGATACTAATATAGAACAGTTCGAAGAAAAATTAGACTGGGTAACTCAAAAGGATGGCACCTTCTAACTGAGGGATCCTCCAGACCTGCAAGATCAAACATCGGAATTGTGTTTATCACACCTTCCAATGATAGGATCGAGAAAACAATTAGAGTCAATTTCAAAGCTACTAGCAATGATGCTGAGTATGAGGCAATGATTCACGGCCTAGATATGGCTCTTGAAATTAGAGTCTCTGAGTTATCTGTCTATACAGACTCTTTACTCATTGTGAACTATTACACAAAAAATTTTCAGAAGAACAGAAAGATGATTGATTACGCAGTAGTAGTAGTAGCCGACAGAATGTACAGATTCAAGAAGATTACTATTAAATATTTACCGCGCCGAGAAAACATATATTCTGATTCCCTTGCCTATATAGCAGGAGTCCTCGGTACAAAAGCTCGATATCTCAAGATCAAATTATTATCCACTCCCAACATTAACATCATAAGATCAAATTCTGTTAATATTGGGAAAGTTGAAGAGGACGAGGACTATTAGAGACGACCTTTCCTTATATATATTGGAACTAAAAATACGTTTGACGGAAAACTCCCTAAAGATCCCACTGAAAGAAGACGCGTGCTTGATAATGCTAAGTGATACATCGTGGAAAACGATCACCTATACAAAATTTCGGTCACAGGACCGTACCTCAAATGTTTATCAAGCTAAGAGGCTCAAAAATTCCTGCATGAACTTCACGAAGGCACTTGTGGTTCTCATGCAGTAGGAAGATCTTTAGCCAATCGAGTTCTTACTCAAGGAGTCTTCTGGCCTAAAATTAAAGCTCGAGCCATTGAACTTGTAAGCAAGTGTGATACCTGCCAACGACATAGCCCCCAAATTTGAGCTTCAGCCTTGGAGCTCCATTCCAGCAACGTTGTGTGGCCATTCAAAATATGGACCCTCGACCTCGTAGGAGAATTCCCCACTATACCAGGCAAAAGGAAGCATCTCATAGTAGCAAGGGATTACTTTACTAAATGGGTTGAAGCAGTCATTCTGTGCCACACACGAGAAGACAAAGTCATTAAATTTATATGGGAAATGATCATCATTCAGTTTGGCTGCCCTCATATCATCAGAATCGACAATGGGCCACAATTTGTTGGCTCCAAGATCGTTGAATTCCTTAATCAACACAACATTATCCACTCTCCCTCTAATCTATATTACCCATAAGAAAATGGTCAGGCAAAAATCACCAATCGCATTATCGTGGATGGAATCAAGAGGTGCCTAACAGAGAAGAAGGGTAATTAGGTCTAAGAATTTCTACATATTTTATGGGCATATCGTACAACTCCTCGGGTATCAACCGGATGCACGCCGTTCCTCCTGGCATACGGTACAAAAGCAATTATCCCTACTCAATATCATCACCCATTACATGACCATACCATGACAGATGATGAAAATGAATTCTAGTTGGCATGTAACATGAATTGGATCGAGGAGACTTGAGACAGAGTAATCATGAATTTGGGAAGATACCACCAAGCTTTAGCCCGATTTTATAACAACCGAGTTTGTCATAGAGATTTTGAAATTAAAGATCTCGTCCTTCGAGAAATTTTCAAGCACAAAAGAGATGTCAATGGTGAGAAACTGGCCAAAAATTGGGAAGGCCCTTTTGTCGTTCTGGAAAAAGTGGCCTTGGTTCTTACGATCTCGCCACTGAACATGGAGAACGAGTACTTAATCCTTGGAACATGCAGAGATTGAAGTTGTATTGAAGTTAATAATCTATCACAGTGTACTTTTTTAAAATCAATCTATTTTGTATGATGATTTTACATCAATGAAAGACTTATTTTTGACCCCCATACATCTGAGTACTTTTTACTATTTGATACAATACTCTATATAAAATATTCTTTGTACATCAATCTTACACCAATGAAATACTTTTGGTTGATTGCCCTACATTATAATACTTTTCTAATACATCTAACAAGTACTTCTATATACAGATTACAGATTGTTTGTTGCTTTGACCAAACTGATCATCTATTACATTACAGATCGTTTGTCACTTTAGCCAAACTGATCCTCTAATACATTACAGGTCGCTTATTGGTTCGCCCAATTTAACTAACCATCTAATACATTATAGGTCGATTAATGGTTCATCCAAATCGATCAAACAGATTTCAGATCATTTTACTGCTTTAGCCAAATTGATCCTCTACTACATTACAGTTCGATTAATGGTTCGTCCAATTCAACCTAACAGATTATAAATCATTTTGTTGCTTTAGACAAATTGATCCTCTAGTATATTATAGTTTGATTAATGGTTTGACCAAACAGATTACAGATCATTTTGCTACTTTGGCCACACTGATCATCTATTACATTATAGATCGTTTATTACTTTGGCTAAACTGATTATATATCATATTACAGGTTATCTATGGCCTCAGCCAAACCGATCTTCTATGTTCTTCTATGTTTGTTACCTCAGTAACCATCTACTATACGAAATCCTTTGGAGTCATACTTAAACCGATATCCAACTCATCCATTATCGTTAGTTAATCAGAAGGTTAATACATATCATTCTTTTGTCAACAATCCTATCTTCTTACACTCTATCTACTATATTCGTTTAAGTATATAAAACCTTATTACATTCGTTACACCTCATTCTTTGCCAGAGCTTTCACTTGAACTGTCACGTGGAGGAATATTAGCATTACTCGAACAACCCTTATACAGGCGACGATGCATAAATTTTGGCATCCTACCCATAATAATTTATTTGCCTTCCTTAATCATACTCTCTTTAAGAGCTCCAATTATTGACACCATGGGATCCAGATACTCAGATCAAACCAACCTCATTTCACACTGTGTACCTTGTGCAGCCAATTTGTCATAAACAGTTCTACTTTTTGCTTTCAATCTATTGAACTCCACTATAAAGAATGAAATAACTGCTGTCATATTTCTCTTATACATATCACCTGCCTCACTTTTTACCTATTTAGACATAATCAGCTCGCTAAGTTTACTTTGAGCGTCCTTCAACATAGCTTCCAAATACGCACAATGCTTGTCCACTTGTTCTTTTTCTTTCCACACATTAGTATTCCAGGATTCCAACACTATTATAAATTCATCCATATGACAGACCATAGACATTGCCCACTGCACTTCTACCTCACGATACTTTTTATTTATAATACTTGTTCTTTTATCATCACAGAGAACATAATTCATTTATCATCAAACAAAAATAGTATATAAAGATCTAACACATATGAAGAATAGGTAAAAACTGGTGCAATCTATCTTCACTTTGTCGAGCAACGCAAGGACTCTCCTTTCTCTCTCAGACTCTTTCTATTTGTTACTTGAACATCTATAGGAGTTGTAAGGGTCACCACCTTCTGCTGATACTGCTTGCACCGCGATCGGGTTATCAGATTCAGGACCTCCTCCTCCTCCTCTTTTGACAACAATTCCCTCGACATGGGAATGGGTTTTTCACCAACAAATTCCCCTTTCTCATTTGTAAACCGCATATTTTTAGCCTTGGCATTCTCAGCATCAAATGTTTTCCCACATTCCATTAGGACCTTCCTAAATTTGTTCTCTACCCTCGCCAGTTCCCCCCCATAGAAACTAATGACACTGTTTATATGACGCTCTTGTTCTGTTCGAGCAGTGACTTTTAATCTCGACAGATACAGATGCTCCTTCAATTATATATGTGCCTTGTGTAGCCGCTGGCGCATTTCCTTTTGCAATGCACCTAAAGCCCTCACATCAGCTTCTACCTTTATTCGATCAGTCACTTCATTTAACAAAAATACCACCTCAGAAAAATAAAACCACCTCGATTTCCCCCACCCACCACCATCACCACCAAGACTCCCTATTTGTACATGGGGTAGTTCTTGCAGAGCTCTACCACGTCATCGACCGCGTCTTTAGCATCCACCTGGTCTTCGGCCAGGCTCTTAAGTAGGTAGTATCAATTACTGACATTGGGACCCAACCATTGAAACACCCTCCACCAATGCTCGTACGACATCCCATAGATAGGCTCTCCCGATTCCAGTTCCACCAACTCAGGTAGCTCCCAGTCTAGACCGTAAGAACTTTTCCTTTAGCGCGTCTGTCTTCTCTTCTATGCACTATTTCCTCACCTCCATTATTTTCTGGCACCTCGTATTTTTTGTAGTTTCCATGGCTTCGGTTATGCTAAGAGGAAGATGAAGATAGTTTGAAACCCCCTAACACCCCCCATTTATAGTTGGGTTAAGGGTCATTTACTACCCCTTAATCAACACTTCTCTTAATTACTCCCCTTGGAATTGAGCACATTCAACCAGTCAACTCTCCAATTTCCCATGCCCAATAATTTTTCTTAACACACGCCATCTATACAAATTTATGAGCCCCTTGCTGAGAGGGGGTGAATGTAGTAGCCTACTCGCCGCCTTCTAGTACAAGTCTAATAATCAAAGGCTACATCGAAGCCTACCTAGAGACTCGAAGCCCAACAAGACAATAACTGAGTCCACGAAGCCTTCCGAGACTAATCGAACACTCGAAGAAATCATCGAAGCTAATTGTAGGGGCCTGATCTTCGTTGAGAAGCGAAGATGGCTCTTACAACACGGAGGTTAACCTCTTATCAAAGTTGTACAAGTATATGGCCTAAAAAGAGACTAATTAGAGACAAATACTTGCGTAGAGGCCCGAATGGGACTCTTTACGACCTCTGATGAGGATTTTTAAGCTGTAATTCTATTACTGATGAGTAATAATAAAGATCGAATACAGTTTTTAAGTGGTTGAAGGTAAAAAGCATAGGGTTTAGAGAGGATTTTTCTAACCTCCTATTGGTTTCCCCTCTCTTTTATTTATAGAGACATAAGAGGCTGAGTCACCAAGAGTGAGCCAGGCAACATGATTACTATTCGGGTTTTCTGGCGGCAGCATTTATTACGGACATCCCTGTCACTGTAGCTGAGAGACCAATTAATACGCCGTCCAATTCGTTTGAGCTGGCTGCTAGTCTCATCATACTGCTGCTATTCAAACGTTCAGTCGAAGGGTATCTGTTATTATGTACTGATCTATTGTCAAAGGTTTATCTGCTGTTATGTGCTAATCCATTCTCGAAGGTTTATCAGCTGTCGAGGCTTCGACTACAAGAGTTTCTTGAGGGGCTTGATTATGAGTTGTGGTAGTCTTCGATATGTTCAAGTAAGATATGATGTGGACTTCGAGTGAGGAGGTCGAAGGCTGCGAGTATGCTACCACATTCGTCTCCTCTCAGTAATGGTCTCGAGCCCGGTGAAGAGGCATTTGCTGAGAAAACTGTTTTCTTAGAATCTGCTCTTGTTTGACCGTTTGTTTATATGAAAATAATAAAGTGGGGGGGGGGGGGTAATTAAGAGGTCTAGGTGGGCAAAAGGTAATAAATGGCGTGAAGGCTATAAAAATTAGTTCTTGTTCGGGGATTCTGTATCTTCTTCTATCTTCACATTTGCTCTTTTCTTCATTCTGAATATCTGAATAGATAGCCTGCCCAATACCCGTTATCAGAAGAGGATGGGATTTTCCCGTGATCGTCGTGTGGGGAGGAAAATGACGGAGCTGCACATGAGGGTTTTTGGAAATCATGATCTGAATTGGGACATGCCGAATCTTGTGGACGTGAGGCCAGAGGAGTTCATCAATGGCGAACCGTTTGCCTATCCCTGGGAGCAATTGAGGTCATGCTTTACGACCAAGCAGAGGCGGTATCTTTCCTTGATGGCATTAGCTGAGAGCCTTATCTGTGGAGAGGAGATCATTGAGGAGGAACATGCGGTGAGCGGAGCTGGTTCTTCCGGAAGTAGGGCGCTGGGTTGATGTTGTGATTGTTGTGGTATATATTTTGTTTAGTTTATATTTTATATTGTGGGAGGGAGTATTTTTGAGTTTGTGGTGGTAAGGAAAAAATGTAACTTGTTTTTTTGTATTCAGGAATTGAAATGGACAAAATGTTTTGCACGTGTCTGTATTCCTGTTATTTGGTTAGATAATGTAGACGGATGCAAACGACTAGTCTTCTAGGCGCGAGGTACAAAGATATGCTCAAAGAAAATTATGATCGAAGGTTGATGATGGGCTATTGTGGAGATCAAGTCTTACGATGATCGAATGTTCGATGCTGGAGATATGTTTGACTAGGAATCATTGGGGAGGAGGTTAGAATGCAGGTACAGATGAATTAGTTACGTCTTGGAAGTTGGAGAGGTTGCATGTTAACTTTTTATTGTTGAGAATTGAAGGTTACCATTAATTCGGTTAGGGAAGAGGGAAAGTTCTGGTAAGTTTAGAGGTATAAAAAGGGGTGAGGAGGGAGAGATTTCTTTATCTGTGTTGTAGCATTCTTCTTTTTTAACTTAGTACTTCCTTTTAATCAATATGGCTAAGAATGTACCGGTTGCTGAAGATTAAGCGGTCGTGAGGGCGAGGAGGATTCAGGAGGCCCTGCTAGGTCTTCAACGAAGGTTCAGGATAGAGGATGACATTAATGCTGAAATGCCAGATCTTTTTGAGGCGGAACCTGAAGCACCTCTCTATGATATGCCCTTCGCGTACTGATGGGGAATAGTACAAATGATGGAGCCGCTACCCGGCCATCGGCTGCCGCTTCTCAAAGGCTTCGCAGAGGATATAGTGGATCAGGGGATGAAGCTGCGGTGGCCGCTGTTGTAGAGGAGCAACCTGCTAATTAGATAGGGTTCCCTTTTGCTGCTTTGATTTGTTCTGTTTCTCCCTTCTTTCCATTTTTTTTATTTTTTTGCATGACTTTTGTAGCATTATCCTCGTTATTGGAATGAGAAGTTCTTATGATGATAGTGCCAATAGAAATTATTGTGAACTACGGGATGTAGTAGTAGATTCTGAATTTTAAATATAACACTGTTCGGTACGAGTTCGGTGGTATAACTGTATTGTTTGAATGTTTGGGATATACAACTGAACTTGTTGGGATAAAAAAAAAACTTTATCGTAACTGAAAATTTTGTCTGAAGGCATGAAGTTTATACTGGTCAAATGAGGGGTTTGTTGGTGAAGTTTGATAGTGTATCGAAGGTGAGGTTCGATGATGTATCGAAGGTAAGGTTCAATGGTGTGTTGAAGGTGAGGTTTGATTTGACTGGCCGATCTGACAATCCAGACAGCTGGTCTGTCAGAGTGTTACGTGCGCTTAGGGCAGTATGCCGGGAAGTAATGATGATGTTTTACTCATTTGACAAAAAAGGTGGTGATGTGACTATTGGATTCTGACTATTTAGTTTCGATCTAAGAGAATAAGGTTCAAGAAGCTTCGGTAGTACATGCAATTTTGGGTAAGCGGATTGTTCGCACGTGGGAAATGTGAAGGGTACGTTTGTCAAAGCACACTGTTAGCCAAAAAGTCGAGGAGGTGGGGTCATGGTAATGATAGCGGTTAATAAATCGAGGTGTTTTTGGGTTTTCGAAATATATATAAGTGGGAGGTGAGTAATTACTGTGCTAGTTTGCTTGTTAAAACCATAGAGAGTGGGAAGGATAAAGAGAAGCGTTATTGCGAACGTGTAAACTGTTATGGCATCTGAGGCTGTGATCTCTCTGATTTGGGGTTATTTCTACTAATTTTAGGTATGGCATTTGATCCTTGTAAACTCTGTTCTGTGTTTGTGTGTTTTTTTGTCCTGGTTTAGATAATAGAGACAGAACAATCTATGTTTGTGGTTTAGAAATGGTACCCAAGATGTCGGAGAGGGGAAAAGTCTGGGTTACGACTCGGTCTGTGGTTTGCTTTGGAGGGGGTAGATAGGATAGACACAGAATTTGTCGAGTTTGTCAATCTAATTACGTGCATCTTCTTCTGTAAGCTAAAAATGGATAACTGTCCGGCTTCGAGACGGGCATTAATAGATGAAGAGATCGAAGAAATTGAGGCTAGTAGTTTTGGTCGAGCCCCAATGGGTGATGGTAGTGATGTAAAAGTTTTAGATGTAGTAACCGAGGCCCCATTATCAATGGTGCTACCTGCTGAGGAGGTTGTGGTTTCGAGGCGTCGAAGGACGATAGTAACTGAGGATAGTGAGGATGAAAAGGTGTGGGAGGAGAGGGATGATGCAGGGCCGTCAGGTAAGAGAGAGGGAAATAAAGGTCATTGTAGCGATAGAGAGAATTTGACTGAGTCGGATGGCATTGGGGGTCTCGTTGCAGCGAAGGATAGGGTTAGGTTAGAGAGGTTTGCCACTAAGTTAGAACTGTCGAAGGTAGGGATATTTTTTAGTGTTATAGGAGCATGATTGACCTTTAAATCGAATCCTGGGAGCGGGATTATGGCTTATAGGGGCCAGATTTGATTGGGGATGGAATTACTGCTCCGAAAGCTGGTGAAAGAAGTTTTAAATTTTTGGGATGTAGCTTTGGCGCAAATGAACGGGAATTTTTATAAGATGATGAAGGTGATAGAGGGGATGAATGTAACGTTGGCTGGTGAGGGCCGAAATTTAATTAAGTGGTTTGATATTATTACTTTTTACTCGAGGAAGGCGAGTCAGAACCCAAGGACCTATCACATCCAATGTCACTTGGAGAAACCTTGGTTTTTTTGATCTGTGCTCGATGGGTCGAGGGTGGAATAAAGATTTGTTGATAGTGAGAGGTAACTTCGAGAATGTAGACGAGGATGACCCTTATAAGCTGTACCATATGGTATATAATAAAAGTAAGTTTGTTGTTAAAGGGTTTGTTGTTGATGTGTTTCTAAAATTTGTGATAACTGTGTTTTGTTTTACTGCTGTAGGTCCGGGAAGTTCGACTTGGGATAATCCGGTGAATTACATTGACAATCTTCTTAAGGCTAGTGAAGATTGGGTAAATTCAGTGTTTGACAGTCTCAAAATCAAGAGGCAAAGGAAGAAGAAGGCAGATTCCCTGCTTCGAAGCGTACCCACTACGCCGAAGCTAGCAAAGAGAAAAAGAAGTGAAGGTTCTTCCAAGAGGTCAAGGGAAATGGGAGGAGAGGAGCTGCCGAGGAACTATCAATTTGTGCCGAGATCTCGCAAGGGGTCAAAACAAGTGGCAACGATGCCCGAAGTGGTTGTCGAGGCTTCGAGATTGAGGCCAAGGCCAGTATCGACTCATGTTGAGAAAGGGAAGAGTCGTGCTGCTCCCGAAGCTTCAAAATTGTAGCAATCAAAGGATGGCCAAAGCAAGAGGCGTAGGGCACTGGGGGAGGACGATACACAGATGGAGGATGAAGAAATAACAGAGGTGGAACGATTGGAGCAAGCTGTCTCTAAGCAAACTTCGATGGTCAAACTCTGGGAGGATGACCCAGACGAGGTCAAAGGAAGTAAACAGGTACATGTTTCAGGTCACTATATACTGCTCCTTATTGTGATATTCTGAAATGTCTTTCAAATTCTTCAAGTTTCAAAGTTCACTGATTGACTAAATATTTTAGCAGACAGATACTTGGGTACGAACGTGCAGTAAGGCGATGAAGTCAGTTAAAGCGAAGTTGCGACAAGCAAGGGAAAATCTTGATCTTTCCCGTGGGACAGAGGCATCACTGGTGTCTAAGGTGAAGAAGTTAAAGCAAGACTTTGGGGTTCTTACCGAGTCTTATGATAAGAGACTCAAACTTCAGCGGTCGAGGCTGGAGCGGGAGTGGGCTACGAAGCTTGCAGCGTGTGAGAAGGAGAAGGCTAAACAGAAGGTGTGGTTCCAGAGGAAGTATGATGGCGAATGCCAGATGACTGTGAGGTTGAAGACTTTCATAGATGAAAAGGGGTATGACCCTGATAGACTCGAATTGTACCCTGTGTCTCCAGAATTTGTTGAAGGTGAGGAGGTCCAACTGAAGGGAGTGGAGTTGCCCGTTGTTCATGAGACAGTTGGGCATACTTAAGGTGTTGGAGATACTGCTCTTCTTGGAGTACCCAGTAGTGGTCTTGTTGGTGGTGGAGCTGTCAGAGTCTCGAATGAAGCCGTCGAAGTTGCTGTGGGTGGAGCATCTGTGGAACAGGAATTTGAGACCATTCCAGTTTGAGGTACTTTGAATTGGGGTTGTTTATGTGGTGATTTGTAATATGTTGAACTATGTTGGGCTATTTTTTTTTTGAACTTCTATAGTTTATACTGAATATGTTGATGTGTATCTTCTGTGGTACATTTTGGGTCTGTTGAATCTAACTTTCCGATGTAGTTCCTTAGTAGTCATGCTATCTTATGTTAACCTTGGAATGTTGGAACTTGCATGCTTATTCTGCCAATTTTGCTTTCTTTGAACTGTTGATGATTGATCTTAGACTTGCTCTATGACTGCCGCGTTGACAGATAATATGTAAGATATTTCCTTGATGTTTACATGTCTGTAGCATTGTCGATCCATGTAGAATGTGGATGTAATGTGGACCAAACTCAGTGTGCTCTTTTGGACATCGAAGGCCGAAGCTACAATGATGTTGAAAACTCCAAACATTTCTAGATCGCCCCCAAGTATCAGTTGGGGCGAGGGGACGTGATACCGAGGGAAAATCGAAAATGTGCTAAACTTTAGGCCAAAGCCACAGCGAAGCATTCGAATCGCCTCCAGCGCATTCCCGAGGGTCTGGTCTTTCAACCATCCTTGCCCCTTGAGTTTGCTCGAATGTTGGAAACTTGAGCAATTCAAGGACCCCGCAAGTATCTGTCGGGGCGAGGGTAGACATGATACCCAGGGTAGACCAAGAAAAGGACTGTACTTCGTCAGTTTCAGAGCCTGGGCGAAGGAATATCGAATCACCTTCAATGCATCCCCGAGGGTCCGGTCTTTCGACCATTCGTACCCCTCGAGTTTGCTCGAATTTTAGAGACTTGAGCAATTCAAGATCGCCCCCAAGTATCTGTCAGGGCGAGGGTGGACAAGATGCCCGGGGTAGACCATGAAAAGGACTGTACTTCGAAGGCCGTAGCCACAGCAAAAGAATATCAAACTGCCTCCAATGCATCCCCGAGGGTCCAGTCTTTAGACCATTCGTTCCCCTCGAGTCTGCTCAAATTTTGGAGGCTGGAGAATTGTTGAGATTATCCCCGAGTACTAATTGGATCGATGGTTGTCATGGTATTCAATTTAAACCCTGAGTTTTGAAGTGAAACATGAGACGAAGTATTGGTAACAAAAAACTCGTTTATTGATTGTCCTGGATTACATTAGTGGTACATGATTGTAGGTAAGGCCTTTTATAAGAGACAAACTGCATTGTGTTCAAAGGGTTTGATAGAGGCTCTTTGTCTTATGTCATCAAGTAGTAAGATCCTTTATCAGTTTTATTGTAGATAAATAGGGTCCTTCCCATGATTCGGCTAATTTACCAGCATTCACAGGCTTTGTCGGCTGATTAACTCGTCAGAGTACTAGCTCTCCATTATTGAAACTTCGAGGTCGAACTCGCTTGTTGTAAGATTTCTGAAGTGATGCGCGGTAGCGGCCCAGGTTGGCGATAGCTCGGTCTCTAGTTTCATCAATCCACAACATGCTGCATGGGAGTTCAAACTCATTATCTTCGTCAGGGAGGTTAGGATCTCGAGTGGGTATTTCGAACTGGGTTGGTAGTACTGCTTTTGTTCCATATGTTAGGAGGAAGGGGGTACATCCGGTAGACTTTCTTGGTGTTGTGCGATAGGCCCAGAGGACGTGTTGTAACTCTTGAACCCATCGTCCTTTCTTTGTATCGACTCTCATCTTCAGACCATCGACGATAGTTTTGTTAATTGCTTCGACTTGACCGTTGCCCTGGAGGTAGTAAGGTGTGGAGGGCGAGAGAATAATGTTGTGTTTTTTGAGGAAATTCCTTACTTTACTGCCAACGAACTGGGGGCCATTATCGAACCGAATCATGTGGGGGCAGCCGAAGCGAGTGATAATGTTTTCCCATAAAAACTTGATGACTTCATCTTCTCTGGTTCGGCATAAGGAAACAGCTTCGACCCATTTGGTGAAGTAATCAGTGGCAACAAGGATCTTTTCTCTGCTACCCGATGATTTTGGGAACGGACCAATGAGATCGATGGCCTATCATTTGAATGGCCAGGAAACTTGGCTGATATGAAGATCTCGGGTGGGGCAATGGATGTCATGAGCATGACGCTGACATTTGTCACAATGTGCTGCATATTCTGAAGCTTGCTTTCTCATATTGGGCCAAACAAGCCTTGAGTTACAGCTCGAAGGGCCAAAGATCGACCAATGGTGTGAGTACCACAGGTACCTTCATGAAGCTCTGCTAAGATTGGAGAGGCTTCAGTATTGGATATACATCGAAGGAGGACGCCATTTGGAGATTTGCGATGTAGTTCATTGTTATGGATAGTGTATCTGCGGCAGTTTTCTAATAGTGAACGTCTGGCTTTGGGATCATCGGGAAGGGTGGCGTTGGTAATGTAATGAAGGAATGGTGTTCGCCAATCATCTAAATCGAGACTCTCGTCCCCAGTACTGATGGCATTGATTTCCATCTGGTCGATACTTGGGCGTTCGAGTACTTCGATATAGAGGGTCCGAGATTCTGTCTGTTCCAACATAGTGGCTATGTAGGCAAGGGCATCGGCGTCTCTGTTTTCTCCTTGAGGATAATGGGTAATTGTTGATTTTTTAGGAAATCGGTCCATGCGTTGTCGCACAAGTAAAGTGTAGTCAGCCATGTAACCGTTAGCTTGATTTTTTCCTGAGTAATGTCTCTGAATGAGTTGGGAATCCGTAAAGACTGTAAGTTTTGGAATGCTGAGATCGAGTGCGAGGTCAAGATCATGGATCAGTTCTTCATACTCTGCTTCATTATTAGAACATTCAAAGGTAAGTTTAACTACTTTCTCTATTCGGTCATTAGTCAGTGTGACCAAGACAATACCAATTCCTGAACCATTGGGTCCTGCGGAGCCATCTGTGAATAAACGCCAACCAGAAAGGGGGTCCTATGGATCTATAACTTCAGGTTGCTCTTCCGGTAGATCGTCTTCATGTTCTTCCCCGTCGCAATCTTCAACCGCAAAATCGGCGAGGAAATCTGCTACTGCTTGGCCTTTCTGAGATATTTGCTTCTCGAAGGTTATGTCGTGCTCGCCAAGGTATACAAACCATTGTTGTACTCATCTGGATTTTTCTTTTTTACTAAGTACTTCGCGGAGAGAATAACTCCTGATCACACGAATAGGGTGGGCCTGAAAATAT
The DNA here is from genome assembly GCA_014058105.1 of Kingdonia uniflora. Classification (NCBI taxonomy): domain Eukaryota; kingdom Viridiplantae; phylum Streptophyta; class Magnoliopsida; order Ranunculales; family Circaeasteraceae; genus Kingdonia; species Kingdonia uniflora. The sequence goes on along the minus strand of JACGCM010002358.1, from coordinate 1,946,022 downwards.
GGTTTGAGCTTGCGGGCTGAATAAACAAGTGTCAGGAGCAATCTCTCAAGTTTGGAATAATGGGTTTCGGCAGGGGTTAGAGTTTTGCTGATGAAATACACCAGTTTTTCGATGTTGGAATCAAGGCAAATGAGTACGAAACTAATTGAAGTATCTGTTGCAGTGAGATATAGGGAGAGTGTTTTACCATCGATGGGGGTACTGATGATGGGTGGGCGGCCAAGATAGGTTTTGAGTTCGAGAAAGGCGTCTTCACACTCGGAGGTCCAATTGATCTCAGGGTTGCTTTTCTTTCTTATTTTATGGGCGCCCTGACTACGTAATAGGGAGAACAGCCAAACACATCAATCACAGGACTTGGAAATAAAACGGTTAAGGACTGTTATCCTGCCAGCCACCTTTTGGATGTTTCTCTTTGTTGTGGGTGAGGTAATGTCAATGAGGGCTCGAATGTGGGTGGGGTCGATTTTGAAGCCACGTTTACTGATAAGGTGGCCCAAGGATTTTCCGGATGAGATGCCAAACTGGCACTTCTCTGGGTTGAGTTTCATTTTATAGGTGCAAAGTATTGAGAAGATGTCGGTCAGGTCGTGATGTGGGTCTGTTTTTGTATACTCTTGCATAACATGTCGTCGATGTAGACTTCGACTGACTTGCCAAGCTGTGGTTTAAACATAGTTGTGACGAGGCGCTGATAAGTGCCACCCACATTTTTATGGCCGAAGGGCATGACCATAAAGCAATAAAGGCCTTGTTCAGTTATGAAGGAAGTTTTAAGTTGATCTTCTGGGAGGAGGGGTACTTGATTGTAACTCGAAGTTGCGTCCATCATGGATAGGTGCTCGTGTCCGGCAGTGGCATCGAGGAGTGTTGAAATAGATGACAGTGGGAAACTGTCCTTCGGTGTGTGTTTATTGAGGTCGGCGAAGTCGATACAGATTTGGATCTTTCGGTTTTTCTTAGGAACTGCCACAATGTTTGATATCCAGTTAGCGTACTTGAATTCTCTGATAAAGCCTATGGCTAAAGCTTGTCTACTTCGAGGTTAACCGCTTCTCGAAGTCATGGTGCTAGGGTACGCTTCTTATGTTTGACTGCCATGGAATTGGGAATGAGATTGAGGCGATGGCATGCCAGGCTGAGGTCGGCACCAGGCATCTCCTGAAATTTCCATGCAAAGATGTTCGTGTTTGCTCAAAGGAAATCTGTAAGCTCGAGGTGTTCGACCTCGTTGAGAAATGTTCCAATGGATGTTCCTCGACCAGGGGCGTCGAGTTCGATATAAGCCGTAGGTTCGATATTGGGGATGGCATCTGTCGAAGTCGAAGGGATAGAAAGGTGCAGTGATTGCTATGGGCGTCTAACAAGTTTTCTGGTCCGGTCAATTTCTGGGTGCTTGCATGAGCGGGCGAGACGTTGAGATCCTTTGAGGTACCACGTACCCTCGGGAGTTGCAAAACGAAGGGTTAGGTGGTAGGTTGAGGGTATAGCTCGCATAACATGGAGCCAGCCCCGGCCGAGGATACCGAGGTATTCGAATTTCTTGTCGATGGCAAGGAAGCTGGTTCGAAGGGTGATGGGTCCTGTGGTGACAGGTAGGATGATACGACCAACGGCGAGTTTGGTAGTCCCGTTGAATCCTTTTGACTCGACGTTGGCTGGGGTAATGAGTTCAGTTTTCTGCATTTTTTTTATGGTGGGTAGAAATAGGACGTCAGCTGCACTTCCTGTGTCGATGAGCATTGTGTGAAGGACAATGGTCTCAATCTTAATCATAATGACTAGAGGATCGGAATAAGGGAAACGGGCGTGTGACGTGTCATAATTGATGAAAGAAATGCCCTCGAGACGAGGGTGTGGACTGTATTCTGACAGTAGGGTAGGGAATTTTTCCTGGTAAGAAAGTTTGTAACGTTCGCCGATGTGCTTTCGTTTGCTAAGCGAACGACCACTGTCTATATTGTTGACTTCGATAAAGTATGATCGGTAGATATGTACCACGGCTGGGTCAGCGGTAGGGGTTGCGAGGGATTGAAGGTATGACCCATTAAGATAACTGGGAAGGTCGGTAACGTACTGGTGCAGACGTTCTGCTCGGAGGATGAGTTCGAGAGAACGTTGGAGGGCGAAGCATTTGTTCAAAGGGCGACAATTGCATTTGTGATTGGCACAAAAAGGCTTCCCAGGTCTGACTTCGATTGGGGGAAGGATGCGCCATATGGGGTCTGCCTGGATGTGCAGTAAGATGGTACTGAGGGGGACGGTGAGTGTAGGCAAAATAGGCTTCGATCGCTTCTTGCGAGCTTCAGCACTACTGTCAATATAAGGGCGTTTGCGGCTCTCCGTCTCCTGTGAGACGGGAGCGATCAAGGGTAGTGGAGTGGGATGCGAATGCTGTCGCGGTTTGTTGAAGTGGGTAGTGTTCGAAGGTTGGGTGTGTTTGCGGGATTCTTGGAGTCTTTCGTGGTCGATATAGCCGTTGACCTTCGAGAGCATCTCTTCGAGTGTTTGGGGTTTGTGGAGGACGAGGTGCTCTTTTACTCGACTATGATCAGGCAGAGCATTTTAATATGCGAGGATAACATTTGCACAGTCGAGGTTCTCTATTTTCTGTGACTCATCGTGGAATCACTTTGTGAACGCTTCGAGGGTCTTTGTGCTTGACTTTCTGAAATTAAATAAAGTATTTACTCTAACTTCTCAGTCTTTGTTAAAGGCAAACTGGGCGATGAAGCGCTGCGTGAGTTGCTTGAAGCTTCGTATCGATCCATTTGGAAGATTGTGATACCATCGAAGTGGGTTTTCAGTGAGGCTAGTTGGGAAAAGTCAACATAACAGGTAGTCGGCAGTAGAGTAAAGGCTTAGTTAGTTTTGAAATTCAAAAATGTAGGTTTTGGGGTCTGTGTTGCGATATTTGCTCAGCTTGGGTCACGGAAATTGGGGTGTATGTCGATGGCGAGTAGGGTAGCAAAAATGGGATTGTTGAGGCGGCTACATGAGTTTAAGGCTGGGCTTGCGCTGACGCGAATAGCGGGTTGTATCTTGTGGTCGAAGTCTTGTTGTGCGACATATGCAGGAGGGGAAGATTGGTGATGTCGATGGTTGCAGGGTTGAATGTGTGGTATATATTCAGCATTGCGCTCCACGATTCGATCTCGAGCGGGACGACGCTCGCCGAGTCGGTCTTTGACGGGCCTAGGGTGTCCTGATGAATGGAGGGTGGAGTCAGAAGAGTCTTCAGTGTGGTAGATTCCGAGGTGGATAGAGCCAGTGGGTGGAATAGTATGAGGAATACCTTCAGCACCGATGGGATCTGTGGGTAACTCAAGGTTTGTTGAGGGTCCAAGGCGGGCGCAACCAGATATACGCGATTGATCCGGTACCGGGGACTGACGGGCGGGTTCCAAGGGATCTAACCTTTGAAGTTCGCGGACTGTGTTCCGTAGCTCATCGATTGCTCGATTCTATTTTTTTTCGCCATCAACTCAGCAACTCTGTTCGATTTCCAATGCCTGGCGGTGGTTTTCTTGTTCCTGGGTGAGTTGATGTTGATGGCGCTCTTCTGCATGAGCAATTTGCTGAGATAGTAAAGCGACTTGAGAGGCGAATCTATCAATGGAGTTGCCTGCCTGAGTTAAATTAGCATGGCAGGAAGGGGCCATTGAAAAGGAGGGGTAAATGGCAGCTGATCTTCGTTGAGAAGCAAAGATGGCTCTTACAACACAGAGGCCAACCTCTCATCAAAGATGTACAAGTATATTGCCTAAAAAGAGACTAATTAGAGACAAATAATTGCGTAGAGGCCCGAATGTGACTCTCTACAACCTCTGATGAGGATTTTTAAACTGTAATTCTATTACTGATGAGTAATAATAAAGATCGAATACAGTTTGTAAGTGGTAGAAGGTAAAAAACATAGGGTTTGGAGAGGATTTTTCTAACCCCTTCTTGGTTTCCCCTCTCTCTTATTTATTGAGACATAAGAGGCTAAGTCACCAAGAGTGGGCCAGGCTACATGATTGCTGTCCGGGCTTTTCGGCGGCGACATTTATTACGGACATCCCTGTCACTATAGCTGAGAGACCGATTAATGCGCCGTCCAATCCGTTTGAGCTGACTGCTAGTCTCATCACACTTCTGCTATTCGATCGTTCAGTCGAAGGGTATCTGTTATTATGTGCTGATCCGTTCTCGAAGGTTTATCTGCTGTTATGTGCTGATCCGTTCTCGGAGGTTTATCTGCTGTTGAGACTTCGACTACAAGAGTTTCTTGAGGGGCTTGATTATGAGTTGAGGTAGTCTTCGATATGTTCGAGTAGGATACGAAGTGGACTTCGAGTAAGGAGGTCAAAGGCTGTGAGTAGGCTACCACACTAACTGCCATAGTCGAAGATAGATGAGCAGCGCCAGAACTTAGTATCAGTACCAAAAATACTTCGACCATGGTCATATATGGTCAAAGGAAGACACGCCTGACAGCCAGATCTCCTGATAGAATAGTAAAACAAGCCACTCGACAACTACAGTATCAGAGCCAACATCTACAGTGTCAAAACCAACAACTACTGCATCAGAACCAACTCTGGGTACAAGTTAATTATCCCCAAAGGGTATACATGTAACCTGACTTCCCATGGTGACTCAGTCCTTTCTATATCCTATAAATAGGAGGGAGGAGGCACAATGAAGGGGTTAGAAAATCTCTTCCACCAACTCTCAAAGGTCACCTTCGACCACCCTGTAATCAACTTCTATTCGACCTATTACCTATGCTCAATATATATCATCATCCATTAAAAATCCTCGCTAGAGGTCGTGGACTAACCCATTCTAAAACTCCACGTAAACGTGTTAGTATAAAAATATTGTCTGTTATTGTGTTAGATGCTAGCTTAGTCCCCTAGTCAAAGACATACCCGAGGTGTAAGAGTTAGTTTCTCCCTCTACGAAACTTTGCTCCTACAAGCTACGCTTTCCCCAATAACAGGACGTCGACTAGCCATAAATTCTCGAGCTTGAGCAATCACAACAATCCTGCCCTGCTCTATCAATTCAGTAGGTCGAGGGCCTTGATCCGTCCCCATAGAACTCGTGCAATCTCCTCAATCTATATTAACCTTACAGATGCATCCCTTTTCTGACATACAGTCGAACAAGATATCTTTCTCTAACTCAAGTCATTTTACCTCTTCTATAAAATAAGTAATCACCGCCCTCAGTAATTCGGAATGCGAGGCCTGATTTACAACTGAGTGAGAGAAAATCGTCCACGACCTCTGAAGGTGATCTTCTAACCTCTTATACCATGCTTTTTGACTCTCCACTTCTCTGTCTTTTCGATCTGTAAAAGTAATGTTTTCTATAAATTTTTAACAGCTTAAGCTGACACAGCTCGATTAGTCGCCTCCATATCAACCACCTGAGTGTGAAGTACATCAATTTCCCTGTTCAGTTCTTCCATATTCGGAGTCTTCCATAACAATTCGTCTTTAGGTTGTATCAAAATATCCTTCCTTCTGATAGTCCGCCCTAGCGTTTGTTCCCTGGAAAGAGCAGCATCCAGCTTCCTTTCGCACTCCCTTAACTTCTTATTCCCCTTTTGTACATGACCCTGGATTCGAACCACGTCTCCCTCCAATTCTCTTATTCGAGCTGATAGACTAATGACATTACCTTGAACAAGGGAAACCTTGGCCTCATTTTTTCTCTTCTTCGAGCTCGCCGCTACTTCGGCGTTCCTGGTATGAAAGTTGGCATGTGCCAACTCAGCCTTTAGTTGTGCCACCCTTTCATTCAACTCATTACATTTTTGTTTAACCATTCGAAATTCCATATCCTTAGCAGGTAAGGCTGTAGACAGTTGGTCAATTGTAACTTAGATGCAGATAGATCATCTTGAGCTCTCTTCAACTCGTTATCTTTATCAACCAATCTCTTCTTCAATCGTTCTAGCTCGCTTGTGCTATTCGCTAGATCAGTTCAAAATTTTTCTTAAATGTTCGTTTTCTTGATCAAATCATTTTTTAAACTGGCCACTGACCGATTTAAAGCTTCCTTCGATTTTTCGAGAGCCTGTATATTGTAATGGGCCATGTCAACCTCCCTACTCTTTACCGTCAGCGCATCATTCTGGCTTTTAAGTTTTACGACATGTTCATGTAACTCCTCGAGCTCTTTTTGCCCTTTCACAATTTCAGCATCCTTCTCTTCAATCTGCCGAGTTAGGTCGACAATAGTCTATGTTACCTTAACAAACTTGAAGTGCACTTTCACATGTTGATCTTTTATGTTTTTATTCACCTATGTCATCCTATCAAACTCCTTTGCAAATTCTTGGTTATATTGGCGAGCATCATCTTCGCATGAGCAAGCTGACTCCATTTCGACCAGCACATGATAGTTACATTATATCAAGTTCGATTCAGAATACTCAATCACTACATATGACTCATTACTAACAAGATATCTATTTTTTTAATATCCACTGAAATTACTTATGAACTTAAGTTCGAAGTACAATCTCGGGTGGATGCTCCATAAAACATAGTTTCAAGTCTAAGGTACACTTTCTCTATATTTTAGTTTGTCAAAAAATTTAAATATCCTTATGCGCACCATTCCAGTGCCATTTGCCCCTAAATTGGTAATGATTTTTCGGTCCATCTTTACACTCTATTTATTACTTTGTAGCTCTATATTAATGAAGCATATAAATCAAATATTTCTTACTCTGTTCTAACCTGTAGCCCCGCTTGTGAATACAACAGGGACGCTGAGGTCTCCCTCTCCGTAGTAAGCTCAACCTCTAAATTTTTTATTCTGAGGCGTATGCCCTTAAGTTCCTACACAAGGTTTACGAAAGCACCTTAGCCTACAAAATTTTTACCCAACAAAATATATCCATTCAGTTTACGAACATTCCCAAATATTCATACAAACACAATACTATCATACTACCCTACCTTCCCATTTTCCAACTCTGGGCGCTCATTGTCATCCCCTTGGTTGTCTCTCACCATCTTAGGAAACACACCATCCTGCCCATCCACAACGCCAATGACAACACCTTCAGTCTCTTCACCTTCCTCCTCCTCCACATAGGTATCGGCCCTGATGGCATCAACCTCATCTTCAAAATACCCTTTGAGCATAAGGTGACGCCCGAGCCTATCACGCTCAGCTACCACCTCCTCCAAGTCTATTCTCGCCTCCACATGAAGCTTATTGATCTCTACTACTTGGGAAGCCTTCAGGGCCTCAAGCCTCTTCCCCTCCTTGTTCAAATTCGATTTCAATCGAGCTACGTTCTTCCTCTTCAGCTCAGCTTCTCCTCCTCGACCTCGAGGCATATTCCCTTCATCGGCCGAGCAGCCTACAGAAATCAAACAGAATCGACCTTATTGATTAGCTCGAATCATAATATAAAATCCATCACAATACGCATTCGAGTATATGAACATACCATTCTGCTTATCTCTTCCTCCCCATGAAGAGCTACCAACCTGGCTTTTTTCTCTACCTTTTTCCAATCATCTTCTACCACAAGTTGATCTTCTACGACCTTGACCCCCGACATTTTAGATGGTTCAACCCTTCTCTTTTTCGCCTTTTCCACTGCCTCACCACTTCTCGTGGTCCCTGAAGCTGAAAGACGCTTCAACATTTGCTTTTTGGGTAACATTTGAGCAAATTTGCTCAACGTAATAGACTCAGGTAGCCTTCTGTAGTCTACTCCAGGGGCCTTAGGCAAGTTCGCTCGCCTTTCCCCATCAGTCCCCTTCTTCTTGCTACCATCAGCGCTCGTCATTAGCCTTGTCGACTGAGATTTCAAAAATTTTCAACTCGGCTATTAATACGATTTTTCCAGCTAATGCCAAGATCTTACAATACAGCCTCGAGCACTGTCTCCTCTTGAGCAACTCTATCCAACAATGACTCTTTCCTCGTCATATGTAATTTGGGACCTGTCATACACAAAGCATTAACATCAACGGGCATCGTACAATTTCAACTATTAATCATATATTTTACATTGTTATACTTACTTTATTTTACAGTTCTAAACAGAAGTTCCATGGGTTCTTCATCATCTCTCTGAAGGCAATCACCTTTCACACATATCACATTATCATTCTACGGTCGACCTGCTGAGTTCAGATCGAAGATGCAAAGTCGAGTTGAGCTCATACAGAAATATGCCCCTCCACTTGCAGAATAGTTTTTTGCACCATATAACTGCAACAAATCCTCAGAGGATATCCTCCTCCTTCCCCCATCTCCTTCCTACTTTATATTCAAAGATTCACAAACACTTATCACCTCCCACATGTTTCCATTCATCTGAACGAGACATGACCCGATGAGATTCATAATCCCTTTTGCCAGATTGCTAAAGGGATGACTCAACTTATACTATAACTGAGATAGATAAGATAAAAAAGCCTCTAAAAGTTTAGCTCTCCTTTACCAAATCAGCCAACAAATACAAATATTCCTCGTCTGTTGCTACAATGCAACACCTAAATTTCCTACCGACATAATCTCTACACTTACCCCTCTACCTCCTATAGAAGACCTGGCTTTACAAAACTCTTTAAATAGATCCAAACGAGGAGGATATGATACCAATCTTCTTGGAAAACCAAGAAATTGATCAACACCTACTTTTTCCTCACTTCCAGACGCTCTAATCTCAGACTCAACTGACTGACCAGAGATCAATGCCTCACTTATAGGGAAACTCCTCATATCAACTATAGGAAATAATTTTATCTTATACAACACTCCTTACGTTCGACCTACACATAGGTTCAGGTATCTACCATTATCTTTTAATATACGTCAGCCACATTCAAATATCTTTTAGATATCATATAACAAGCAAATTTACATAGATTACTATCAATAGTAATTTATTACTTTTCCTAGCAATACAAAATGATCTTCAAAAACACATACACATATCACAAAATCCTCTACTAACCTTCTATGTTAGAGAGTGAATCCGAGGCAGCGCCGAATCCTTCCCTCACCACGCTGCTGTACAACCACCTTCGCGACTCAGATTCAGTGACTCTTTTGCGCTTTGACTGATGATTCCTTTCACTTAAATCTTTACAAGTTTCTATGCTACTTTTGCCTCTCTTTTTCCTTCCTCTCTCACTGCTCTTCAAGTTTGCATAAGTTGAAAAACGTTTAATGGAGGAAGATGAAGCAGTATTTATATTTTATCTCCCTAATTGTTGGCAGTTATTAATCCTCACACGAGCCGTCCTCCATTTTGGAACTGAGGCATCCCTTCCACTATCCATGTCAGACGTCTTACACCTTTTTGGTAAAAATGTCTTCCCATCATTGCCCTTTCCCTTATATTTTAATCTATTTTTATCTTACTTTTCCAAATTTCTCTCTGACCTCATCACATTCATGATAACTCACTCTTACACGTAATCGGGTTTTTACAACTTTTACACAAGGGACAAAATTAGAAACTCCCTACTTTTTTTGTACGTGCTTCTTCTTATACTTTTATAGCAGCAATGACATTATTTCCAAGGCTCCCATAAGAAAATTTCAAATGATGATTTTCAAATTCGTTTTTCACAATTGTCATAAACAACTATCACAAAAATAGAGGATCTATTCAACAACAATTTCTTTTAAATTATTCAAACTCAAACATTTGCATACATTCTGTCACCCCTATTTTTATATTCGCTCCGTTCACCTCACATATAGTTAGATCTAAAATAGCCTTGATGACCTTGGGAACCACATCTAATAAGCAAACCTACAGCGATCCTCGCATCCTCAAAATCGATCTCTTCTTCAGGAATCAATCCCACCACCTTTTCTTGATCTAAAGGATCCACCACAAGTTCATGAAAAAATCCTTCATAGAAAAAATGTGCATACTCAAGTTCCTTGCCCATTGAATCTAAACCATCAAGCTGACACTCCCTCACTGGCAACTCAGCATCATAATCCAACAGTCCAAAAAAAAATCTCGTACTTTAGCGATCTTTATTATCAATCGTCTTTCAGTAGCATAACGGATTCTCTCAGATCGGATCCACACCATTCTTATCTGTTCCCCCAAATTCAGAATTCATTATGCACTTATTTATATATTTTTACTACCAATTCCCCGCAACTTGTGATATTATCATTTTATCTCGGAATAGAAATCCCATGTCTTGGGAAAAATTATTTGAACATATCTCTTCCAAACGAGCTCAGCCATTCCAGACTGTTGTAGATCGAACTTATTCTTTCCAGATCTAATTTTCTAAAATGACCTCTATTAGATCAATTCTACATTCAAAAACTCCTACAAAAAAATTTCTCCCACTTTTCGAGCATACAAGTCGAATTACGTTTAACAGTTACACACATTTCTTCATTTTTATAAGCAAATGTATCACAGTTCGATTACTAAAAATATTTTCCTTTCTGCCCTCATACATTTCATTTCATACAATATTTGACCGTTTTCGGATCATACAGCTCGATTTCTAGAGTTATTCCATTTCTATATCAGCATAAAATTTGGATAACAAATTTTCTTCATCTCGAAACATATTACAAGTGTTTTTATAGATAACAAGTATTTCATGAACTCGACATCAGGTACTTTAATATTCCATGTTTTTCAAGTACTTTTATAGCTAACAAGTCTTTCAGGCACTCCAAAGTATCAAATCCTTTAGTTCGTTCTACTTCAGTGATCTTTTACCCTGATGTAAAGCAGATATTGGAAAGAAGAAGTATCCTCCCTCCCATCAGTTTAGTCGAAGTCCAGACAAACTTCAAATGGAAACTATGGGAATAGGAGACTCAGTGCTTGAACCAGCCCTTCAAACTAAAGGTATTCTCAACGCAAAGTAGCAATGGAAATACAGAAGTAGACTTTCATTCTCCATCTTCCTTCTCCACTACCATCACCGCCTCTCCTATAACCATCACCCCCTAAGAGTTTGTAGAGATGAAAAGGGCCCGACCTTATAATCCATTGTAATGCAAGACATCAGCGCAACGGCACCGCAGTTACGCCAATCCCTGTATCTGTCTCTCCAACCTTGTCTTTTGCATGGATGTGGAGGCAAACCCAACGTTGCTCACCTGTCAAGACAACATGGTAAAACCTCTATCTACAGTAAAACTCCTCCTCTGCTTCAACCGCTTCATTTTCTAATATTTCTTGATACGTCAGAGGAACAGGAATAGGAGTCGGATTTTCCAAGAACTGATCTCCAAAATACTTTAACTTCAACCTCGGCATTTCAGATGAAATTCTCTCTTTAAGTATCATCCTACGGGTCTTCACCATCTTCAACAATTTCAAAGAAAAAATCAACAAAATAAACGTATTTGGCCACCAACCTCGGGACAGGTACTATTTATATAACCTTACATTTTCCCAGGCGTCGTCATTCAATAAAGAGGAGACTCTTCAAACCCTAACCGTCACATACATCAATATTCCCATCAACATTCAATGCACGTACTTCCGCCATGACACGCGTATTTTTCATTCAGTCAAACACCATCATTACTTCCTTCCTCATTCAAATTTCTTTCCCGTATACCCAAAAATTCTTTCTCAACTCAAGCCACTCATGACTTCAGTTTCAAGGGGGTGATTGTAGGGGGCTACCCCTCGATCTAGCCTAAATTGAGCTGTCTCCAGTTTGAGCTACCTCCATTTCAGACTCACTCATTCTCCACATGACTTATTTAGTCAACATTGCCACCTACTCCATGAACTGAAGAAAGATATGGGTCGAGTTCAAATTGAAAAACTTGAACAGGTCAAGGCCACCTGTCTCTCTCAAACTTAGCAGTTACTCAGTCAACTGCTACTAACCACATTGTTTAAAGAACACGCTTCAGCACGATAAAAAACTGTGAAAAATGCTTATATAAAGAAAAAGTTTCAGAAGAGACAAGGACCAAAAAATTACAGGAGAAATTACCAGGAAAACTATATTTTTTAGATTTTCAAAAACTTCAAACTTCTTATTCGCAAGATTAAGCATTTCTAAGTCTAGAGATCACTTGTAATATGATATCAGCCTCAAACAATTAACGTCATTATTATAAAAATCATCAACCCAAGGTTAAAGTTTTTAGCCTATTCATAGGTTTTTTACGCTAAGCACATGTGTCATTTCTTGATTTCAATCAGATTTTGCTACAACAACATTAGTGTAAGAGCTAATTCTAGGCCACTTCGAGCTCACGGAATTAGGCCATTACAAGTGTGGTGGAAAGAGAATTGATTTTTGAAGCCGTAGGAGTATTAAGGCAATAGAGGTGTATTGAAGTATCTTGGATTTGGGGAAAAGTATCTTACATGAATGTACACCGTACAGTGTCTGACTTTATGCCAATAAAGATGGAAAATCACAAATTTTGGATTTAGTCTCCTTTAAGCGGGAATCTGGGCGCCATATGAAAAGTCTTCGAGAAGCTTCTTATATCCTGTGAAAAAACTTTGAGATTAATTACTAGGGAAATTAAATAGTTCTTAAAAAAGATATCGAAGTTATAACTTAATAACATTGTGTTGTAATTGTATTGATAATTGACGTAATAATATCGAATAAATAATGTCGAAAGTAAATCCTGTAAGAAATAAGTTGTTCTTTTATCGAGAACTAAATAATAGTTGGTAGAATGATTTGTTTGGAAAGTAATACTCGACAATAGTATTTCGACTAACAAATAGGAATATATAGTGTATAAGATATGATATCTTACTAAAAAAAGAAATTATGATTTTTAGCTTAAAAATGGCTGAGCCAGTTCAAAACACTAATTGTCCTGATACTGGTACAGAAGGAATATTTGATAACTTGTTAATATAGAGCCATTAATAATCAATGTGACTACCTGTGTGCAGGATATAGGTAGGAACTACAGGGCTGGGGTAAGCAGTGTTGATATGGCTCATGAGAATCGAGCTAGGTTGAAAGCTGAGGTTGTCAAGGTTTCAGATAGGAAGATAATAGAAATTGTTGTGGAACATGAACCATAGCCAAGTATCAATAAGAATGTACTGGTGGGGGTAGAGAAGGAGGTGAGGAAAGGTAGATTTGGATCTCGATGGGGAGTGTTATGGGGATGCCGAGGAAACCAATAAAATTTTGAGTTTCATATAGAAGTATGGCATCTCTGATGAAATTAGGCAGGAGGAGTATCTTGGGGAAATGACTAATTAAGAACTTCCTATGGAGGGCATTCTAGTTCATCCAAAAAATATTAAAAAGGGTTTGAAGTTACCTCTTCGAGTTGATCAAAAGAAGTTGCTAAATTTTTATGATGTGGCTCCTAGGCAGTTTAATCCAAATGTATATAACCTCTTTAAGGTAGTGACAGTGTTAAATGGTCGACTACTGGAGAGGGGAGAGTAGTTCATTTCTATCGATGATTTGTATATGTATTACATACTAAAGCAGAACCCTCATAAAGTTGACTATAGATACTTAGCCAGGTTTCTTAAGAGGCCCTTATTTTATGAGGTGGTGTCGACTGAGGGGCAATACTTTGCCGACTGCCTGCTTGTTTCGGGGAATTATAAGTTTGACCTGAAAGACCCTGATGAGCCTCTGATGAGAAAATATTTTTATCTAGGTTAGTGGCTTTTGTGTGTATGTGTTTGGATGTCGAATATACATTATCAAACTTTGTATGTTGATGAAGTACGAACTGTTGTTATTTGTTCGTGCAGCTGCGAAGAAGATTGATAGAAACTCGAAGGTGATGGAGAAGTCTTATAACTTGCGAAGAAATTACTTTGGGCGGGCCAATTCTCTTGTCGAAGATTAAGAGAAAGTAGAAGAGTTGTTTAGGGAGGCTAGTTTAAAGTGATCCTGAACTAGAGGTTCCGAAGTTCCAGTTTTAGATGAAAAAATGTTTGCAAAAAATAAAAGAGCTGCTGAATCAAGTATTCCACTCGAGAATCCTTCTCTTAGTGGGTACACTACTGACTCTGCTGCTACAGAGAGAAAGGCCTGTTGAGTAGGGTCTTTGGCAAAAATAAGAGAAAGAGAGCTGCCAACCTTCCTATTGCTCTTGCGCATATATTAAAGAGGTTGACTCGACAGGCTCCAGTCGAGAAGGTGGAGAAGTCTGAAGTTGTTGGATCAGGAACTGCCAGTGCACCTAAGTCGACTACTGTTATGCAGCAAGTGGCTAGGACTGGGAAGAAAAGTTCTCCCAATTTGTTAAAGACGAAGGCTGTTATGAATCTTGGAGATTCTGAAAAGGAGGCCCAACAGATCATTGAGTCCTATACTACTGGGACAATTCCCTTGGAGGAAGATTTTGCTAACTGCTTAGTGGGAGCAGAGAGTTTGTTGACCTTTTTCATTGAAGGTCATAAAATAATGAATAAGGGGGGGATTTTTCATGTTTTATTCCGTTTAACGAAGCTACTTCCGTATTCGAGGTCTCACATTATTACTATCATGCAGATCAAGAAGTTGTTGAACGATGGGACTTTGGCGATGACGTGGAAAGGTAGGGACTAACAACATCATTAAATAAGTAACAGGGAAAACTAGGTACTAACGTCATTAATTAAGTGACGTATAAGGGGTTTTAAAAAATGATGTTATTAAAACCAAATTCCACTGGCCAGCTAGCTATTGTATTCTATTGATGTCACTAGATAACATCATTAAAAATGAAGTAGTTGAAATCTTTTAACGTCATATTTAAAGTGACGTGGTAGCGTTTCCATATATCAACAATGATATTTTTAAAATAACGTCAATACCTCGAAAAATACAAAAATAAAATATAATCAAATATTGTTAATCCACTGCTCTGTCCTTCTCTCTACAAGACCACCACCATATTCTTCAAAAAGGGAAAATATTTGGTTAAATTATATTACTTTCATTCAATACAATGTGTTCGAACATAATCATTTCATTATTTGAATTACAAAGCTAAATTACTGGTAAACTTAACCAATGCACAAAAAAACTAATAAAGCAACCATAAAGAAGGGTGTCAAATGTTTTATTGCGAGAATGCTTACAGCCTTTGAGTGCCTTTGTATGTTTCTACTAATCTGGATCAATTTGTAAACCTGTCAATGCATATAAATTAAGCACTGGCTCTGTAAATGTGAGTATACAATAAGATGCTTGCATTTGTAAAAGAAAAGAAAATAATACATAACAAGAGGAGAAGAAAAATAACTATTTGTTTGAAGGATTCTACTTCCGTGACAATTATACATTCTGGATCCCCATAAGTTACCTATGTACAAGATTATAGTCGAAATGAGCTAAACATAAGGGAAGTTTGTGATAATGTACAAGATATCTGTACAAAAGTAAATGTACAACATCGATAAGGTTAAAAGAGAGGCAAAATAACATTACCATGCTTAACCCGGGTAAATTTGAAGTTGCATGAGATTGTGCGATTGTGTGAACACCACATCACTGCAAACCACTATCCTTAAGTTGGGAATCCTTTGATCAGGTGTGTGTTCGCATATGGCAAAACCACATTTTGGAGTTGGGAATCATTTTCATAAATATCCATTCAATCAAGTTCAAGGGCTGAAACCTTTGCCCATGCTTCTTCCCGAGCCACCTGTTAACCAATGAAATTAGAAACTCAGATTGAATAATAGAAGAAATAGGACTTAATGGCTCAGATTATATACTTTGGTTAGAGACTCCAAGCCCTACATACTTCAGAAGCTCAAACAAAATTATATCAATCTAATCACATCCTTGAAGAAATTCAAGACATAATTGTACTTTTTAGTGTGATTGAAATAGATCGTAAGAACTTGATTGAATGGATGTTCATGAAATATGATTAGTGAAGCAGTATTGATGAAACATGATGATCAAACTTGTTCAATATCATGCTAATGATATTATGCAGCATGTGAAGTAGTTTGCACTTCTAACACGTGAAATAACCACTATCAAATATATATTGTAAGAACATGATAAAAAAAATAATGTTTCTACCTTTTCACCTTCAAGCTCCTTCCTCACTCTTATCATTTCGTGCTCCAGAGCTTCCACTTTCTATTCCACATGTACAATAGAAGAAAGCATATGAGTATTTTCGGCAGGAATTGACACCAAGTTGTTAGGGTCTTTAAACCTCTGTACAAATATCTAGTAGTAAAGAGAATTTATTTTAAAGAAAAAGTTTCCCTCTGACAATCTGATATATACCCAAGGAGCACAAAATCATTTAGTTGTGATATTCATAACCTAAGACTTTTGATTTATCATTACGTTGGAATATGGAGTAACCTTAAAAAGACATGGCTTCTACTCAAGTACTATATAAAATCTTCTATTGGAAAATTATGTAGCAAATTCAGTACATCTTATTTTTATACTTTGTGATTAATGAAAAAAATACCTGATACAAGTATTTTCACATGGATCAAAATATATCATACGCCATATATCATGACGAGCATGCAAACTAAGTAGTATTAGTCAGGTCATACTTTTCTAGACAGGTGTTTCTTTTTTGTGGGTATAATTTAAAATGGCTCTCTTCCCATTTTATAATGTACACGCTCACAAGTGTTTATTATTATTATTATTATTATTATTATGTTATTTTTAACATTTAGATCAAAATTTAGATAGTGCTTTTAAAAGTTCAAGGTAATTGGAGATACTGTAAGCACTATTGCTTAATAATAGAAAATATAGATTTATTCTTACCTTGTCTTGATAGTAGGGGACATCGTCATCATCCATGTCGCCCGAACCATTATCAAGATCCATAGTATCTTCAGCCTTCACTTTAGACTTGTTAGTCTTCTTTAAGTGTAGACAATCGATGTAAATCTGCCATTATAAATAAGCTTCATTAGATCAAGCAAACCCCATAATCATTAAAAAGTTTTTAGGATATTTAATAAGATAGTAAGCATACCTTGAACAAAGATTTTACAATTCTCTGTGTTGATCCTACTCTTGACACTCATTGCTCTGTAAACCCTAGTGACCTATAAGCAATACAAAAATAATTTTCTTTTGAAAAATAGATAAACAAGGAGCCAATTAGAAATTATTTAATAATTAACATTCTAATGTTCCCTAACCTCAAATCTATCACCAGGTTTTCTTGTGTCAACAAGTTTGTCGTGCATTAATAAACTCACTGTGTGTGGGGTCCTACCATCAGGAATTTCATCAGGTGTTTCCTGAAACCTTACTTTCTGTGTACCTACAAATCTGTAAATTTGCAACATAAATACCAATGAACAAAGTGCAAATTGCAGCCAAATATTTATGATATCATCTGCAGCAGTGGTATCGGTATATAGAAAAATAAATACTCAAAATATGAAAAGCATCAAGAAACTTTTTAGCTGCAGAACAAAATTAGATTTTTTAATCTCGGGCGCCTAACATTTGGGCATCCTTCCCATTCGATTGGTGTCCAAGCAAAAGAAAGCAACATGCAAACTCTTTGACATTTTACATACACCAAGACAATGAACAAAATAAAGGGATTAAATATTCACTTTGTGTTGGAGGGAGCCAATGAGTGGGGTGCCAATGTCTTAGGTGTCCGCTTATATTTAAACTTTTGTTTCCTTGACACATTACGGAAGTCTTCGTTGTTTAAGAAAAAAATTGGCCTTACTTAAGAAAATAGACTATTATGATTTTAGTGATTTTAAATGCAATACGATGGTATGCAATCAGAATCATCCTGATGTGTACAGTATAAATCAGACCTAGTATCACCCTTTCCCTCTCTGCTGCAATCTTCAGATTTAACTTAAACATAATCATGTTAATGGCAGATTTCCAGATTCAAATCTAAACAGTAAACCAGTTTCCTTAGCCCCAGAAAAAGGATACAAATAGATGAAAGGACAAGGACAAAAATGGATGGAAAGAAACTATTAACAGGATGTTTACTGAAATCTCAACATAAGTAAATATGCTTTAGAATCTCATTAAAAACCAGTTTAAGTGAGGCATAAATGTCAGATTGAACAATCCCTACAGAAAATCCTATTTCACTCAGTCCCAGAAAATGGATGAAAAATGACAAAAATGGATGCTTGAAGGAGGATGTGCTCAAACATAAATTAGACCTAGTATCACCCTTTCCCTCTCTGTGATCATAATAACCTGCAATCTTTAGATTTAACTCAAACATAATCATGTTAATGGCAGATTTCCATATTCAAATCTATATAGAAAACCTATTTTTCTCAACCCCAGAAAAATGAACAAATGGATTAAAGGACAAAAATTGATGGAAAGAAACTGTTAACAGGATGTTTATTGATATCTGAACACAAGAAATTATGCTTCAGAATCTCATTAAAAATCAGTTTAAGTGAGGCAGCAAAATTAGAATGAACAATCCCCACAAAAAATCCTATTTCACTGAGTCCTAGATAATGGATGAAAAGGATAAAAATGGATGCTTGAAGAAGGATGTAACCTGTTGCCCATGCATATAAATCTATAATAAAAAAAATCATCTTTTTTATTGGTTTCAGCCGTCCATTTTCGAGATGCAATCAAATTTGGCCGAAAAAACAGATCTAGCCTGTCGGATCTAAACATTTGTCTGAAAAAATCAATTCTAGCCATTCATTACCCACATCGATCTCGACGGGCTAATATTAGTCTGTTAAGCCAAATTAAATGGAAATCCTTGAAAACAAACAAAGTTGAATGGCAATCCTTAAAACCAAAAACCCATCTCAGATTTTTCATAATCGTCTATGCTTAACCATCGAAGATCCGCCACTTTGTCTCTCCAATTCCAATTTTTGGGGAGATTTGATTAGTTTCCCTAACGATAGGGCTGACTCTGTAATTTAAATTGAGAAGCTTCGGTGGAGAAAAACCCTGATCTTGTATATCTGAAGACGAAAGTAGTTTTCCAAATCTTTTTCGTGATGATTTCCAATTGAGGCAATCATCAGTTATTGTTCTATCTTATTTGTCATATTTTGCTTTCCCTACCTCCTCAACTGGTTATAATTTTTATTGAATCAAGTAAATCTGTCAGGGTTTTTAAAGCTGGTAGGTTAATGAGATATCAATATTTGTTTGTGCTTCTATAGTATCTCAATGTCTTGTATTGTGTTGTTAGGCGATGAAATATTTATAATATAATAATATAAGTATCGAGTCATGCAAATAATTCATGAGATTTACCTAGAATAATTATTTCAATTATCCTTTTTGTGGTTCTTATTTCTAATTATACATGTTAGTATGGCGATTTCATCTATAGGTTGACGCTGTAACGAATGTCATTATCTCTCAACTTTTATTTGATGCTAATATTTTTTTGAGGTTTGTCAAAGCTTCCAGAGAAGAAGGAATTACATGCCCCATTGTTCCTAACATTATACTAATCACTATCTATAGAGGCTACTTGCACATGATTAGCATTTGCAAAACTTAGGTACATAATCTTCTCCCTGCTTACCCTTTGTATGCAATGTCTAGTCAAACTCTTCTCTTGGCTATAGTGAACTATTCTTGGTTTGATTCATTTTGTAGTTTCTAAAGTTAATCTTTTGAGAAATTTTCTTCAATTCTTCTATTCTTTTGCATTATTGGCATTTGCAAAACTTAGGTACATGATCTTCTCCCTGCTTACCCTTTGTATGCAATGTCTAGTCAGACTCTTCTCTTGACTATAGTGAACTATTCTTGGTTTGATTTATTCTGTAGTTTCTAAAGTTAATCTATTGAGGAATATTCTTTTATTCTTTTGTCACGGTGTCAAATATTTGCCATCTGCTACTATGTAGCCATCTTTAACACATTTTAATATATGAGTATGGCTCCTTACGCTTAGAGAACCCCCGACTCTAGGATGAAAATTCTTTTATCAAATATTTCAACACCACATGAAAAAATCTTTCTTCAAATGTACACTATATAGGTAACCCTCATATACTACATATAGTACTATTCAAAATTGTCCAAAAGTGTAGTACCCTTTGAGTTATGTAGATGAGACGAGCACATAAATAATATATATATTTTAAAACCCTCATATACTATATATACTTCATTTATGCCCCCAAATTCCAATAACTAGTAAACCAAACCAATTACTGAAATTCGAGAACGTAATGGTCCCCATAAATAACCAAGTCAAAATAAAGTTTGGCTCAGTAATCTCTTGGTACACAATACAGAGTAATAAAGAATAAAACAAGAGTGGAAGAATAGTATAATGATAACTATACTCAAAATTACTACAAACCTCAATAGGTTGGAGATAATTTGGGCTTTGATATAGCAAAATTTGAATCAGGAGGATCGAAGATGGCTAATTTGCAATAGGGGAATCCAACATGAGAACACCAAAAGATAAACTTTAACAGAGGAAATTTAGAGAAAATAACTTAAATTTTAGACTAAGATAATCACAATCTAGTAGTTTTCGACTTAATCTAGAGAGGAAAATAGATATCACAAAATCAACTCAAGTTTTTTTGTGCACTCGCGTTTTATATACTTCCCTTCATTTTAAAGAATGTTAATTATATTTTTCCATGTTCAAAAGAAAGGAAAATAAATACTAATGATTTCAATATCTACCATTTTGATGGAAGGCTATTTTATGGAAAATGGTTCATCATTTCCTTATAAATTAAGAGGATTCATGCAAACCCAAGTTTTAAGCTCTTTTTTTGTTACAAGATTCAACATAAAAAAATATATAGCATCAACATTTCGCAAGGAACATAAATGAGCAATGTAACATCAAAGCCTTTCACTTTCTTGTGCACTTCCAATATCACCCTAAATTCGGCTTATACAAGATTTATAGACAAACCTGAGATAATCATTAATGATATCCTCACGACCCCCTTTAATAGGATTTGTATTAAACGACCAATGAACTAAGGTCGAATCATCCCCATAATCACTAAGCTTTAACGAATTCACAGATGCATCTGACCCCACATTACTTAGTGCCATTTCGTAAGCATAACTGAATGATAATGGATCCATGAAAATCAATCTTTCTTTAATCCTAGATCTATCTCCATCATCTTGAGGGAACATGAAACCAAATACTAGTCTAACGTACCCCGGAAAGCCTACTTCTCCTGCCAAATTGGTGTAGTTTTCAACCATCGACATCTACTCTGGTAGTCGACTACTTTGAGAGACTATGGTCCATACTTTCTCTATGAGTGTACCAACTAGTCCTCCCACTGATTCATGCCATTTCGTTTTTCTTAACTCCAAAGCCTGTACAAAGTATTAAACATAAATTCAAGAATTTTTAACACCTAAGACTTGGAGACGTGAGAAAACTTATAGCATACCATGAGTGACTTCTTTAGGAATGGCGAATACCTTTTCAAATATTTCAAAATTGATTTTTCATGCCTAGTAAATGAAAGGAAGTCTATTTTCTCGCCTTTGAGACTCCTGGATAGAGTGAAGATAAATCTTGAATTTGAAGAAATGTTCCCTTCATACATATATTTCATATTGGCACTAAATAATAGGAGTATTGAGAAGGGATATAGAGGTCAGGATATTTGTAGATAAATGCAAGGGTATCAATGATACAAGAAGGTAATTCTTAGGCTCAATTTCTTTGGGATTTACATATACTCCAAGGATATCTTTGGGTGACAGCAGGAGGGAAGGTGGATTATTAGTATTAAATATTTGTTAGACTGCACAAGAATTATCGCAAAAAATTTTAAGTTACATGACAAGCCATGCGTTATGATGGTTTAAGTGAAAAAGCAGTGTTAACGATCTGCTTCATGGGCTTGTGAGTTTGAAATAAATTGTCATATAGTCGAATTTTGAAGAGCTTGCCTAATTTTCCCTTGAGTTCGGACTCTAGTTCTACATCAACTACAGCAACACAAAATGATAGAGCAAAGAAAAATAGAGGCAAAAAACATATTTTGGAGCACATACATGCAAAAGAGCAAGAGTACGTGTCACACCTCAAAATCTAATAATCGGTAGCTAGACCAATTGCTATCATTCGGGATGTGGAGGTCTGGGAATCCAACCGATTCACCCCCACAAGCAACTGAGCCATAGACAAGTTCAGGCTCAATCATTGACTATAGCAATATCATCAGAGTAGGAGAAATATAGCTGAAGCAAAGATATATATACATCACCAAAATGTAAGTTCAATATCTCAAAATACTATACAACGACAAAAGCTGGAATCGCACAGGCAATACTAATAGAAGATCGGATCTGCAAGGGCCAAGACTAGAACCAACAGCTGTACTCTCAACCAACAGCAAGTACTCCGCCTCTGAAAAGGGGGAACAAAGCGAGAGTGAGAAAAACCACGACTCACTAATACCCAACAAGGCGAAAAACAAACTAATATAACAGGTGCAAAGATAGAGGAGAGATGAATGAGATATATGAAATATTCTAAAGCATAGAGATCTATAAGGGTAGAGAACAGTAATAAATATATATAAGTGCAGAATGGTGTGAATGAGGAATACCAAAGTGCAGTGATGAAATGATATGATATGATAATGATACGCTACTAAATTGTCCAAATGTGAATGTTAGGAAATAACAAATTAGAACTAATAAATCAATATAGTGGGTTGATCAACCGCTAATGCATAATAACCTTAACAAAATTGTAATTGGATACAAATGTACGATTTCTTGTCCAAGCTCGACCAGTCTAAAGGATATTACCACATGATTAGAGTATTCCAGGCTTTGCAACCCACAGAGCCAACGTCCGAACTTTATTTTGCACATTCCATGGAATTTCAACCTCAGCGAGGATAAGAACCAATTCCTGAGGATTATCTCATGCCATCCCACACTCCCGGATGGGTAAATAGACATGATAGTACCTGTCGCTGGTTGCTCACCTACTGTTTCAACCCGATGTAGGAATCCTGATAACCTATCGAGGGTCAGCCGATGTAGAGTTGGTTTATGCATCTAATCCCGTTAAGTTAAAGGAATAAAAGAAACTCACACCGAAACCTGATCCCAAGGATCAAAATACTATAGCCGCCCCCATGGCCCACACACATGATCTCCCTCTGCCCCAGAGAAGGGCAAACAATCCTAACCCAACGGCCACAATCTGGCCCGCACACACTGGATAACCACCTGCCTCAGAAGATTGTAACCAATCCAAACACAGATGCTAACAATGACTAATTGACCAGTCACAACATCTAAGCACAAACAAACAATGACTAATTAACCAGTCACGATGTCCAACAACATCAGTCTCTACCGACTGGAGCGCAACAGTCAAGCACGGCCCAAGAGAATACCCCACAAAGCAACCTTCCTAAGGGACAAGGAGAAACACAATCTATATGTCTAAGGATAGGAAACAACAATACTGAAATTAACAATTTTAATAACTGAAACAATATAGTTAAACAACAATCACAAACACCTCAATGCCAGTATGTACCACTCTAACTAACACAGGTTAACTAGTATAGTAATTTAGCAGTGAAGGGATACACGCGTGATAAATCGGCTCGAATCCCGCAGGACAAACTCAGAACTCCAATAAACTGAAACACGACAGAAGTAGAATAACTCGCGGCAGCAATCACGCCAACACCACAACCCAACACCTGCAACAACGCAACTACGCCAATCGCAAAACCACAAAATAAATTCATAAATTCAAACCTAGAAACACAATTCACAAATCTGTGCAAAGAAAGGGGAAAATACTCACCGATGAATTAACGAAGAAATCAACCCTCAAACAACGTCAAACACTGCGGAGGAGAGGATTAAGTGGGGGAGAGGGTAAGTGGAGAGTAAGAGAGGGAGAAATGAGAGATAGAGGAAGAGAAATTAAAATAAAAACTAAAAAGGTGAAAAACAACCGCCAAGTCGTTCGAACGACAAGGAAGTCATTTGAATGGACAAGAGTGTCACAGAAGGAACACAGAAGTCGTTCGAATGGACCCAGAAGTCGTTCGAACGACTAGGAGATCATGGGCCAAATTCAAGGAAATCAGTCGACTCGTTCGAATGGGACAGGAAGTCATTCGAACAAACCACCCTCAAAGACCAAAATTTTAGGGGACATGTCAACTCGTTCGAACGATTAGAAATGTCGTTCGATCGACTTTGACAAAATTGGAAAAACACAAGGCTTCCCCCCGAGATCACGAGATCCCCTAGCAACAATAATGACATCAACAACAGCAACACCAAGCCATTACGGGACTCCCATGGAAACAACAACAACAAAATCCTCCGCCCAACCACCAAAAGCACTGAAAGCACAAAAAGGGAATCTTGCTCCAAAACTCTGATAAGAGAAAAGGAATGGAACAACAAGATGCACGATATGAATATGGATGCGTGTGGTATGATGTATGAATGAAAAAAAATGATAAGTAACCAAATAAAATAAAATAAGAATAAATAATAAAAAAACAAAAAAATCTGGGACACTACATTCGACCCTCCTTAAAGAGAATTTTGCCCCGAACTTCCACACATACCTTAATACGAGAAAAAGTGCGGATATCGACCTCTCACATCCGCCTCCAACTCCCAAGAAGCCTTACTATGAGAGTGGTGAGTCCACTGCACCTTCACGAAAGGAATAACCTTGCTGCGAAGAATCTTCTCTTGGCGATCCATAATACAGACCAGATGTTCTATATATGAGGCATCGTCCTGAACCTCTATGGGTTCCCAGTCAATCACGTGAGTCGGATCCCGCTTATACTTCCTCAGCATGGAAACATGGAATACGTTGTGAACTCGACTCAGCTGCGGCGGCAATGCCAAACGATAAGCTAACTCTCCAACTCTAGCCAGAATCTCGAACAGACCAATAACTCTCAGAGCTAACTACCCTTTCTTACTAAAATGCATCACGCCCTTCATCGGATAAACCTTCAGTAAAATATGATCACCGATCTCAAACTCTAAAGACCTCCTGCGAATGTCTGCATAACTCTTTTGCCGACTCTGTGTTGTACGTAACCGGTCTCTGATGATGGTGACTGTATCAGTAGCCTCATGAACTAAGTCTGGCCCAAGTAAACTTTGCTCACCAACCTCTGCCCAACTCAGTGATGATCTACAAGGTCTGCCATACAAAGCCTCATTAGGTGCCATCCCAATGCTCGACTGGAAACTGTTGTTATATGCGAACTCTGCCCAAGGTAAGTACTCGTTCCAGCTACCCTTGAAGTCTAAAACACAAGCCCTAAGCATATCCTCAAGGATCTGGTTTACTCTCTCCGTCTGACCGTCGGTCAGGGGTGAAATGCTATACTGAAATCTAATCTGGTATCCATGGCTCGCTGGAAACTCTTCCAAAAGCGACTGGTAAATCTGGCATCTCGGTCTGACAATATAGATACCGGAACCCCGTGTAGACGCACTATCTCTCTCACATATAATCTGCTCAGCTCGTCGACCGTCAAAGTCTTGCGAGCCGGAGTGAAATATGCCGATTTCGTCAATCGGTCTACAATTACCCAAATAGAATCGTGGTTTCCCTTTGTCCGCGAAAAACCCGAAATGAAATCCATCGTCACGTGCTCCCATTTCCACTCTGGAATAGGTAAAGGTTTAAGTTGCCCCACTGGTTTCTGATGCTCGGCTTTTACCTGCTAACAAGTAAGATACTTGGATACAAATTCAGCTATTTCGCACTTCATATTATCCCACCAATAATACCCCTTCAGGTCCTGGTACATCTTCGTACTGCCTAGATGAATAGTGTACCTCGAACCGTGAGCCTCGCTCAAAATCTCACATTTCAATAACTCTAAATCTGGCATGCATAATCTGCCCCTATATCTGATACTACCATCTAAACACACTGTCCAATTTGGCCTGCTAATATCTGAAGCCCAAGACTGTAACCTCGCATCCTGCTGCTGAGCTACTATAATTCGAGAAAACAATGAAGGCTGAACTCTCAAGTTTGAAATAAAACCACTCGTACCCCCTGAAGACAAACTCAGTCCGAAATCTGCCACATCGCGAAGCATCAACCACTTACGAACCATAAGACGAGCAAGAAATCCCCTAGGTAAACTGCTCAATCTGTCAGTCACCAGATTCGCCTTTCCTGGGTGATACTGTAAGTCAACATCATAATCCTTCAGGAATTCCATCCACAGGCGTTGTCTCATGTTCAGCCCTTTCTGTGAGAAAAGGTATCTCAAACTCTTGTGATCTAAAAAGAGCTCGAACCTCTCCCCGTAAAGATAATGACGCCAAATCTTTAACGCAAATACCACAGCTTCCAACTCGAGGTCATGAGTAGGATAGTTCCTCTCATGCACCTTAAGTTGTCTCGAAGTATAAGCCACCACCTTTCCCTTCTGCATCAGAATGCAACCAAGCCCACTGAGCGATGAGTCGCTGTAAACCATATACTTCTGCCCACAGGACGGAACAATAAGGACAGGTGTTGTACTCAATCTCTTCTTCAACTTAGCAAAAGCTGAATCACATCTGTCATCTCAAACAAATCTAACATCCTTTTGCGTCAAGCGAGTCAAATGAGCTGCAATCCGTGAAAAGCTCTCGATGATCCTACGATAATAACTGGCCAATCCCAAAAAGCTGCGAATCTCTATAACATTCGTCGACTGAACCCAATTTGTAATGGCCTCAACCTTAGAAGGATCCACTGCAATTCCATCCTTGGACACAACATGCCCTAGGAATTTCACCTCCTTTTGCCAAAAGTCACACTTCTCGAATTCTGCAAATAATGTGTTCTCCCTCAAAGTTTGTAATATAATCTTCAAGTGTTCCTCATGTTCGGCCTCGGTCATTGAATCAATCAATATGTCGTCCATGAACACAATCGCGAACCGGTCTAGAAAGGGACGGAATACTCGGTTCATCAAATCCATAAAAGCTGCGGGTGCATTTGTCAAACCAAACAACATAACCTGAAACTCGTAATGTCCATAACACGTCCTGAAGGGTGTCTTGGAAATATCCTCCTTCTTAATTATCAGCTGATGGTAACCTGATCTAAGATCAATCTTTGAAAAGAACTGCACTCCCCGGAGCGGGTCAAACAAGTCCTCGATCCTAGGTAAAGGATACTTATTTTTGATCGTGACTTTGTTCAGCTCGCGATAATCGATACAAAGGCGCATAGATCTGTCCTTCTTCTTCGGAAATAATACCAGAGCCCCCCACGGTGAAGTACTCGGTCAGATAATCTTCTACTCCATCAACTCAGAAATCTGATCATATAACTCTTTCAGCTCAACAGGTGCCATACGATACAGAGCCTTAGAAATCAGAGTTGTACCAGATAAAAGATTTATACCAAAATCAATCTCTCTTATCGGCGGTAAACCGGGAATCTTCTAAAATACATCAGAAAAGTCACACACCATCGGAATAGCACTAACATCAATGCCAGAGGATTCTAACTCTAAGAATGCCAACAAACCGTCTCCTGACTACGCTGGTTCAGAACTAACAAAGATGAACCGCATCTTACCAGGAATACTGAAGGTAGCTGTCTTCTCAAAACAGTCCAAAGTAACTCGATGCGTTGATAACCAATCCATACCCAGAATAACGTCAGACTCATACATCGGTAGCACTAACAAGTCTACTGAAAGAACGTAACCACACATAACTATCGGGAAATCTCTACAAATACGGGAGATAGAAACCGATGAATCGAGAGGAGTACCCACAGAAATCCCATCATGCAATAAGAAAAGCTTCAAACCAATAGTACAGAGGAATGCATATGATATGAATGAATATGATGCACCAGAATCGAAATGAACACGAGCAGGCGAGTAAGAAATATGAAGCGTACCTTTTACTACAGGTCGAGCGGCGTGAGCACCTCGCTTCCCTACTGCGTACATCCTGATCTGCCCTCAATCCTGACCCTGGCCTTGCTGCTGGATCAGATGTTGTGGTCTCTGTCCACCTTGAGGACCTAGAACCATCTGTCTACTCTAAGGACCCTGAAATTGTCCCTGCTGAATCTGCTGAAACTGCTGAGTCTGTTGTGGTCTCAACTGGTGAACAATAGGACCCTGAAACTGTCACAATGGCTGAAAACCCCGATCTGGTTTAGGACAATTCTTCTTAACATGCCCCTTCTCCCCGCAGTTCCAACAAAAATGAGAAGTAAGCTGAGGCCCATCTAAGTATTGTCCTCCCATAAATCTAGCTGGTGCACCATCAGTACTTCCCAACTCTTGCCTATTCAGACCTGAGCTCTCATAATGACCCTAAACTGCTTTGCCCCTATCAAGTCTCTATTCCTGTCTTACTTGGCTCCTCAAGTCCTTTGACTTGCGATCATCAACATCGCTTTGTTCTATAGCCAACGCTTTCGACAAAACCTCTCTGTACGTACTAGCCCCCGAAGCGATCAAAAACTTCCGATAATACGGGCGAAGACCCTTTAGAAATTTCATCTTATGTTGCTCTTCATCCTGAACGATAAACGGAACATATCGAGAAAGCTCATTGAATCGTTAATCGTACTCCGCAATACTCATATCGCCCTTCTCAAGCATATAGAACACTGAGATACAAGTGTCCCTATAACTCTGCGGGAAATACTGCTCAAAGAATCGCTCCAGAAAGGAAGCCCAAAGTGTTGGAGTCTCTACTATGGTCCTTTTGGCGATATCCCACCAGTGATTTGCCTCTCCCTGTAAAAGATATATCACCAATGTCATTCGCTGATCCTCATGACATTTCATAGCGATCAAAGTCTTCTCTATAGACTTGAACCACGTCTCGGCCTTAGACGGTACCATAGTGCCAGAAAATGTTGGGTGCTTGTATTTCTGGAGCTGCTCTAGGTAACTGTGCTCTCTAACTGCTGGTTGCCTAGTCTGCTAAAAATAGGTTGTGAAACTCTCCATAAACTACCTCATCTCTGAAGAAACACCCAGAATAGCTGGGGTATGTAATACGCCAGGCTGCTCTGGAACTACCGGAGTCAGAGGAGTACCCGGATGAATCTGAACCCCTGGTACTATTCCCACACCAACTCTAGACTCTAAAATTGCATGCTCATCCAACCAACCAGGATAGACTCCAAACTCTCCTGACTAGGTACTGGCTCATCAGCAAGTACACCACTACGTAATCCCCTACGGTCACGGCCTACTGCATAGGCTCTGCCTCTGCCACCTCTAGCCATTTGTACAAACCAAGAGCACACCTCAGGAAGGGAGGGAAGATGATAAAATTTGTAAAACCGAAAGGAATCGATCCTAACTCCATCTAGAAAGAATTACACGCCATATAATTGTTAGACCAGAGATAGGAATTAACCTACAGCTCTGATACCAAGTCTGTCCCACCCCAAAATCCAATAATTGGTAACTAGACCAATTACTATCATTCGGGATGTGCAGGTCAGGGAATCCAACCGATTCACCCCCACAAACAACTGAGCCATAGACAAGTTCAGGCTCAATCATTGACTATAGCAAAATCATCAGAGAAAGAGAAATATAGCGAAAGCAAAGATATATATACATCACCAAAATATAAATATAATATCTCAAAATACTATACAGCGACAAAAGCTAGAATCGCACAGGCAATACTAATACAAGAACGGATCTGCAAGGATTAAGACTGGAACCATCAACTGTACTCTCAGCCAACAGTAACTACTCCGCCTCTGAAAGGGGGGAGCAAAGCGAGAGTGAGCAAAACCACGGCTCACTAATGCCCAACAAGGCGAAATAGCAAATTAATATAACAGGTGCAAAGATAGAAGAGAGATGAATGGGATATATGAAATATTTAAAAGCATAGAGATCTATAAGGGTAGAGGAAAGGAATATATATATATAAGTGCAGAATGGTGTGAATGAGGAATACCAAAGTGCAGTGATGAAATGATATGATATGATAATGATATGCTACAAATTGTCCAAATGTGAATGTTAGGAAATCAAAAATTAGACCTAATAAATCAATATAGTGGGTTGATCAACCGCTAATGCTTAATAACCTTAACAAAATTGCAATTGGATACAAATGTGCGATTTCTTGTCCAAGCTCGACCAGTCTAAAGGATATTACCACATGATCAGAGTATTCCGGGCTTTGTAACCCACAGAGCCAACGTCCGAACTTTATTTTGCACATTCCATGGAATTTCAACCTCAATGAGGATAAGAACCAATTCCTGAGGATTATCTCATGCCATCCCACACTCCCGGATGGGTAAATAGACATGATAGTACCTGTCGCTGGTGGCTCACCTACTGTTTCTACCCGATGTAGGAATCTTGATAACCTATCGAGGGTCAGCCGATGTAGAGTTGGTTTATGTATCCAATCCCGTTAAGTTAAAGGAATAAAATAAACTCACACTGAAACCTGATCCCAAGGATCAAAATACTACAGCCGCCCCCATGGCCCACACACATGATCTCCCTCTGCCCCAGAGATGGGCAAACAATCCTAACCCAACGGCCACAATCTGGCCCGCACACACTGGATAACCACCTGCCTCAGAAGATTGTAACCAATCCAAACACAGATGCTAACAATGACTAATTGACCAGTCACAACATCCAAGCACAAACAAACAATGACTAATTAACCAGTCACGATGTCCAACAACATCAGTCTCTACCGACTGGAGCGCAACAGTCAAGCACGGCCTAAGAGAATGCCTCACAAAGCAACCTTCCTAAGGGACAAAGAGAAACACAATCAATATGTCTAAGGATAGGAAACAACAATACTGAAATTAACAATTTTAATAACATAAATAATATAGTTAAACAGCAATCACAAACACCTTAATGCCAGTATGTACCACTCTAACTAACACAGGTTAACTAGTATAGTAATTTAGCAGTGAAGGGACACTCACCTGATAAACTGGCTCAAATCTCGCAGTACAAACTCGGAACTCCAACAAACCAAAACCCGACAACAACAGAACAACTCGCGGCAACAATCACGCCAGCACCATAACCTAACACCTGCAACAACGCAACTGCGCCAATCGCAAAACCCCAAAATAAATTCATAAATTCAAACCCTAGAAACACCATTCATAAATCTGTGCGAAGAAAGGGGAAAATAGTCACCGATGAATTGTTAAAGAAATCAACCCTCAAACAATGCCAAACACTACGGAGGAGAGGATTAAGTGGGGGAGAGGGTAAGTGGAGAGTGAGAGAGGGAGAAATGAAAGAGAGAGGAAGAAAATTGAAAATAAAAACTATAAAGGGGAAAAACAACCGTCAAGTCGTTCGAACGACAAGGAAGTCGTTTGAATGGACAAGAGAGTCACGGAAGGGACATAGAAGTCGTTCGAACGAATAGAAGATCATGGGCCAAACTCCAGGAGATCAGTCGACTCGTTCGAACGGGACAGGAAGTCGTTCGAACGAGCCACCCTCAAAGACCAAAATTCCATGGGACATATCAACTCGTTCGAACGATTACAAATGCCGTTCGAACGACTTTGACCAAATTGGAAAAACAAAAGGCTTTCCCCGGGATCACGTGATCCCCTAGGGTCACACCACCCTGGACCAAAGTACAACAAAAGCAACAATGATGACAACAATAACAACAACAACAACACCAAGCCACTACAGGCCTCCTGATCAAACAACAACAACAAAATCCTCCGCCCAACCACCCAAAGCACAAAAAGGGAATCTAGCTCCAAAACTCTGATAAGAGAAAAGGAATGGAACAGCAAGATGCACGATATGAATATTGATGTGTGTGGTATGATTTATGAATGAAAAAAAAATGATAAGTAACCAAATATAACAAGAATAAGAATAAATAATTAAAATAAATAATAAGAAAAAAAAATCTGGGATACTACAGTACAAGGTATAAGTTTTTGAGTCTAAACAACAGGCCTAAATAGCAGCTTCAACTGGCTCACCAACTTTGAGTCTGGACGTCCCGTACATAGTTTCCTCAAACCAGATAATCTCATTCTTAGAACCATAAGAAACTTGGGTTCGTTCATCTAGAGCAGTGATCACCTTCTCTAGAACAGACTTGTATCCATAACTACTATATCCTCCTGCTTTCTCGACTAATAATCCTAATGGAGCCACCTTGAATAATAGCCTTAGCTTGGCCTTTGCAAATGGAGATATAACATTCGTAAACACCCCTTTTTTGTTCTCAATGATATGCATACACCCATTTATATGATAAATCTAACAATTTTGATAAAGAAAAAATCAGGCATAATGAAGGATTAGTTCAATATAAATTGTCAAACTTTGAGTAAAGATGCCTGGTTGACATCGGGTACCATTCCTCTGGTGTATCGCAATGTGTACTTCTCTTTAATGTAATAGTCAATTAACTATAAATGTCATAAACATGGTTAAAATATAAAATATGTCATTTCATGGGAAATACAAGTAATGAAAATGTTTGAAAAATACCTTCTGGTAATTGGAGCTCTCGAATGTTGCTCTCACGTTTCCAGGTGAGAGCATCATTCCTTCATTGATTTTAGTTGTGTCTTTTACATATTGCCACTTCCCTGATGAAGTAGATAACGTAAGTTGTACGTAGACTATAAATCCCCATAGCTGCTGCAACTTGATCTCTTCGTGTCACGCCTGTCAACCTTTCCCCAGGCCACACCCCAAAGATGGTACCTGCTATGGCCAAATTTTGTAGCTCAATATGGTTAGGAATTAACTATCACACCAATGAACCTGTAATAATAATTTAATATAAAGCAAGAATTAAAAACATGTGTTTTTAGCATGGAAAACCTCTAAACAGGTAAAAAAAACCACAACCTTGTATGGAAGATTTTTGCAAAAGTATCTTTATTTCTTTGAGTGGATATCTTTATTACAAGTGATCTCTAAAATATAGAAATGCTTTTGATAGCGTAAATAAGAAGTTTTGAGTGATTTTTCTGGTCCACGTCTCTTTTGGAACTTTTCTTTTATATAGGCTTCTCCACAACTCTTCATCGTGCTAGAACACATTTTTTGAATAATGTAGTTAATGGCAGCTGATTGAATAAATGACGAGCTCGTGAAAGACAAGTGTCTTTGACTGAATAATATTTTTTGGGTTTAGCTCGACCCACATTCATGAGTAGTTCGTGGGGCTGGTTGGAATGTTTGACTGGGGTGTTAAGTGTTAAAATTACGTGAGCCTGAGATGGGGGTAAATCAAACTGTGTGAGCTTGATTATGAGCGAGATCAAGGGATAAGTCCCTGCAATTGCCCCCTCGCAACCGAAGTTACCAGTTGCTTTGGTTGAGAAAAAATGTATTAAAAGTTTGAAATTCGAAACGGAGCAATGAAGGCGCTTGACTGGGTGGTAATTATGTGATATTAGGATGTGATGGGTATTTATTGATGATGCGGATGTTTGTGACGGTTGTATTTGAATAGTCGCATCTGAAATGAATGATGACGTTTAGGAAAATGTATCTGCACAATAAATTTAAGGTTATATAAAGAGTACCTTTAACAGATCTTTGGAATAATTCCTGCATGGGTAACTCTTTCTAAGATGGTGAAAACTTGGAGTATGGTTCTTGAAGAGAGGATTGCGTCTGAAATGCTGAGGTTGAAGTTGAAGTACTTTGGTGACCGTTCTTTAGAAATGGCGATCCCAACCCCTGTTCATCCGACGTATCAAGGCTTGTCAGGAAAGGAAGCGGTTGAAGCTGAGGAAGATTTCTACTATAAGTGGAGATTTTATGTCTTTGTCTTGACAGACGAGGAATGTTGGGCCTGTCTCTGCACCCTTACGGAAGAGAGGGTTAGGGCTGCATATGCAGGTAAAGATGTATCTTCAGGGTAGATATGCTAATTTCTTGTATCGTCATGGATTATAAGGTTGGGCTTTCCTCATCTCTACTAACTCATCAGTGGTGGTGGTTATAGAAGAGGCGGTGATGACAGTGGAGGAGAAGATCGAGAAGGGGGCGTCTGCTGACGCATTTCTATCATATTTTGGCACTCCGAAGACCTTCATCTTGTTTTGTGGGGGCCAGCACTGAGTCCACTGCTTGCATAGTTTTTGCTTATAGTTTGACTGGGCTTCAACCGAGCCATGTGAAGGAAGATCTTTGTTGGTTCCAATGTCTTCTTTGTATCAGGGTGAAGAATCACTGAATTTAAGAAGAATTGGAAGACATGATGTCTCTGCGTGCCTGAATGACCTGTGACTTTGAACAAACAGGAAAAAACTTATTATCTGTAAGTA
This sequence comes from Kingdonia uniflora, assembly GCA_014058105.1. Classification (NCBI taxonomy): domain Eukaryota; kingdom Viridiplantae; phylum Streptophyta; class Magnoliopsida; order Ranunculales; family Circaeasteraceae; genus Kingdonia; species Kingdonia uniflora. The sequence goes on along the minus strand of JACGCM010002358.1, from coordinate 1,911,789 downwards.
CCTAGAGTTTGGTGCTGATCAAATAATAGTTCGCTGTATTCCTATGATCGATGTTCTAAAAAACTTCTTATCTATAAATTGTATGTAATATCTTTGATATGAATAAAATTTGATATTTACGAAACTGTGTATAGAAAAACTTTTTGAATCGACCTGAAATGTGTTGGGTGTTGGTTGAATAACTGCTGATAAGTGATGATGCAATGTTGCAATGTAGCTCGAACTGAGATGAATATGTACTGATAATGTCATATTGATATAAATGATTAATGTTTAACAGGTGAGGGATAAAAATTATAGGAAATATAAAACTTGAGTTGTGACAGGTCGAATGGTGTAATGCTCGTGGTAGCGTATGGTCGAGTACAGTGATTATTTTCTGTATTAGTAAGGAGATAAGTTCAAATAATTGATTCCGAGAATTTTGGATTTCTGTTACGAGATACAAGGTAAAAATCACGTATTCGAGGGGAAGGTATGTGAGAAACGTATAAATATGGGTAGGTTGAAAGAAAGACAAAGGAGAGATTAGGATGGTATGGCTCAATCCCAAAGGATTTATCTTGTCGTGGAAGAACGATTGTTCATAAAGATTGTTAAAGTACGTGAGAGGATTTTTTGAGTTCGTTTGGTTACATTTCCGAGCTATTGGGGAGGGAATGTGAGCTCGAAGGTTAGATGCAAGGAGATCTTATGAGTATGCTGGTTGTTTTGATGAGGCGTGTTCCTGTAAATTTATGGGGGAGTTAGTAGATCGATAGAAGTTGGCTGGTTTGATTATAGAAGTTGAGATTGAATTTGAAGATCTGAGGGTCGACGAATTAACGATGTTCATTTAGGCTACCAAGGTATGATGGATGTTGTGTAAAGTGTGTCTTATAAATAATATAATTATTTGAATGTAACATAAATAATATAAGTCAATCGGATCCTCTATAGGGACGAATCTGTTTTGAGACTGTTTTAGCAAATATTTTAAATAATTTTGAACATTTGTACAGTTTAAAAAATGATGTCAATTACTATAAGTATGATAAACAAGGACTGAGAAATAAAAATATGAAAATGCAGAAGCTTCTAGTTTTGTTTTGTATACAAAAGGAAATAGAACTCTAACATCGTACAGTGTGAGTCATCATGAGTGTGGGATGGTCAGGAAAAGACTTGGAAATAGGGAGAAAAAATATGTTAAAAAAGGAGGGGAGTTGTAATGATGGAAAGGTTATTTTATCGAAAAGGAATAAGGCATCTAACATAGAGAGTGGAAAGGACATCTCGGTTCTAGAATCGAGGACGGTTAGTGCGATGAGCAATAAATGCCATCTGTATGAGAGAGAAAAGATAAATAGTTCTTCTTTGTCTCTAAACAAATGTTTTACCACTTCAAAAAAATTGGAGAGAAATCAGAGAGAGAGATGAAAGATCAGGGGATTCGATAAAGAGTTATCCGAAGGTGATAAACGGTTGAAGAGGGCAACAGATTCTGGATCTCGTAGGTGGCAATACAACAACGTTATGAGGGGAAAGCTTGACTCTACTTCCGATTCTCATTCGGATACTGAAGGTTAGTAGAGGTGCATGCGATATAGGTTGACGTACGTATATATATATATGTTAAAGATATATGTTATATTTAAACGATTGATCATAGATATATATTGATATATATATATATATATATATATATATATATATATATATATATATGTATATATATACATATGCATAGATGGAAGAATGATAAATACCTTAACCTGAATGTAGGTCGAGCGTGAGAGGCACCTGTGTAGGTCGAAAATGTGCCTGTAAAATTTGTTTTTAAGATGGGTAGTTCATATGTTAATGAGGTTTCGAACTCTGGTCGGACGAATGAGTCTGATAACAAAGGGGAAAGAGGATTAGAGCAATTCTCAAGTTTCCCTGGTCAGTTGGTATCTTATCCTCCGGGTTCGGATGTCTTTAAAGAGTTTTGTAAAGCCAAGGCGGCTGCAGGAGGGAAGTGGGGCAACTATGTAGAGTATGCCAGTAGGCAGTTTAGAGGTTGTACGGTAGCGGAGGGGGAAGAATATTTTTATCTGCTGGCTGATTTAGAAGTGGAAAAACGAGATAAGGGTATAGATGGATCGATATTGTTAGAATATTTCGATGGGGATATCTGGGGTGACATCTCGGAGGGTTTTCTGTGTTACCTATCTCAATTAGAGTATGGGCTGAGCCTTCCCCTCACCAATTTGGGGAAGGGGATTATGAATACAATAGACGCATGTCCTGTTCAGTTGAACGGGAACATGTGGGAGGTAATAACCGTGTGTGACCATCTGAATGAAAGATGGGAAATTGAAGAAAAAGTAAGGAGGATAACCCCTGAGGATGTTTTACAGTTTTACGGGGTGAAGAATTTTAAAGCCAGTGGGGGATCGTATTTCTGTGCGAGTGCAACTCGGTTTCGTTTTTTTAATCTAAATTTGGCAGGTCGAACCTGGAATGATAACGTTATATTGGTGAAGGGCAATTGCCTTCGGAGAGATGATGAAGAACCTCTAGATCTTTGGTTTAGAACTGTAAAACAAAGTAAGTATAGACATGCAAAGATATAATTATCGTTATGTCTTGTTAACAATTGTAGTTGATAGTAAACATGTATTACTGCAGGTGTGAAGTCTACAGTGGAAAGGAAAGAATTCCTGTTGGACGAAGTTGCGGAGGAGAAGACCGAACTCAAACTTGTATAGGAAGGACTCGGCCTGAGTAGAAAAAAGAGGGTTGATAGTACGTCGGACAAGGCTAGGAAGGCTCAGTCTACCAGGTCGATGAAGGTGGTTGATGAAGGCAAAAAGAAATAAGTGGCAAGAAGGCTCGAACTAAGACTCCTGGGTCGGGCAGTTCGGCCCAACCAAATCTCACGATGAGCAAGATAGCTTAAAAATATCCGAAAAAACGGATGTTGAAGTCTTTGCTGGCCTCAGGCTCCACAGAAAGTAGTGATCACGCAAAAGAGAAGAGGAGGAGGGGCGAATCCTCTGGGGAGAAGGTCGCTGAGGTGCGATCTGCTGCAGTGGATAACCTTAGGGAGGTCGAGGAAAGGGCCTGGTTGGCGGCTCTCCATGGAGAAGAAGATACGAGCAAGATGGTAAGTTTTATTTATCAGGATAAAGTTGCTTTATGTGTTTCGAGCTAATCACTGAAATTGATTCGTTTTATGTAAGTCGCTTGTCTCGTGAAGGGGATTTGGCTCGGTATTAAAGAAGAAAAATCTGAGCTGAAGAAGGCGAAGAACGAGCTAGAAAAAGAACTAGCTCGAGCCAAGACTGGAGCCATAAAGGAAGTTAGGCAGCTGAAGGCCTCTCACGTCGTGGTGATTGGCCAACTAGAGGTCAAGGCAAAGACCAATCTAGATGAGATGGTTGAGAAGCATGACAGACTGGGTCGTCACTTGATGCTGAAAGGCTACTCTGTGGAGGAGGTGGATGCCATTAAGGCTGATACCTATGTTGAGGAAAAAGATGAGGAGGAAGCTGGAGCGGTGGGGGTCATGGACTGTTTGGATGGTGTTTCCCGCCATACGGTACTCGATAATCAAGGGGATGACGTTGAACTCCCAGAAGGTAGCAGTGAGAAGGTAGGGTAGACACGTGTTTTGTATAAATATTTATAAGTTGCTTGAATTATGTGTGAGGATGAAATTTCTGTAGATTGATTTTGTTTTACAAACCTTTTATAGGTAGTTTGAGAGATGAGTCTCAGAATAAATGACCTAGAGTCTGGACTTGCAAGCAGAGCTGCAGGTTTGATTGGAATAGGTTTTTCGACTATGGCGTTATACCAACGTTAAGTTATCAAGTAAATAAGATAGAAAAGCATGGTAAAAAATCCAACGTTATTATATAGAGTAATATTCCGAAAGTATGTACCTTGTATGCTGAAAGAAGATTCATGAGGTGTTCATCTGGTAACGAACTCCATGTTTTTAGTCTAAAAGTATTTGGAAACAGATGTTTAGAAACCACATAGTCCCATTAGAAACGTAGTATGTATATATTCAAAGGTTTTTCCCGAATCAAGCTGTATTAAAACTTGTTATATTTCCCAGGTCGAATTGGATTCATCTCGTACACGTGAGGACAAGGTACTTATGAGTAATCGGGAATTTGCAGAGCAGTTCGATAGGATGAAGGAGGCGAACGAGAACAGAGAAGATCAATTCGTAAAAGCACATTTCAGACTCAAAAAGTTAAATCAAGCCGTTTCTAACCTGACACTTCAGGCCGAAGAGAAAGATTTTGATATTAAGAAGGATTAGAAGAGCTATCCGAGACAACAGAACGTGCTGAGAAGCTTCAACATTAGGTTGACGCATTGGCTGTGAAGGATAAGTAGGCCGACACGGCTTAATACTGAATTCAGGTGCTAGAATAATTAGAGGAACAATTTTGTTCTGATCTCCATAGATGTAGGAACGAGCTGAAGTGAATTAGACAAAAATTTATCGAAAAGGACGATGAGCTGAGGGTAGCTCGAGAAAATCTATCAGCTTCGGAGGCTGGAGCTAAACATTTGCAAACAACCCTCCTCGCCAAGGATATAGAATTCTGAGAAATGCAATGAAGGTGCGACAACTCTAACGAGAGAGTTGCTCGACTTAAAGCTGAAAAGACCAAGCCACTGCTCGTGCCATGAAAGCCAAGGCTAAAGAGTGTTCAAGGGGAAGTAGAACTGAGGTTAAGGCTCCTTTAGTTTGTGGGGATGTAGTTAGTCTTTCAGGTTGCATTAAAGAGCTAGAAAGTGACGTATCTCAAATTTAGGGGCATGTTCAGAAGGGAAATGCAAATTTGAGGGCATGCCCATAAATTAGATGTTGCTCTTGTCAGGGAGAAAGTTATGGACAGGGAGATCAAAGCAATGGAATTGCTGGTGACGAGGAAAGAACAATTATTGAAAGCTCTGCCGGCTAGGAAAGAGTTAAACAGAGAAATTAGGAGACTTCGTGCTCGTGTAGTAGACTTAGAAGCCCTGGACCTAGCTGAGTCAGCAAAACATATTACCAAGTTGGAAGAAGATGCAATCTATCATGATAGGGTTGATGTGGAAATAATTGAATGGAAGAATGATTACTCTAGGTTAGACATACCTTGAGAGGTTGAAGGCGATATTTGCAATAATACTAGTACCTGATGTGTCTCGATCCGACCTGTTAAGGTTCATCATTGCATATTTTGTAGAAGAAGTAAAAAGACTTGAGTTAGAATGAGATACCTTGTTCAAAACTTTGTCAGATAAGGGATGCATCTGTGGAGCTAAGATAGATCGTGGGGACTATCTGGGCGTCATGGAGACCCAACTGGGCCCTTGAACTGCTGAATTAATAGAACAAGGTAGAGTTGCTGTGGCTCGCGAACAGAAAGAGAGACCTCTTGATGTGTGGGGAATCGCTGCTGACACTCCCTCAGCAGAAAAGAATCCTTTATAATATGAATTTGGCCTAAAAAATAAATGGTATCTGTCGCAGACATATTGAAGTAGATAAAAGATTGTATGATCATTGCTTTATCTTGTATCAGGTAGGGTCTTTGATATAAAACAAATTTTTTATATTCGTTTCAATCGTAGAAATGGGTTGAGTTAAACCAAGTTGAAACTTGATTCGAACTATTGAAATGTCACAAACATATTGAAAGAGATGAAAGCTAGAATGGCCTTTGCTTTATCTTATGCCTCGCTGAGTCTTTAATATGAAACAAGTTTTTACACTTACTATAATCGCAGAGATGTAAAGATTCAGCTGAACCAAGTGTTATCCTTGATCCAGCCTACAGAAATGATCTAAACAAGTTGAAAAAGATGAAGACTAGTATTACATTTGCCTTATCTTTTGTTTGGCTGAGTCTTTAATGTGAAATAAGTTTTTACACTTGCTTTAATAGCAGAGATGTAATAAGAGAAGCCAATCAAGTAATATCCTTGATTGAACTTGGAACAAATTGATTGTAAGCTGGTATTATCCAGGCTTGAATCTGTAAAGTATGAACGAATGTTCGTGAAGAGAATGGCATTGTTCAAAAAAAACTTTCATTGATAAGTTTAGAATTTACATTGGATGGAGATAAGAATTTCACTATTGGAATTGAAAAATAATCAGCGAATAATGGAAATGGAGTAGATAGACACCTAACGATAGTACCGTTTTAGTCTTCTAGTATTCCAAGGATTTGAAATGGGAATTCCCTCTTTTGTCATGAGATAGTATGATCCCAAGCCTGAAAGACCTATGATAATGAATGGACTCTACCAATTGTTGGCTAATTTTCTAGCGTGAGGCTCTTTACGATGTTGAGGAAGTTCTCTGAGGACGAGATCTATGATTTAGAAAGTACAGCTTCTGACTCGGTTATTATAATAGCCTGGCAAGCATATGATGATATCGACCTAGGTTAGCGTTGGCACATTCCCTGGTCTCATCTATCATATTGAGGTTACAAGCCAATTCGAACTCATTTTCCTCGTCAGTAAGCTTGTGATCATGAACTGGATGATGATATTCAGAAGGAATGACTGCCTCAGTGCAATAAGCAAGGAGGAATGGGGTATACCCAGTGGATTGTCGGGGAGTGGTTCGATACGCCCACAAGACGTGTGGTAGTTCGCGATCCCAATTTCCTTTTTTCTGCAAGTGAAGCCATTTTTTGAGTCCATTCACGATTGTTTTGTTGGTGATTTTGTCTTGGCCATTGCCTTGAGGATAGTATGGTTTCGATGGTGAGTAGATGATATTGTGGTGATTTAGGAAGGTTGCGACCTTATTTCCCACAAATTGGGGCCCATTATCGATACGAATTAGGTGGGGGCACCCGAATCGAGTGATTATGTGGTTTCAGTTAAAAGATATGACCTCCTTTTCTCTGGTTCGACATAGTAGAATTGTTTCTACCCATTTTGTAAAGTAATCTGTAGCTTCGAGTAGATGATAGCGATTAGCTGGAGAGTTAGGGAATTCGCCAGCGAGGTGTGGAGCTCAAGCGCAGGGGCACGTATCATATGTCTATATCTCTGGCAGGTTTCGCACTTGCGAGAATGCTCTTTTGCTTGCTTGCGTATGTCGGGCAAGAATATTCCTTGAGTTATAGGCTGCTTTACCAATAATCTACCTGCGGCATAGGAGCTGCAAGTTCCTTCATGTAATTCGCGGAGCAGTTCATCTGTTTTTGAGGTAAGGCCCTGTAACGGAGAGGAGGAAAAGAATACCGCTTTGATTAATGTAACGCCTCGAGTTGTTGATCAGCTGTCGGCGCTCTTTTGGATCTGCCGGGAGTGGTCCGTTGCACTTGTTGTCGACACCGAGGTAGGGTAAGAAAGGCTTTCGCCAATCATTGTCTCCCCCTTTATGGCCCCCAGTATTGATCGTGCATACAGATATACGATCAATGCTGGGGGTTGAAATGATTTTGATCTGGAGATATCGAACTTCTGTACCCAAGACCCCGGCTGGAGATATCGAACTTCTGTACCCAAGACCCCGGCTAGATATGCTAAGAAATCAGCGTGTCTATTTTCACCACGAAGAAGATATTCGAAAGTTGCTTTGGTAAACTTACTCGTCTTATCTACAACGAGGGCTGCGTATTCGATCATCTTCCCGTTCTTCTTGTATTGCTCGGAATAATGATGAAAGATGAGTAATGAATCGGTGTAAACTGAGAGTTTGGGGACATCGAGCTCAAGTGCGAGGCTGAGTCCATAAATAAGAGGTTCATACTAGGTAACATTATTTGAGGCCTCAAAATCCAAGCGGATTGATTTCTCAATTCTATCATTTGAAGGGGTAATCAAAATGATCCCGATTCCTGACCCTGCGAGTCCTGTTGATCCATCTATGAGAAGCCTCTACCCTGATGTAGTAATCCAGTCAGGTCGTTCATCGAATGGCTTGTGAGTTGGATTCTCTGGCATACTTTTAGTAAATTTTGGGTCATGCTCCTCCCACTCGGGATCCATCTGTGAGAAAATCAGTAACGGCTTGACCTTTCTCAGAATGACGTTGTTTAAACTTGATATCATGTTTGCCCAAACTGACTGACAATTGTTGTACTCTTCGTGACTTCTCTTTTTAGGAAAAAACTTCCCGAAGTAGGTAGTTTGTCATAACTTTGACGGAATGTGTTTGGAAGTAGTGTTTCAGTTTCTGCGAAGTGTAAGCAAGGGTGAGAAAAAGTTTCTCAATTTTAGAGTACTTTGTTTCTGCTGGTATGAGTGTTTTGCTGATGAAGAAGACTGGTTTTTCTATTTTCCCTTCCAGCAAATGATAACTGAGCTGAGAGAAGTATCTGTGACTGTTAGGTAGATTATCAGTTCCTCATTACCTACTAGGGTGCTCATTATGGGATACCTCCCCAAATAGATTTTGAGATCCTGAAAAGTTGTTTCGCATTCTAGTGTCCAAGTGACTTTCGTAGTTGGCTGAACCTTTTCTCATTTAGAACATCCACGGAGTAATAAGAATAGCCAACGACAGCGGTTTGAAGATTTAGAGGCGAAACGGTTGATCGCGGAAATCTTGACGGTAAGTTTTTGAAAGTATTTTGTATTCGTTAGAGAAGTCATGTCGAGGAGATCCCGAATTTGATCTGGATCGGCCTCAATCCCTTTCTTGCTGATGAGGTGGCCTAGAAAGTAGCTAGAATGTACCCTGAATTGACACTTATCAGGGTTGAGGCTCATTCTGTAAGATTAAAGGATGTTGAATATTGTGTTGAGATCTGAGATGTGGTAATCTGCTTGTATGGTTTTGCACGAGAGATCATCGATGTAGACTTCAACAATTTTTCCAGGTGTACTTTCAACATAGCAGTCATCAATCATTAATATGTGGCCCCAGCGTTCTTGAGCCCGAAGGGCATGACTTTATAACAGTAAAGGCCACTTTCGGTGATGAATGTTGTATTTTCTTGAACTTCTTCTAGAAGTGGGATCTGATTATATCCTGAAGTAGCGTCTATCATAGATAGGAGATCATGGCCTGTTGTGGAATCGAGGATCTGATGAATGTTGGGAAGAAGGAAACTATCCATTGGAGTATGTTTGTTCAGATCTGTGAAGTCTACATAAACGTGGACTTTTCTGTTCTTCTTTGGGATAACAATAATGTTGGATATCCAGTCCGAATACTTGGCTTCTCGATTGAATCCCACTTTGATCAATTTTTCAATCTCGGTGATAACTTCATCTCGAAGACTAGGTAAAAGTCGTCGTTGTTTCTGTTTGACCGCTGTAGCGTTGATGTTGATGGCTAACTTATGGCAAGCCATGGCTAGATGGACTCTGGGCATTTCTTCGAAAGACCATGCAAAAACATCTCGATTGAGTTATAAAAACTGAATGAGAGCATCTTTCTCCTGCTGAACCAGCAAGGTTCTGATGAACGTACCTCTGTTAGGTCCATCAATGTTGACCTATTTTGTGGGTTCTTCTGTAGGTGATTGATCGTTGAGGTGATTATTTTTTTGTAATTGTTATGTGGCCAATATTTTTGAAGTATCTAGGATGGCAGAGACAATATTTTTATAACCTCGAGGGAGTTCCTAACTACCTCTGATCTCATAAATACTGTTATCGTGCTTGAAGTGATTGATGATAGGTGGAAGCGATTCCTTCCATATTGTGTATCCTGCAACGGCCCATAATCCCAAGATAGCGAGATTTGACATTGTTGACGTAGAAAACGATATCGATAGTTGCTAGTCCTGCGGTAATATGTAAGATAATCTTGTCTACTCTTTCCTCCCTGGAGCCATTGAACCCACTAATGTCTGTGTTACTCTGAATGACTTGGTCGACTAAACGTATCTAGTCGATCGTACTCTGAAAAAGAATTTCAATGCCGCTTCTAGTATCGATCATCATTGTGTGCATGACAAACTGCTTCATCTTGAGCATTATGACTAACACATCATGATATAGAAATTTGACGTGGCTAATATCGTAATCCTCGAAAGAGATTCCGAGTTGGCGATTGCTCGACTCCAGAAGAAGTTTAGCTTCTTTATCTTGAGGTATAAGATCACAGCATTCCAAGAGCCTCTGGCACTTTGATCGGTTGGAATTGGTGATCTGTTTGATTTCGATCATGTTGTTGTGGTCCATATAGTAGAGATGCTTCTCCTTAGCTCTGTCGTTGACCTGAACAACTTTGAGTTGTTTCTTATAGTTTCCATCTTGGTATGACTTCAGGTCAATAATGTATTCGAGCATTCGTTCTTCCTTAAAAATGTGTTCGAGTAACCACTGTAGAGCATAGCAATTGTCAGTAGAATGATAATTTACCTTATTGCGTAGGAAAAATGGTCGATTCTCGATGGGCTCCAGTGGCTGAGAGGCGCGGTAGAGCATGTCTTTCAATAGTAGTAGAAATATTGTGGAGATTTGGATGTTCAGCTTTGGGAGGACAAGTTTGTTTTGCAGACTGCTTCCTTGAGGGTATCCAGTATTTCTCTTGGTGCATTTTTTGATCCCCCTGTTCCTCCTTAGGCTCGCTGGTTCGTTCTGCAGGTAGGGATATGGTGGAGAGGACAGACTTAGTAGACTTTTGCCGCCCAGACATCATCCTTTCCAAGTCGACGTAACCGTTGACTTTGGTGATCATCTTTTCTAATGTCGCAGGCTTGTTAAGGAAGAGGTATTCTTTGGCCTTGCAATCGAGCCGGAGTGCATTAGTGAAAGGGATCATAGCTATTTTTTGGTCGAGGTTATCCACTTTTCTCGTAAGCTTAAGGAATTTCTTTAAAAAATCTTCAAGCTTTTCTCCACGTGACTACTTAAGACCGATAAGAGAATACAAGTTCTTCTCATTATCTCTGTTTTGAGTATATGTCTTGATGAACTGCTTCTGCAGCTGATCAAACGTGTAGATAGATTCCTCAGGAAGAGAATGAAACCATCGGAGTGGCTCCTCCTGCAAACTTGTGGTGAACAGATGGCAGAGAAAGTGGTTAAGATTGGAGTATAGCCATAATGAATCGCGGTATTGCAGAATATGCTTCTTCGGATCAGTACCTTTGTACTTGTAAATTTGGGGAGTATGGAAACCTTTCGATATTTCCATATCGAATAGTTTTTTGGCAATCAGACTTCCTTGTAACTTCGTGGTATCGCCGGTAGTACCCAAAACTTGTGCCTCGATCAGCCCCTTAATTCGTTGATCCATATGTTCTTTTGTGACGTAATGACGTGTTGGTTGAATCGCTGGACGTACTGGCAGGGGATGATGGGTTCCCGTACCTTCACTTAAGCCATCTCATGCTAGAACTTGATGTAGGGGTCGCTGGTCTTCTTCCAGACGGACGGAAATCTGATGACCTCGACTAACTTTGGATTAAACTTCTCCCCCCAAATGGACGGAGGGTCACAGTTCGTGTGGTAGATTTCTGGAAATGACATTACTAGTAGCTCCCCGAGGTCATAATCTTTCCCTTGTCGAAATACGGGAGGTTTTTGGAAGTTGATCATGACCCCGAGCTGGAGGAGCCTGCTGAGTATTTTGCAGAGCCTCAAGTACAGTCTGTATCATCATCATCTGTTCTTCGTGACTTTTGAGTGCTGTCAAATGATCTTGTTGCTTTGCATCGAGCTCTTTCTCTCGGAGCTCGCGATCTTTTATCAGCTGAAGTTTGAGTTCGGCGCATTTTTCTGCCTCAGCATGGAGATTCGCCTGTAACTCGGTGAGCTATCCCGGATCTACATAAATTTTGAGTTGTGTTCCTGTGGCCTGTCGTCTGGAAGAATCCATAATTGAAAATTATAGTGAAAGACTTCCTTAGGGTATCGTGTAAATGCAATCTTTCCCACAAACGGTGCCAAATGTAATGGCAAAATTTTGTAGCTCGATATGGTTAAGAATTAGCTATCACACCAATGAACCTATAATAATACTTTAATATAAAACAAGAATTGGAAACATGTGTTTTTAGCGTGGAAAACCTCTTAACAGGTAAAAAAAACCACGACCTCGTATGGAGGATTTTTGTAAAAGTATATTTATTGCTTTGAGTGGATATCTTTATTACAAGTGATCTCTAGAATATATAAATGTTTTTGATCTCGTAAATATGAAGTTTTGAGTGATTTTTCTGGTCCCTGTCTCTTCTAGAACTTTTCCTTTATATAGGCTTCTCCACGACTCTTCATCGTGCAAGAACATTTTTTCCGAATAATGTGGTTAGTGGCGGTTGACTGAATAACTAACGAGTTCGTATGAGGCAGGTATCTTTGACTGAATAATGTTTTCTGGGTTTAGCTCGACCCACGTTCTTGAGTAGTTCGTGGGGCTGGTTTGTATGTTTGACTGGGGTGTTAAGTGTTAAAATTGCGTGAGCTTGAAATGGAGGTAAATCGAACTGCGTAAGCTCGATTATGAGTGAGATCGAGGGATAAGTCCCTTCAGTACCCACTGTGATATTTGTATCGACAATACTTGATCCATCAAGAGGATCAAATGCCACACTAAATCCACCTGTAGATACTAGAACAAATAGGATATCTTTAGATTAAGTGTATAATAGACTAAAGTGTCTGGGTTAGCTCAAAATTCCCAATTTCATAGTTTAGTATCCATAATTTTAAGTCGGGTAATGTTATATATGAACCTTCGATTGGACCTCCCATATCTTGTAACTTAGGGACTTCTTCAGAGCAAGCGTATTTATGGAAATACGAGTATGTCAAGGCCTACACACAAGAATAGACCTGAAGCCTTACATTCCATCATTGATTCTATTTAATCTTCTCCCTTTACAACCTAACTCTCGATCTCTCCCTTACTTCCAAATTGCTGAATCAACAATCTCCCAAAGGTAAACTATATCACTCCTTTTTGTATAGTATTTAGATTAGGATTTAAATCTATGATAAGGATTTAGCGAAGACTGTATCCTGATTAATAAATATGATGTAAGTATTTAGCGCTAATATTAAGATTATGGGGTTCTAGTATTTTTTTTTAACTTAATTTTCTTATTGGGGTTTGGATAAGTTTGTCCAAGTTTTAGCTTTTTTGTGTTAATCTTTGAGGTTATAGGGTTCTAGTATTTGTTCAAAGTTGAAGGCTTTGCTGGGTTTTGATAAACTTAGATTAGGTATCTAATTTTTAGTGCTAATATTGAGTGTAAAGGGTTTCAGGACATTGTGATGCAATATTGATTAATTATCAAGTTAACATTGTGATACAATATTGTTGTGTAATATCTGTAAAAGGATTTGGTGATGATTGAATCTAATATGCTCTAAACTTGAACTATATATTACTAAAAATAAACTTCTTGCATTACTACCCTAATATGCTCTAATCTTCTTTGGTTTGATTGAATCTAATATTATTGTGTATAGCTGCTCTAAATTTGAACTATATATTATTAAAAAAGAACTTCTTGCAATGTATATCTGCCCTAATCTGCTCTAATCTTCGGTGATGATTGAATCAAATATTGTTATGTATAACTTCTTTAATCTATTCAAACCATTGCAGGAGAATTTATTGTAATGAAAGGCAATGTTTAATTGCCTAATTCGATTATTGTTAGGAAAAGAGCTTATATTACTAAAAAGGCTTTGACTACTGAAGAAATTAAAGGAGAAAACAAAAGAAAATACCAAATCGCGTACACAATATGCTTCTAGACTCGACACCCAAAAATCAGCCTCAATATTAAATTTCCCAATCCCAGGTAATACATTTAATTTACTTACAATATCGGTCTTTCTAAATATCAAATAGATGTTTTTTTTTTCTTTATGAATTCGATTAATAACACTAGAAATTGGTTATTACATAGGTCTTATTCAAGCAAATAAGAAACAACTACAAAATGGGAATGATATGGCTAGAGCTATTAATAATATTGGAACAGGATAAGCAATTGCTGCAAAAAATTTAATAAACAATGTCAAGAAAGATGCTAGAATGCGGCACGAACATTCGTCCTATTGCTTCAAACAATTTAAGTACATTTCAATCTTCTATAGCTGCTTATGGATATTATTCGGGTATGTCATTCACTTTGCCTCATGGTATTGTTGATAACAATACTCTTGTTAGGCCTCAAATAATATTTAATTTAAATTCTGAACATATAAATAAACATTTTAATGCTGTTAATAACCCAAGCATCAAACGTGTACACCTGAATGATCACTTCACTCATAATTCATTTCCCCAAAAAAGATTAAAGAACGGTTACTGCCAATTGAATACAGTTGTTAATCCAACATTATAAAATGAATGCATACAGCAAGCTTTGCCCCTAAATATAAATCAATTGCATTCTAACAAAATTACGATTTCAACGATTTACATCAAGCCCACACAAATGGTAACTAAAAAAAACCTTCATATAACATTGCACGGAATTATATTGATACCAAAAAATTTAAATGAGATAAGCTTCCACCAAAAAGAAAATGCCAACGTTGTAAAACCTATTTATTCACAAAAGAAACAAGAAATTTATGATGCAAAAATGGTAGAGTAAAATTGAATCTTCCACATGTACCAAATGACCTCTTAGAATTATTCAAAGATTAAACAACAATTGGAAAAGATTTTAGGCTAAACATACGTAATTATAACCATGCATTTCAATGCACCTCAATTGGTGCCACTCTCGACAAAGAACTGGCAAATTCTAAAAAGGGAGTCTACACATTTTGAGCCCATGGGTCTATATATCATCGTATTAGCAGCTTCCTACCTGAAAAAAAAGGTAAGTCCCGATTCTTACAACTATATTTTTACGACCCTGTAATAACACTTAAAAATAGACTACTACTGAATGATACTTTACATGCCAAAACTGTCCTTCAATTAACAAAAATCTTAAAGCACATTAATTCATTCATTAAACAATTTAAAAAACTAGAAAAAGAAAGAAAGTACCTAAGTGATTACAAAATTGAAATTAAACAAAGACCAGATAATGCACCCCAATATGTTCTTCCAATATTTGATGATGTCGCAACTATTTTTATGGGTGGAGATGATTTCACAGTTGGAAGGAATATCTTAATTTATTCTAGGAAAAAAAATCTATATCAAAGAAACATCTGGATTCTGCGATCCCCTACAATATCTAATCTTACTCCCTTATGGAACATACGGGTAGGATCCAAGAAATAATTTCTTAGGTGGGAAAAGAATCTCATCTCATGCTTATTATTGTTACATGTTACAAGTTTGCCCTGCATATGAATCATTAATTCATAAAGGCAGGCGATTGCTTCAACAATACATTGTAGACCAGTTTGTTAAAGTGTAAAGTAACAATCTAATGTACATAAAAAAATCAAGATAAAATACGTGCTGATCTATATTTGGGTTTACATGATACTCTTATTACTGGAGAGGAAAAAGGAAAAGACGCAGGCAACAAAGTTATCCTTCCAGCTTTTATAATGGTAGCCATTGCAATATGCATATGATATATCAAGATGCAATGGCATTAGTCCAAAAATATGGAAGATTCAATTTATTCATAACAATGACCTGCAACCCACTTTGGTGTGATATAGTTAACAATTTATAAGTAGGACAAGAAGCTTAAGATCGACCTGATTTAGTTGCGTGGGTTTTTAATACTAAATTTGGACGACTAAAGCAAGACATAATTAAAAATTATATATTAGAAGAGGTTCTAGCATATGTCTATGTTGTGGAATTTTAAAAATGTGAATTACCACATGTCCATATGCTTATAATTTTGCATCTAAAGGATCGCCTTAGAAACCCAGACGAATATGATAAATTGGTTCATGCAGAATTTCCCAGCCAATCAAAAGAACCTGAACTATATGAATTGGTAAAAAAAACATATGATTCATGGACCCTGTGGCAAATACAATTCATCACGTCCATGTATGAAAGATGGCAAATGCCAAAAGGGATTTCCAAAAGACTTTGTCGATGAAACTATTCAAGGAAAGGATTGTAACCCTATTTATAAAAGGCGAGATAATGGTATTAAGGTACAAGTTGATCTATTTGGTAATAAAATAGTTGATAACAGCTGGGTAGTTCCATATAATGGGATGCTTCTTAAGAAGTATGATTGCCATATCAATGTCGAAGTATGTAGCAATTTTAAATGCGTAAAGTATCTATATAAATACATTTATAAGGGATTAGACCATATTTGTATTGAGGTTAATCAACAAGTTGAAGTAGATGAAATCAAGCAATTTATAGATGCTAGATGGGTATCATCACACGAAGCTGCTTGGAGACAATTTGTTTTTCCAATGAGTAAAATGTATCCCAGTGTAGAGCATTTACAGTTACATCTACCAAGCTAACAACAAATCACTTACTTTGATTTTCAAAATATTAAGGACATTATTGAAGACGGTAAAAATACTATGGCAATGTTAACTGAATATTTTACATTGAATTCCGAAGACACTTATGTTAGGCAATTCTTATACCGAGAAATACCCCAACATTATTCCTGGGTTAAAAAATAACGTTACTAGAAACGGCTCAGTAATAATAGGAAATGCATAGGCAGAGTCTATACTGCTTTACCGAGAGATGGAGAATGCTTTTATTTGAAACTTCTATTACTACATGTAAGGGGGACAAGATTGTTTGATGACCTAATGACTGTTGAGGGTATACAGTATAGATCCTTCAAACGAACAACAGAGGTTTTAGGTTTGTTAGAGAATGAAAAAAGCATTAAAGAATGTTTAAAGGAAGCAACATTGATAAAGATGACTATTGCATTGAGCAAATTATTTGTTTCCCAACTAGTATTTTGTCATCTTTCAAACATTGATGATTTATGGCAAGAATTTAAAATTCCTATGGCAGAAGATTATCGTAAGTCATTCACCATTTTTATTGATGTAAGAATTGAGGATATACTATTAAGAGAACTAAATGATCTACTTGGTGAACATCATAAGAAAATATTTGACTATGGATTACCAGAGCTCAATCAAAATTATAACACTAAAGGCATATGAACTTTATTTAGAGATGAACAGGAAATCAGTACACCAAAATTTGATTTATCATCCAAATTTCTTTTAAACAAAGAATAACAATATGCATACAATAGGACTTTACAATCGGCTAATGAAAATGAAAATAAAGTATATTTCATAGATGGTCCCGGGGGAACGGGGAAATTTTTTTAATATCGTGCACTTTTAGCAAAATTAAGACAAAATTTTAATATAGCCCTTGCAACAACATCTTTCAACATAGCTGCTACTGTATTAACCGGAGGTCACACAACGCATAATAGATTTAAACTACCATTAATACCTGAGCACAATTCAAGTTAGAAAATTGGCAAAGGAACTCCATTGGTAGAATTAATTAGACAATCAAAGGTCCTAATTTGGGATGAGGCACCTATGATGCACTGGTATTACTTTGAAGTACTTGATGAATCTCTTAGGGATGTCCTAAATTGATCATTACCCTTGGGTGGGAAAATCTTTATTATGGGTGGTGATTTTCGTTATGTAATCCAGCGCTCAACTCGAGGACAAATAGTTGATGCATGTATTGTTAACTCATATCTCTAGAACTCTGTAGAAACAATTCCATTGAAAGATAATATGCACGCCAACGATGAGCCTAAACACTCATAATTTTACTTCATTTTGGCAATGGTGACTCTAAAATAGAAGTTAAAGATGGTATAATCCACCTCCCAGAAGAAATTGTCATTCCTTGGACTAATGAAGACTCCATCCACGATTTAATAAAGTTTGTATTCCCTGAGATTCGTGAAAAATTAGAAGATGTAGAATGGATGGCAGAAAGATCCATTATAACGCCTTGAAGTGAACAAGTTGATGCCATTAACAATTTAATCATTGATTCATTTCCTGGAGAATCAATTACTTATTATTCATATGACTTAGTTGAGAGCGACGTAAATAATTTATACCCTCAAGAATTTCTAAATTCAACTACTGCAGGAGGATTACCACCACATAAACTTACTTTAAAAATTGGGGCAACTATCATGTTGTTAAGGAATCTTAGTGTAAAACATGGCTTGCGCAATGGCACTAGATTGATTTGCCATAGTTTTGATAAGAATATGATTGCCGTAGAAGTAATGACTGGACATAATAAAGGAAATCTCGAGTTTTTGCCACGTATATGATTAAAAATGTCAAATTACCCTTTGAATTAATTTGTAGACAATTTCTCATCCGTCTATGCTTCGCCTTAACCATAAACAAGTTCCAGGGACAAACAATCCCCTGGACTGGAATCTATTTACGAGACCCTATATTCAGCCATGGTCAGCTATATGTGGCCTTATCTAAGGGTATTTCAAAAAAAAAAATAAGAATTCTAGTATGGAATAACGAAGCCGGCAATTTACTGGGGACAAATACAACAAATGTTGTTTACAATGATGTAATCAGCAAGCAGTACAAAATTCTACTAAATTAAATATACTTCCAGGTTTCTCATCCAATAAAAGACAACTCAAACGGTATTTTGCCAAAATATATAAACTGTATCTTTTTTTAGATTTGCAATATATTTTGTTATTATTAATGTCCATTGCATATCGTTGTAAATTACGCTTATCATTTTAATCATGCAACTACAAAGAAGTTAACTTTTATTTAACCAATGAAGCATCCAGAATTATATGTTCGTTCTTATCAATTTTATCAATAACCGATTCAGTACCCTACTCAACATATTTATTTGTTGCGCAATTCTTGCTCTTTTGCCGTATATTCATTGGCTTCCAATTGCTTTATACTTCATGAAAGTCACGTTCAGGCCCGTGCACAATTTTCCAAACTATATACATAGTATCAACTACTCACCTCGGTAAGACATCTACGCTTTGCCCCGTGGGAGACCCCTCATCGATGCTTCTAAATCTCGATCAATGGCGAGAACTAGGTTATGTTTCGATCAATTCTAATATTCTCGGTGTCGAGGAAAAACCCATCACTCAAGAATGCAAATCTGAGTCATTCTACTTTGAACTTACAGTCCATCACTTTCTTTCGCTAAATTCAGATGATGAAATTATTGTATCTTATACAAAAGAAGTGAATTTGATTCATTCAGGGTGGCGATATTCCTTCTGAACATCATGCATTGGTACCTTCTTTCATGGGTGGCGGCGGAGGGAAAAACATACACCCCCTCACTTTTTCAGACTCCACTCTAGGTATATATTTGTATTTTCAATTGTTTTTTTTGTCAGTTGCAGTTTTGTTCTTGGATTTGTAAAATTGATTTTTCTGATGAGATCCTCTGCAGATTTTTGTCTTACTTTCAAACTTCTTGACTCAGTTGTAAATTGTCATATGTATGTAGTTCAAACCAGATCCATGGATCCCTCCAAGGACTTGTCTGCTTATGGTTATGGGAGTGTTACATGGAAGGAGAGGGTAGAGACTTGGAGGCAAAAGTATGAGAGGTTAATAAAAAATTAAGATGGTGATAAAGATTAAGGCAACGATGGTGACGGGCCAGATCTACCTGTGTAAGCACTCAAAAAACCTTACTGAATCTGACCAGACTTTTGATAGAATTATTCTATTGATATAGTGGATAGTTCAGTTGCATAATTTTCAACTCTCTCTATAGTTACTTCTATTAATGTGCTCAGTGTTTTATTTTCTCTCTTTTAAATGACTAGTGTGTGCTGTTTTAAGGTTTTGTTTTCTTCTAATATAACAGTTACACTAAAGATGCCATTACTATTAGTAACTTTCTATGTTGAGATCATACTAGTTTTCTTTGTATAGATAACCTTGTTGGATGCATATAATATTCAGGTGGGGTAATTGATAATTCCAAATAATATACTTGTATCTTCTTTGAAATGATCATTCTTCTTATCATTTATCTGCAGGACAACGTATTTGTCAATGTTGTTACATTTATTCAGTACCGGGCGCTATCTAATAGTGCAAGTGATGCTTTTAATAAGCTTAGCAACACTAGGCTCCAAATCCAAGCATACGTTTTTAATGGTAAAAGCTGAAAATTGCAAATTTGCGTAATAATCAATAATACTTATGTTGTAACTAGACTTGTTGTTGGAAGCATACAACATTCAAGTGGGGTAATTGATAAGGAACGAAGGCAGCTGTTGTTACTGCTTCTAGTGGTATCAAAATGTGTCCAACTCCACCATCGAAAGTGGATTTTGTGGCGGACCATCCATTTATTTTTATGGTAAGAGCAGACAAGAGTGGGCAAATAAATTACTGGGTTTCTATGTTAATAACAGATTAATTATCCTTATTTCTACAGGTCCTCCAAAACTAGTATTTAGCCAGGACTACACTCGTGAAGATATCATGAAAATTCTTTTTACGAATAATTATCTTACATGATTTGTTTAGTTCTATTATTCTTCTCTATATCCATTTATCTAATTAATTCTAATAAGAGTTATGATATACTTACTGTTATTTATTTAACAGGTTAGACAAAAGGACAATGGAAACTTGAGAATTCTGACCTAAACTAATAGCTACGATTTTGCAACATAGCTCAATGCTTGAAGCCAGCAAGACCAAGAACTAAGAACACGAAACGGGTGAAACACTAAATGATACCTTACATTTAGACATTGATCATGAGCGCAAGGTAGTGAGGGACACACTCGATGGTCTCAGAGCCCAGGGAGTTACAAAAGAATTAGAAAGAGCTGCCATGAAAGAGTTTGTGCTAAAATGGTTTACTTACAAAATATTCTGACTCATACCCGTCTTTATTTAGCTTATAAAATTGTTAAATTTTATTGCTTTATTTCCTTGACAGGGCAAGACAATATGGCTGGCCAAACACGTACGTCTTCACAAAGGCAATGGGAGGGATGCTAATTGGCTAAATGAGAGGAGATCTCCCAGTCTCTATTATACGCTCTTACATCATCACTAGAATTATTAGAGAGCCATTTCCTGGTTAGATCGAAGGGATTAGGTAAATCCAAAGAAACAAACTTTTCTCAACTCAGCGTAGCACGGCCATGGAAGTTTTAAGACCCTAAGAGTAAAAAAGGACTCACTGACGAATCTAAAACACAGTATAAACCTGAGGACTGGACAACATCACACTTATGAGTCCTTTTAAGTTTTAGGGTCGTGTAGATCTAAATAATACCTGGTACACCCTGAGTTATTTATGTCTTTACAAGATCGATAGACTTACGGTAGATAATTTGCTTCGTTAATTACGTTATTATTGTAATAATGCTTCTTATTTTCTACTATCTCCATATAGTCACATTGATAAGCTGGCAATTGGGTATGGAAAAGGAAAAATCCCTAACTTCATTGGGGATCCAGAGTTAGTTATCGATCTGGTAAGCACATAAGTCCTACTTTTCCTTCTCTTTAAGTTTTTATTGTTTAAAAATTATGGTGTAACCACAATAAATATGTGTTGTAATTTCTTTTGCAAATATCAATTGACATGGAAGCAAATGCAATGGTTGTAGCAACAATCTTTAATGCAAATCAACCCTCTCAATACATCTCCCATGTGAGTAAGTCATTGAGAAAATCATTGAAATCTATAAAACTAAAGAGACTACGGTCATGAGTACTTTTCTAGGAATCCATGGATCAATGAGCACGGAAAGCCTGTGAAAGTGACTATGCCTATTATCTTTTCCACAATGGAAAGCTTCCGCCAATATATCTGTATATGTTACTACACACTTTCATTACTTTGTGAAACCGTAAGAGTATCTCTAGCAGTGAGTGTGGGTTTGGGTGTGAGTTCTGACACCCTGGCCCACCAAACCAACAACTCACACCCGACCTCTCCCAGCATCCAGTGTGAGTTTCCTACGTGGCTTTTATTTTATTTTATTTAGAGGAGATTAAATCACCGGGTGGTGTTCCTTTTACCGTACATCAACTGTAAGTAAAAACTCACATCCAATTCGACTATTTACACAATTTTCACATCTACCTCTCTCTCAAAAATCCATTGGTAAAAAAATCTTTGAATTCCAACATGTTCAAAATGCATATGCCAGAGGGAGACCCACACCCCAGTACTCTGCATGTGTTTAGAGGAACAAGAAATTCAAAGTATTTCGTAACTCGCTCGAGGTCCGGAATGAAGAAAAAGCGGGTGAAATTTGAAGATGTCCAACCCCAATCTATACCAAACCCAACCCAAGAAAACTTCCAGCGGAGGTGTATTACATAACTCCCAGACGGAATCAGTCACATTTATTACACGAGAAAGGAACTCACGGTAAGTTTAGTATAATTGTGAATTTTTTTTTCCATAAATCAAGTGTTTGACCAAAGGCCTCAATGAACAGAATTGGGATTTGATGCGTGTGCACGGCATATTCACTACGGTGTTCAAAGTGTGGAAGGATATTGCCATAATTCTAGCTGTAAGGGATGCCGTGGTGAATATTTTCGGGCAGTTTATGGAAATACGCTTGGGCAATTCAGATAATCGACTAATTCAGGCGCTTACAGAGCATTGGTGGCCGACTACACACACGTTTATGTTCCCTTGTGCGGAGATAGGGATCACTTCTCTTGATTTCACTATGCTGACATCATTGTCCATCGGTTGATATCCGGCACAGGTGCCATATACCGACACTTGGTCTATTTTATCTAATGCGAGGCAATTGTTCCCCAACATTGATTTTAGCCATATAAAGAGTGGGAATGTCAACATTTCACATTCGAGGATGTACTTGACAGTCGCAGCTGATCCGGAGGATGATATTACTATTGCTCATACTTTTATCCTCTTCATGATGAGACATTTGTGGTTCCAAACGGCCAACGACGCCGTCCCGCTAGGATATCTCGCGGCCGTGAACGATTTGGACTCAGCTGCCCAATATGACTGGGGTTCTGCTATTCTTGCTTCCCTGTACCATGGTTTGGATACCGCAGTCACGACTGGAGGTGCCATCACTAGATTTGTGCAGCTTCTTCCGGTACACTAATACTTTTTCCTTTTACAAATCAAATATCTTCCAATAAACGTCTTAAATATAAATTCTTATTATTTTTTATGCTATTCCGAAATGCAGTATTGGTTCTACGAGTATTGTGGGGTTGGTCACCCTATAGTCAAGGAAGAGGTAAAGTACCCGGCCTATCCGTGCCTCAGGGCATGGGAGAGAGGGGACAGGAGGTAAATTACCAGGCGACCAATCTATTTATTATTGGCATATACCATATTGACCACCGCACTGTTGAGACGATCACATGGGAGCCTTGGTTCGATTCTGCAGTGTCTGAGATAGAGGACGTATTGAATACAAAACTCCTATCCCGTAAAAGGATGCCACTTCAAGTACCAAACGGAAACTGCGAATATTACATGGGGGATATTTACTGGAGGCAGGTGACTGGCGAGGTGCGTATTCCTTTGGATCCTTCGCTTAGCATGTCGCCCCATATTAGTCCAGCGGCTTTACATGAGATGAGACAGGTCGGGTTCGTTGACTGTGAACAGTTTGTGCTAAGGGAGGAGCGAGAGAATTACGCCTCATACTGGGCTGAACAAACTTTGGAAGTGGGTCACATGTTGACAGATTCCCAAAGGATGGGGAATCTAGATCTGTTCGGACCGACTACACTCAGAGCTGGTATTACACCTGTGGTGGTTACGTCACCGTCGGTTCATAGCTTGTCCCAGGACTTCAGTTTGCCTGACGAGGCAGAGGGGCCAGACCTGGGGTGGCACATGGAGTGGACAGGGCAGCATGAGAGGCTCCCCATCGCCCGCTTGAGGGACCCGCCACCCATGTCTTCCTCCTACGGCGCAGAGGAGCTGTGGCACCTGACTCATGGTATGCGGCAACTCCTCCTTGCAGAGTCTGTGCGGGGAGCACAAAGGCTCCAGGAGGTGGAGGATGAGCTTGCTATTGCCCGCAGGCAAATTGACAGTATAGATCATCAGCTATATGCCCATGTAAGTATTTTATTTATGTATTTATTACGGTGTTTTTTCCCAGCATGTCATATTTATTTTGTCAAAATATTTATAAAGTTTCTTTATCACGTTTAGGACCTACAGCTGAGGAGGGGGCGTGACGTGCGGGTGGTGCGCTACCACCTGGAGGTGGCGCGAGGACGAGACAGCGTGGATCTGGCCTGCGAACCAGGGGAGGCAGTTCTAGCCACAGGGTGCGGGGTACTGGAGATGATTCTGAGTAGATATAGGTGATTTTTACGCTTTTTTAGACGATGCAGAAGCTCAGCTTTGATTTTGTAGATGATTCTGAGTATACGATATATTTGTAGACGATGTTTTGGATGCTCTTAATGTTTATTAGCCATGATTATCTAATGTTGAAATTGACTGATTTTTTTTTTGAAATTGACTATTTGTCTGTTCGATTAAATTTGCACTGATGTGTTTTACATTTCTACAGACTATTTGGTGAAGTTTTTATGTTCTTGGTAGAGTTTTTTAAATGTATATTCAAATAGACTATTTGTCTGTTCGAATAAATTTCAACAATTTTGCACAATTTGTCACTGAGCAGTTTTATTCGAATAGAACCAAATTCTATTCGAACAAAATTGTCACTGAGGTCGAATACAAACATAGATTTGGCGGTGAAATGAACACCGCGCGGTGTTTATTTTACCACCAAATCTAGGGTAAAAGACCCACAACTTCTTCCCCTTTTACAATTCTCCCATTTTTACACTTCTCTCTTACAATGGAAACTTGTTCACCATCTGGTATTACACCCTTCTCTCAACTCCACAACCTCAAATGTCTTCTTCATCATCCGATTCATCCATACCCGATCCTCTAGGTTTATCGTCGTCGTCGATGACGATCTTACCTTTAATTGTGCGGCG
Source organism: Kingdonia uniflora (assembly GCA_014058105.1). Taxonomy (NCBI): domain Eukaryota; kingdom Viridiplantae; phylum Streptophyta; class Magnoliopsida; order Ranunculales; family Circaeasteraceae; genus Kingdonia; species Kingdonia uniflora. The sequence continues at coordinate 1,886,937 of JACGCM010002358.1, read as the reverse complement.
GCAATTTGCATTTTGCACCAAGCTGCAATGAACATAGCAGCTGAAGATGGAACTTCGAGTTACGGTGGGAGTGTCATGGGCCGTAAGGATAAGAGAAAGAAGCGAGATCACCCATTGGGGCATTACAACATTATACGAGACTACTTCAAACCGAATTGCACATATGAGCCATAGGAATTTTGGTGACGTTTTTGCATGAGTAGAGACATGTTTATGTGTCTATTTGATGCAGTCGTTGCACATGATCATTATTTTGTCTAGAAACCCAACAACGCTGGTACTATGAGGTTATCATCGTACCCAAAGATAATCATAGCACTACGTTTCCTAAGCTGCGGTGTTGTGGCAGATCTTTTTGACGAATATATCTGAATAGGAGAAAGCACAACCTTGTTATGTGTGAAAAGGTTTTGTGTTGCAGTTATACAAATTTTTGGTGAGGAATATCTTCGAGCACCAAACGCAGCCGACGTCGAAAAGTTAAAAGCGATCGGAGAGTCCCGGGGATTTCTCGGCATGTTAGGAAGCCTTGATTGCATGCATTGTATATCGAAAAATTGTCCCAAAGCTTGGCACGGTCAATTTACTGGTCATTACCCCATGGCGACACTGATTCTCTAAGCGGTAGCTTCACACGACCTTTGGATTTGTCATGTTTTTTTTTTGGTACCAGGGTCTAACAATGATATCAATGTCCTGCAACAATCACATATTTTCACCAACCTGGCCGATGGTATCGCCCCGCCTTGTAATTATACAATTACTGGAAAAGCTTATGATATGAGGTATTACCTAGCGGATGACATATACCTCAAATGGGGAACACTTGTCCAAACCATATCCAATCCGGTTACAGTGAAACAAAATTTTTTGCTCAACAACAAGAAAGTTCTCGAAAAGACGTAGAACGGGTGTTTGGGGTTTTACAATCTCGGTTCAATGTTGTAAAAAATCTGGTTAAATTGTGGAACCCCCAGATTTTGAGCAATGTCATGAAGACGTGCGGGATAATGCGCAATATGATCGTCGAGGAGGAACGAGATACATTCCCATCATACTTAGACTACAATCCGGTCGAGCCCTCAACTATCGAAGGCGAACGGTTCGATATTGTACGCGAACACGGAACAATAGAATCTTTTATATCAAAAATGAACCGGATTCGAAGTCGAGAACTTCACTTTGATCTAAAGGATGATCTAATCGAGCATTTGTGGGTCGTGAAGGGAAATCTTCAAAATTATTACTCCATTTCTTGTATTATTTACGTGTTCTTGATGTAATTTAATGCTTCTTTTAGTCGTACAAGTTTATTAAACATATTTTTTTAACGCAATATTGATCTTGTATTTATTTTAACGCAATATTTTTGGAAATAAACATTTCAAAAACAAACTGTAGAATTTTGAGGAGTACATTATTCAAACGTTTACATTATTGCTTATTGAACTACATTCTTGGATAAAAAAACTTCTATATACAGTAAAGTTATATTATATTTCATCACCGCCTCAAGTACCTGGTCCGCCCCTCTTGGCCAGACGTTCCATGATCTCAGCTTGCCTTTGCAGATAATATTGCAATTGATGTCCAGAAGGAGTACTCAAGTCTTTTTCCATGATTTTGCGATCTTCCTTTGTTTGCTCCAAATCTATTTTAGCTTGCCAGTATTACATTGCTTCTGCTCTTCTTCTTTTCTTTTCTTCTTTCGCTTGTATCTTCTCCAACCGTAGTTCATCCAGCATTTTTTGGACATCGCTACCAGATACAGTCACACCCTCCATTGCCTTTTGTGATGTAAGGTTCTTTCGATAGAGTTTTTGGCCGATGGGTCTGCTTCCACCCTCATACAGCGAACCATCTAAGTTAGAATTTGGGCCCGCGGATTGAGGTGTAGGTGGGATGTCGGGGTCCTCCGATAGATTATTTGATCTGATCGAGTTCCCCGGAGAAGAATTGTTTGATGTTCTCCTGGCTACATTTCTTGGTATATTCACCGCATGGTTCAACCCATCATCCCTTAGGTTGGCCCATCGCGGTTCTCGCGCCAAAATTGTATACGCTTCACATTGTTTGAAGTCATTGCCGCCATTCAAGCCTTTATAGATTTTGTGTACATCATTTTCCTATAATTCGCAAAATTACCCAATACAAATAAATAACATGTATATCCGCGAGAAATAATTGACATTGAATTAAAGGAAACTATAACGTACCCGATCTTCTTCTATCTTTCCGCTGTTATTCTTAAATCGTTCTTGAACAACTATCCCCTTGTACGCCACTCATTGTACATTAAAGGCATACCACTGAGATTTGGTCGATCCACATGATCGTCGTGTGAGGCACTCGGGGTCTCTGTTAAAGGTAATATTAACGTTTTGATATAAAGTAAAACCCTTTGTGCGGCCATTTGTTTGGACAGAAGTTGTTATCTATACTCTTGCGAGACACGTAAAGTTTACGTCCGTCCAATGCATTCTAGCATCATCCGTCTCGTCCAAAAACTCAAAATTTTCTGGCACTTGCACGCTTGGTCTTTGTTTTGCGGGTACTCTTTTCTTTCTTCCTTTTCCTTTTTCTTTTGGGGAGCCGCCGCTTCAACGGTTATTGACGCATTTGCGTCACTTTGACTGTACTGAGTAGATTCACCATGGAATAGATAGTTTTGAAAGTAATTTAGAGGTTGAAAACTTTGAGGTTTAGTGAGCGGATAGGGTTGATAGTACGGGCTAAACGCATGAGGTTGCGGTTGAGAGAGTGTAAATGGACTTTGATATTGTCCATAACTGGGATCCTCTTGCGACATGGTAAACGGAGGTTGGGCCTGTGATTGGAATTGAGGTGGAAATTGCGATGGGTTTTGGTAGAGGTATGAAGTGAATTGTGATGATGGGTGTTGAGCGAATTGTGTTGAAGGTGGATTATGGGAGGATGGGGTCGACGGTGCAGAGTTATTACTACTGGTGTCGGAGTTTGCCATTCGGGGAGAACGTAGAGGTTTTCCTCAGCTCCGCAATTGGGTTTGGGGAAAAAGAAGTTGTCAGGGAGTGTTGATCAAAATAATTGAGTTTGGAGGTGTTTAGATCACCGCGCGGTGATCTTAACACCTCCAAACTCAAAAAAAAATTAGTGTGAATTCCCCACACTCAGTTGAGTTCCTGTAGCGCCAGGTCATCCAACTCACACCTAATTATTTGCTGTTGGGAGACGTTTGAGTGTGGGTTTGCAAACCCAACTCAACCCACACCCTGCTACGTTTGCTCTAAAGAGCCAGAAAAAGTAATTAGCGTAGTGTGATAAATAACTAAGAAAAATTAGCAAAAAATTGGTCCCTTCTAATATGAAAATATCTCCTTATTCTTTGACTTGGATCGGGATTTGATATTAGGTTCTTAGTATCACGGAAATCTCCCTTATAAATTTATGGACAAATTTAGTATTGAGGATTTCAACATTGATGCTAAATTAACTATCAACTATCTTAACCCAATTTAAGATGTGCATTACACAACATACATGAAGGCTTAAAACTTAAAACTATGGAGCATTTGATGGAAATCAAATTCAAATCGTACGTCGCCATGAATCCATGAAGGTTTCTTTCCAAAATCTCAAATCGCAGATCAAAACTGGATTGTTTGAAGTAGGTTTTGATCATCTCTTTTGATTGTTTATGTTTCTCTCGATTTCTGATCTTGTGTTGTTGTAATTCAGGCTGAAGATGTGTTTGAATCGTTAGCTATCCCACTTATGAAACTTGTGGGATTGAAGACAGAAGAAATGGTGGATGAAGGAAGATCGAGCACTATTTTAATGGATCCAACTAAAGATCAGGTGTCACTTTAACTTTGAATTTGTTTGAACTAAGTTGATCTAGAATTTTTGAAGTTAACTGTTGAATTTGGGCTGTTTCAGGTATTGAAATTGCGAGTTCCTGCCAGAGACAAGCATCAGCTTCTTAGATTGGAATCAGAGGTATGAAATTCTCAATTTAATTGTTTTAGTTCCTGCGTTATCTTTAGAATATTCGTTAATCGTTGCATTAAGATAAATTTAGGCCGCAAGTAGTACAAATACCTGTTTCAGAACCTGGGGTTCATTTTTGTCACCATTCGCTCAATTACTACTCTAAGGCATGTTACAAATCCCACCCGATAGTCGGCATGTTTCATTTAAATCAGGATAATCCCTTGTGGGTCGTCTAGGTGGTAGCTTTTGATCCCGCTACCTATATTTAACATTGAAAGCCTAACACTTGGTGTGGCATCATATTTGATATCCGTACCATAGTAACAATGAACTTTATCCATGTAAATGAACTGATCTGTCATTTTCTCACAAACTTATTTCTTTAAGGTTAATGGTTTCCTGAGTTATATACTTCCTGCAAATCTGTTATGCGTTTGTGTTTCAACTTTTGGGCGTGTACTATTGATAACATTTTTTAGGATCCTGACTTCTCTATATACTCAGATTCCTTTTTCTACATAATTTTGTGCACTCCATCTTGAGATGCTCTTCATATTTATTTTTGTTTTATGAAACGTCTGGAGATGCTATCATGTTATTCTATATTTCCTAAAACATATTTGTGACTGTCGTAGTAGTAGTTTTGGTCTATATGAGTATGTGGAATCCAAAATTTGATGAAGGGATGAAAGAAAACCATCAGCATTTTGAAACATTCACTTTAATGCAGAATAGCAATTGACGTAAGCAAAAAGCCTAAGCGAGTTGCAATTTTTTTTCTTAAACCTTTAAATTTCTACTGTTTAGCTTTTACTTAGACAATTATTTCCAAAAAGTAAATATAGAGAAATCAAAATGATAGTTTCTTCCTTGTAATTCCGAAGTCTGGACACAAACCTGTTTGCATTTTCAAAAAATATTAGCCTAGCAATTTCCATAAACTGAAATAGCGGCTGGAAATGACCAATTGTTCATTAAGCCAATTTATTTTTGTAAGCCATTCAAGTATGTAGAATAGACATTTCTAGTTCTATGCACGCATTTTGTGCCTAAGTACGTGTGTTTATGTTCATCAATACATATATCTACATTCGACTCCAATTAAAATGCAGGATGAAAGCTACAATTACAGGGCTACCAAGGCATGCAAAGAACTTATTGAGAAACAACATCTTCAACTCCAGCAGCTTGTCTACCTCCTCCGAAAAATTGAAGCTAACGTCAGTTCCCACCAAGAAAACATCCTCCAAACCCTTGATAACAACCGTGATTATATCCACACTTTTTGTTTCAGAAGGCTATATTTTTTCTTACTAGCGTTCACCAAAAAAGTCAAACCGAAGAAACCGCTCATATTGTAACTCTTAAACTCTTCCGAACCACATTTGAACATGTTGGTTCTGCCCTTTGTTCTGTAGAGGGTGGTGTAGAGGACCTAATGCACGAATTAGCAGAAAATATGTGTCCTCCAATGGTAGAGTATGTCAATGGCCTTAAGACCAAACTGGCAGCAGGAACAATGATTCGCTTAACATCTGCTGTGGAAAAGATGGAGAGAGTGGTGAAAAACAGTCGCTTGGAACTAGAAGAAGCAAGGAAGAAGGTGAGGATGGAGGAAAAAAGAAAGTCTGAAGCTCTGATAAAGTTGAAAGAAGTAGAAGAGAAGGGGAAAGCAATGAAGGACTTTGTTGGGCATCTATGAGAGGCCAAGAAAAAGTCAAAGGCGCCTTTGGTTTCGCATAAGGTAAGTTTTGTTGATCGTGCTTCTCTCTTTGCTCTACTACATGTTGCAGACATCTTGACATAGGGCCTATGATTAGTCCCTCCAAAGCTATCTCCATGGACCATTGTGAAGAACTTAGATGTTCTTTAATTATTTTTTTAGCAAGCGTCCATTTTTTTATGATATAAATATAAAAATTCCTATTTTCCTGAAAAACATTGGATGGAAATTATTTGACACATTCCAAGTAGGAGTTGCAACTCTCATCATGAAAGTTCTGTAGTCTGTTCAAGAGCTCTCCCATCTCAACTTTTTCTTTGAAGTTGCAACTTGGTACAAGGTACTCATTGTGAGAGTAAAACAGACTAGAAGCTGTCTCCCTCTCTAAATGTAGCTCCCAATATCTACTACAAACTACAAATAATGCATCGCTTAAAACTATTAATCATATACATGGTCGATAAAATGAGAAACAATGTGAAAATGATTTGGCGAAAGAACTGAAGGGTCACAATTTAGTTATAATCTGTCAAGACCCAAATCAGTTTTCTTAAGACACTTAGAAGGGCTGTATAAAGCTTGATGCCGATTTCTAGTTGTATTTAAACTTTTGGTTGAAACACAGAAAGTGGAGAGTTTCTAGAAATTAGGGTTCTAAAACAATTTTCTGATAATTTACGATATTTGTTTTTTAGATTACAATGTAGGGAATCCAACCAGTATAGGCAGAACATTTTTGACAGTATTGTAAATCAGGCATTCCTTTACCTAAACTCATGTAAGATTATAGATCATGGCATTGCTTGCACATATATATATATTTCTTTGCAGATTTTAGCGGCAGAGCATGATCAAGCTAGAGAGGAAAAGTTCATGGGGGATTTATTAATGCGAAAGAGAAAAAGTGAATCACAGGGTAGCCCATTTCAAAACACAAATAGCTAGTGGAACTAGAGGACATCAGATTCCCCTTATTTACCCAATATATATTTGGTGCTAAGAACGAGACTCAACTCAAAGTCCCTTCAACATTCTAGAATTTACCCAACGTGAAATTGATTATATTTATATTTCAAAAAATAATATAAAACCTCATCTTATTCTCAAAAATAACGTGTTTGCACGCGCATACGCTCGTGCTTAACTGCTTGTGTTCCAGAACAAAACTCATCTACTCCTCCCACCTGCTGGCTTGAAGTAGATCTTTCCCTTTTATCTTTATCACAGATTTGAACAAGAGTAGCATCAAAAGAGTTAACATCCAAGTCAAAATGTCCCATAGCAGGAGCAAGTTTTGCAATGTGGTCAGGAGCTCTATTAGCTTCTCTAAAAGTATGCTCAATCCACCATTCATCAAAAAGCAATAATGTTCTATATATGAATCTCATCGTGCTTCTAGCTGCCCATGGAGTTTCTAAGCCATGGAGTTTCCCAGATTCCATTAATAGTGTTAACTGTGTGTAAAGAGTTACATCTGATCCTTAGCCTTTTCCTACTAGAGTCGACACAACTTCTTCACTATATTACTTGGGACTTTCTTCATCTTGGCAGCAGGTGTTCCAGGTCTTGGATAGAACTGTGATATATGTACTTGAGGGAACTTGTAGTCCCTAATAAGGTCGAGTGTTTGAGCAAAATCTTCCTCCATTTCACCAGGGAATCCTCAAATTATAGCGGTAGCAATTTATATCTCATGAACAAATTTATACAAAGTATCCACCACAGTTCTGAACTCACCCACAATATATTCTCGATTCATTACAGTCAAAACAAAGTCACTCCCTGATTGAACTGGTACGTGGTACATGAAGAAACGAATACACACAAGGGTGACATAAGACTTCAACTATCTCTTTTAAGTGCTCAAGAATAAAAGGAGGATTCGTCAGCCCAATTCACAACATCGTGCTTCTATCAGAGGGAAGTTTCGCAATAATAGCCTTTAGTAGAATAGGGAGATTCACCCCAATATCACGACCATATGCTCCAGTATCTTCACTGCTTATCTAAATCTCCTTTACTCCATCAGCTACAACATTCCTAACACATTCTACAAGGCTTTTAATAGTATAGCTTCCCAAATGCCCACGGGCATGCTTTGTCTAGCAGTAAGTGCAAGCACCTAAACAACCAACGTTTATTAGAAGAATCTTAATAAAATTGTTCTTTCTCACCTTGGTAAGGTCTAGTGCTGGAAATGTCTTGCATTTCAAAAGGCACACCTCGTGACCCTTCAAAGTCTCTTCAACAACTTCAACAACATGGTCAATTTGTTGCACTCCAACTACACTAACCCCTTCCTGCCCTATTAAAACTCAGCTACTTTGAGGCACACATCCAGCGACCACCAGTGGTTTTTTCACACTTTTACATTTAATAATTAGAGTATCCATAGCAGACTGGCTAGGAGATTATACTGTGCATGTGTTAATCAGCCATAGGTCGGCCTCCTCATGATTATCACTCAATGCATATCCAAATGCTGAAAGTTGACCAGCCATGTATTCACTGTCACTCTGATTGTGAGAGCATCCAAAGGTCTTCATGTAAATGGTTTGAGTTCCAGGGATATCAGATGAGGGAGTAGTGATGGGGTGGTCGTCTCGCTTGAGGTTCTTCTTATTTTTGAGTCATTTGGGGTTTAGTCCGATTGACATTAGAGGTAATCAAAGCCCTTGTAGAACTCCTTCACCTACTAACATGTCCTCCATCTAAAAACAATTTAAGTGATTGAAGACAGAAAAAAAATAATTCAAATTTGTCAAACTAGGACATACTACTTCCATTCAATTTGTATGAGCTTGAGAAAATAATTATACTCCATCAAAATCGAGTCTTACCCAGACGTATCTTGGTGAAGCCGATCTGCTCCCCATGAGAACAATTCTCGTATGCAGTCAAAATAGTTACTCCAGGCTACCAAATGAAGTAGGGTGGGGTACTCCCTGAGAAACTGTAACTAGGACTTATATTAATACGAAGATCACGAAACTACCATTGAATCATATAATAGTTAATATGGTATCTTATTCAAGCTTTTTTGCATTCGAATACTCTGCCAATCTAGAAATTTGCATTCAAACCCCAACTGCTTAATCGATCCCCAATTCATTGGGACACGATCATAACACCCTAAGAACCTACTAAGAAATGACTACAACATTGACAAAACCCTCAAACAACTCACACTAAGAATAAATCTAAATCCTAAACTACCCACATTCAATAAAGATAAAGGAAAGCATTTTACTCTATTCCAACTAATCGAATAAAACAACAATCCAACACACTATGCAACAAACCAACAAACCTTACCGGTATAACTCAAACCCCCAACATTCCGATTACTCCCACCCTTCGCGACAAACTGCGTTGCCACATTCTCAACACATCTTCGCCAATATCGTCGTCGTAGTGCTACAATACGGAATCACCAGAAACTGTAATAAAAACACAGTTGTCAAAAAATGGACTAAATCACCAAAAGTCGATGATGGGGTTTACTAATTGTACCTAATGAGAAGAGGGGTTATCTCAAAATCTTATCTTTTAAACTAGTAGAATAGAAGGATGAGATGAGAGAGAAAGAGAGAGTTAGAAGAAATGAGGTGAACTGGTTTGCCTCTAAGCAACAACAAAAAATCACAAATTCAAGGTGAATTACTGAACATAATTCGATCCAATTGGCGGGAAAAAAATCAAGGTTTGCTTCATTACTTGCAATTACGATTCCCTAATTGGAGAATTTCAAGAGACCTTAAGTTCTCAAAACTCAAAGATTATGGGATATGGGGATTAAAGGGAGTTGCGATTAAGTGATGGAGGATTACCTGGTATGCAGAAGAACAAAGTTTCATCATTTTTGTCTATTGAGTCTTCGAGAGTGGAGAAATCGATCCACTTGGGGGCATTGATGTGCTCGTCGTTGTCGTCTTCGATGTTTGTCGGCTCCATTTTACAAACCAAAGAGAGAGAGGTAAGGAATTTTAAAGAGAAAATTGTAACCACGGATTTGGGATGAGAGATTTCACTTCGACCGGTTGAAGATTTCTAGAGCAAATTAGAATTCTTAGAGAGGGAGAGGGAGAATAGGGGATTTTTTTTCCGAAGAGCTTTAAAATCTCTTTTCCATCGTGAAAGCGTGAGTTATTTGAAATTAATCAACATCAATTGAAGCAAAAACGACATAAATCCCATCGCATACATTTTTACATCAATAGCAAAAGTGACGTTAAAGGGATATTAGACAGAAATGAAGTCATTATTTGGGAAATGATGTTGTAGCCTACCCAAATACGTCGACTAGCAAGAAGGAAACAAAATATTGTACTTATTATGTCATTTTACATATAAATGACGTTATTTAAGTGACATAAAAGCCTATATTTGTTGTAGTGTGGAGAAGAAGAAAGAGATTGATAAGATAAGGGTCGATCTTACGAAGGAGAGGGAAGATACATTGGCTCTGCAATAGTTCAATTTTGAGGACGATGTTCAAGAACATATTTTATCTGTACGGGGATCGATGGAGGCAGAGAAGGCTAAGTCTGTTTTCGAAGCTACCGTGGAAGCAGATCGAACTAACATCGATTCTCTCAAGCACATGAAAGCCAACTTCCCTAAGCAGTTTGACCCTATGCGGAGGAAAGGAAGGATTTTTATAAAGGCTTGGCCGCTGCCGCAGGGGCGGCATTTATCGATTCTGATGTGGAAGAAGAGGTTCTCGAGGCTCAAGAAGTTTCCCCTGCCTTTGTTGATGGTGCAGAGCAGATAGGATGGGAGCTCTCGATGATTTAACTCCTGGTCTTCCGGTGAATCTAACAACCCCCATAATCTTCCCTGAGAAGTAGAAAACAATGTTATAAGCTTTCTCTAGGCCTGTTTTCGGATCGGATCAGAAATAGGGGTGGGCAGTTTGAATTTTTCTAATTTTTTTTTGAACTGTAAAATATGTTTCGATCCGATCCGATTTTTTTTTCAAAATTCAAAAATTATTTCGAATTCGGAAAAATCAGATTTTTTGGAATAATCAGAATTTTCGAAAATCTAAAAAATTCAAAAAAATTGGATTGAAAATTTGGGAAAATCAGAAATTTCAGATAATATTTGTAAAAATATTGAATTTTTGGTTTTTTTATATGTAAAATTAATCATAATGTTCTCAAATCAAAATATCTAGCATTTACTCATACAATGGTAACATCACCACATCTCTATCTAACATTTTTTTTTTAAACTGTAACAAATACAAAAAATATTGAATAAGAATATTCGGAAAAATTGGATTGGAGGGTATTCATACTAATCGGATCAAAATTTTTAGAATTTCTTAATAGCTTAAAGCTATCCGATTCCGATTTTGATCCAATTTTTTTTGGAAAATTCAAAAATTGGAACTGTAAAATAGGGTTTCGAAATCGAAAAAATCTAATCGAAAATCGAAAGTTCGAATAAAAGTTGCAGCCCTAACTTTCTCTTTCTTTGTTGGTTTGTTTTGAAGTTTGGTAAACAATTTTTTGTACAAGTGGTCAATGGGACCTGATAATTTTGAGTATGATGTTGAATGAATTTTGTAAATGGTTTAATTTTTACAAAACATAATATTTAGATTTATTGATGATTGAGATAGAGGTATTCATTTTATTAAATATGTTGTTTGGATTTGATTAAGGATGATATTCGTGAAGATTTATTGAAGTAGAACATAGTAGTAAAAGATTTTTCAGAAGTTTATCATGGAAGAGATATCTGAGTGTAACGATAAGACAACCATGTTAGGCTTTGTCGAGTATAAAAATAAATTGTAGATATATTTCCTCAATGGGATATATGTTTGATTGATAAGACAACCATAAATGAGTTATCGATTTTAGTAATGATGTTGAGATGAAATCTTCTTTAATTGGAGATCTGTTTGTCGAAGAAAAGAAAACTTAAATTTGACAAATACTTATTACGTTTTGTCAAAAGATAGAAGTAGAATAGATTATGTATTAACATAAATGAAAACCTCTTTATTGAAGAAAAATTGAAAATATTACAACTTCTTTCTGTAGAACATCTTTAGATGGGCAGTATTCAATAGGAATTCTATTTGTAATTTGTTTTCAGTCTTCAGCCAGTATGTACCACTGTCGGTCTTGTCGCTGATAATGTAAGGTCCTTCCCAATTTTTTGACAACTTGCCCGAGTTTTTTAATCGAGTACTATCCTGAATTTGTCGAAGTACAAGATCGCCTATGTCGAATATGCGTTTCCTCACCTTCTTGTTGTATACCTTCCTCAGAGTATCATGGTATTGCCCCAAGTTTTCAATGGCATGATCACGAGTTTGTTCGATCCAATTGAGATTACAGAGAACTCCAAGCTCATTTTCTTCATCTGTGATTTGTCTTCAAGCGGTTGGGAGATTGAGGTTTGAAGGAATTACAGCTTCAATACCAAAGGCCAACATAAATGGTGTACAACCTCTTGATGTTTGAGGTGTTATTTTATATGCTCATAAAATGCTAAATAACTCTTCGACCCATCTGCCCTTCTTTTCATCGAGGCATTTTCGCAATCCTGACTTGATATTTTTATTAATAACCTCAACTTGGCCATTTTCTTGTGGATAGTAAGGCGTCGAAGTAGTCAACTGGATTTTATATTTGTGAAGAAATTTGAGGACTTTGTTGCTGATGAACTATTTGCCATTATTAGATCTTATCATTTGTGGACAACCAAATCGAGTTATGATGTATTCCCATAAGAATTTGATTACTTCATTCTCATCAGTATGACAAAGTGGTACAGCTTCAACCCATTTTGTAAAATAATTTGTAGTTACAAGGATAAATTTTTTGTTTCCCGATACAAGGTGGAATAGACCAATGATGTTGATGACCCATCTTTTAAATGGCCAGAGGACATTGCTGATATGTAGGTCGAGAGTTGGACTTTGATGTCTTGTACGTGAATTTGGCATTTATAGCATTTGTGAACAAAGTCTTCGCAGTCTTGTCTCATCTTCGGCAAGTATAAACCATGTGTGAATACTCTTTGCTCTAGTGATCGTCCTGAGATATGTGTAACAAAACTTTCTTCATGAAGTTCCTTGATCTTGATTTGGGCCTGTTTTTTAGATATGCATTCGATCAGTGGGCCTCCGCCTGTAATCCGGAATAGTACTCCTCCTTGGACTTTGAATCTTGGACATTTGGCAAACAAAGATCGAGCTTCTTCCTTATTCTCGGGGAGGGTATTAAAATTAAAATATGTAAGAAATGGCTTTTTCTAATCTTCGGGATCGTCAATGTCAGCAACTTGGATTTGCATGGAATAGCTGGTTTCGAGGCTAAAATACTTGATAACTTCGATATCTAGTATTATTTTCTCACTGTCTTCGAGCATTGCTGTAATGTATGCTAGAGCATCGGCATGTCGGTTTTCTGTCTGTGGTAAATAATAAATTATCGCATATTTGAATTTCTTCATTTTTTCTTCGACCAGCACAGCGTAGTTAACCATTTTGTCCGATGTTTGGAATATTTTGTTGTAATGGTTAGCTATGTGTAATGAGTCCACGTAGATATCTAATTCTTATGTTCCCAGTACTAGTGCGAGGTCTAGTCTATGTAAGATAGCCTTATACTTTGTTTAATTATTTGTTGCATATAATCTGAGTTTGATGGCTTTCTCAATTCTGTGATTGGACGGTGTAACAAGAATGATGTCAATCCCTGTCCCTTTTGGTCCTGCGGATCCGACTGTAAAGAGTCTCCATCCTGTACTTTTAGACCATACGTCATCGGCTAGAACTTCTTCGAGTTCCTCCCTTTCAGGGTCTTTGACAGAAAAATCTGCCAGGAAGTCGGTAACTGCCTGTCCTTTAATCAAAATTTATGGCTAGAATGTGATGTCGTATTCACCTAGGAAAACAAACCATTGTTGAACCCCTTTAGACTTCTCTTTTTTGGATAACACTAGTTTGAGGGGGAATTTGGTGATTACTTTGACAGGGTGTGCTTAGAAATAAGGTCAAAGTTTTTGCATAGAATCTGAGTTTGATGGCTTTCTCAATTCTGTGATTGGACAGTGTAACAAGAACGATGCCAATCCCTGACCCTTTTGGTCCTGCGGATGTCTGTAAAGAGTCTCCATCCAGTACTTTTAGACCATGCGTCAAGTTCAACAATTGGGTCGTCGGCTAGAACTTCTTCGAGTTCCTCCCATTCAGGGTCTTTGACGGGAAAATCTGCCAGGAAGTTACCAAATGCCTGTCCTTTAATCAAAATTTATGGCTTGAATGTGATGCCGAATTCGCCTAGGAAAATAGACCATTGTTAAACTCTTCTGGACTTCTCTTTTTAGGATAACACTAGTTTGATGGGGAATTTGGGGATTACTTTGACAGGCTGTGTTTGGAAATAAGGTCAAAGTTTTGGGAACTATATACCAGGGCTAGCAATTGCTTCTTAATTGTTAGTATATCTTTTTTTAGCAGGCATGAGAGTTTCGCTGATGAAGTTGATTGGTTTTTCCACGCCGCTGTCTTCTTGAATAAGGATATAACTAATAGAGTCTTCTATTGTCGATAAATACATTGTTAATAAATACATTGTTAATATTTTACCATAGACGAGAGTACTCATTATGGGAGGACGCCCCAGGTATCTTTTGAGACCTTGAAAGGCTAATTTCCATTATGGGGTCCAAACGATTTCCTTGGGTTGCTTTTTGATGATTGGTGATGGGTTTCCCCGAAGAAGGAGGTAAAAAAGTTTGTATCGATCAGATGACTTGGAGATAAATCTGTAGAGAGTTGTGACTTTCCCTGTGAGTTTTTGGACATCTTTTTTGGCTCGGGGTGATGGCATGGCCATAAGTACTTTGATTTGTACTGGATCGACTACTATCCCTCTTTTTCTTATTAGATGTCCCAAGAATTTCTCAGATGCAACCCCAAATTGACATTTGTCAGGGTTTAATTTCATGCGATATGTTTGAAGAATGTCAAAGATTATTTGTAAGTGGCGGCAATGATCTTCTCGCTTCAGGCTCTTGCAGATCATATCGTCGATGTAAACCTCCATGATTTTACCGAAGTAATCTTTAATACGTTGCTCCTGTATTTTTTAATCCAAATGGCATGACGGTGTAATAGTAAAGGTTTCTCTCTGTTAGGAATGTGGTCTTTTCTTGATCTTCTTCAGCAAGTGGGACCTGATTATACCCCGAAGCTGCATCTATCATAGAAAGAAGCTCATGTCCTACTACGGAGTCGAGGAGTTGAGGAATCAAAGGAAGGGGCAAGTTATCCCTTGGTGTGATATTTTTTGGTTCGGCTAAGTCCATGCAGACCCTAATTTTCCCATTCTTCTTTGGGACCACAACTATGTTCGAGACCCACTTAAGATATTTACCTTCTCAAAAAAATCCAACTCGAAGTAGTTTGTCGATTTCTTCATTAACTGCCTCTCAGAGCCTCTCAGAACTGGTTATCGACCATTCAGGAATGGTGTGAAACCATCTGAGAGGCTCTTCATTGAGGCTCATGTTAAACAATCGACATAGTATGTGATCAATTTTAGAGTACAGACCGACAATTGCTTTGAAGTGACGGACGGTGAGACCTGCATATTGATAAAATTTCGGCATGTGAAAGTTGTCTGGAATTGGCATTACTTTGAGGTGAGGGGAAAGAGGATTTGTTTCGATCCTATCTAGAGTGGATCTTCGACTAGGATTGTCAGAATGTATGGCTTGAATTTGATTGTTTAAGTCATCCAAGGTAATGAATTATGGTAGAGTGTTTGGTGCAACTGCAGCCTGAGGATCAAAATCTCTTTCTCCATCTAGGCCTAACCGTTCCCTAATTGGTCGTTTCATTGGAGGTGGTGGGGTTTGGTGATGTGTTCGTCGACTTCCCTGGGTTGTTGATGTTGATGATGTAAGGCTAAAATGTTGTGATACTCTATCTAGGTTCCTTGAAGTTTGATTTTTTTCTTCCCTCTGGGAAGCTCTGGATCGATGATCACTTCGGGCTTGTGGAGGTGATCCTTGTCTAACAGTGAATCGTTCTTGTTGTCTTCACAGACTTTCCATTTATTTTTGATGAGTTCAACTCTGTTATTCCAGGGCTTCCCTCCTCTCGTCTCTTTCGACTTGGAGGGCTTAAGCGCGAATTCATTGATCTTCTAGCCTCTGGACCCTGTTGTAGGGGCTTAACTTTGTGACGAGGTGAAGTTGGCTCTTACACCACAGGGTTTAATCTTAAATCAAAGGAATGCAAACATATAATCTAGAGCATGAACAATCTATAGACAATATACTTGCGTGGAGGCCTGGAATGTGACTCTCCACGACCTCTGTTGAGGATTTTTAAGTGTGTTTATATTTATGTCGAGTAGTCGAAGGTTCGAGTACTACGTTTTTACAGGGTGATCGAAGGTAAACTGCAAAGGGGCAGGGGAGAAAATTTGTAACCTCTCTTTGGTTCCCTGTCTTTCCTATTTATAGAACATAGGAAGGGTTGAGTCACCAAGGTTAGGTCATATTACAAGGGTACTATCCAAATATTCCAGCGTGGGTATGGGCGTCGAAAATGTCGGAACTGCCACTGTAACAGCTGTTGGGTCTGTCTCTGTTCTTTGATATTGTAGTAGTGGTTGGGCATGTCACTGTAGCTGTAAGGACCAACAACTGCGCCGTCTTGTCTAGTGAGCTGGCTTTCTGTCCCGTCATACTTTGACCTGCGATGTGAAGTCTGTCCTCGAGGCTTGTTCAGAGTTAAGGCTTCGTCTTCGGATGATCTTTGGAAGACTTGTTTGGGGATTGACTGGACTTTGAGATGTTCGAGTAGTCTTCGAAGTAGCCTTCGAGTATTTGTATGGGGTAGAAGGTTGCGAGTCGGCTAGTACATTTGCCCCCACTCAGCAAAGGTCTCGAAAATGGGTGAAGAGGCATTTGCTGAGAAAACTGTTTGGCCTTGGAAGCTGAGCGGTTTGACTGTTGATTTTCGGGTAGGTAATAAAATAGGGTAATAAAGAGATGTTGGTGGTTATAGGGTAATAAATGAAATGAGGCTATAAGTATGGGTTAAGGGGGTAGGGATGTTGTGTACTCTTCTTCTATTTTATTCTCTTCTCTTCCTTCTGTATTTCTTGAAAAACTTTATGGATACCATACTCAATACGTGTTATCAGAAAATGATGGGATTCGCCCAAGATCGTCGCGTAGGACGGAAGATTGCGGAGTTGCACTTGAAGTTCTTCGGTCAGCATGATCTGGACTGGGACATGCC
The DNA here is from genome assembly GCA_014058105.1 of Kingdonia uniflora. Classification (NCBI taxonomy): domain Eukaryota; kingdom Viridiplantae; phylum Streptophyta; class Magnoliopsida; order Ranunculales; family Circaeasteraceae; genus Kingdonia; species Kingdonia uniflora. The sequence continues at coordinate 1,869,958 of JACGCM010002358.1, read as the reverse complement.
TGACTTGGTGGAGGTAGGAGCTGGGGAACTCATCAATGGTGAGTCTTATGCTTACCTTGGGGGCTGCTGAAATACAACTTTACGACTGCGGATAAACTCTACCTCTTTGTGCGAGTAGAGCGGGGTCGTCTGAAAATAGGGCAGGCTCTTCTTGAGGCAGTTATAAAGGTGGTGGTGATAGTTATGGGGTTTTTTTTTTGTATTGTAAGGTTTTACGTAGAGGTTTCTATTTGAGTTATTGTTTGAATGTATTTAGGTTTGTAAATTTGCTGTTTTGGTTATTGTAAATCGGAGAATGGAATGGAAACAAAGTTTTTCTAAAAGTTTGTGTAATTGTATCTGGTGGGTATTGCAGACGAGTAGGCTTGTAAGCACGAAAGCAACTTTACCTCATCGAATGTTAACGGTAGTACTGATTACTGCTAGAAAAAGTGACCTCAAAGTATAGTGATATGATCGAAGATAATTGACCATGCATTAATTGAAACTCAGGAAGGTGATGTGAGTCGATGGTTCGATACTGGGGAGTTGGTCGATTGCGTGTCCTCGTAAATGGTGTTTCCATGCGCATACAGATAAAAATGTTACGTCTAGAAAGGTGTAGAGGTTGAACTGTTGGATTTTCAGGGAGGGAAATTGAATACAGCAATTAATGCGGCTAGGGAAGAGGGAAAGTTGAAATGTTCCTTCATGTATAAAAGGGGGTGCTGTGAAGAGTATTTCTCATAGTTCTGCGTTCTTCTTCTGAAACATAATGTCTGCTTCTTTGTCTAACGGTGGTTCGTCCAATGGTGGTTCTTCCAACGGTAAGTCTTCCAAGAACAGGTATACAAACCGGGCTTCCAATGTAATTCAGGTACGGGGGAAGACGTAGGAACTGCGGCGGAGGTTTCTTATCGATCATGACATTGATGCGGAGATGCCGAACCTCTTTGAAGCGGAACCCGGGGCACCCATTACTGGAATGTGTTTTGCATACTGGTGGGGGATTCTTCAGATGATGGGGCCATTTTCGGGCCATCGGCTGTCTCTGCTGGAGTCGTTTGCGGAAGAAATGGTGGACCAGGAGGATGTCGGTACGGTACCTATGACCGAAGAGGAGCATCCTGCTGATAATTAGGGTCCTCTGGTTGTTTTGGTAGCTGTTTAGATATGGTGGTATGTAGGGTACTTGTATGAACTGTTAGAATTGTACTGTATTGTTTTGAAGTTAATAAAATTGGGTATTGGTAGTATAATCTGTCGAATTATTTTTCAGTACTGTGTGTAAGTATAATTGTAAATGTTTGAAGTATAATTTTGATCTTTCGACGTAACATGTTTGAACTGTCGAAGTAAGAGGTCTAATCTGTCGAAAATAAAAGTTTTAATCTGTTGAAGTAAAAGGGCTCATCTGTCGAAGTAATAAAGACAAACAATCTTGAGCTGTCGAATGTTCTGTATTACGAATGTTCGGGGTATTTAAGAATTGATTGTGAGGGTATTTGTTGTTATTGAATGTTCGAGACACGGTATAGTGGATTACTCGTGTACGCAAAGTGTTTGTGTCGAAGGTTTTGCTGGATTTGACTGGACCGATAGACAGCTCGGACAACTGGTTTGTCAGGACGGTACGTACTTTTGGGGCAGTGTGTCATACAGGTAATTATGAATTTTGTCTTTGTTTCACAGAAAAGTTAGGATTTGATGTTGGGATTTGACTGGGTGGCTTCGAGTGGGGGTGAAAAAGATTCGAGAGGCTTTAAGTTTACAGCTAATTTGAAGTGAGCGTGCAGTTCGCACGTGAGCGATATGAGGGGTAAATCAGTTAAAGCACATTAAAGCCGAAAAGCCGGGGTAATGGGGGCGTGGTAATGATAGTGGTTTGAAAATCGATGAGGTTTTTATTTTTTGAGAAGGTATATAAATGAGGAGGAGGTTATCCACTGTACTATTCATAAAGAGTAAACCAGAGAGTGAGAGGGAGGGAACATACGCTATTATCTCTGAAGCTTGAAAGAAGTTGTTGAAGTTGTTACGGCGTATGGACTGTCTTGCGACTTTGATTGTGCTTCTGCTAGCGCAGGTAAGTTAATTGATCTCTGTCTAAATTTGTTCTGCTTCTCCTTCTGTATCTGTAAGTAGAATCTTCTGGGTTTATAATTGAGAGGTTAGAATTGAGGACAGGAGGAAGTCATATGTCTGGGTTCGAGCCCATTTGAAGATTTTGGGGGCATTGATGTAGGGGTTGGATTGAGGATCGAGTTTGCAATAGTGTTTGTATCTGTTGGAGAGGGTAGATGAGACATAGGTAATGACGCGTGATTGTCGAATGTATTGATCTAATTGCGTGCCTCTTCTTTTGTAGGATAAGATGCGTACCAGTCAGGCTTCGAGACAGAGGCTGATAGACGAGGAAATCGAAGAACTCAGGGCTAGTATTTCTAGTCCTGCTCCAATGGATAAGGGCAGCGACTTAGAAGTGTTAAATGTTGTAATTGATGCCCCTTTAGTCGTGGTAGTTCCAGCAGGTGGGGTTTCGATTACTAGACGTTGTAAGACAGTAGTAAGTGAGGATAGTGAGAAGGAGGAGATAAGAGGGGGAAGAAAGGCGAGGGTAATGTTGGGCTTCCTAGTGGTGAAAAGGAAGAAGGGGAGCAGAGTGATCAGAGTGAGAATTCGACTGAGTCAGACAGGGTCGAGGGTTCTGTTTCGGATAGAAATAAAAAAAGATTATATCGATTTGTTGCTAAGTTGGAGCTATCGAAGGTGGGGGTAACATTACATGTCGCAGGAGCGGGGTGGACTTTCAAGTCGAACCCGCGAGACGGTATAGTGGCATATAGAGGCCAGATTCAATTGGGAATGCAGCTTCCTCTCTGAAGGCTGGTGAAGGAGGTGTTAAATTTTTGGGAGCTCTCCCCGGTTCAAATGAATGGAAACTTTTACGAGATGATGAGGGTAATAGAGGGCATGAATGAAAAATTGAGGAGTAAGAAAAGGGACTTAATCAAATGGTATGATGTGGTATCATTTTACTCGAGGAAGGCGAACCAGAATGTGGGCACATACCATATACAGTGTCACCCAGAGAAACCCTGGTTGTTCGATCTATGTTCGACGGGTCGAAGTTGGAATAAGGACTTAATTGTGGTACAGGGTAATTTTGAGAATGTCGAAGGGGAGGGCTCTTACAGGTTACATCATAGAGTCTATAACCCGAGTAAGTTTTTTGTTGAAGGTTTAATGTTGGTGTGTTTCTCGAATAAATTGTGATTATATTTCTGTTTTGCTGCAGGTCCAACTAACCGGTCTTGGGAGAAACCGAAGAATTATATTGACGTTGTACTAAATTCTGACGAGGAGTGGGTAAATTATGTATTCACAAGTCTAGGTATCAGGAGGAAGATAAAAAAGAAGACAAATTCCATGCTTTGAAATGTACCCGTTACGCCGAAGCCATCGAAGAAGAGGAAGGGCGAAGGTAATTCGAAAATACCCGAAGAAATGGGGGAGGAGGATTTGCCGAGGAACGTTTAATATATTTCGAAGGCAAAAAAGGCCTCGAAGCAAGCAACACCGGTAGTCGAAGTGGCTAGTGATGCTTTGAGACTAAGGTCGAGACAGGTACCAACACAGGCTGAGAAAGGGAAAGGAAGGGTCGTTCCCGAGGCTCCGAAGGTTCAGCAGACGAAGGTTGTGCAGCGCAAAAGGTGAAGGGTGTTGGGGGAAGATGACACAGAGGATGAGGACGAATGGATGACGGAGGCTGAGCGAGAAGAACACGCTCTATCCAAGGCTGCATCGATGGCAGAACTCTGCGATGCTGACCCAGATGAGGCTTTGAGGCGGATGAAGAAGACTATGTTTCAGGTAACTGTCTATTATTGTTTGTAAGTTTTTGCAATTTTCTTAAGTGCTTCATGCTTCGAGAAATGCTGACAGTTCGAATACCCTAGCAGACGGATGCTTGGGCGCAGTCATTCACCAAGCCAGTGAAAGTGGAGAAAAAGAGGTTGCGGGTGGCACTTGAGAGTTTAGAGCTTGCTCGAGGGACTGAGGCATCGTTATTGTTTGAAATCAAAGAGTTAAGCATGATCTGGCGGCGATCACTGACTCCTACGATAAGAGGCTCGAGGGTCAACGATATAATCAGGAGCAGGTGTATGTTGTGAAGGACAAAGGAAACGGCAGAACAGAAGGCGCATTACCAGGCGTAGTTTGATGGTGAATATAAAGTGACTATCAGGCTGAAGAAGTTTATTGAGGATCAGGGTTCTGATCCTGACACTTTAGAGCGCCTTCCTGTTGTGGAAGAACCTGTTGCTGAGGACTCTTTGGAGACGAACGAAGGAATGGTAGAAGTTGTTGTTGAAGGTGCCGGAAGGGGCATGGAATCTCTTGTGGGCGAAGGTATTACTGTTGGGGCTACGACTGACATGACAACAGATGATGCAGGGTCGAGGCATTTGACTGTGGGCACTGAAGGTGTTGATGCTGCAAGGCTTGTTGGGTGAGAAGATACAGCGACGCCGGTCTGAGGTATTTATACTGGAGTATTTTGCCTGTTATTTTTAATTTGCTTGTTGAGTTGTAATATTTGAACCATCTTTATTTTTTCTGTGTGGTTGATCTTTTGAACTTGTTTTGTTCGAACTGATTCAAACTCCTGTGTTGAAGTTGATTTGTGTGAACTTTGATGTGATTAACTTGCTTGTGCTTCATACGCGCTGTGTATTCTGAACTGAATTTGATGTATTGTTCTGAACAAATTTGAGTTAGGCTTATGTTGAAATTTCTCTCTGATATATGATGTTCTAAAACTTCTTGCATGTGGTAGAATTGTAGATATTTGTATATTCTGTAACTGTCGAATAATTGTAGAGTGATCGAACCTGTGAAAACTTCGAGATGGTTGTAATACTTATTTTGAAATCGAGGAATCTGAAGGGCAACGAAGGCCTAAGCCACAGCGATATAAGACGTAGTCACCCCCAACGTATTCCCGAGGGTCCGGTCGGTCGACCATTCGTGCCCCCCGAGTCTGCTCGAATGTTGGAAGTTTGAAAATTTTTGAGGCCACCCCCGAGTATCAGTCGAGTCGAGGTTGACGTGATACCTAGAGGAAACCTAGAAATTTACTGAACTTCGAAGGCCTAAGCCACAGTGAGGCATAACTGTTCGCCCCCAACGCATTCTCGAGGGTCCGGTCTTTCGACCATTAGTGCCCTTCGAGTTTGCTCGAAGGTTGGAAGCTTGAAAACTTCAAGGTCGCCCCCAAGTATCAGTCGGGGCGAGGGTAGACATGATACCCGGGGTGCCCCAAGAAATTGACTGGACTTTGACGGTTTTAAACCTGATCGAAACATATCTGTTCGCCCCCAATGCATTCCTGAGGGTCCGGTCTTTCGACCATCCTTGCCCCTCGAGTTTGCTCGAAATTGGAGGTTTAAAAAATCTCAAGGTCGCCGCCAAGTATCAGTCGGGTCGAAGGGTTGACATGATACTTAAGGTAAACCAAAAAATTCATTGAAAATAGGAGACGAAGTAGGGGTAGAAAAATTGTTTATTGACTACTCTGCATTTACATCAGTTGTACAAGGGAGAGGTCGTGACCTGTTGTATGAGACCAGCTACATTGTGTTCCACGGATTTGGTAAAGGTTCTTCGTCTTCTATCATTAGATAATAGGAATCTTTGTCGGTTTTGTCGTACACGACATAAGGTCTTTCCCAGGATTCGGCTAGCTTGCCGGCATTTCGTGGCTTCGAGGATTGATTGAGACGTCGAAATACGATATCTCTGATGTTGAAACTTCTGGAGGGACAGATGATAACGAACAAGGTTGGCAATTGCTTAATCTCTGGTTTCGTCGATCCATAACATGTACCCAAGCTCAAACTCATTGTCTTCATCTAGGAGGTTAGGATCTCGTGTGGGTACTTCGAATTGATTGGGGAGCACAGCTTCGGTACCGTATGCTAGAAGGAAAGGGGTATAGCCTGTGGATTTTCTTGGTATTGTTTGATAGACCCAGAGGACATGTTGTAACTCCTGAACCCATCGACCTTTATTTGCATCAACTTTTTTCTTGAGGCCATCGACAAGGGTTTTATTTATTGCTTTGACTTGACCGTTTCCTTGAGGATAGTAATGTGTTTAGGGAGAGAGGATGATGTTATGTTTTTTGAGAAAGTTTTTGACTTTGTTACCGACAAACTGGGGACCATTGCCGCATCGAATCATATGGGGGCACCCAAAGCGTGTGATGATGTTTTTCTATAGGAACTTGATAACTTCTTCTCTGGTTCAGCATTAAGGTACAGCTTCGACCCATTTGGTGAAGTAATCTGTTGTAACAAATATATTCTCTTTGCAACTCGAGGCTTTAAGGAAGGGACCGATGAGATCGATAGCCCATCTTTTGAATGGCCAGGAGACTTAGCTGAAATGGAGGTCTTGTGAAGGGCAATGGATGTCGTGAGTATGACGTTGGCATTTGTCACAATGTTTTTCATACTCTTCCGCTTATTTTTTTATATTTGGCTAGAATAAACCTTGAGAGGCGGCTCGAAGGGCCATAGAACGACCTGCAGTGTGAGCACCACAGGTACCTTGGTGGAGTTAGGCTAGAATGGCAGAGGTTTCGGCTTGAGATATGCATCGAAGGAGGATGCCATTTGGGGATTTGTGATGTAACTCATGTTTGTGGATAGTGTATCTGCGGTAATTATCTAACAACGATTGTCTGACATTGGGATCATCTGGGTGAGTTGCATTATTGAGGTAATGGAAGAATAGTGTTTGCCAGTCGTCTGGATCGAGACTCTCACCCCCAGTATTGATGACATTGACTTCCATCTGGTCAATACTTGGGCGTTCGAGTACTTCGATATGGAGGGTCCGGAATTCTGATTGGCCTAGCATGGCTGCTATGTAGGCGATGACATCTGCATGTCGGTTTTCTCTTCGAGGGTAATGAGTAATAGTAGATTTTTCGGAAAAACGGTTCATGCGCTGTCGAGCGAAAAGAGCATATTCAGCCATGTGACCATTAACTTGATTTTTACCTGTGAAATGTCTTTGAACGAGTTGGGAATCTGTGAAAACTGCAAGTTTGGGAATGCCGAGGTCGAGGCAGTGGATTAAAGCTTCATACTCAGCTTCGTTATTAGAACATTCGAAGGTAAGTTTGATGGCCTTCTCTATCCGATCATTGGTGGGTGTGACTAGGACTATACCGATCCCTAAACCGTTAGGCCCAGCGGATCCATCTGTGAACAGATGCCATCCAGTATTGGGGTTCCATGGATCTATTTTTTTGAGATGATCGTTTGTTAGGTCATCTTCATGTTCTTCCCAATCGACATCTTCGACCGGGAAGTCAGCAAGGAAGTCTGCTACTGCTTGGCCTTTTTGGGATATCTCATTCTCGAATGTAATTTCATTTTCGCCAAGGTACACATACCACTATTGTACTCGTCTAGATTTCTTTTTTTTACTGAGTACTTCTCGAAGGGGGAACTTGTTATAATACGGATGGGGTGAGTTTGAAAATATGGTTTGAGTTTGCGGGCTGAATAGACAAGTGTTAGGAGCAAGCACTCAAGTTTTGAATATCAATTTTCTGCAGGTGTTAGAGTTTTGCTGATGAAATATACAGGCTTCTCGACATTCGAATCGACTCGAATAAGCATTGAATTGATAGAGGTGTCTGTAACAACGAGGTATAAAGAGAGTGTTTCACCTTCGATAGGGGTACTGATAATGGGGGGTCGACCAAGATAGGTTTTGAGTTCAAGGAAGGCCTGTTCACATTTGGGTGTCCAGTTGATCTCTGGGTTATTTTTCTTTTTTGCTCTGTGGACGCCTTAGTCACGTAAGAGAGAAAAGAGCCAAGCACAACGGTCTGAGGATTTGCAAATGAAACGGTTGAGGATCATAATTTTACCAGCCACTTTTTAGACATCTTTTTTGGTTCGGGGCGAAGGCATCTCGATGAAGGCTCGAATATGTATGGGGTTGAACTCTTTACCTCGTTTGCTGATGAGATGGCCTAAAAATTTACCAGACGAAATGCCAAATTGGCATTTATCAGGGTTGAGCTTCATGTTGTATGTTCGAAGTATCGAAAAGACGTCGGTTAGGTCTTGGATATAGGTGTATTTTTGGAGGCTCTTGCATAACATGTCGTCGATGTAAACCTTGCCCGACTTGCCAAGCAAGGGTTTAAACATGGTGGTGACAAGGTGTTGGTAAGTGGCACCCGCATTTTTAAGGCCGAAGGGCATGACGTTAAAATAGTAAAAGCCTTGTTCAGTAATGAAAGAAGTTTTAAGTTGATCTTCGAGAAGGAGGGGTGCCTGATTGTAACCCGAGGCTGCGTCCATCATAGACAAACGCTCATGACCAGCAGTGGCATCAAGGAGTACTGAGATGATCGGGAGGGGTAAGTTGTCCTTCGGTGTAAGCTTGTTGAGGTCTGTGAAGTCGACGTAGATTCTGATCTTGCGGCTATAACTTTACTTCTCTGATGAAACCTGCGGCTATAAGTTTGTCTACTTTGAGGTTTACTGCTTCTCGAAGGCGTGGTGCCAATGTACTATTCTTCTGTTTTACTGTTGTAGCATGGGGAATAAGGTTGAGGCGAAGGCATGCTAAACTGGGGTCGATACCGGGCATCTCTTGGAATGTCCATGCAAGGACATCTTTGTTTGTTCGAAGGAAGTCGGAAAGCTCGAGGCATTCTGCCTCATCTAAAAAAGTTCTAATGATTGTACCTCGACCAGGACTGCCAAGTTTGATATAAATAGTGGGTTCGATGGGTGAGGTGGTATATGTCGAAGGCATAGGGAGAGAGAGATACAGTGATTACTATAGGCGGCTAAAGAGCCTCTGGGTCTGATCGATCTCCGAGTGCTCGCATGAACGGGCGAGGCGTTGAGAACCTTTTAAATTCTAAGGGCCCAAGGGGGTGGTAAAACAAAGGGTTTGATGATATTTCGAAGGAATGGCCTTCATAGCATGGAGTCAGTCGCGTTCGAGGATACCGAGGTATTCTGACTTCTTGTCAACGACAAGAAAATTTGTCTGAAGTGTGACTGGGCCGGTAGTAACTGGGAGGCTAATTCAACCGACAACAAATTTTGTGGCCCCATTGAATCCCTTAAATTCAACATTGGCAGTGGTTATGAGGTCGGTTTTCTTTATGGTTTCGATAGTTTGGAAGTAAAGGACATCAGCTACATTTCCTGTGTCTATGAGCATTATATGGAAGACGAGGTTTTCGATCTTAATCATGATGACTAATGGATCGGAATGGGAAAAGCGGACATGGGATGTATCAGAGTCGATGAAAGAGAGGCCTTCAGGTTGAGGGGAGAGGCTTGATCCTAGGAGGAGAGCAGGAAACTTCTCCTGGTAGGTGAGTTTATAGCATTCTTTGACACGCTTGCGTTTACTTTTGGAACGGCCACTTTTGATGTTATTGACTTCGATAAAGTTTATTCTGTAGATGTGCACCTCGGCCGGGTCGGCAATAAGGGTGGATTGAGGTTTGAGGTAGGATACTGGTGTAGTCGATCTGCTTTGAGGATGATCTCAAGGGAGCGCTGCAAGACGAAGCATTTGTTAGTATGGTGATAGTTACATTTGTGATTGGCGCAGTAAGGTTCGCCTGATTTGACCTTGATAGGGAAATGGATACGCCGGATAGGGTCTGCCTGTATATGTGGTATAAGGGTGCTGAGAGGGGCAGTAAGTGTGGGTAGGACTGGCTTCGGTATCTTTTTGTGAGTTCTGCATTATTATCGTTGTGAGGGCGTTTGCGGCTTTCAGTCTCCTGAGAGACAGGAACGATCAGGGGTATAGGGGTAGAAGGTGGGCCTTGTCGAGGTTTGTTGATAGCAGGGGTCGAAGGTTGGCCCTGTTTATGTGACTCGCGGAGGCGCTCACGGTCGATATAGCCGTTGACTTTTGAAAGCATCTCCTCGAGGGTTTGAGGTTTATGGAGGACCAGGTACTCTTTGACACGACTATGATCAGGCAAGGCATTCGAGTATGCAAGTATAAAATTCGCACAGTCTAGGTTATCAATTTTTTGGGACTCATCGAGGAACCTCTTGGTGAAGGCTTCAAGGGTTTCATTACTAGACTTTTTAAAGTTGAAGAGAGCATCGACACGGACTTCTCTGTCCTTGTTAAAGGCAAACTGGGTGATGAAAAGATGGGATAGTTGCTCAAAGCTTCGAATATAGCCACTGGGGAGGCTGTGGTACCAACGAAGGGGATTATCTGTGAGACTTGTTGGGAAAAGATGACATATCAGGTGGTCGGCAGTAGAGTAGAGGCTTAGAGCAGTTTGGAATTTGAGTATGTATGATTGAGGGTCTGTGTTGCGGTATTTTTTGAGTTTGGAAGCATAGAAATTGGGGGGTATCTCGATAGCGAGAAATTTGGGACACAGGGGATTATTCAGTCGACTCCATGAGTTTAGGGCTGGGCTTTCGCTGACGCGAATGACTGGTTGGATTTTGTGGTCGAAGTCCTGCTATGCAGCATAAGCAGGATGGGGGGATCGGGGAATTCGAGGATGATGAGGTCGAGTATGTGGTATGTATTCGGCACTGCGTTCCCCGAGCCGATCTCGAGCAGGACGGCGCTTGGGGTGTCTGGAGGAGCGGAGGGTGGAGTCCGGCGAATCTTTTGTGGGGTGAATGCCGAGATGGACAGAGCCAGTTGGGGGAATAGTACGGGGAACACCTTCGGCACCGGTATGGACTGGGGGTATCTCGAGATTTGGTAGGGGTCCAGACGGGCGCGGGTAGACGCACGCGACGGGTCTGGTACTTGTGATGGTCGAGCAGCTTCCAGAGGCTATAGTTTCTGTAACTCTCAGACTGTCTTACGTAACTCGTCAATCGCCTGGTTCTTCTTGTCTGCCTTGTCCAGGCTACAATTCCGTTCAGCTTCAAACTCTAGCCGGTGCTTTTCACGCTCTTGGTAAAGTTGTGCATGGTGGCGTTCCTCGGCTTGGGCGAATTACTGAGAAAGTAAGGCTACATGGGGGGACACTCTGCCGACGGAGTTGCCGACATGGGTTGAGCTGGGGCTAAGGGTAGGTGCCATTGAAAGGATTCTGTGGAAGTTGAAAACAAATGGAGGGGAAAAAGAAAGGGAGATTGGTAAGGTGGGAAGCACAGATACCGCCAAATGTAGGGGCCTAACTTCGTGATGAAGTGAAGTTGGCTCTTACACCACAGGGTTTAATCTTCAATCAAATGAATACAAGCATATAATATAGAGCATGAACAATTTATAGACAATATACTTACGTGGAGGCCTGGAATGTGACTCTCCACGACCTCTGTTGAGAATTTTTAAGTGTGTTTATATTTCTGTCGAATAGTCGAAGGTTCGAGTACTGGGTTTTTACAAGGTGATCGAAGGTAAACTGCAAAGGGGCAGGGAAGAAAATTTATAACCTCTCATTGGTTCCCCATCTCTTCTATTTATAGAACATAGGAAGGGTTGAGTCACCAAGGTTAGGTCATATTACAATGGTACTATCTGGATATTCCGGCGTGGGTATGGACGTCGGAAATGTCAGAACTGTCACTGTAATAGTTGTTGGGTATATCTCTGTACTTTAATGTTGTAGCAGTGGTTGGGTCTGTCACTGTAGTTGTAGGGACCAACAAATGCGCCGTCTTGTCTAGTGAGCTGGTTGTCTGCCCGTCATACTTCGACCTGCGATATGGAGTCTGTCCTCGAGGCTTGTTCAGAGTCGAGGCTTTGTCTTCGGATGATATTTGAGAGGCTTTTTGGGGATTGAGTGGACTTTGAGATGTTCGAGTAGGCTTCGAAGTAGCTTTTGAGTATCTGTCTGGGGTAGAAGGCTGCGAGTAGGCTACTACACCTGTTAGACTCCATCTGCTTCTGAAGCTCGATTACAACATTGTGTCAATTTATTGTTTCTGTTAAGATGTCAACTGTAATATCCTCATTGTTCCTCTGAGTACTGGAGGTACCTTTGAGGTTCATCTTGGTCATGGTAGAGACTATTCAGGATGAGATTTGATAAAGAAAAAAATAGGTATTCCCACAAACGGTGCCAATTGTAATGTTTAGTTTTCCGGTTGGTAAACTTTGCCAATACTTTTAGTAATGAGGTTATGATGATTCTGCAAATAAAACTAGAACACGTTAGATTTTATGATGAAACACAGTAAAATCTGAGAAAACCCACAACCTCGAGGATGATTTTAAGGTATAAATTCAATATGTTCTAGATTATTACAATTACAGAGAGATTTAATAAGTATAGTTAAGAATGATACCCCAAAAAAGATTCCCCTGTTGACCTATGCTCTGCCTGTATTTATAATGGATACAGACAATTACAAAATAATTAGTCTCCAGGTTTAATGGGTGGTGGGCAAACTTTACGGACGACTCTTTTTGACCAAGTATAACGGTTACTTTAGAAGATCGAGATATGTAGACATAAACTTCTTACCTTCTCGAATCTATTACATACCTTCGACGTGGTTCTGCTAGCTTCTCCTTATCAAGTCTAGGGAATATGCTACTACAAGGCCGAAGAGTATTCACAAAAATGCGACGCGTGCTAGTGACATGGTAATTAAATACGAGCTCCTGCTCTCGAGCGTCATTCAAGTAAGGTATTCTAGCCTTTCAAGAAATGGGTACTTGATCTCGTGGAAAAATTCCCCAACATGCTGGGTAACAGAAGATTCTTACTCATCATAACAAATTACTTTATGAAATGGGTTGAAGCAGTTCCCCTCTATCGGACCTGAGAGAAAGAAGTCATTTCATTTATCTCGCAACAAATCATCACACAATTTGGTTGCCCCCACCTAATTCGGATCGGTAACGGCCCACAATTCGTTGGAGAGAAGGTCATGACAATTCTAAACAAGAACAACATTATTCATTTACCCTCCAATCCGTACTACCCCCAAGGCAATGGGCATGCCGAGATCACAAACAAGACTATAGTGGATGAAATCAAAAAGATACTCAAATTGGAGAAGAAGGGCAATTGGATAAGGGGACTGCCATATGTCTTGTGGGCATAGCGCACGACACCAAGACAGTCAACAGGATGTTCTCCATTCCTACTTACATATAGCACAGAAGCCATAATCCCGACAACCTATCATCATCCCGTCAAAGATCGCGAGCTCACTGATAAAGAAAATGAGTTTGAATTAACCTGTAAAATGAATTGGCTCGACGAAACACGAGCTCGAGCTATTACAAACTTAGGTCGATATCATGATATTCTTGCCATTTCATACAACAAAAGAGTTTGAAGTCACGAGTTCGACGTCGATGACCTAGTCCTCTGAGAGATCCCCAAGAACATAAAAGAGTTAAATGCTGGGAAACTCGCAGAGAACTGGGAAGTTCTGTTTTTGGTTGTGGGACGAACAAGTCTTGGATCCTACTACCTCATGACAAAGGACATCGTTAGAATACCAAGCCCTTGGAATACTAGGAGATTGAAGAAATATTATCGCTAAATCCCTAAGTTTTCAAACACAAGATACATCTACTATTTTTCCTTACATTCCAAAAGTGAGATCACAATCTCCAACAATATTTACATTCTCTTCTCATCAATGAAAACTTTCAAGTTTTTTCTCCCATATTACTCTCTGCAATCATACATATATTTCTCTACTTAATCTCAAACGATTAAAGCAAAGTCATACTAGCTTTTAATCAATACACATCTACTATCTCTAACGATTAAAGCAAAGGTAATACTAGTTTTCAATCAATACACATCTACTATCTCTAGCGGTTAAAGCCAATGTATTACTAGCTTTCAATCACTACACATCTACTATCTCTAATGATAAAGTAAAGGTAAAACTAGCTTTCTTCTATCTAATGTCTTTTATACATAAAAAAAACAATTTTTAACTTTTAAGCTCTAGAAGACGTAAACTCCTATGCTCTCGTAGTAATCACCTCTCTGCCCCTCTCTACTCGTTCCTCCGTAATGGGACCAATACCAATTTCTATAAGGTTCAAACAGTTACTTCGATCTACATCAACCTTACAGATACAACCCTTTAACACCAAACAGTCATGTAACATCTTCCTTTCCATCTCAAGTCATTTTACTTCCTCCACGAAATAGGTAATTACTGGCATTATCTCCCTCGAGTACACCTCATCTTAGGAAAGTCTGCTTCAATCCGGTACGGCTAATTCAGTAAAATTCTCACGCATAATCTGATAATTTTTATTCAACTTTCCGCAGTGAGCCATGGCATTTTCCAAGTGTCCCTCCAAATTTGCTACAAGACCATTCAATACCTTTAACGATTCCATAGTCGACCTTGCTTTCTTCTTTATGCTTGGTAAACTTTTGTACTTCCCTTTGCAACGCCAGCAACATTGCCTCCTTTTTTTGGTAAAACCTCATTTACGTTATGTTCACTAAAGGAAGTATTCTTCAACATGTCAACCTTAGCTTCCTCCAATTCTCTTTCCTTAATTTGAGCAATATTCAACTTATCTCCATTTTCTCTAGCTTGCTCATTTACTTTCCTTACAGCAGCTTGAACACAAATCAGATCTGCTTCCAATGCTTTAATTTGAGCCTGAGCATGAGCCAATTTAGCTTGTACGCTAACCACTTCATCTTCCTTCTTCTTCAATTGCTCCCTCGCATTGTTAAGATTCTACTTCAACTCTTTTATTTCCGCCTCTAAGGCTCCAATACGATATTGAACATGATAGGTATCTTTGTTCTTCCCTTTCATTTTCTCTACATCTCCTTCCAACCTATTTATAGTACTATTCAACTTCTCCACCTCAGTTTGCATGCTTACTAACTCACCCTGAGTACTACCCAATTCGGCTTCCTTCTCCTCGATCTTCTTAGTCAGCTCGCTAGCTATCTCTTCTAACTTTGTTAACTTCAGCTCCTATTGTACATACAGATTTGACATCTCATCCAAATACTTGTTGGACCCTATCTAATTTGAGCTTAAACTTATGATTACAGTTGATGACATCCTCCTCACCTGATCGTGCAACTTCTAGATCGGCCTACACAATAGTTCGATTTGAAGTTCAACACAAAAGAAAAATATATGTTTCTCATATAAACAGTTCTCTCATATTACAATTTACCTACATTACTCCCATTTCTTATAGTCAATTATGTATATTGACACACCATAACGAGCTGTGAAAATTTCTCGCTCTAGCGGTCATACTCTCTATAATTTCAGATCGGGATGAATACCACGATCCTCTAATATTTTAAGGTAAGCCTTTTTTAACCCTCTCTCACTATCTATTTCAGCTTCTAAAAGAAAAAGATGGTCACTTACATTACATCTTTGGTTGCTCCTAGTGTATTTTTCCCTAATACCACCAGACGAGAAATGTCAAAATTAATGTAACTACCCCTATCTTTTTTAACCACTTCATCTTTCTCTACTTTTTCTTTGGCTCCCCTAAACGAGCTACAAATAAATCACTCCAATGTTTTTTACTAAGTTCTCTATATTTTCTCACCTGAACAACCTCCGTACGGGTAGTCAGTAGAGTTGCTGCATATACAAAAAAAAATTCCCTAGCAAGCTCTTTCTTTAAGCCCTCAATTATGGCCCGCAGTTTGTTAAGTTCCAACACAACAATTTTTATATCAAACATCTTAAATTCCAAAGTTTTGCAATTCACATATATCCCCGTACAAAGTTCGACAAACAACAATAATAAACTCTTCTACAAATATTCCACATCTATATTACTCTACCTTCTCAGTTTCTTCAACTCCCTGGTTTTCATGATGTGTACTAGAAGACACAAGATTTAACCCTGACACAGCTTCGTCAATCGGAGCCCCCCTTACCTCCGCCTCTTCCTCTACCTTTAACCCAAGAACATCGTCGGATCGCCCTTCCATTATAACTTCTACATCCTCAAACTCATAGCCATCATCCTATAAACGTCGAGCAAGATTATTCCTGGTAGTAATCACCTCGTTATTTTGTTGTTGGGCCTCCTGCGCCACCTTTTCCACAACTTCCTGGTAAAACTTCTTCAACTCTGTAATCTCTATAATCGATTGCCTCTTAACTTCCTCCAGCTCTTTCTTGAGCTGAGCAACCCAATTCTCCAGCACTATGTACGTTCTGCGTTCACAAAGGCCAACACAAATGTCTTTAGCTTTCTCCTGGAACCTTGCGACTAGTGGTTCCCGAGCTAACTCCACCAGCTTGCGGCTTCCCGACGGGTAGTAGAACTTTTCTAAACGAGGGAAAAACCAAATCACTGGCCTCTGTTTTGTCTACCGCAGCTGGAGACGCAATCGAAGGTGAAATCCTTCCAACCATTTTTCCCTTCGCTTGTGACTTTTGTACTTTAACAGATTTATTGTTCACCCTCATGTGCCTATTTTTCTCTAGTTCGCACAGCATAACTTCTAGCTCGACTTCCTCTAGGGCTACTGTATCGATCAAAGATTTTTCTCTCTTTACTTTCAACCGAGGATATGCATACAACACAAAGAAAATGTCATTAACTTACAGAGCACAAACAGGGGCAGTTCGAAAGTAGTATCGTTTACTTACGTTTCTTAACAGTTTTATATTTGAGAGACAAGGTGTCTTCGTCAGCCCGCTGAGAACACTCGCCTTTCACCCAAATCACATTATCATTCCATACTCTTTTAGTAGAATTAAGTTTAAAAAATTAGGGTCGGGTCGAGCTGGAAGAGAAGTACGCACCCCTAGATGAAGTAACGTATTTTACAGAATAATACTTCAAAATATCAGAAGGAGTTATTCTTCTCTCATTCCCCACATGAGCCCACCTCCTATTTAAATTCTCACAGACATTGATCACCTCCCACATATTACCATTCAGTTCGGCCGGGCACTATCAACCCTTATTCGAATTGGGCCAAATAACACAGAAAACCCTCATCCAAGTCACCTCCAATATTCCCAGCAAAATACTCAAGTACAACGGACTCCAATATTTTCCTCTGAATTTTTTCATCCTCCAAGTCTGGCAGCAAGAAAAAAATACTTTCACCCCCTTTCCATCAGAACACCCCTTAAAAAATCTCCTATCATACTCCATTAAATCCCTCCTTATACACCATCTATACTACTTTTACATTTATAGTACTCCTTAAACAAATATGAGTTTACAGGATACATATAGAGCTTACCAGGGAAGTCTAGAAACTTAAATTGTTCATCCCCTTCCCTCTCCTCTAAGTTACTCTCCTCCTCAACATCTCGATCGACCTCATGTGAGCTATACTTAATAAGCTCACCCCCCACAGTTTTGGCACCCTCACATCCTACACCTTTGTCCTCATTCAAAGGACCCGAGGTAGAAGGCTCCATCTCGATCTATACGCTCGACAAAGAAGGACATCTGCTTCTACGTACTTTTGCACGAATCTAGACCTACATAAAGGTTTAAATATTTTAATCAACGTCTATACTTTTCTTTACTTGTGGTTTTTCCAAAAAAAATAAAAAATTATAATATCTATATACAGTATATTATTTTTTATCCCTCTACAATACTTAACAGTCAAAAAGAAAAATAGATTTAAAAAAGCCAATTTTTCCTCCAAACCCTGCAAAAATGATATTTTCCCCATATAGTAAACCTTTCAAATTTTAAAAACAAAAACATAGAGGGGAATACTCCATCAACACAAAAATGAGAAATCATTACATCCATATATAGATATTCATATCAAAAACAAATTCGATATTCATGGAAATCACTAACCTTCAACATCATAAAAGGAATCAGGCACCGTAACGCTTCTTTCTTCACAACAGAACTCCATACTACTAATTTTTTTTCAACCCCAACAGCGACAACTTCTTCTTCCCTGCGGTAACGATGCTTCCTCACTGGGTTTTCCTCTCTAAAATCCCTGTAATTTTCTCTTTCTCTCTAGATTTTTGCCTATCTATTTTCTGTAAACATTTGGAAGAAGAAAAAGTAGGACTATCTATAAAAAAAAATTCTAATCGCTGGCAGTTTTTGGGACTCACGCAAGCCACCCTCGTTTTTGCAGCCAAGGCGCCTCTTCCACTATTCCTGTCAATGACTCATACCTTTTTGGTATACACACATTTTCATTATTACCCCAAAACCTATAGTTAAATACTTTTCTCTCTCTCTCTGTCCCTCTTTCTCTCCTACCCATCCCTCTCTCACACCTTCCCACCTCCATGATGACAAAATACCCTAATACAAAATCGATCTAGACCTCCATAATAAAACTGGTACTTTTCACTTCATCTTCTATTTATTTCTAACAACTTCCCCATCATTCTCAAAGCTTCAACATTCAAAATTTAAAAACAAAACAAAATTTTCCAAACAACTTTCACATAAAACAAGGAACAAAATCAGAACAAAAAATTATTAACTTAAATGCAGTTACATTATTTTGGCCTCACATATGATCGACCTCTCAAAGATAGTTACATCTAAAACAACATAAGTGCCCTACAATACCACATTTGATCAGTTTACCACCACTAATCCCCTCATCTTTAACAACTATCTCATATAGTGTGATCTCTTTCACAGCAGTTCTTTGAGCTTCAGGCTCGACGGTCATTTCAAGCAATACTTCACCCCAAAAATGATGATCAACCTTATTTTCCCTCGCCCTTACATTCAACCCATCGACCTGCACTACAGAAATAGGTAAATTGGTATCATAATTGAGCTGCCCAAATAACCTTTCACGAACTTCAGCTATCTTTATAGCCTAACACCCAACAACTGCATGTCGAATTCTATAAGAGCAAGTCCTCACCATGTTTACTAATTTTGCATCTTTCCCTACCCCTTATTTATAAGAACAAAGTGTGATATCATCTAATCCCATCTTGTACGCCTCAGATGCTATATGATAAATATCACAGTTGTCATAGTTATCCACTCTAACAAACATATACTTATCTCTCCGCCTCATATCAAAAATAAAAACTACTTGGTAATATTTTTATCCATTTCTTTTTTAAACTACTATTATTTAATCACGACGAGCAATGTACATTTATTTTTATCATACATATTTACTCAGTTTGATACTCAGATTTTCAATATTCATTATATATACAGTTCAAACGACCTGATACTTATAGTTCGACAAAAAAAATCATATTTTGATCTCCCACACTATATTTTACAGTTTAATATAGTCATTTTTTATCTACTAATTCAGAGTTTTAGGAATTTGATGTCGCAACAACCTTTTTCATTAGCTTGAAACTGTAGATTACAGATTACTTTACATGAAATAGTATGACACAAATACTTACAGATTTTTCTAAAAATTACAATCACTATCAGGTGTCGGCAAGATCTTCAAGTATGAACACCAGCAACATCGTTAACCTCTGAGACCACCAGTTCTTCAAGAAAGCGAAGATGGTTGTAACAGAAGTGTTTCACCTCTTAAACCACCACTTCTGTAAGAAAATGAAGATGGTTGTAACAGAAGTATGCTTCTACCACCGCCTCCTTCTACAGAACCCAATTACTCTTAGGATAACGACAATAATTCTTGGCATGGACTCCAGCAGCCTCATCCTCCTCAGTTATTGTATCCTCTGCAAGCAGATGAAGACCTGCCCTGCGGTGCTCCCCCTCTACCACTAGATAATGAAACCATACCATCTGGTAGTAGTTATTATTTGCCTCCACCACCTCCTCGTATGTCATGTCGTGATAGGTATGTTGCACTGGAATGGGAGTAGGAAGATCTAAGGACTACATCTCGAAGTAGCAAAATTGGAGTTCTTGCACTTTAGCAAGAACCCTAGATTTAAAAACTTAACATCTGCATAATCCACAATACGAATAGAAAAACCCTAGTTAGTAGAAAAGTACGAAGAACACCAAATCTGTTGGGAAAAATCCCTTTAAGAGTTTCAATTGCTTAAACGAAGTTAATTTTAATAAAATTATACTAAACCCTAAGCTTCTTCCTTAGAACTTTTATTGAACTCACATCACCTAAAAAAAAAACCTAAGCCCCTTTATATACTAGGGAACAAAAAAATACCAGTAGAACGGATATCGAGGCAAACCCACGTCTCAGAATAGCCACCTACGCCAAACTCGTTCAAACGCCATCCAAGCCCATTCGAACGACGTTATGCTTATTGGTCTTAAACCTTAGAAAATAGGGAGTCGTTCGAATGACTTGGGTTCCTGGGCCAAATTCCAGGGAGTTGGAAAAGGGTCGTTCGAACGACTCTAAACCTCGTTCGAACGACTTTATGATAATTCTAATCTTCACATATGAGTTCACCTCAAAACGTCCCTAGATCCTCCTAGATCATGGTTCCCCCCTTTAGGAGCCTTGAGCTTCTGCTCAAGCTAACTAGAGATATGGAAATACGGCGCTGCCCATTTCCCTGCTGTACTACTTCGACTTACTAGATAGTTAACCCTTCTTCCCAACTCAGAATGATTCAATACCACGCCTTCTTGTAGTATGAACTTTCCTCTCTAGAATAATATCCTCCTGTAACGGATCTACTATATCCTTCCATAAGTCATTAACTGATGATAGGCAAGTGTCGATTGTAGAGTCTTCATCTAAAAGAGACGGCTCAAGCAGCTTTAAATACATGACAATAATCACCGAATACATCTGTATAGAAGGCAAAAAATCCAATTCATACTCGCATGTCTTGCCTTGCAGCAACTTTTGGCAAAACACACTACGCCCCTTGAGATCATCATATCCTCCAACATAACCTGACATAACAAAAGGTTGTATCTGCATATAAACCAACATAGCAGAAGTAGTTGGTAATGGGGGACGAGATAACCTATCAACCATTTTGTTGTCCACTCCCTTATATTGTATAATCAAGGGGAATTGTTAGAGATACGACATCCCCTTCATCCGGCGAGCTTGTTGTAGCTTAGACTGTGTAGCTAAAAATTGGAACGGCTTATGATCAGTATGTACCACAACCTCCTCTTACAACTTCCCCATGTCGGTTTGTTACTTATAAGACATTGTCATTGAAGACAACACTCTAGCCGACGTACCCTCTTGAACCGGTTAAACCAATAATACAAACTTACCGCTCGCATTAACCAACCGCTTCACCTGAGTCGTCGTTACTAAATTTTTGGTGGTGACATGCTCCTTACAAGCATTGATATGGAACTCCTTTCCCTCATACTTGCGAGCTCTACGGTAATGAATCTCATCTCGGCCCCAAAGATAAAGGCTACCCAAGATGACCTGATGCACATCCAAAGGAGCCACCTTACACGTCACCTCGTCAATAAACTTTTCAGTGATCGCAAACTTGAATATACACTGCTTCGTGATCATCAAATTTGCATCTTTCTAAATCCACCCCAAACCATACGACTTAGGATGAGTTGTAGTCGTCAAACCCATCTTCTTCACCAATGTCTCATAAATCAAAAAAATTTTACTACCCGGATCCACAATGGCCTCGACTAAACTCTGCTACACCTGAATACTGACATGAAAAAGTTCTTCCCGACTCTCCTCCTCGGTGGCCAAAGTCTGCTGAAACATAAGTGTAAGCTTAGGATTCGGTTTATCTAAATTTGAGAGGTTAACAACCTCGGCGGCTAGTGTATAAATCTCTTTCTTGCTCTTCTCCTCCTTCGGCCTAAGCTCCGGGTAAAGTTTTCAACATCTATATGAAATATGCTCACTCACTTTACAATGATTGTAAGAATTCTCCTTGGACGAAGACCCCTTCTCCTCTGGACTCTCCCTTATGCTAATTTTTCTAACTAGACCTGTACCCCGACTTGTTCTTGTCATCTTCTTTGCCACTCTTCAAGTACTTACCTTTAATGGCAATTGCCTTCACGGTAGCGTCCTCGATATTGGCCATAGTAAAGAGCTTTAACTCTCTTCTAATGGACTTCGACAAACCCCCCGTGTACTTCATGAACATCTCATACTCGTTCACATTAATGTTCAATACCAAATCTTGGTTATGAAACGTCGTAGTGTACCCCTGTAAGGATTGCTCAAACTTTTGGCTCAAATTGTGTCATTTATACCATCTCTCTTGCTCATACCCAATCAGATAAAATTGCTTTCGCACTAATACCTTGAATTCTTTCCAACACAAACTTCCTACATCGTGGCATTTCTGATAAGATTTCCACAACATGAGTGCATGCCTTGCGAATTTCAACGTAGCAAAGCATATTTGTTGAGCATTAGAGTATTCGTAAACGGAAAAATAAGTTTCCAACCTATCTAACCAGTTATCCAATATCTCGGCATCGATTAAACCGTCGAATACCGGAATTTCAATCTTAAAATTGATACAAAGATTATGTATAGGATTCGATGACTTACTAATACCCGATATCTCTTTGCCAGATTCAGCATCACTAGAATCACTATCTATCTCCACAATATCATCGTCTCCATCCCCTCCAAAACCCCTTTCTTCTTTGAGCGGTCTCGCAGTTTCACCGAAGCGAAAGCCTTCGCGAGGTTCATGAAACACAATTGTTCAACAAACTCCCCTACAGTAGAAGTTAGGCCAAAAAATTTCGTTTCCAAAGTCGTGAGTCAATCGTTGGAATCGCCCATCTCCAAATCATCATTCTTCTTCGAATTAGGTTTTCGATGAATCTTCAACGGACTCACTACCTTTTTTTTTGTTTGCTTGAGATGGTCACGTGTAGAGACCATAAACCACAATCAACCCCCAAGAATCATAACTGAAAAACTGATACCACTTAATCAACAATACGAATAGAGAAACCCTAGTTAGCAGAAAAATATGAAGAACAGAATATCGGTTGGGAAAAATCCCTTTAAGAGCTTCAATTGCTTAAACGAAG
Organism: Kingdonia uniflora; assembly: GCA_014058105.1. NCBI lineage: Eukaryota > Viridiplantae > Streptophyta > Magnoliopsida > Ranunculales > Circaeasteraceae > Kingdonia > Kingdonia uniflora. Next base: position 1,847,065 of record JACGCM010002358.1, on the reverse strand, counting down.
TTAATTACAATAGAACTACTCTAAAACCGTAGCTTCTTCCTTAGAACTTTTATTGAACTAACATCAGTTAAAAAAATAACCTAAGCCCCCTTTATATACTAGGGAACAAAAAAATACCAGTAGAACGGATCTCGAGGTAAACTCACGTCTCAGAATAACAACCTACGCCAAACTCGTTCGAACGGCATCCAAGCCCGTTCGAACGACGTTATGCTAATTAGTCTTAAACCCTAGAAACATGACAACTCGTTCGAAAGGCATCCAACTCGTTCAAACAAAAATTTTCTATGGGCCAAAATTCTGAAGGATTGAACATTGGTCGTTCAAATGAAAATAGGGAGTCGCTCGAACGACTTGGGTTCCTAGGCCAAATTCCAGGGAGTTGGAAAAGGGTCGTTCGAACGACTATAAACCTCGTTCGAACGACTTTACAATAATTCCAATCTTCACATACGAGTTCACCTCAAAACGTCCCTAGATCCTTCTGGATTACTGGTTCTCACCATTATCACAACAGAAGATTTGGAGAGACAGAAACTTATAGAAGAATAACATGCAGTATTTATTTAGAGACATACATTCAATACAAGGAAGATTTCCAAAGTAATCATCATTAAAAGAATACTAATGGGAAACCCAACAACTAATTAAACACAGTCAAAATCCTAACAACATCCCAATTCCCAATAACCCATTACACTTCCAAAGAAAATTTTCACGTACCAAATCCACAATTGCCATGCCAGCCAACTCTTTGTATTACCATACTGAGCTCGATTGAATCTTCTCAACTCAAGACATATATATGCCTTCAGCTGAGAGGGGGCGATTATAAAGACTTATCCTTCGAGCTTGGATATTATCGGGCAAGTACAAAGCAGACTCACGCAACATGCACATGACATATGCTATCAACAATGACACATGGACTACAAACTGCAGAAGAACGTGGCTCGAGCACTCCAAGTAAAATAAAACACGTCAATGATACCTCTTCCCCACGAACTGACAGTTATAGAGATAACCTCCAATCTTCCCCTAATTCAGGAAAACGTGCTAGTACATTAAACGAACCAAGACTAAAGTCTATAAAAGAGACATAACATAGAAGAAGAGGGACCAAATTTTTTTAGCTCAATAAATCATAACTTGTAATCAAAATATGAATCTCAATCAAGCAATAAAGTTACAGTTACTAAAATCCTCAAACCGAGGTCGTTGTTTTTACCTATTCAGAGGTTTTCTACGTTAAACCCTGTGTCAATTTCTATTCTTATTTTATTTGTTGTCACTGGTACATTTGGTGTAAGAGCTTTTCGAGCTATTACGAAATTAAGCCTTGCAGGTACTCTCTTAGTTTTTAAAAGTATGATGTACTAAATGTAATTTTTAAACTACTTTAGACCCTATTCAAAAAATTCTTTATTAAAGTTATGTGAATTTGTCCACGTGTGGTTTTGTGGTTGGTTGTTTTTCAACCTCAAAAAGTAATGTCCAACTTTGGAAAGCAAGGCTCAACCTTGCTTTTTGAAGATGAATACCAAGTGAGTGAGGTACTATTGGATGGCAAAAATCTTATGTGGTACCTCAAAAACAAAGTGTCAATTTTTGCAAAGTAAGGCGTGTTCGGATGGAATACAGTCGGGCCCTAAAGATATGGGAATCACATGAACTCTCAAATTAGGCCTATTTACTCTCGGAAACTGATTAAACATAGAAGGTCCACGTCCAAGTCCCAAGCGCTGGAAGCTAAGCTTAAACTACGAATTGGGTGCATAAAGTTTATGTGCCTCTCTTATATTTCAATTACAGGTTGCACACATAACAATTAGGAGCCTACAATAGATGCATAACAATTAAAACCCTTGAAGAATTGAAAAGGCAAAAAAAAATAAAAAAAATAACGAGCATCCGAAGGCAAGGGTGTAATTGAGAATTCACAATGTGAAATTCAAGTTTTGAGATACGAGTTGCCAACTAGGCATTGGGGATGGCGGGGAGGGTTTTTGGGTTGCCCGTTTCTTCTTGTTTTTTTTCTTCTCTCTCAGATCCGCCATTTTCACAACCTAAGATCGCAAAATAGATCGAGAGAGAGAGATAAGAATGGCGATCGTGTCTCCTTTGGCTAAATACAAGTTGGTATTCTTGGGAGATCAATCTGTTGGGAAGACGAGCATTATCACCCGTTTCATGTATGATAAATTCGATAACACGTATCAGGTACCCTCAAAAGATCCAATGTAGTTTTAATTTTTGATACCATGTTTGTAACACTATTATATATATATAATTAGGGATTGAATCTCATTCATGATCGTAGAATGACCGATAAATTTAAGCACAATTTTGCAATTATCCCAATATGTGTTGTAGATTTACTTGAAACAAAGGGTGCCTATTGAGTATTGATGCGCAATGTGTTTTTCGAGTTGCCCATGTTTTTTGGTTTCTCATATGAATTTGTGGGGTACTAGTTGTTTTCGGTAATGTTTTAGTGTAAGCTGTACAAAAAACACTGATGGGGTAGCGATTAAAGCCCGTCAAATCTGGTGGGGTATTGAAATGGTACATGCTATTTTGTGCGACATTGTTTGTGGATCTGTAAACTACCTACTTATGGTTTAGTGTTAGGTCAGTAGTTCCATACTTTTTTGATTGATTACGAATGACGGTTGACATCTATGTATGTAGATACATGCTTCCTGTTGCCATACTTTCGGTGCATGGTTTGTGAGAGAATTATGGGATTTTTCTCCCCATATTTGCGTGAGGATTGAGAAATAACAGCATCCATTTACAAACTTTTGGACGTTTTGGTGTCCTTTATTTTTTATTTTCTTATCTTGGCATAAAAAAGAGTTCAGCAATATATCATGGCTTATATTAATTTCACGTACTTTTATAACTGCAGGCTACGATTGGCATTGATTTTCTTTCAAAGACAATGTACCTCGAAGACCGAACAATTCGATTGCAGCTCTGGTAGGATGTCTTTCTTTCAGGGATAGTTTGTACTAATTATTATAAATCTGTTTCGATATTCCCCCTCATTGTTGTAGTAACAAATGAACAGCTGAAGATTCCAGCATTACAACCATAAGTATAGTTTGTAGTGCTAGAATGTTCCCACTTTTTTCTAGTAAAGATACATGTCCACAGATATCCAACATTTTTGTAGCAACTTTTTTCTCAAAAAAGTCCAAAACTTAGGACAATACAATTTTTTATTTGACTCAACTTGTTGGTTTAGTGGCATCAGTGATGGATTTGAAGTCTACTTCTTTTATTCAATTTTCTTAGAAGCTGATACTACTGTCATCCAACAATTATTTTTAGCATAATTCACGATTTGCATGTTCTATCCACGATTATAGTTCTCTAATCTTTAACTTTATAAATTACAGGGATACTGCCGGGCAGGAAAGATTTAGGAGTCTCATTCCAAGCTATATCAGAGATTCTTCAGTTGCAGTGATCGTCTATGATGTAGCTAGTAAGTGTAGCAGTAGCTCTACATCTAATTTTTGTATTCTTACATAGCTCTTTAATGTAGTTTCACCACCTCAAGATATGTAGGTCTCTATGGACATTAATATGAGAATGTCTTGTGGATGATTGTCGTATCTTTTATTGCAAGATACATAATAAAACTAAGTGTAGCCTCTTGAGGACGATGAACGACTGAAAAACACAAGATCTCGGTCTTTTTAACATCTCTAGAGATGGTTTGAATTTGTTGAAGTAAAGAAAAGAACGACCTGCTTTGGAAAAAAAGAGGCAATATCAAACTGAAATATACAGACCATATAAGTAAGAATTTCATAAAACATTGAATCACCAGATGAATTGTGGTTCTTGATCTTGATTTAAGCTTGTTATCCCTCACTAAGCTTGGGAATTATATGTGTTAACATATCCGATATGTGAATCTCATGCAGATAGGAACTCATTTTTAAGCACTTCCAAGTGGATTGAAGAAGTACGCACAGAAAGAGGAAGTGATGTCATCATTGTCCTAGTTGGGAACAAAACCGACCTTGTCGACAAAAGGTACGTAATAGACTGGCTGCAGATGGAACTTTTTTTCTGGAGTGCTTTGGATAATCTGAGTGTACTGGTATAATTATGTATATCCTTTCTATTTTATTTTCTACTAGTAAACAGTATTGGGGTAGTTCATCTATATCTCTCGCTATCCCTATTATAATTATTTAGATTGACGTATAAGTTACTACAACTTAATCTTTTCTTGAATATTTGCTTAACTGTTCTGAACATATTTTATTGGGTGATTATACAGGCAAGTTTCTATAGAAGAAGGCGATGCCATATCTCGCAACCATGGGATTATTTTCATAGAAACTAGCGCCAAAGCTGGATTTAATATCAAGGTGAGAGTGCTGATTTACGCTTTCTCAATGTCATCCAACTTAATGGATATCAAAACTTAAAACGATAGGTAATAAACAGAAATATACTAAATATGTATTTCTCCAAGGACAAAGAGTAAATGCAGTGTATGGGTTCGGGCCATGTTGCGTCAATATCTCACATACATGTTCTTCTTTCGAGAAATACATGCTTCAGGGTTGCGCAGATGTAAGTACATTCACTTCATCTGGGTTGTAATTGTGAGAGACTGATAATTCTGTGAAACACCCTTTTTTCTTTCATGTATTTGTCTGTGCATACCTGAAAACTGTAATTCTATTTTTATATTTTACATTTTAATACATTATGCAGCCATTGTTCCGGAAGATTGCCGCTGCATTGCCAGGTATGGAGACTATGACTTCTACAAACAAGGATGATATGGTCGATGTAAACCTTAAGCCAACTGCAAATTCATCCCACTCAGATCAAAACGGAGGGGGATGTTCATGTTAGAGAGATATATATATTTTGGATGACGAGGAAAATGGTGATATTTGACTTAACCCAATACAAAATCAAGAAGCTAATACAACATGAAATTTTTTTGTCAACAGATATATCTCGAAGTAGAATCATGGTTTTCTAAAAAACAATTGCTCCATTTTCGAATTTTGCTAACTTCCAGTGGTTGTTATTATACGTGTCGTATACAATGTTTTTATTTTTCATTAATGGAACTTTCATTATTCAAATGAAATAACTTCTGATGTTATTTCCTTCGAAGCAATTATTTTTGTTGTTGAAAATAAGGTTGTTTTCCGTATCTGTACTAGATAATCTATATTACTAAAGGAATAGCCATACAATGACCCTTGGGTCCTTTTTGTTAATTTCGATGATTTAGACTATTTTCATAATACTAAAATCCCCCCCAAAAAACTAAACTAAATCAATTTAAACATTAAAAATCAAACATATTCGGGGGTACTAGAATATTTACCCTTCGTTCAACCCAAATTTATCTTCGTCCCATCTCCCTCTTTTCCTCTGTCCCAAATCTCTACTAGGATATTTACCTTCTCTAAACTCACGATAAATATCCCAACAAAGGGTTTATATTTCCATCACAATACATGAAAATTATTAATTAGACTTCAATCATGTCATGACCTTGGTTGTTTGATCGGAGCATAGCAGCATTTATGCTTAAAGGGTAAGGTTCATTCATTTTGGATGGTATTGTGAATCTTCGGATACGGTTATCTCGCAGTATTTATTGTGGTTATAATTTTTGAGAATTATAAGTGTGGTTTGTGCGAATAAGGGCTTGAAAACTATGGATGACCATTAAACTGTTGAAAAGAAAACAAATATAAAGTTATAAAGAACCTATGAGGGAAGGTCGTCATTGCCCAATGCAAACTTAGTTTGAAAAAAGAAGAGAAAAAGTGTGTGACACAATGTTGCCTTGTAACGAAAATCTGATCATGCATTCGTAAGACAATTACTGGTATGGACAAATATATTTTGGGTTTAAACATCCTTCTAGTACAGGTTACGCATCCATATACTTCCTCGATAAAAGTAGGAAAAATAGCCGAATTGTATTATACTTGGTAGTGTTATTAATTCTACTACTCATAAGCCTAGCCAAATGATTTGGCATTTAAGTTTTAACATGCCAACTCATTTAGCATTTTATAAATAACCCAATTTAAACAAAGTTAGCCGAATGATTTGGCCTTAACACAAAAACATGCCACATGATTTGGCATTTACAAAACATCCCAATTCAAGCAAAAACTGCTGAATGATTTGGCATTTAGACTAACTCATGCCATGGTATTTTTGGAATAAACCAATACAAGCAAAACTAGCCGAATAATTTGACATTTGTTAGGAGTTGGGTCCGGCCCAAGGTAGGAACCCAACTGGGTTGGGGCGTCCTATTGGACTCCTAATAAGCCCATAGACTATTAGGGTTTATGGGGAGAGTTTGAGTTATATATAACCTATAAGGGTAAAGTTCTTGTAATCCTAATCTCTGGGAACAGAGAGTTTCAATCATCAATAATATCTTACTCTTTTCTCTTATCAATTGCTTAATTACCTTATAGAATATGATATTATCCAACACGTTATCAGTACTGCGAAGAGCTAGTCGATCAGAAGGGATAAAAAGAGCTCTCTAAATCAGCGTTTTTTGAATTTTTTAGCGTTGCGGAGAGGTATTTTTTACCAATTTCAAATTTCTATATATTTATTGTTTGATCTATGATATATGATATATAGATTTACATATAAGGCTTAATTTGTATTTTTTAGGGCTATTTTATTGGTTTTTAACCCTTGTGAAATGGTTGTTTTCAAACTAAAATAGCGACCGTTGTGGTTATCGGATTGACGCACTATCATTTTTTTTACGTAGCCTATTCTACAACGATCACACCCATATATTGCACGTCTCCGGGAGATGTCCCTGTCATTGAGAAATTGGAGTGGAAACTGGGCAGTTCACGACCAAAAAATAATTTTAAACGGTGCATTAGGTCATATAGGGCTGAGCAGAAAACCGATAGAACCGAAAAACCGAACCGAAACCGAACATTTTTTTTGGTTTGGTTCAGTTTTCAGGTCATGCGGTTCGGTTTTGGTTTCTAAAACTAAAAACTGTACAAATTCGGTTCGGCTTCGGTTCGACATGGCCCAAAATTCACTATCATACCAATGAACCTGCAATAATATTATAATAGAAAGTAAGAAATGACATAGGTGATTTTGCGTGGAATACCCCTGAATAGGTAAAAAGCCACGACCTCAAGTGGAGGATTTTTGTAAAAGTATTTTTATTGTTTGAGGCGGATATCTTATTACAAGTGTTCTTTAGATATAGAAAAGCGTGAACCATATAATTAAGAAGTTCGACTGTTGTTGAGAATAATAAATAAAGTAGTTTCTTGATGATCTCTTGTGTAATTTTTTTCGTCCTTGTCTCTTCTAAAACTTTTCCTTTATATAGGCCTTCTCCGTAGTTCTTCATCGTACTGGAGCACATTTTCCAAACAATGTGGTTAGTGATGGTTGACTGAGTAACTGATAAGTTCGTGAGAGACATGTGTGTTTGACTGGATAAGGTTTTTTGGTTTGAGCTTGACCCACGTTTTTAAACAGTTCGCGGGGTGGTTTGGAATGTTGACTGGGGAAGTTATATTAAAAATGCGTGAGTCTGAGATGAAGGTAATTCGAATTGGCGACAACTCGATTTTTGGTGTGATTGAGGGATAGGTCCCTACAATCGCCCCCCCCCCGCAGCCGAAGTCACGAGTGGCTTTGGTTGAGAAATGATCAAATTGTAATTGGTATTTGGGCTAAAAAAATTTATATTTGAAATGGAGTAATGATGGTTTTGACTGTGTGGAAGTTACAGGTAAATGACGTGTATTTAATGTGGATGTGGATGCTAATGTATGTGACGGTTTACGATTTTGAAAAGTTGCGTCTGTAATGAATGACGGCGCTTGGTAAAACGTACCTACACAATAAAAGTAGGGTTTATAAATAGTACTTGTATCAAATCCTTGAAGCAGAGTACGCTTGTAATCTGGAAAAAAATTTACTAAAATAAAATAAAAATGGTGAAAATACGGAGAATGGTCCTTGAAGAGAGGATTGCGTCTGAAATGCAGATGTTGAAGTTGAAATACTTTGGTGACCATTCCTTGGAGATGTTGATTCCCGCTCCTGTCCCTCTGATTTATTAAGGCTTGTCGGAAGACGAAGCAGTTGAAGCTGAGGAAAAATTCTAATATAAGTGGAGATTTCATTTCGTCGTCTTGACAGGCAAAGAACGTTGGGCTTGTCTCCGTACTCTCGCGGAAGACAAGGTTGGGGCTTCATATGTAGGGATAGGCATAACTACGGGGCAGTTATGTTGATTTCTTGTATTACCATCGATTCTAAGGTCGGGCCCTCTTCATCTCTACCAACTCTTCGGAAGTGGCGGTTTCAGAGGAGGAGGTGATAGTAGTGGAGGAGGGGGACAACCAGTGAAAGTCTGCTTCTGCATTTCCATCACGCTTTGACGCTCAGGAGACCCTCAGTTTGTAGAGTTGGTATAAGCACTGAGTCTACTGCTTGCATAGTTTCCATTTGATGTTCGACTGGACTTCAACCAAACACATGTGAGGGAGACTTTTTGTTGGTTCCAATTTATGTTGTGCATGAGGGTGAAAGATCACTGAAGCAGGAAGAACTGAAGAAGTTGATGTGTTGGAGTGCCTGTATGACCTGCTACTTGAAAAAGTAGTGAAAAATTTGTTATCTGTAAAGTACCTAGAGTTGGATGCTAAACAAATTAGATCTCTGTAATATAACTGAGATCGATTAATGAAAAACTTGTTATCTGTAAAATCACGTGTAACGTTATCGACATTAATAAAAAATTTCCATACAATTACTTGTGTTTATAAAATATCTCGTATACTCAAATTTAATCGTTTGAAGGATGCTTGAAATGAATTGAAGTATATGAATATCGTAAGTATTGTTATTTGAACTTAGACATATATGTGCAAAAATTTATGTGGTAATATAAGTATGATATATCTACGTGTTGGAAATGTTGGAGATAAAAATGCAGGAAATCTGTGATGCAAAAATTTGAGCTAATAGAGGTCGATATAAGGATAAATCTTGAAAAAGATAAGCCCGACTTGAAAAGCAACGTAACGTATGAGTTCGAAGGAATGGATAAGTTCAAATAGTCTACCTCGAGATTTTTTGGTTTTCTGTTACGAGATAAAAGGTCAAAATCACGTTTTGAGGGGAAAGTGTTGTAGAAACGCATAAATAAGGGTAAAATTATTTTTTCAAATATGGAGAAGGGATTGTGATGGTGCGTATTCTATCTCGGAGAAAGCGTCATGCTGCTGAAGGACGATTGGCCATAAAGATCGCTGAAGTGCGAGAGAGGATTTTTGGATTGTTTGGTTACGATGCTGAGTTGCCAGTGAGGGAATGTCAGCTGGAAGAACTGTATATAAGGGGTAGGGAACTTTGAGTATGCTCAGTATTTCTATGAGGTATGCTTTCGTGAATTGGTGTGGGATCCTGCAGATCGAGAAGAGATGGTTAAACTGATTGCTGAGGTGGAGATCAAATTTGAAGATGGGATGATAGATGGATAAGATCTGATCGGAGGTGGTTGCTCAGATCATTAAGGTTATTTTAGATGTAATTATATGTAAAGTGTTAACTAAATAAATGTAAGTGTTGCCGAATTTTACAGAAAAGTCTGAATTTAACTTGATCCTCTATATTTGCAAATGTCGTTGAGACTGTTTTGACAAAAAAAATATTGAATAAGTTTGAAAATTTTGTTAGCTTTGAAAATGACGTGATCACTACTATAAGTATAAGGAACAAGAAGAGAACAAATGCAGGAGCTTCTAGTTTATCTCTTATGTAAAGCTGTTAAAATTTGATATCGTGGAGTATGAGTCATCATGAGTGTGGGAAAGTCAGATAAAGTTATGAAAACAGGAGATAAAAATATACTAAAATATGAGGGTAGGGGTAATGATGGAAAGACGATTTTATTGAAAAGGTACAAGACGTCTGACATGGATAATGAAAAGGATGCCTCGGTTCCAAAACCGAGGACGGGTCGTGCGAGGTACGATAACTGCCAGCCGTTAGAGAGAGAAAGAATAAAATGTGCTTCGTCTTCATCATTCAAACATTTTTCAACTTCAAAAAATTTGGAGAGCACAGAGAGAGAAGCCCGAAAAAATCGAAGAGGCTTTGGTAAAGATTATGAGAGCGATCAACAGTCGAAGAGAGTTGCGGGCACAAAATCACGTAGGTGGCTCTACAACAACATTGTGAGGGAAGGACTAGGTGCTACTGCGGATTCTCATTCTGATACTGAAGGTTAGCAGAGACGTGTACTATTTTTTCTTTCTTCAAATCGTAATCTGTTTTAAGCAAATCTTAAGAAATCTCTATTTATAGCAATCTATGATATATGACCTATAGACAGAATATTTAAAAGATATGTTGCATATGAATGATCCATGTGTATAAAATAATTATAGATACTTGAACCTGTATGTAGGCTGAACGTGAAAGGTATTTGGGTAGGATCAAACTTTGCCTGTAAAATAGTAGTGAGATAGGTAGTTCGTCTATTAACGAGGTTTCGACCTCCGGTAGGGCGGTAGTGTCTGATAGTGAGGTTGAAGTAGGATTGGAGCAATATCCAGGTTTTCCTGGTAAGTTGGTGGTCTATCCTCCTGGTTCAGATGTATTCAAAGAATTTTGTAAAGCCAAGGCTTCCGTAGGAAGGAAATAGGGTAACTGCGTAGAATACGCCGGTAGGATGTTTAGAGGGTGTATTGTAGCGACGGGGGAAGAGTATTTTTACTTGTTGGCCAATTTGGAGGAGAAAATTGAGATAGGGGTATAGATGAATCGATCTCATTAGAATATTTTGATGGGAGTGTTCAGAGTGACCTTTCAGAGGGCTTCCTGTGTTATTTGTCTCAATTAGAGTACGGGGTGAGTTTTTCCCTTACCAATTTGGCGAAAGGGATTATGAATACGATTGGGGCATGTCTTGTACAATTAAACGAGAACATGTGGGAGGTAATAACTGTCTGGGACCATCTGAATGAAAAATAGAAAATTGAGGGAAAAGTGATGAGGATATCCTCTGAGGACATATTATGGTTTTATGGGGTGAAGAATTATAAAGCCAGTGGTGGGGCATATTTTTGTACGAGTACAACTCGGTGTCGCTTCTTCAATCTTAATTCAGCAGGTCGAGCCTAAAATGACAACGTAATATGGGTGAAGGGTAATTGTCTTCAGAGAGATGATGAAGAACCTTTGGATCTTCTGTTTAGAACTGCAAAATAAAGTATTACAATGCATAAAGTAGAATAATGTAATGTATGAACTGATGGTCTGTTGTTTATAATAAAAAATGTTGTGCATGGCAGGTCTGAAGTCTCAAGTTGAGAGGAAAGATTCATTGTTGGACGAAGTTGTGGAGGAAGAGGTTGAGCTCGAGTTTGTGTTGGAAGGACTTGGCCTTAGCAGAAAGAAAAGGATTGGGAGCAAGTCGAAAAAAAGTTCAAAAATCTCAATCGACCAGGCTAATGGAGGGTGTTAATGATGGGAAGAAGAAAGGAACTGGTTGGGAAGGTCGAACCAATATGGCCATGACCCCATGAATAGACAGCTCGGCTCAGCCGGAGTCTATTACGTCGAGCAAAGTAGCTCAAATGTTTCCCAAAAAACAAATGTTAAAGCGTGCGTTGGCCTCTGGTACTACTAGGAGTGGTGAGGTTGACGAAAAAGAGAGAAAGAGAAGGATCGAACCTTCGGGTAGGTCGGAGGAAAAGGTTGCTGAAGGGTGACCTGCTGCTGAGGACAATCTCAAAGCAGTGGAGGAAAGGGCCAGACTAGCAGCTCTTCTTGGAGAGGAGGTATGAGAAGGATGGTACGT